>CM055127.1:110071140-110689890 GCA_029206835.1 Rana muscosa | reverse complement strand
CCTGACCTCTGGGAGGCCAGCATCAGATTGTGTTCTGAAATGTGGGCCTTCTCAAGCTCCCAATTTTAGTGTCCACACAGGGTTGCTGTGTGCTCTGGGGTCCCTGGGATGCACAAATGGCAGCAGCTTCTCCAGCGCTGCCTTCTCTTTATTTAATTTATAAACATGAATAAATGTGTTTTTTGTTTAAGTTCATACTTGACTATGTGTATTTTTAAATAAAAAAAAAAAAGCTTTGGAGTAAGCAGATACATTTGACTGACAATAAAAGGCACAGATATCACCCCCCCAAAAGAATAACTAAATCTGATTAGCTCAAAAACATGGTGTGAAATTTTAAAAATATAGATTCGAAAATTAAATGGGAGATCGCTATCAAAACATTGAGAAATTATAATTAACATCATTTTGAAAAATCTAACCATTTAAATTATTCCTAAAAACTTGCACGATATAATACACATAAATCTTATAAAGAGCAGCATGAAAAAGGTTAAAAATAAGGCAGAACTCTGTGTGAATATCAGCAGCAAAAGAAGGTCTCTCGTTTTGATTAATGTAACATTCTAACGAAGAATTCAATGCAGAACATTTAAACTATGAAATATTTATGAGTGTGACGAATGTGCTCTCTCCATTATGAAGGCTTGTTTTACCAGAAGATGCGCTCCCGTCTCATAGTTGCTTGTGAGCATGCGCGCTTTTGGAAGAGTCGTAAAAGCATACACACGAACCATTTTCTCGTCACAAAACAGGCCGACGAGAAACACGACGAGGAAATCTGGAATCCTGACGAGAAAATAGAGAGCAGGTTCTCTATTTTCTCGTCGAGATTCTCGTCAAGTTTCTCGTCGTAAAACCATACACACGAACGTTTTTCTAGACAAAAAAACTCTCGCGGCACTTTTCTTTTCATACACACGATCGTTTTTAATGTCATTTTTTAAACCAACGTTTTTCTCCTCGTTTTTTTTTCATGTTTCCTCTCAAGCCTGCCTTGCGTACACACTATCATTAAAAAAAACGATCAAGCAAAGCGCAGTGACGTTCAACACGTACGACGGCACTATAAAGGGGAAGTTCCGTTCGAATGGCGCCACCCTTCATGTTAGTAAAGTTTGTTGAGCGACGATTCGCGCTTTTCAGTCCGTTACTGTGTAATGAATGTGCTATCTCCATTACGAACGCTAGTTTTACCAGAACGAGCGCTCCCGTCTCATACTTGATTCTGAGCATGCGCGTTTTTTTTCACGTCGTGAAAGCATACACACTATCGTTTTTCACGTCGTTAAAAAAAACGACATGAAAAACTACGTGAAAAAAGAGAGCATGTCCGGAATTTTTAATGGCCGTTTTTCACGTCGTTAAAAATGCTCTGGAGCCTACACACGATCATTTTTAATGGCCATTTTTTAAAATGCCATTTTTAACGGCATGAAAAACGATCGTGTGTATGGGGCATTAGTGTTTGGTGCAGACATTTATTAACAACTCTTCAAGGAAGACCCCTAGAATGGACGTGGCGAGCAGTAAGGTAACGGCAGGCCCAAATTTTAAACCAGCGACCCCTCGGGGGGTATTGCTACATGTGTAATGTCCAGAGCTTGCTTGAAGTCATTGCTGCCAAAGTAGGTTCGACCAGCTATTTACTCCAAGTGTTCACTTACTTCTTCCTCCAGCACTGTGAATGTTTCATGGATGTAAAGACACAAGAAATTAGAAGTGTCTGTGTGTTATCAGCTTAAAGCGGCGTTCCACCCAAAAGTGGAACTTCCGCCTAAACCACTCCTCGCCCCCTTACGTGCCACATTTGGCATGTAATTTTTTTTGGGGGGCTGAGTGGGGGCTTCAGTAGGAGTGGGACTTCTTGTCTCACTTCCTCCTTCCGCCCAGGGACCACTTAGGCGACTCGTCATATCGCCTAAGGCGGCCCCTCCCTGTAGGCGATCACCTGGGACACGTGACAGGTCCCAGGCGATCGCCTGTCCACTCAGATTGCGCAGCGCCGCTCGCGCATGCGAAGTGAGTGCCCGGCCGTGGAGCCGAAAGCTGTCACGGCCGGGTGCCCACAGTTAGAATGGAGGCGCCGGCGAAGAGAGGGGGTAGAGGAGCAAAGCTCCGTTCGGCCGCGTCGCTGGACAGTGGAACAGGTAAGTGTCTGTTTATTAAAAGCCAGCAGCTACACTTTTTGTAGCTGCTGACTTTTAATAAACATAAAGAAGGCTGGAACTCCCCTTTAACCACTTAAGCCCCGGACCATTTCGGGCCATTAGGACCAGGCCTGTTTTTGGGATTCGGCACTGCGCTGCTTTAACTGTAAATTGTGCGGACATGCAATGTTGTACCCAAATGAAATTTGCGTCCTTTTCTTCCCACAAATAGAGCTTTCTTTTAATGGTATTTGATTGCCTCTGCGATTTTTATTTTTTGCGATATAAACAGAAAAAGACCGAAAATTTTGAAAAAAAATGATATTTTCTACTTTTTGTTATAAGAAAAATCGAATAAACTCAATTTTAGTCATACATTTAGGCCAAAATGTATTCAGCCACATGTCTTTAGTAAAAAAAATGTCAATAAGCGTATATTTATTGGTTTGCGCAAAAGTTATAGCGTTTACAAACTAGGGTACATTTTCTGAAATTTACACAGCTTTAAATTTATGACTGCCTATCTCATTTCTTGAGGTGCTAAAATGGCAGGGCAGTACAAAACCCCCCCAAATGACCCCATTTTGGAAAGTAGACACCCCAAGAAAATTGCTGAGAGGCATGTTGAGCCCATTGAATATTTTTTTTTTTTGTCCCAAGTGATTGAATAATGACAAAAAAAAAAAAAAATTACAAAAAGTTGTCACTAAATGATATATTGCTCACACATGCCATGGTTATATGTGGAATTGCACCCCAAAATACATTCTGCTGCTTCTCCTGAGTACGGGGATACCACATGTGTGGGACTTTTTAGGAGCCTAGCCACGTACGGGACCCCGGAAACCAAGCACCGCCTTCAGGATTTCTAAGGGCGCAAATTTTTGATTTCACTCCTCACTACCTATCACAGTTTCGAAGGCCATAAAATGCCAAAAAAGCACAAAACCCCCCCAAATGACCCCATTTTGGAAAGTAGACACCCCAAGCTATTTACTGAGAGGCATGTTCAGTCCATGGAATATTTTATATTTTGCCACAAGTTGCGGGAATATGACAAACTTTTTTTTTTTTGCACAAAGTTGTCACTAAATGATATATTGCTCACACATGCCATGGGCATATGTGAAATTACACCCCAAAATACATTCTGCTGCTTCTCCTGAGTACGGGGATACCACATGTGTGGGACTTTTTGGGAGCCTAGCCGCGTACGGGACCCCAAAAACCAAGCACCGCCTTCAAGGTTTCTAAGGGCATAAATTTTTGATCTCACTCCTCACTACCTATCACAGTTTTGAAGGCCATAAAATGCCAAGATGGCACAAAACCCCCCCAAATGACCCCATTTTGGAAAGTAGACACCCCAAGCTATTTGCTGAGAGGCATGTTGACCCCATTGAATATTTTTTTTTTGTCCCAAATGATTGAATAATGACAAAAAGAAAAAAAAATGTACAAAAAGTTGTCACTAAATGATATATTGCTCACACATGCCATGGTTATATGTGGAATTGCACCCCAAAATACATTCTGCTGCTTTTCCTGAGTACGGGGATACCACATGTGTGGGACTTTTTGGGAGCCTAGCCGCGTACAGGGCCCCAAAAACCAAGCACCGCCTTCAGGATTTCTAAGGGCGTAAATTTTTGATTTCACTCCTCACTACCTATCACAGTTTCGAAGGCCATAAAATGCCAAAATAGCACAAAACCCCCCCAAATTACCCCATTTTGGAAAGTAGACACCCCAAGCTATTTGCTGAGAGGCATGTTGAGTCCATGGAATATTTTATATTTTGCCACAGGTTGCGGGAATATGACAAACTTTTTTTTTTTTGCACAAAGTTGTCACTAAATGATATATTGCTCACACATGCCATGGGCATATGTGAAATTACACCCCAAAATACATTCTGCTGCTTCTCCTGAGTACGGGGATACCACATGTGTGGGACTTTTTGGGAGCCTAGCCGCGTACGGGACCCCAAAAACCAAGCACCGCCTTCAAGGTTTCTAAGGGCATAAATTTTTGATTTCACTCCTCACTACCTATCACAGTTTTGAAGGCCATAAAATGTCAAAATAGCCCAAAACCCCCACAAATGACCCCATTTTGGAAAGTAGACACCCCAAGCTATTTGCTGAGAGGCATGGTGAGTATTTTACAGCTCTCATTTGTTTTTGAAAATTAAGAAAGACATTTTTTTTTCTTTTTTTTTTCTTTTTTTACATTTTCAAAACTTTGTGACAAAAAGCGAGATCTGCAAAATACTCAACATACCTCTCAGCAAATAGCTTGGGGTGTCTACTTTCCAAAATGGGGTCATTTGGGGGGGTTTGTGCCATCTGGGCATTCCATGGCCTCTGAAACTGTGATAGGCAGTGAGGAGTGAAATCAAAAATTTACACCCATAGAAATCCTGAAGGCGGTGCTTGGTTTTTGGGGTCCCGTACGCGACTAGGCTCCCAAAAAGTCCCACACATGTGGTATCCCCGTACTCAGGAGAAGCAACAGAATGTATTTTGGGGTGTAATTCCACATATGCCCATGGCATGTTTGAGCAATATATAATTTAGTGACAACTTTTTGTACATTTTTTTTTTTTTTGGTCATTATTCAATCACTTGGGACAAAAAAAAAAATATTCAATGGGCTCAACATGCCTCTCAGCAAATAGCTTGAGGTGTCTACTTTACAAAATGGGGTCATTTGGGGGGGTTTTGAACTGTCCTGGCATTTTATGCACAACATTAGGAAGCTTATGTCACACATCATCCACTCTTCTAACCACTTGAAGACAAAGCCCTTTCTGACACTTTTTGTTTACATGAAAAAAAAAATTTTTTTGCAAGAAAATTATGTTGAACCCCCAAACATTATATATTTTTTTAAAGCAAAGGCCCTACAGATTAAAATAGTGGGTGTTGCATTTTTTTTTTCCACACAGTATTTGCGCAGCGATTTTTCAAACACATTTTTTGGGGGAAAAACACACTTTTTTTATTTTTAATGCACTAAAAAACACTATATTGCCCAAATGTTTGATGACATAAAAAAGATGATCATAGGCCGAGTACATGGATACCAAACACGACATGCTTTAAAATTGCGCACAAACGCGCAGCAGCGACAAACTACATTCATTTTTAAAAGCATTTAAAAGCCTTTACAGGTTACCACGTTAGATTTACAGAGGAGGTCTACTGCTAAAATGACTGCCCTCGATCTGACCTTCGCGGTGATACCTCACATGCATGATGCAATTGCTGTTTACATATGACGCTAGACCGACGCTTGCGTTCGCCTTTGCGCAAGAGCAGGGGGGGACAGCGGTGCTTTTTTTTTTTTTTTTTTTTATTATTTATTTGGCTTTTTTTTTTTATTTTTAAACTGTGCCTTCCATATTTTATTTTTTTACCATTTTTATCGTTATCTCAGGGAATGTAAATATCCCCTATGATAGCAATAAGTAGTGAAAGGTACTCTTTTTTTGAAAAAAATTGGGGGGTTAGACCCTAGATCTTTCCTCTGCCCTCAAAGCATCTGACCACACCAAGATCGGTGTGATAAAATGCTTTCCCAATTTCCCAATGGCGCTTTTTATATCCGGGGGGGGACATTCCCTCCCACTGCTTGTAAAAGCAGTCTAGAGGCTAATTATCTGCTAGAATTGCTTTTACATGAAAGCCGGCTGCTGGCTGAAAAGAATGATACCAAGATGATACCTAAACCCGCAGGCATCATTCTGGTATAAACATTCAAAGTCCAGCAACATACCAGTACGTTGCTGGTCCTTGTTGGACATGTATTGTAATCTTTTTTTTCATACAGCCTATTGGCTGAACGAAAAAAAGAGATTGATTGGTGGGTATGCCCACCATTAGAATACCTCCCTTCATCCACCCACTTCTAATGATGGGCATATATGCCGAAGCATGGGGGCATCCTCCCGCAAAAAAGTTATGCCGCGTACACACGGTCAAGCCTTCGTCGGAATTTCGACCGTATGTACGCGGCATAAAAGGTTATGCCGCGTACACACGGTCGGACTTTTCCACGGGCAAGCCTCCGTTGGAATTTCGACCGTATATACGCGGCATTAGGAGCAAAATCGCTCCTCCGCCCCTGCTGCCCCCATGCTTCGGCATATATGCTCTTTTTTTTAACTGTGGTGGTGAAATCACCTCCTACAGCGTTGGAGTCACGGCTTTATGTATCGTGGGAGCAAACGCTGTTGCTGTCAAGATAAATAGATCCGCGCTGCAACTGAATGGCGTACCTGCTAAGCAAATGGTGGTTAACATTAAAACAAAGTAACATTACAGTACAACAGTAAGACCTTACCATGCCATACCTGCAGAGCAAATACCAAAACAAAACCTAGTAAAAAATAAAAAAATGTTTTAACGCAACCTGTGCCTAAAATATATATATGCCGAAGCATGGGGGCATCCTCCCGCAAAAAAGTTATGCCGCGTACACACGGTCGGAATTTTCCACGGGCAGGCCTCCGTCGGAATTTCGACCGTATGTACGCGGCATTAGGAGCAAAATCGCTCCTCCGCCCCTGCTGCCCCCATGCTTCGGCATATATGCTCTTTTTTTTAACTGTGGTGGTGAAATCACCTCCTACAGCACTGGAGTCACGGCTTTATGTATCGTGGGAGCAAACGCTGTTGCTGTCAAGATAAATAATTCCGCGCTGCAGTTGAATGGCGCACCTGAAAACAAAAAATTACATACCTGAAAAGCAAGCATGATAAAACATTGCAGAATAGAATACAGTAAAAAAGAGCAGAACAATAGAGAGAAAATAGAGAGAGAGAGAACAATAAAACGACAACTATTTTTGGTTTTTTTATTTTATATTTTTTTTGTGTTTTGTTTTTTACGTTTTTTTTTTCTTTTTTACACTTTTTTTTGTAACTTTACAACTGTAATGGTTCGGGTCTCTCAAAATGTAATGGCATCTTGGGAGACCCTGTGTAAGTGTGTCCTTGTCTGTGAAATGCTGTACCCTACGCTAAAACTTCACTTTTGAGTGGTAGCGTTCAAAACATTCACCTTGGCAAAGACCAGGCTTGTCAGGACAGAGTGGACAAAAACTACGGGTGTCACGCCTAAATCCGCGCTTGCTACAGACACGACATCTTTTTTGGGGGTGGCTTTGGGTAGGGGTACTCGGGAGGACATACGAATAATGCCTCTCATGCAGCCGGCTTACTGCATTTGGTAGGGGATGGTGAGGTGCAGAACCGCCTGGATACAGGAGTTCTGTGACTATCTCATTCTGGAATTTTAGAAGAGATAACGTCCCGCCTGAAGCTCTGTATAGCACATGAGCGTTCAGCAAAGCCAATTGGAATAATGATAGAGACACTTTTTTGTACCAGCGTCTCGCCTTACGGTCAATTAGATACGGCGCCATCAACTGGTCGTTGAGGTCCACCCCTCCCATATTTTGGTTATATTCGTGGACACAGAGGGGTTTCTCCACAACACCAGTCACCGTACGAATTTGGACTGTCGTGTCTGCATGAAGGGAGGTAAGAAGGAAAACATTCTTATTGTCCCTCCACTTCATAGCGAGCAAGTTATTACACTTCAAGCAGGCTCTCTCCCCCAGCCTAAGACGGGCATCTACAAGCCGCTGGGGAAAGCCCCGGCGATTAGGTCGCACGGTGCCACATGCTCCAATCTGATGATCAAACAAGTGACTAAACAGTGGCACGCTCGTGTAATAATTGTCCACATACAAGTGGTACCCCTTTCCGAATAAGGGTGACACCAAGTTCCACACTATCTTGCCAGCGCTCCCTATGTAATCCGGGCAGTTGACCGACTCAATCTGACTATCTTTTCCCTCATAAACCGTAAAGTTCACTACATAGCCTGTTGCCCTGTCACAGAACTTGTAGAGCTTGACCCCGTATCTGGCACGCTTGCTGGGAAGGTACTGCTTGAAAGACAAGCGGCCAGAAAATGTAATCAGGGACTCATCAACGCAGACAACTTGATCGGGAGTAAACAAGGCTGCAAAACGTTCGTTGAAGTGGTTTATGAGGGGCCGAATTTTATAGAGCCGGTCGTATTCAAGGTCCCCACGTGGACGACAAAGTTCATTGTCGTTGAAGTGCATGAACCGCAAAATCTGCTCGTATCGTGCCCTGGACATGGAGGCAGAGAACACGGGCATGTGGTCAATTGGGTGCGTGGACCAATAAGCACGCAATGACGGAAATTTATGTGTGCCCATGTTGAGGGAAAGGCCCAGAAAGGTCTTAAATTCGGAAACCGTAATTGGTTTCCAATTTCTGGCAATTTTAGGCAACTGGGGGTTAGCGGCGATAAATTGACCAGCATATAAATTACTCTGGTCCACAATAGATCTATAGAGATCTTCCGTGAAAAACAGCGAATAAAAATCAATTGGAATAAAATCAGCTGTTTCCACCTGAATACCGGGTTGGGCAGTGAATGGGGGAAGTACGGGTTCTGCAGAAGTGGTGGGGACCCAATCAGGATAGGCGAATTCTGCAGGAAGGGCAGTATGGGCACGACGGGCCTGCCTTTGTCTTCTTGGTGGCAGCGGGACACTACTTCTAAGGCATTTCCGAAGTCCCTGAACCGTTCCCTCAATCACTTTTAACTTATAGACTCATGGAGGGCCCACAATGTAGGCGTCAAAGCTTACACTCACTATTCACATCCCCATAATGTTTATGCCAGATTAGACTATATCTACTGCACCCCTATCCTGTTGGCGAACTCCTTTAAAGCGAGTTCCCTCCCACTGCTGATGATACCTAAACCCGCAGGCATCATTCTGGTATAAACATTCAAAGTCCAGCAACATACCAGTACGTTGCTGGTCCTTGTTGGACATGTATTGTAATCTTTTTTTTCATACAGCCTATTGGCTGAACGAAAAAAAGAGATTGATTGGTGGGTATGCCCACCATTAGAATACCTCCCTTCATCCACCCACTTCTAATGATGGGCATATATGCCGAAGCATGGGGGCATCCTCCCGCAAAAAAGTTATGCCGCGTACACACGGTCAAGCCTTCGTCGGAATTTCGACCGTATGTACGCGGCATAAAAGGTTATGCCGCGTACACACGGTCGGACTTTTCCACGGGCAAGCCTCCGTTGGAATTTCGACCGTATATACGCGGCATTAGGAGCAAAATCGCTCCTCCGCCCCTGCTGCCCCCATGCTTCGGCATATATGCTCTTTTTTTTAACTGTGGTGGTGAAATCACCTCCTACAGCGTTGGAGTCACGGCTTTATGTATCGTGGGAGCAAACGCTGTTGCTGTCAAGATAAATAGATCCGCGCTGCAACTGAATGGCGTACCTGCTAAGCAAATGGTGGTTAACATTAAAACAAAGTAACATTACAGTACAACAGTAAGACCTTACCATGCCATACCTGCAGAGCAAATACCAAAACAAAACCTAGTAAAAAATAAAAAAATGTTTTAACGCAACCTGTGCCTAAAATATATATATGCCGAAGCATGGGGGCATCCTCCCGCAAAAAAGTTATGCCGCGTACACACGGTCGGAATTTTCCACGGGCAGGCCTCCGTCGGAATTTCGACCGTATGTACGCGGCATTAGGAGCAAAATCGCTCCTCCGCCCCTGCTGCCCCCATGCTTCGGCATATATGCTCTTTTTTTTAACTGTGGTGGTGAAATCACCTCCTACAGCACTGGAGTCACGGCTTTATGTATCGTGGGAGCAAACGCTGTTGCTGTCAAGATAAATAATTCCGCGCTGCAGTTGAATGGCGCACCTGAAAACAAAAAATTACATACCTGAAAAGCAAGCATGATAAAACATTGCAGAATAGAATACAGTAAAAAAGAGCAGAACAATAGAGAGAAAATAGAGAGAGAGAGAACAATAAAACGACAACTATTTTTGGTTTTTTTATTTTATATTTTTTTTGTGTTTTGTTTTTTACGTTTTTTTTTTCTTTTTTACACTTTTTTTTGTAACTTTACAACTGTAATGGTTCGGGTCTCTCAAAATGTAATGGCATCTTGGGAGACCCTGTGTAAGTGTGTCCTTGTCTGTGAAATGCTGTACCCTACGCTAAAACTTCACTTTTGAGTGGTAGCGTTCAAAACATTCACCTTGGCAAAGACCAGGCTTGTCAGGACAGAGTGGACAAAAACTACGGGTGTCACGCCTAAATCCGCGCTTGCTACAGACACGACATCTTTTTTGGGGGTGGCTTTGGGTAGGGGTACTCGGGAGGACATACGAATAATGCCTCTCATGCAGCCGGCTTACTGCATTTGGTAGGGGATGGTGAGGTGCAGAACCGCCTGGATACAGGAGTTCTGTGACTATCTCATTCTGGAATTTTAGAAGAGATAACGTCCCGCCTGAAGCTCTGTATAGCACATGAGCGTTCAGCAAAGCCAATTGGAATAATGATAGAGACACTTTTTTGTACCAGCGTCTCGCCTTACGGTCAATTAGATACGGCGCCATCAACTGGTCGTTGAGGTCCACCCCTCCCATATTTTGGTTATATTCGTGGACACAGAGGGGTTTCTCCACAACACCAGTCACCGTACGAATTTGGACTGTCGTGTCTGCATGAAGGGAGGTAAGAAGGAAAACATTCTTATTGTCCCTCCACTTCATAGCGAGCAAGTTATTACACTTCAAGCAGGCTCTCTCCCCCAGCCTAAGACGGGCATCTACAAGCCGCTGGGGAAAGCCCCGGCGATTAGGTCGCACGGTGCCACATGCTCCAATCTGATGATCAAACAAGTGACTAAACAGTGGCACGCTCGTGTAATAATTGTCCACATACAAGTGGTACCCCTTTCCGAATAAGGGTGACACCAAGTTCCACACTATCTTGCCAGCGCTCCCTATGTAATCCGGGCAGTTGACCGACTCAATCTGACTATCTTTTCCCTCATAAACCGTAAAGTTCACTACATAGCCTGTTGCCCTGTCACAGAACTTGTAGAGCTTGACCCCGTATCTGGCACGCTTGCTGGGAAGGTACTGCTTGAAAGACAAGCGGCCAGAAAATGTAATCAGGGACTCATCAACGCAGACAACTTGATCGGGAGTAAACAAGGCTGCAAAACGTTCGTTGAAGTGGTTTATGAGGGGCCGAATTTTATAGAGCCGGTCGTATTCAAGGTCCCCACGTGGACGACAAAGTTCATTGTCGTTGAAGTGCATGAACCGCAAAATCTGCTCGTATCGTGCCCTGGACATGGAGGCAGAGAACACGGGCATGTGGTCAATTGGGTGCGTGGACCAATAAGCACGCAATGACGGAAATTTATGTGTGCCCATGTTGAGGGAAAGGCCCAGAAAGGTCTTAAATTCGGAAACCGTAATTGGTTTCCAATTTCTGGCAATTTTAGGCAACTGGGGGTTAGCGGCGATAAATTGACCAGCATATAAATTACTCTGGTCCACAATAGATCTATAGAGATCTTCCGTGAAAAACAGCGAATAAAAATCAATTGGAATAAAATCAGCTGTTTCCACCTGAATACTGGGTTGGGCAGTGAATGGGGGAAGTACGGGTTCTGCAGAAGTGGTGGGGACCCAATCAGGATAGGCGAATTCTGCAGGAAGGGCAGTATGGGCACGACGGGCCTGCCTTTGTCTTCTTGGTGGCAGCGGGACACTACTTCTAAGGCATTTCCGAAGTCCCTGAACCGTTCCCTCAATCACTTTTAACTTATAGACTCATGGAGGGCCCACAATGTAGGCGTCAAAGCTTACACTCACTATTCACATCCCCATAATGTTTATGCCAGATTAGACTATATCTACTGCACCCCTATCCTGTTGGCGAACTCCTTTAAAGCGAGTTCCCTCCCACTGCTGATGATACCTAAACCCGCAGGCATCATTCTGGTATAAACATTCAAAGTCCAGCAACATACCAGTACGTTGCTGGTCCTTGTTGGACATGTATTGTAATCTTTTTTTTCATACAGCCTATTGGCTGAACGAAAAAAAGAGATTGATTGGTGGGTATGCCCACCATTAGAATACCTCCCTTCATCCACCCACTTCTAATGATGGGCATATATGCCGAAGCATGGGGGCATCCTCCCGCAAAAAAGTTATGCCGCGTACACACGGTCAAGCCTTCGTCGGAATTTCGACCGTATGTACGCGGCATAAAAGGTTATGCCGCGTACACACGGTCGGACTTTTCCACGGGCAAGCCTCCGTTGGAATTTCGACCGTATATACGCGGCATTAGGAGCAAAATCGCTCCTCCGCCCCTGCTGCCCCCATGCTTCGGCATATATGCTCTTTTTTTTAACTGTGGTGGTGAAATCACCTCCTACAGCGTTGGAGTCACGGCTTTATGTATCGTGGGAGCAAACGCTGTTGCTGTCAAGATAAATAGATCCGCGCTGCAACTGAATGGCGTACCTGCTAAGCAAATGGTGGTTAACATTAAAACAAAGTAACATTACAGTACAACAGTAAGACCTTACCATGCCATACCTGCAGAGCAAATACCAAAACAAAACCTAGTAAAAAATAAAAAAATGTTTTAACGCAACCTGTGCCTAAAATATATATATGCCGAAGCATGGGGGCATCCTCCCGCAAAAAAGTTATGCCGCGTACACACGGTCGGAATTTTCCACGGGCAGGCCTCCGTCGGAATTTCGACCGTATGTACGCGGCATTAGGAGCAAAATCGCTCCTCCGCCCCTGCTGCCCCCATGCTTCGGCATATATGCTCTTTTTTTTAACTGTGGTGGTGAAATCACCTCCTACAGCACTGGAGTCACGGCTTTATGTATCGTGGGAGCAAACGCTGTTGCTGTCAAGATAAATAATTCCGCGCTGCAGTTGAATGGCGCACCTGAAAACAAAAAATTACATACCTGAAAAGCAAGCATGATAAAACATTGCAGAATAGAATACAGTAAAAAAGAGCAGAACAATAGAGAGAAAATAGAGAGAGAGAGAACAATAAAACGACAACTATTTTTGGTTTTTTTATTTTATATTTTTTTTGTGTTTTGTTTTTTACGTTTTTTTTTTCTTTTTTACACTTTTTTTTGTAACTTTACAACTGTAATGGTTCGGGTCTCTCAAAATGTAATGGCATCTTGGGAGACCCTGTGTAAGTGTGTCCTTGTCTGTGAAATGCTGTACCCTACGCTAAAACTTCACTTTTGAGTGGTAGCGTTCAAAACATTCACCTTGGCAAAGACCAGGCTTGTCAGGACAGAGTGGACAAAAACTACGGGTGTCACGCCTAAATCCGCGCTTGCTACAGACACGACATCTTTTTTGGGGGTGGCTTTGGGTAGGGGTACTCGGGAGGACATACGAATAATGCCTCTCATGCAGCCGGCTTACTGCATTTGGTAGGGGATGGTGAGGTGCAGAACCGCCTGGATACAGGAGTTCTGTGACTATCTCATTCTGGAATTTTAGAAGAGATAACGTCCCGCCTGAAGCTCTGTATAGCACATGAGCGTTCAGCAAAGCCAATTGGAATAATGATAGAGACACTTTTTTGTACCAGCGTCTCGCCTTACGGTCAATTAGATACGGCGCCATCAACTGGTCGTTGAGGTCCACCCCTCCCATATTTTGGTTATATTCGTGGACACAGAGGGGTTTCTCCACAACACCAGTCACCGTACGAATTTGGACTGTCGTGTCTGCATGAAGGGAGGTAAGAAGGAAAACATTCTTATTGTCCCTCCACTTCATAGCGAGCAAGTTATTACACTTCAAGCAGGCTCTCTCCCCCAGCCTAAGACGGGCATCTACAAACCGCTGGGGAAAGCCCCGGCGATTAGGTCGCACGGTGCCACATGCTCCAATCTGATGATCAAACAAGTGACTAAACAGTGGCACGCTCGTGTAATAATTGTCCACATACAAGTGGTACCCCTTTCCGAATAAGGGTGACACCAAGTTCCACACTATCTTGCCAGCGCTCCCTATGTAATCCGGGCAGTTGACCGACTCAATCTGACTATCTTTTCCCTCATAAACCGTAAAGTTCACTACATAGCCTGTTGCCCTGTCACAGAACTTGTAGAGCTTGACCCCGTATCTGGCACGCTTGCTGGGAAGGTACTGCTTGAAAGACAAGCGGCCAGAAAATGTAATCAGGGACTCATCAACGCAGACAACTTGATCGGGAGTAAACAAGGCTGCAAAACGTTCGTTGAAGTGGTTTATGAGGGGCCGAATTTTATAGAGCCGGTCGTATTCAAGGTCCCCACGTGGACGACAAAGTTCATTGTCGTTGAAGTGCATGAACCGCAAAATCTGCTCGTATCGTGCCCTGGACATGGAGGCAGAGAACACGGGCATGTGGTCAATTGGGTGCGTGGACCAATAAGCACGCAATGACGGAAATTTATGTGTGCCCATGTTGAGGGAAAGGCCCAGAAAGGTCTTAAATTCGGAAACCGTAATTGGTTTCCAATTTCTGGCAATTTTAGGCAACTGGGGGTTAGCGGCGATAAATTGACCAGCATATAAATTACTCTGGTCCACAATAGATCTATAGAGATCTTCCGTGAAAAACAGCGAATAAAAATCAATTGGAATAAAATCAGCTGTTTCCACCTGAATACCGGGTTGGGCAGTGAATGGGGGAAGTACGGGTTCTGCAGAAGTGGTGGGGACCCAATCAGGATAGGCGAATTCTGCAGGAAGGGCAGTATGGGCACGACGGGCCTGCCTTTGTCTTCTTGGTGGCAGCGGGACACTACTTCTAAGGCATTTCCGAAGTCCCTGAACCGTTCCCTCAATCACTTTTAACTTATAGACTCATGGAGGGCCCACAATGTAGGCGTCAAAGCTTACACTCACTATTCACATCCCCATAATGTTTATGCCAGATTAGACTATATCTACTGCACCCCTATCCTGTTGGCGAACTCCTTTAAAGCGAGTTCCCTCCCACTGCTGATGATACCTAAACCCGCAGGCATCATTCTGGTATAAACATTCAAAGTCCAGCAACATACCAGTACGTTGCTGGTCCTTGTTGGACATGTATTGTAATCTTTTTTTTCATACAGCCTATTGGCTGAACGAAAAAAAGAGATTGATTGGTGGGTATGCCCACCATTAGAATACCTCCCTTCATCCACCCACTTCTAATGATGGGCATATATGCCGAAGCATGGGGGCATCCTCCCGCAAAAAAGTTATGCCGCGTACACACGGTCAAGCCTTCGTCGGAATTTCGACCGTATGTACGCGGCATAAAAGGTTATGCCGCGTACACACGGTCGGACTTTTCCACGGGCAAGCCTCCGTTGGAATTTCGACCGTATATACGCGGCATTAGGAGCAAAATCGCTCCTCCGCCCCTGCTGCCCCCATGCTTCGGCATATATGCTCTTTTTTTTAACTGTGGTGGTGAAATCACCTCCTACAGCGTTGGAGTCACGGCTTTATGTATCGTGGGAGCAAACGCTGTTGCTGTCAAGATAAATAGATCCGCGCTGCAACTGAATGGCGTACCTGCTAAGCAAATGGTGGTTAACATTAAAACAAAGTAACATTACAGTACAACAGTAAGACCTTACCATGCCATACCTGCAGAGCAAATACCAAAACAAAACCTAGTAAAAAATAAAAAAATGTTTTAACGCAACCTGTGCCTAAAATATATATATGCCGAAGCATGGGGGCATCCTCCCGCAAAAAAGTTATGCCGCGTACACACGGTCGGAATTTTCCACGGGCAGGCCTCCGTCGGAATTTCGACCGTATGTACGCGGCATTAGGAGCAAAATTGCTCCTCCGCCCCTGCTGCCCCCATGCTTCGGCATATATGCTCTTTTTTTTAACTGTGGTGGTGAAATCACCTCCTACAGCACTGGAGTCACGGCTTTATGTATCGTGGGAGCAAACGCTGTTGCTGTCAAGATAAATAATTCCGCGCTGCAGTTGAATGGCGCACCTGAAAACAAAAAATTACATACCTGAAAAGCAAGCATGATAAAACATTGCAGAATAGAATACAGTAAAAAAGAGCAGAACAATAGAGAGAAA
Source organism: Rana muscosa (assembly GCA_029206835.1). Taxonomy (NCBI): domain Eukaryota; kingdom Metazoa; phylum Chordata; class Amphibia; order Anura; family Ranidae; genus Rana; species Rana muscosa. The sequence continues at coordinate 110,673,681 of CM055127.1, read as the reverse complement.
ATAGAGAGAGAGAGAACAATAAAACGACAACTATTTTTGGTTTTTTTATTTTATATTTTTTTTGTGTTTTGTTTTTTACGTTTTTTTTTTCTTTTTTACACTTTTTTTTGTAACTTTACAACTGTAATGGTTCGGGTCTCTCAAAATGTAATGGCATCTTGGGAGACCCTGTGTAAGTGTGTCCTTGTCTGTGAAATGCTGTACCCTACGCTAAAACTTCACTTTTGAGTGGTAGCGTTCGAAACATTCACCTTGGCAAAGACCAGGCTTGTCAGGACAGAGTGGACAAAAACTACGGGTGTCACGCCTAAATCCGCGCTTGCTACAGACACGACATCTTTTTTGGGGGTGGCTTTGGGTAGGGGTACTCGGGAGGACATACGAATAATGCCTCTCATGCAGCCGGCTTACTGCATTTGGTAGGGGATGGTGAGGTGCAGAACCGCCTGGATACAGGAGTTCTGTGACTATCTCATTCTGGAATTTTAGAAGAGATAACGTCCCGCCTGAAGCTCTGTATAGCACATGAGCGTTCAGCAAAGCCAATTGGAATAATGATAGAGACACTTTTTTGTACCAGCGTCTCGCCTTACGGTCAATTAGATACGGCGCCATCAACTGGTCGTTGAGGTCCACCCCTCCCATATTTTGGTTATATTCGTGGACACAGAGGGGTTTCTCCACAACACCAGTCACCGTACGAATTTGGACTGTCGTGTCTGCATGAAGGGAGGTAAGAAGGAAAACATTCTTATTGTCCCTCCACTTCATAGCGAGCAAGTTATTACACTTCAAGCAGGCTCTCTCCCCCAGCCTAAGACGGGCATCTACAAGCCGCTGGGGAAAGCCCCGGCGATTAGGTCGCACGGTGCCACATGCTCCAATCTGATGATCAAACAAGTGACTAAACAGTGGCACGCTCGTGTAATAATTGTCCACATACAAGTGGTACCCCTTTCCGAATAAGGGTGACACCAAGTTCCACACTATCTTGCCAGCGCTCCCTATGTAATCCGGGCAGTTGACCGACTCAATCTGACTATCTTTTCCCTCATAAACCGTAAAGTTCACTACATAGCCTGTTGCCCTGTCACAGAACTTGTAGAGCTTGACCCCGTATCTGGCACGCTTGCTGGGAAGGTACTGCTTGAAAGACAAGCGGCCAGAAAATGTAATCAGGGACTCATCAACGCAGACAACTTGATCGGGAGTAAACAAGGCTGCAAAACGTTCGTTGAAGTGGTTTATGAGGGGCCGAATTTTATAGAGCCGGTCGTATTCAAGGTCCCCACGTGGACGACAAAGTTCATTGTCGTTGAAGTGCATGAACCGCAAAATCTGCTCGTATCGTGCCCTGGACATGGAGGCAGAGAACACGGGCATGTGGTCAATTGGGTGCGTGGACCAATAAGCACGCAATGACGGAAATTTATGTGTGCCCATGTTGAGGGAAAGGCCCAGAAAGGTCTTAAATTCGGAAACCGTAATTGGTTTCCAATTTCTGGCAATTTTAGGCAACTGGGGGTTAGCGGCGATAAATTGACCAGCATATAAATTACTCTGGTCCACAATAGATCTATAGAGATCTTCCGTGAAAAACAGCGAATAAAAATCAATTGGAATAAAATCAGCTGTTTCCACCTGAATACCGGGTTGGGCAGTGAATGGGGGAAGTACGGGTTCTGCAGAAGTGGTGGGGACCCAATCAGGATAGGCGAATTCTGCAGGAAGGGCAGTATGGGCACGACGGGCCTGCCTTTGTCTTCTTGGTGGCAGCGGGACACTACTTCTAAGGCATTTCCGAAGTCCCTGAACCGTTCCCTCAATCACTTTTAACTTATAGACTCATGGAGGGCCCACAATGTAGGCGTCAAAGCTTACACTCACTATTCACATCCCCATAATGTTTATGCCAGATTAGACTATATCTACTGCACCCCTATCCTGTTGGCGAACTCCTTTAAAGCGAGTTCCCTCCCACTGCTGATGATACCTAAACCCGCAGGCATTATTCTGGTATAAACATTCAAAGTCCAGCAACATACCAGTACGTTGCTGGTCCTTGTTGGACATGTATTGTAATCTTTTTTTTCATACAGCCTATTGGCTGAACGAAAAAAAGAGATTGATTGGTGGGTATGCCCACCATTAGAATACCTCCCTTCATCCACCCACTTCTAATGATGGGCATATATGCCGAAGCATGGGGGCATCCTCCCGCAAAAAAGTTATGCCGCGTACACACGGTCAAGCCTTCGTCGGAATTTCGACCGTATGTACGCGGCATAAAAGGTTATGCCGCGTACACACGGTCGGACTTTTCCACGGGCAAGCCTCCGTTGGAATTTCGACCGTATATACGCGGCATTAGGAGCAAAATCGCTCCTCCGCCCCTGCTGCCCCCATGCTTCGGCATATATGCTCTTTTTTTTTAACTGTGGTGGTGAAATCACCTCCTACAGCGTTGGAGTCACGGCTTTATGTATCGTGGGAGCAAACGCTGTTGCTGTCAAGATAAATAGATCCGCGCTGCAACTGAATGGCGTACCTGCTAAGCAAATGGTGGTTAACATTAAAACAAAGTAACATTACAGTACAACAGTAAGACCTTACCATGCCATACCTGCAAAGCAAATACCAAAACAAAACCTAGTAAAAAATAAAAAAATGTTTTAACGCAACCTGTGCCTAAAATATATATATGCCGAAGCATGGGGGCATCCTCCCGCAAAAAAGTTATGCCGCGTACACACGGTCGGAATTTTCCACGGGCAGGCCTCCGTCGGAATTTCGACCGTATGTACGCGGCATTAGGAGCAAAATCGCTCCTCCGCCCCTGCTGCCCCCATGCTTCGGCATATATGCTCTTTTTTTTAACTGTGGTGGTGAAATCACCTCCTACAGCACTGGAGTCACGGCTTTATGTATCGTGGGAGCAAACGCTGTTGCTGTCAAGATAAATAATTCCGTGCTGCAGTTGAATGGCGCACCTGAAAACAAAAAATTACATACCTGAAAAGCAAGCATGATAAAACATTGCAGAATAGAATACAGTAAAAAAGAGCAGAACAATAGAGAGAAAATAGAGAGAGAGAGAACAATAAAACGACAACTATTTTTGGTTTTTTTATTTTATATTTTTTTTGTGTTTTGTTTTTTACGTTTTTTTTTTCTTTTTTACACTTTTTTTTGTAACTTTACAACTGTAATGGTTCGGGTCTCTCAAAATGTAATGGCATCTTGGGAGACCCTGTGTAAGTGTGTCCTTGTCTGTGAAATGCTGTACCCTACGCTAAAACTTCACTTTTGAGTGGTAGCGTTCAAAACATTCACCTTGGCAAAGACCAGGCTTGTCAGGACAGAGTGGACAAAAACTACGGGTGTCACGCCTAAATCCGCGCTTGCTACAGACACGACATCTTTTTTGGGGGTGGCTTTGGGTAGGGGTACTCGGGAGGACATACGAATAATGCCTCTCATGCAGCCGGCTTACTGCATTTGGTAGGGGATGGTGAGGTGCAGAACCGCCTGGATACAGGAGTTCTGTGACTATCTCATTCTGGAATTTTAGAAGAGATAACGTCCCGCCTGAAGCTCTGTATAGCACATGAGCGTTCAGCAAAGCCAATTGGAATAATGATAGAGACACTTTTTTGTACCAGCGTCTCGCCTTACGGTCAATTAGATACGGCGCCATCAACTGGTCGTTGAGGTCCACCCCTCCCATATTTTGGTTATATTCGTGGACACAGAGGGGTTTCTCCACAACACCAGTCACCGTACGAATTTGGACTGTCGTGTCTGCATGAAGGGAGGTAAGAAGGAAAACATTCTTATTGTCCCTCCACTTCATAGCGAGCAAGTTATTACACTTCAAGCAGGCTCTCTCCTCCAGCCTAAGACGGGCATCTACAAGCCGCTGGGGAAAGCCCCGGCGATTAGGTCGCACGGTGCCACATGCTCCAATCTGATGATCAAACAAGTGACTAAACAGTGGCACGCTCGTGTAATAATTGTCCACATACAAGTGGTACCCCTTTCCGAATAAGGGTGACACCAAGTTCCACACTATCTTGCCAGCGCTCCCTATGTAATCCGGGCAGTTGACCGACTCAATCTGACTATCTTTTCCCTCATAAACCGTAAAGTTCACTACATAGCCTGTTGCCCTGTCACAGAACTTGTAGAGCTTGACCCCGTATCTGGCACGCTTGCTGGGAAGGTACTGCTTGAAAGACAAGCGGCCAGAAAATTTAATCAGGGACTCATCAACGCAGACAACTTGATCGGGAGTAAACAAGGCTGCAAAACGTTCGTTGAAGTGGTTTATGAGGGGCCGAATTTTATAGAGCCGGTCGTATTCAGGGTCCCCACGTGGACGACAAAGTTCATTGTCGTTGAAGTGCATGAACCGCAAAATCTGCTCGTATCGTGCCCTGGACATGGAGGCAGAGAACACGGGCATGTGGTCAATTGGGTGCGTGGACCAATAAGCACGCAATGACGGAAATTTATGTGTGCCCATGTTGAGGGAAAGGCCCAGAAAGGTCTTAAATTCGGAAACCGTAATTGGTTTCCATTTTCTGGCAATTTTAGGCAACTGGGGGTTAGCGGCGATAAATTGACCAGCATATAAATTACTCTGGTCCACAATAGATCTATAGAGATCTTCCGTGAAAAACAGCGAATAAAAATCAATTGGAATAAAATCAGCTGTTTCCACCTGAATACCGGGTTGGGCAGTGAATGGGGGAAGTACGGGTTCTGCAGAAGTGGTGGGGACCCAATCAGGATAGGCGAATTCTGCAGGAAGGGCAGTATGGGCACGACGGGCCTGCCTTTGTCTTCTTGGTGGCAGCGGGACACTACTTGTGCTTGCCACCTCGCCAGCTTGAACTGCACTTAAGGGACTCGCCACGTCACCAAGTGTTACTGCAGTGCTGGATGTACGTCCAGGCTGTACTAGGCCGCTGGTGCTTGCCAGTTCACCAGAAGGAATAGCGGCGCTAGTACTACTCTGCTCCATGATACGAGAGACCTGCGGTTCTTGCTCCTCAACAACCTCAGAAGATCGGGATCGGGTACACCTGACCTTAGCAGGGACCTCAACTTCGTCGTCAGAGCTATCTGACGTGGGGCCGCTGACGTCACTGTCTTCTACGGGAAGATATTCTGAGCCTGAATCTGACAGATACGTGACCTCCTCTTCACTATCTGTCATGCTCAGAATCTCGTAGGCCTCTTTACTAGTGTACCTTCGTCTTGCCATTTTGGGCTCTAAATTTAGGGGTACACTAGTAAGATTCACAGGAAAAAAAGCACCTGACTGTCGTCAGCAAATATATCAAACGCTACAAAAAAACTGTTAGCGATCGCAGGGATCAGGCCTGTCTCTGCGAACGCTGCAGTTATGTGTGTTGTGTTTGGTAAGTGACAGTGATCGATCGATACTGCACTTGGGTGGGCTGGGCGGAGGGGCTAAACGCAGGCGCTAGCAGGTATCTGGGCTGATCCCGCTAACACTGCGTTTTTGGGAACCCTAAACCGCTGGGGATGCTAGTATAGATCTGATCAGATACTATACCACTAAGGGGGGTGTATGCTTTGCGCGTGGGTGTTAGCGTTACTGGCACTAACCTAACACTGCCTGGGGCGACGCAGACCCTCTCTGGCGCTAAAACCTAATTGATCTCACCCGCCGGGCGATCAGGGGGGTTAAACCTTTATTGGGTTATATATGGCGGGTGCCCTGATGCTATAAAAAGCAAACTAATCAACCAGCGTCACCCGTAACCTTTATATGGTGATCACTGGTGAAAAGGTTAACTAGGGGCAATCAGGGGGTTAAAACCTTTATTAGGTTAAATATGGGGGTATCTGACACTATATAAAAACCTGACGGGTAACCTAAATAACTTACTGGCTAACCAGTGACACCAGTGACGCTTATACGGCGATCACTGGTGAAAGGGTTAACTCTAGGGGCAATCAGGGGGTTAAAATAATATATGGGGGTACCTGACACTAATAAAAACCTGCGGCGAACCTAAAAAAAAATAACTGCCTATCTAAAACACCAGCGACACGAATACAGCGATCGGAAAAACAATTGCTTAGTGACGCTGAAGTTAGGGGGTGAAAGGGTTACCTGGGGGGTGATCAAGGGGTTAAACCTTTATTAGGGGGGGTTAGGGGGCTACCCTGGACCTAAAGGGGCCTAATCCTAACTGCCCTGCAACTTTTTACAATCACAGATGACACTAAATGCAGTGATCAGTAAAATAAATGATCACTGCAATCAGTGACACTGTGATTGGGGGCTTTGGGGTGACCTGGGGGTGATCTGGGGGTGACTGGGGGGTGATTTGTGTGCCTATGTGTACCTACGTGTCAGTGGACTGTTGGTGCACTAACCTCTGTCTTCTCTCCTCGGCGCCGGGAACGAAAAGACCGCGACGAGGGAGATGACATCACTTCCTCCAGCCTGTGTTTACATTTCAGGCAGGAGGAAGCAATTTCATTCGCCGGGAGCGATCGCGAGGGGGGGGCGGAATCGAGCGGCCGCCCCCTCATGCCTGATCGCTCCCGAACACTTAACGGCCGCTCACTGCAGTGAAGGGGGGTCCGGATGGACCCCCCAACTGCACAAAGGCGATCACGTAGATCTACGTGATTCTGCCTGTCGGTGCCATTCTGCCGACGTAAATCGGCGGTGGGCGGTCGTTAAGTGGTTAAGCACATTGTGTTTGGCTATTGTTGTGACCAATCAGATCACATTTTATGGTACATTACTGCAGAAAACCAGTTAATTCCAAGAGATTTGCATACTTTTTATTGCTATTGTGTATATATATTATTTTGGCACAAGAACCAATTCAGGATAGTTGAAGATGGAGTTTGTAATCCTAAGAAGTCATTACAGCAATGAGCAAGGTTCAGCAGGTAATATTGGGAGCATTAGTGGTAGGGTGACCAGTATACCTAAACACAAGGTAAGTAAGTTGGCAAATCCCAATTGCAGCTTTATAACAACTAACAAAGAAATAATGTGACATGTACACACATGCTAAGTCTAGCTAATAAAAAGGGAGAATTGGAGCGTCTAATGTACAAGAAGGATTTCGATTTTTTGGGGAATTTCAGAAACTTGGTTTGACATCTCACGTGACTGGCTGGCAACCATCCAGGGGTATTCCCTATATCTAAATGTCTTGCAGGATAATTTCATGGGTCAGTTGATGAATGCATCAACAAGAGATAATGCATTACTATACCTACTGATTGCAAACAACACAGACCTGATTGTGGATGGTGAAATACGGGGCAACTTAGGACAAAGCAATCACAGGTTAATTTAGTATAAACCACAGAAAAATGAAACACAAGGGTAATACAAGTACACTGAATTTTATTTTTTGCTTACAAATTTTTTTTATTAGGAAGTTCAAATGTACAGTTACATAGAGTGTTTATAAAGGTAATCAATAGTAAAAAAATCAAAAGAAGAGGAGATAATCGAGCTCATACATGAAGATAGTGAATATATAAAAAGTTTTCTGGTACAAAGAATTCTTACATGAGCGTATGTTACATATATAAAGGGTAGGCATTATAGGTCAAGATTGCATGAATTTGCTAGAGTGTGTGGGTGGAAATTCAGGTTCTAAGTTAATGAGTTATGTTGTAGGCCATTATGACCATTTTCTTACAAAAACCTGGAAGGTATCGTGAAATGTGTGAAAGATTCTTTCCGAAAGTTTTATCGTCTCCATCCGAGCTAGCACCTGCGCCCAAGGCAGATTGTTTGATCTCCAATTGGAGGCAATCATCCATTGGATGGAGTTACATAAAGTATGGAAAAGTATTTTGCAAGGGATGGGAACATTGGGTATATCCGCATATAGAAGGCAGATCTGTGGGGAGATTGGGATTTTCTGTTTCAAGGTATTTTAAAAAATTTCTGCAGCATTGCGCCATGTATGATGCAGGTGTTTGCAGCTCCAGAATGTATGTAGGATAGTGCCTGGTTCTGAACAGCCCCTGAAACAGTATGGAGAAATAGAAGGATAAAATGTGTTGAGCTTGGACGGGGTGAGATACCATCTAGAGTATATTTTAATGGGAGTTTCTCTGGAAGAGATAGCTATGTTACTCCTCCGGAGATTATCCGACATTCCATGCCATTCATCTACTGTGAAGGTGTTATTTAGGTCGGTTTCCCAATGGAGCATCTGACCGGACTTGTCGAGTGAATGAAAAGTGTTTAGATAGCTATATAGATGGGATATGATACCTTTATCTCTAGAAGAAGAGATGCAAATCCGTTCAAATACAGTAACAGGGGGCTTGGTGGTGAGAGAGTAATGTTCTGCGTAAAAGGCTTTGATTTGGTTATAGTGTTGAAGTTCGGATGTGGGGATACTATATTTATCTTGCAGAGCGGTGAATGAGGAGAACTCCCCATTTATTTGTAAAGATTTAAGTGAAGTGAGCTTATTATGGGTCCAATAGGTGAAGGAGTGGTGATCTCCGTGAGTACGGGTAAATCTCAGGTCGCCTAGAAAGGAAGCAAGGGGAGGAGTGAGTGAAGACAATTCAAAAGTGTGTTGTGCTTTGAGCCACAATTGGTAGAAGTGTGCCACAATTATGTTGTATTTTGAGAGTTTGCTGTATGAGGTTGTTTTGGACCAAAGGATCCCCTGTAAATACAAAGGGGAAATTGAGGACTCCTCAAATTTTTTCCATGGGATATTTTGATTGGGCGCAAACCATTGTGCTAATTGGGCAAGTCTGGCGGCCAGAAAATAATGCCATAGGTTAGGGAGACCCATCCCGCCCATGGATTGAGGTCTGTGCATATATGCATAGCTGCATCTGGGTTTCTTGTTGAACCATATAAATTTGTTGATTTCCCTTTGGAGCGAAGCTAGTTTGGATTTGGGGATGTTAATGGGGAGGGAACGGAAGTAGTATAGCAGCTTGGGGAGGATTGTCATTTTAATTGCGCAAATTCTGCCTAGGAATGATATATGGAAGGTTGAGCAGGTCTTAAGGAGTGAGGATATATTATTGAATAAGGGAATATAATTGGTTTTGAAAAGTAGGTTGTGTGCTGGGGTGATAGAGATGCCCAGATATTTAAAAGATTGAGAGCACCATATAAATGGGAAATTGTTTTTCAACATGGTCTTTAGGTGATCGGGGAGATTGATGGGTAGAGCCGAGCATTTGTTCATGTTAATTTTTAGACCTGATATGTCGTGAAACAGTTTTAGTTCCTTGAGAAGGGAGGGAATGGAAACGTGAGGTTCTGTGAGAAAAATTAACGCATCATCTGCGTAGAGGCTTATCTTAAACTCATCTTCACCTTTGACAACTCCCTTTATATCCGGGCTGTTCCTAATTTTGTGGGCAAGAGGTTCCATTGCTAGTGCGAACATTAGTGGGGATAGTGGGCAGCCTTGTCTAGTACCCCTACTTAGAGGAAAGAATTCCGAGTTATGACCTGGAATTTTAATACGGGTCTGGGGGGAGTGGTATAGGGCATTAAAGCCACACATGAATTTATTAGGGATGCCAAATTTAGGTAGGATGTGATTGAGGTAAGACCAGGATACACTATCAAAGGCTTTATGAATATCCAGGCTGAGGAGGCATAGCTCTTTGGAGTGTATGTTGGCATCTTGTACGATATTGGTTACCAGCCTAATATTGTCAGTTATTTGGCGTCCAGGTATGAATCCTGTTTGATCTATGTGCACTATATTAGTAATAACTGCTGCTAACCTATCAGCAAGAAGTCTCCCAAAGATCTTTAAGTCATTGTTAAGAACTGAAATGGGGCGGAAATTTTGTGGAAGAGAATGGTCCTTGAGTGGTTTAGGTATTAACGATAAGTTCGCTAGGAGCATTTCTTCTGGGAATTGATGACCATCTAGCACATAATTGAAGAGTTTAGATAGCTTGGGGGCTAAAAGAGACGCAAATTTTTTATAGTATGCAGAGGAGAACCCGTCCGGGCCTGGGGCTGTAGAGGTCTTCAGGGATTTAATTATGTTAATTATTTCTAAATCTGTACATGGTGCGCTAAGAGATTCTATCTGTTGGGAGTTGAGGGAGGGTAGTGGGATATCATCCAGCCAAATTTGGGAGGGCTGTTTAGGTTGGGGTTGAGGTCCCGAAAGGAGGTCTTTGTAAAAGGAGGAGAAGATGTTCAACATCTCTTGTGGATGAGTGACAGTGTTCCCCGCATTATCTCTAAGTTTATAGACATGGGGTGGGTTATTAGCTTGATTTAGTTTTCTGGCAAACATGGCGGAGGTGGAATTGCTATGGAGGAAGAATTTAGCCTTAGAAAATCTGAGGGATTTCTCAGTGTTGGCTGATAAAATGTGGTCTAAGGCCAGGCGTTTGGATTTGATTTGATCAGTTAAGGCCTGGGAAGGGGCTGGTTGAAGTTTATTGTACAGTCTATTTAGGTCCTTAGTGAGACATCTAGTGTCTGAGAGCCTGTCTTTGTTTCTCTTTGCAGCGAGAGAAATTAGTTGCCCACGTAAGACTGCTTTATGGGCAACCCAGACGGAGGAGGGAGGGGTTTCGTCATTAATATTTTCATTGAAATAGTTCTCTATATGAGTGGAGACCGATTGAGCGATTGTGGGATCAGAGAGTAAGGAGTCGTTTAGCCTCCAGTTGAAGGGGGATGGTTTAAGACCAATATATGCTGTATCAAGAGATGTGATATCATGATCCGACCATGGACAGGGGTGAATGATCGCTTTAAAGGAGTTCGCCAACAGGATAGGGGTGCAGTAGATATAGTCTAATCTGGCATAAACATTATGGGGATGTGAATAGTGAGTGTAAGCTTTGACGCCTACATTGTGGGCCCTCCATGAGTCTATAAGTTAAAAGTGATTGAGGGAACGGTTCAGGGACTTCGGAAATGCCTTAGAAGATGGTGCGACCCTGCTCCTGTCCAGGGCCGGATGTGAGGTTAGATTGAAATCCCCTCCCAGGATAATGTGGGGGGAGGCATATCGGTCTAGAGTCTCAAAAAAGTTAATGAAAAAGGAGGACTGAGATTCATTGGGAGCGTATACTGATGCTATTGTTATGGCCCTATTATCAATAGTGCCTTTTAAGATAATATATCGGCTTTCAGTATCTCTGAAAATACTTTGTACATCGAATATAATCGAATTGCGTATAAAGACTGCGACTCCTCTTGTCTTATTGTTGTATGTTGTATAGAATACTTGGTTGTATGTCTTATTGAAGTATTTAGGGTGGTTGGATGCGCAAAAGTGGGATTCCTGGATGAGTATGATATCAGCCCCTATTCTCTTATAGTGCTCAAAAGCTTTTTTACGTTTGTGGGGGGAATTAAATCCCTGCACATTGTGCGATATTATTTTAATACCCATTGGTGGGGTCTAGGGTGTGGGGGTTAATATTGTCGTGATGGGGGAAAAATAGGCAAGGATCAGAAGTATACAATACGTTATGGATAGAGTTAGTGATTGAGTCTGATGCTAAGATTATGATCAGCGGTGTTGAAAGAACGGGGATTGGTATACAAGCAGGGAGATGGGCATTGTATCTTATGCAGTTACCAGAGTAGTCTAGAGCTATGAAATCTATGTCAAACAACGTTTTTTGTATGTACTTAACATTACTTCCTTTTTGTACAATGAACACAGTAGAAGCCTTATGGGCTAGAATTTCAAAAATGAGAAACAAAAACAAAAATAACAATGGGACAGGATAAAACCTGTCAAGAAAACTTGAATAAACATCATTAGGACAAATAAGTCCAAATCCTGCAAACCTGGAGAGGCACCACGTCTCTAAAGATGAGAGCTGTGGTTCCATCCCGGAGGGCAGGTCTGAGGAATAAACTAAGCAACAATGGATGTAGCAGGCATCCTAGAAAAACTTGTAAGTGCGTGTCTACCAATTGGGGGGTAGAGAGGTATTGCGTCATATAAAAAGCTCGCTATGTAAGGGAGACAATAACAGCAATCCGCAGTGGGGAGAAACTTTTCTGAAGTTATGGAGGTAAGGGTAAATGATAATACTTAGACGTTCAGTATAGCTACCACATTGCTCCAAAAGACTGATCTCCAGAAAACCTATGAAAAGGGGGATGGTAATAAAAAAAAAAAAAAAAAAATTAATTATTTACTTTTCCTATTATGAAAGTTCAGACTGCTAGGAGAGCTGAATAGGATGAAAACAGAACCACGAAATTAAGTCCCCTAGGTCTTCTTTGAGGAGTATATTACCGTACTGTTCAGATATTCTGCTGATTCTTCTATCCGCCGAACCTCTGGAATTATGTGGAGAAGGGAGTTGTGTAATTAATGCAATATCCCTGGGATCATTGTAGAATGTAAAGTCTATGGAGAGAATGTTTTGGGTTGTTTGATTCTCTTATTATTCCCACTGGGGTCGTCAAATACACCGAGAACTGGAGTGAAAGCGTCGATGGGAAGTTCTATTCTTGGTGTGATTGCCTCCAGCGTCTTTGATCTCTTTGGTCTCTCTGGTTGCGGCGTGAAGATGGTGTGGACCATATCGGGGAAGAACTGGGGAAAGGAAAAACGTACCGCTCAAAAGCTTGAGAATTCACCAAATAGCTGCTTCCGCCCGGTCACTCACACAGGTGCTGGCTCTGCACTGATGCATGGGAGAAAAAGAAACCCTGGACTGCCGCACTCTGTATAGACAGTTATTTATTCCAAAATTTCAGGTAAAAAATCCAAATTCAAAATAAATCCATAAATCCAAAACAACAAATGCAGATGGTGTGCATGCAGGGAAGGGTGGCTAACGCGTTTCATAGCTATGAGTAAGCGTCAATTCGTGACGTGAAACGCGTTAGCCACCCTTCCCTGCATGCACACCATCTGCATTTGTTGTTTTGGATTTATGGATTTATTTTGAATTTGGATTTTTTACCTGAAATTTTGGAATAAATAACTGTCTATACAGAGTGCGGCAGTCCAGGGTTTCTTTTTCTCCCATGGGGAAGAACTGGGGGTTGCTGGTGGTCGGCCAGGAGGTTCCGGTTCCAGCAGGCCCAATTTCACCAGTAGTTCTTTTCCTTCTATTACGTTATAAACCGTATATGTAGAGCCATTATGTGGAACGGTAAGTTTGAAAGGAAAGCCCCATCTGTATCTAATCCTTGCTTCCTGTAGAACTTTGGTGACTTCCTTCATCCTTCGTCTCCTGTCCAATGTGGCTGGGGAGATGTCAGGGAATATTTGAAGTCTTTTACCATCTAGGTCAATATTAGGAGAGTTCCTAGCCGCCCGCATGATGTCTTCCTTAACGAGGAAATCCTTCATACACATGATGATATCTCTAGGCGGTTTATCAGGTGTAGGTTTGGGGCGGAGGGCTCTATGGATTCTGTCACAGGTGAAAGCTGACGGGGGTCTGTCAGGAAAGAGATTATGAAAGACCCTCGATATAGTAGGCATAAGATCGGTGACCGATTCCGGTACTCCGCGTACTCTGATGTTCTGTCTACGATTTCTATTATCAAGGTCTTCCACTTGTGCCTGCATAAACGCAAAACTATCCGCCAATGTTTCATAGTCCTTTCTTAAGTCATTATGGGCTAGTGAAAGTTCGTCATGTTTTGTTTCTAATAGATCAGTTCTGTTGCCTATGCAAGCAATCTCCTGAGATAGAGCGGTAGTGGACTTCTGCACTTCTCTTTCTATTTTATCAACCAATTTGTCAAACATGGATGTTAGACTTGCATCTAAATCGGCTTTAGAGAGGGGTAAAGTGTACTCACAGTTAGGTTCTGAGGGGGGGGGGTCCAGTGATTTCTTCCCCGAGGCCGCTTGTTTGTTGGTGTCAATGCCGCTCTGAGACATGATGTGGTATTTATTCTCGGCTTCTAGAAGAAAGTTTGTTAGGTTGTGGATAGATCGTCCGGAGCGAGTATTCTTTCTCGTCGGCATGCACGGACTGTTCCCACGGGGGTTTAAAGTATTTGTGCTGGTAATCAAGTGATATAGCCGTGGGTATCTGGCCTGCTTTATATGGGTGTGGTAAGGCTTTAGTCACTTACATCCTTTTAGCAAAGCGTAGGTTAGTGGAGTGCCAGTCTATCTTGAATGAGTGTAGTCACTCTGGGGGAGCTGACAGGCTATGTGCACGGCGAGATCTTGTGTGCTGTACCGGTTCAGTAAGGGAGGAAGCCGTGTGAGCTGACGTACCCCAAAAACAGAAAGGGGGGGAGACATATATGTCAAATAGGGAGGAGGTACTGAGGCTATAGTAGTCCACTGGTTGTGTACAGCAACGACCAGTGATGGGGACCTCTGTGCTTGCTGTGGGGGGAAGGTTAAAATTGCAGAAATCTTGTTATAATGGAAGGGAGGCCAGGTTCTAGTAGGGTTGGGATGTTATGGCTATTGGGTGTAGCAAGATGGCCGCCGATCTATGAGGGTAGGACAGACTGTGGACTTTAACAGGTGATCCTTACAGGACAGGACTCCTCTCCCCCTCCCAGGGAGGTATACACAGCCCAGTCAGCGTCTAGATGGGGTTATTGTGTCGGGAATCTGCTTGGAGGAGAGCACAAAGGGGTCTCCAGGTGTACCAAGATGGCCGCCGTCCTCCCGGAGTAGGCCGAAGCCGCGGCCTCGAGTGCTGGGGAAGGAGGTGATCAACACCGAAGGCTATAGGTGGCTTGGCGGGTGCTTAGTGGCCGGACAGGTAGTGACCAGGCCTGGAGGTGAGCAGTCTGGGGGGGTATCTTGGAGCGGGCGGCGCGGTACTCACTGTGAATTGAGTTGAGGCCGCGTCCGCGAATGAAGGCCGCAGGACGACCGATCGCTTCGCCCGGAGCCCACCGAAGGATCCCTGCAGGGTAGCTTCCGCCTGGTGTCCCACGGGTGTCGGGGGACGGAGGATGTCCCAGATCGCGGATGCTGGAGACTGGAGAGGCCGCGGATGCGCAGGCCCCAAGATGGCGGCGGGCCTCAGTGTTGTGGATCCAGTCACAGGCCCATCGCGGATTTCTCCGCGCTATTTTCTTGAAGATCCCCGGGGCAGCTATAGAATGCGTCCAGGGGTTAGTGTAGCTGAATCGGGGCCTCAAAACGGCGATGCCTGCGAAGGATGGCTGTGGATTCACGTAGGATCCCTGGAGCTCTGCAGAAACACGTCCTCCCTGTTTCTCTTCCGGCCACGCCCCCTGTACACTGAATTTTAAAAGAGCCAACCTCCCTAAAATGCACTCTATGCTACATGATATTAATTTGAATAAAATACTAGGAACAAGCAACACCAAGGACAAATTGGAATGCTTTAAGAACATACCAAATAAAGGTATTGGCCAGTGTATTCCAATAGACAATAAATATAAAAGAGCTAAGATTAAAGCTGGGTGGCTAAACTATAATGTAAAAATGCATATAAAAAAAAGGCCTTAAAAAAATATAAGGTTGAGGGGTCATTGTCAGCATTCCAACAATACAAGGAAAGCAATAAGAACTGTAAGAGCGCAATCAGGGCAGCTAAAATAGTCCATAAAAGGCACATAGCGAAGGAGGGTAAAAAAAAAATCCCAAGACATTTTTAAATATAGTAACAGTAACAAAATGAGGCCAGGGCAAATTGGCCTCATAAGAGATGTTGATGGGAATTTGGTTACAAAAGAGAAGTCAACAGTTTTAAACGTATTCTTCTTCTCAGTTTTTACAAATGAGTTAGGGGTATATAGAAACCAAGATTGTAATGTTAATAATACGTCACAGAATGTACCCTTGTGGCTAACAGAAGCCAGTGTTGGAAATAGACTTGAAAAACTTAACACAAATAAATCACCAGGACCAGATGGCTTACACTCAAGGGTCCTTTAGGAACCCAGTCAGGGGATAAGATTGTTGTTCTTAATTTTTATGGATAGTTTACTGACTGGAATGGTACCAGCTGATTGGCTTTTCTGCAATGTGGTACCAATATTTAAAAAAGGGCTGAGATAAATCCCTGGAAACGATAGGCCAGTCAGTATAACATCAATAGTTTGTAAGCTATTGTAGGGGATGATAAGGGATTATATCCAAGAATTTGCTGATGAAAACAGTATCATTAGTAGTAAGCAGCACGGATTCATGAAGGATCGTTCTTGCCACTGCCAGAGGAATCTATTATCATAAAATGAGGAACTGAAATGCTATCTAGATAAAGGAAGGCCTTTGGATGTGGTATATCTGGATTTTGCAAAGGCATTTGATACATTTCCCCATAAACGTTTACTTTACAAACTGAGGTCTGTCTACATGGGCCATAGGGTATGTGCCTGGATTGAAAACTGTTTACAGGGGCGGGTCCAAAGGGTGGTGAAAAAAAAAAGCGAGTACTCAGAATGGTCCTGTGTGGTAGGTGGGGTCCCCCAAGGATCTGTCCTGGGACCAATTCTGTTGAATTTATTCATAAATGATATAGAGAATGGGATAAACAGCTCAATCTCAGTGTTTTCTGACTATACAAAGTAGAGCTGGGTGAATGGTTTGGCCCGAGCTACAGTTCGGGCCAAACATAGGCTGTTCATTCCATTCAGGGAACACCCGAATTTGCAGGGTGTTCATCTCTCCAAACGCCCTGCAATGCACTGCGTGCTTCACAGTGCATTCTGCGCCCTGATTGGACGATGTTTTGCCCAATTAGGGCGCAGTAAAAGCTAGTTGTTAGGAAGCAGTCCTTAGAAGTCAGCCGCAGCGTCCTTAACAATCAAGGAGTCATCACACTTCAGGTCTGGTATGAATTTAAAGGGGAACCCCATGCCAAATTGTACAAAAATGGCATGGGATCCCCCAAAATCCATGCCAGACCCTTATCCGAGCATGCAGCCTGGTAGGTCAGGAAAGGGGGGGACGAGTGAGTGCCCCCCTCTTGAACCATACCAGGCCACATGCCCTCAACATGGGGAGGTGAGTGCTTTGTGGCAGGAAGGGCTCTGCCCTCCCACCCCAAAGCACCTTGTCCCCATGTTGATGGGGACAAAGTCCTCATCCCCACAACCCTGGCCAGTGGTTGTGGGGGTATGTGGGCAGGGGGCTTATCGGAATCTAAGAGCCCCCCAGATCCCGCCCCCCCCTATGTGAATAAGTATGGAGTACATTGTACCCCTACCCATTCACCAAAAACGTGTCAAAAAGTAATAAAAACACAGAGACAGTTTTTGACTATTCCTTTATTAAAAAATACAAAATAAAAAAAATGTATCCCCCAATGTAAATCCATCGTCAATCACGCCGCCACTGGAAAAGAAAAGAAAAAATGCTCCCGCCGTCCATGAAGGCTGGCCGCCTACTGCAGGCTCTGCGTTTTGACAGTTCTTATAAAGGTAAGGGGCGGGGCCACCTGGCGACATCACTTGGTGGCACTGCCCCCTTGTGACATCACCGACCCAGCATGCATCGGTCAATGAAATCATAAGAACTGTCAAGAGGCAGAGCCTTCAATAGGCGGCCAGCCTTCATGGATGGCAGGAGCTTTTTTTTTTCAGGTGCGGCTGGCAGGGTGATTGACGATGGATTTACATCGGGGGACACTGTTTTTTTTGTTTTTTTAATAAATGAATTCTCAAATACTTTCTCTGTGTTTTGATAACTTTTTTGGTGAATGGGTAGGGGTATGTACCCTATGCTCATGTGGCCTGGAATGGTTCTGGAGGGGGGGGGCGCGCTCGCTTGCCCCCCCTTTCCTGACCTGTCAGGCTGCTTGCTCGGATAAGGGTCTGGTATGAATTTTGGGGGGAACCTAATATTTTTTTTTTAATTTCCCTTTAATCCATACCCATTTTTTTTTTCTTTATTTTTTTCCCAATAGCCGGGTGTCTGCAATTGTAATTGCGAGTTTGACATTTTTGTTACAGAATGCTCTTTGCACTTTTTACTTTTACACAACCATTTTTTTTTGGAACAAGAACCAGTCCAGGATAGTTGAAGGGAGTGACTATGACTAAGCACTGTTGATAGTGTGAAACGCGTCAGTTTTTTATCCTATACCCTGCTGTGGTGTGTACTTTTGTTATTTTGCACAATAAAGGCTTTTTTATTGGAGTGCGGCTGTCCAGACCTTCCCTCTTCTAATTGCTATATGCTTAGCCTGCACCCGATGCTTCCACCTTGAGGAGAGTGCCATTTCCACACATCCAC
Source organism: Rana muscosa (assembly GCA_029206835.1). NCBI lineage: Eukaryota > Metazoa > Chordata > Amphibia > Anura > Ranidae > Rana > Rana muscosa. Next base: position 110,655,490 of record CM055127.1, on the reverse strand, counting down.
CTGGAGTGGTGATCCCTTCCCAGGATAGTTGAAGGGAGTGTTTGTAATCCTCAGAAGCCTTTAAAACTTATTTTACACTTAACAAAAAAAAACTGAAAAACACCAACATATTGCATTTTCATTGAGTCCAGTGCATTTTACCAAAATGGCAAATTTTTGGTAAAATGTTGTACGGTTGCTAAAGATTTATTGAAATCCCCTAAATTGCTAAAATTTTGGACCAACAAATTCACAATTTCGCTAAACACTAATGGTAGCATTCAAGTATACACTATGCCTTAGTTTTTATTCTCTGGCTCTCCAGAGTGACCTCAAAGCCACTTAAACAATCTGTTCCAAAAATCTGATACCTCGTACACACGACCGGTTTTCCCGTTGGAAAAACTGCAATGAGAGCTTTTGGCCAGGAATCCCGGCTATGTGTATGCTCCATCGGAGTTTTTCTGACGGGAAAACTGGTGAAAAAAAAATAGAGTAGGAAAAAATCCTAGCGGAAAAAACGTTCGTCTGTATGCTTTTCCGACGGGAAAAAAACGTGCATGCTCGGAAACAATTCAACGCATGCTCGGAAGCATAGAACTTAATTTTGTCGGCGCCTCGTAGTCTTTTACGTCACCACTTTTTTGGCAGTCAAAAGTTCAACGGACTTTTGTGTGACCGTGTGTATGCAAGGCAGGCTTGAGTGGAATTCTGTCTGGAAAACCATAGTTTTTTTATCCGACTGGAAAACCGGTCGTTAGGTATGAGCTTCGAGTTCGAGTCGAACTCATGTTCGACTCGAACATTGCCAGTTCGCCCGTTCGCCGAACAGCGAACAAATTGGGGTGTTCGCTGCAAATTCGAAAAGTCTATGGGAGAAATCTAAAGTGCTAATTATAAGGGCTAGTATGCAAGTTATTGTCCTAAAAAGTGTTTGGGGACCCGGGTCCTGCCCCAGGGGACATGTATCAATGCAATTTTTTTTTTTAGAAACGGAAGTTTTTTCTGGAGCAGTGATTTTAATAATGCTTAAAGTGAAACAATAAAAGTGAAATATTCCTTTAAATTTCGTACCCAGGGTGTGTGTATAATATGCATGTAAAGTCGCGCATGTTTCCCGTGCTTAGAACTGTCCCTGCACAAAGTGTAATTTCTGAAGGAAAAAAAGTAATTTAAAACTCACTCGCGGCTATTAATGAATTGTCGGCTCCCGGCAATACATAGAAAAGTCATTGATAAAAAAAAAAGCGTGGGGGTCCCCCCAAATTCAATTACCAGGCCCTTCAGGTCTGGTATAGATATTAGGGGGAACCCCGTCGCAAATTTAAAAAAAAAAATGCGTGCGGTTCCCCCCAAATATCCATACCAGGCGCTTCAGATCTGGCATGGATTTTAAGGGGAACTCCACCCCAAATAAAAAAAAATGGCGTGGAGTCCCCCCAAAAATCCATACCAGACCCTTATCCGAGCATGCAACCTGGCAGGCTGCAGGAAAAGGGGGGGGGCGAGAGAGCGCCCCCCTCCTGAACCATACCAGGCCACATGCCCTCAACATGGGGAGGATGTCCCCATGTTGATGGGGACAAGGGCCTCATCCCCACAGCGCCCCCCCCCTCCTGAACCGTACCAGGCCGTACTAGGCCACATGCCCTCAACATGGGGAGGATGTCCCCATGTTGATGGGGACAAGGGCCTCATCCCCACAACCCTTGCCCGGTGGTTGTGGGGGTCTGCGGGCAGGGGGCTTATCGGAATCTGGAAGACCCCTTTAACAAAGGGGACCCCCAGATCCCAGCCCCCCCTATGTGAATTGGTAAGGGGTACATTGTAGAAAGAAAGTGTAAAAAAAAATTAAAAAACACACACCGACACCTTGAAAAAGTCCTTTATTAATTTATTTATTTTTAAATGTAAAAAAAAAACATTCCAGCGATGAAATCCAGTGTCCCACGGTGATCCGATGTCCAGCGCTGTCTGTCATTGGCTGAGCCTGAGCGAACCTGATGGGGAACTTCCTCTGCAGTCTATTAAATGTATAGACCGCCCCTTCTAAAGTTCCCCATCAGGTCCGCTCAGCCAATGACTAGGTGTAAGGCTGAGGACCTGATGCGGAACATGAGAAGGGGCGGGTCTATTCATGAATTACACAGTGAAGGAGATTCCACATCAGGTCCGCCCCCTCGGTATGTCAGACCCCGCCTATGTCATTGGCCTGAGGGGACCTGATGGGGAACTTCCTTCACTGTGTAATTTGGGGAACTTTAGAACTTTAGAAGGGGCATGTCTATACATTTAATAGACTGCGGAGGAAGTTCCCCATCAGGTCCGCTCAGGCTCAGCCAATGACGGACAGCGCTGGACATCGGATCGCCGTGGGACACTGGATTTCATCGCTGGAATGTTTTTTTTATTTTTTATTTTTTAATAAAGGACTTTTCCAAGGTGTCGGTGTGTGTTTTTTTACATTTTTTTACACTTTCTTCGTGAAATGGTAGGGGTACAATGTACCCCTTACCAATTCACATGGGGGGCCGGGATCTGGGGGTCCCCTTTGTTAAAGGGGTCTTCCAGATTCCGATAAGCCCCCTGCCCGCAGACCCCCACAACCACCGGGCAAGGGTTGTGGGGATGAGGCCCTTGTCCCCATCAACATGGGGACATCCTCCCCATGTTGAGGGCATGTGGCCTGGTACGGTTCAGGAGGGGGGGGCGCTCTCTCGTCCCCCCCTCTTTTCCTGCGGCCTGCCAGGTTACGTGCTCGGATAAGGGTCTGGTATGGATTTTTGGGAGAAATCCACGTAATTTTTTTTTTAAATTTGGGGTGGAGTTCCCCTTAAAATCCATGCCAGATCTGAAGGGCCTGGTATGGATATTTGGGGGGAACCGCACACATTTTGAGAGCATGTGGCCTGGTACGGTTCAGGAGGGGGGGCCGCCCTCTCGTCCCCCCCCTCTTTTCCTGCGGCCTGCCAGGTTGCGTGCTCGGATAAGGGTCTGGTATGGATTTTTGGGGGGACTCCACGCCATTTTTTTTATTTGGGGTGGAGTTCCCCTTAAAATCCATGCCAGATCTGAAGGGCATGGTATGGATATTTGGGGGGAACCGCACGCATTTTTTTTTTATTTGCAGCGGGGTTCCCCTTAATATCTATACCAGACCTGAAGGGCCTGGTAATTAAATTTGGGGGGACCCCCACGCTTTTTTTAAAAAAAATTTTATCAATGACTTTTCTATGTATTGCCGGGAGCCGACAATTCATTAATAGCCGCGAGTGAGTTTTAAATTACTTTTTTTCCTTCAAAAATGAAATTTTGTGCAGGGACAGTTCTAAGCATGGGAAACATGCGCGACTTTACATGCATATTATACACACCCCCCAGGTACGAAATTTTAAGGAACATTTCACTTTTATTTTTTCATTTTAAGCATTATTAAAATCACTGCTCCCGTAAAAACGTAATTTAAAAAAATAAATAAATTGCATTGATACATGTCCCCTGGGGCAGGACCCGGGTCCCCAAACACTTTTTAGGACAATAACTTGCATATAAGCCTTTATAATTAGCACTTTAGATTTTGAACGTTCGATTACATTGTATTTAATAGGGTTCTAAAGTTCACGCGAACATTCTGTCTGTTCGCAGGTTCTGGTGCGAACCAAACAGGGGGGTGTTCGGCTCATCCCTTCCGGTCGTGTGTACGAGACATGAGTATAGGACCCTCCCCAAAATGTTATATGGTTATTCCCAAGCTCCTCAATCGGTTGTTGATGTTATAGTCTTGCTTTGTGGGGCAGAGAGAAAACCTAACCGATATACCTGCCCCTTTTGGAACCTATATTTGTATGCCCATGTTTCTGTTCTAATGCCATTTTTTTTTGTTTGTTTTTTTGACCAAGTTGCCACAAAGGTTACTGAATCTTCACAGCAAATGCTAAAACCAGACTTGATTGCTGAGTCTGTGCTGTGCTATCTTCATATAAAGGAGCTTAGCTAGTCCAGAATCACTGGAGTTTCCTTAGAAGAAACCCCCTGCAGAAGGCAGGGGAAGGCAAGACAGCCGGCAAAGCAGGCTGCAGGTTTGACGGACATCGATTAATCATGGTGTGTCAAAGAAAGGGACACAGGGGCCCGGTCTGTGATTATTTCCTGTCATTTTTGTAATACAATTTACTGTATTTTTCCCACTCTTTTAAAAGCACTTAGATTATGATATATAAATTCTTTATTGCTTGCTGCTAGTGTTTGAACTTTGATTAGTCTGGGACTGACCTCAATTTCATACGCATCAGTCACATCACAGAACAGAACAAGCTCTCTCCAGCACAAGCAGATGTTAATCTGCTGGAGGTTAGTGGAGGAATCTAGGTATTCTTTTTACTTGAGCTTTCTATTTTAATTGTTTGCAATAGAATTTTTTTTTAATGTTGGAAACCTATCCAGTTTTTTCTTAGTCTCACTGTAATAGAATTATTAGAAGTGGAGTTCTTAGGTCTTTTTCAGTATACATTCTCTCTAATTTTTGTTTTCTCCATGCAACCAAAGTCATTGCCAAATAACTGCTGTAACTAAATAAATTACAAGATAAACCACTGATATTATATTTAGATACAGTGCCTTAAAATAGTATTCATACCCCTTGAAATTTTCCACATTTTGTTATGTTACAACCAAAAGCATAAATGTATTTTATTGGGATTTTATGTGATAGACCAATACAAAGTGGCACATAATTGTGAAGTGGAATGAAAATGATAAGTGGTTTTCAAAATAAATATGTGAAAAGTGTGGAGTGCATTCGTATTCAGCCCCCTTTATTCTGATACCCCTAACTAAAATCTAGTTGAACCAATTGCCTTCAGAAGTCACCTAATTAGTAAATAGAGTCCACATGTGTGTAATTTAATCTTAGTATAAATGCAGCTGCTCTGTGAAGCCCTCTGAGGTTTGTTAGAGAACCTTAGTGCACAAATAGCACCATGAAGGCCAAGGAACACACCAGACAGGTCAGGGATAAAGTTGTGGAGAATTTAAAAGCAGGGTTAGGTTATAAAAAAATATCCCAAGCTTTGAACATCTCTGGGAGCAGTGCTCAATCCATCATCTGAAAATGGAAAGAGTATGGCACAACTGCAAACCTACCAAGACATGGCAATCCACCTAAACTGACAGGCCGGGCAAGGAGAGCATTAATCAGAGAAGCAGCCAAGAGGCCAAGAGGCCCATAGTAACTCTGGAGGAGCTGCAGAGATCCACAGCTCAGGTGGGAGAATCTGTCCACAGGACAACTATTAGTCGTGTACTCCACAAATCTGCCCTTTATAGAAGAGTGGCAAGAAGAAAGCCATTGTTGAAAGAAAGCCATAAGAAGTCCTGTTTGCAGTTTGCGAGAAGCCATGTGGGGGACACAGCAAACATGTGGAAGAAGGTGCTCTGGTCGGATGAGACCAAAATTTAACTTTTTGGCCTAAAAGCAAAATGATATGTGTGGTGGAAACTTCACATCACCCTGAACACACCTTCCCCACCGTGAAACATGGTGGTGGCAGCATCATATTTTGGGCATGCTCTTCTTCAGCAGGGACAGGGATATATAGGAATAAGATGTATAGGAAAGGAGGGGGGGTGAAAGAGTTTAAAACGTTACTTGCAGCTGCTGCTTCATTGACTGTACTTTGTTCAATAAGTCATTCATTCAGTAGTTGCTGTTTCTTCCCTTTCCTTCATTGTAAGTGGAAAGGGAAGTGCTCACAGATAGTCTCTCTATAACCAGTCACAGTGATCTGAAGGAGCAGTAGATTACAAAGAGCTCAGATAGTAGTACCCCCACAACTCTGATCTCTAGCCCCCCTTAACTAGACTGAGCTGATGATCACTATCCTTCCTCCAGGTGCATACTTACAGGTTCCAACAACAGCAACCTCTCGCATTGTCTACAGCTTAGCCGGTGAAAATCCTTTTCACAAGTATCCCATAGACTTGAATGAGAAGTGCCTACGCTTCAGAAGCAATATTGCATCTAAAGCAGAGGTTCACCCAGAAAACATTTTTACATTAAAAATCCTATGAAAAAAAAAAAAAAATTTATAGAAAAAAATAATAATAATTATACTCACCCGAAATGCCGGTTGCTATGCGGAAGTCCCCTAATTTGCCTCTAATGTGTCGCTTCTTATCCGCGGTGGATGTCCTTTCGCTTCCTCTTCTTGTGAATGGGGCGCTCTGCCTTCTGGGAACTGTGTGTATCCCAGGAGGTAAGCCGCCCATTCACAAAGCGCCGTGCGAGTGGCGCATGCGCAGTAGGAAACGGGCAGTGAAGACGTAAGGCTTTACTGCCTGTTTCCCTTAGTCAGGATGGAGGAGCCGGGACCTGCCAGCAGCGATCCGATCGCCGTCGGGGGACCGACATTGCGGGCGAGTAGGACAGGTAAGTGTCCTTATTAAAAGTCAGCAGCTACACTGTTAATAGCTGCTGACTTTAAAAAAAAAGAAAAAATCGCGGGTGGACCCTCCGCTTTAAGTCCATGGGACTTTAGTGCTGCAAAGGACCATTTTTCATGCATCTACAAAAGTATGTACTATCCGTCTCTCTTGAAGCATGACAGCAAGAGCAGTAGCTCGGGTTAGGCTGCTGCAGAGCGTAATACATAATGTAGCCATGCAGATGACTCTAAGCTATGCAGGGGAGTTTTGTCCTTACAGGCCGACCTCAATGCGCTTATTAATTGGGCAACTATGTGGCAAATGAGGTTTCATGTTGATGAATGTAAAGTTATGCACTTAGGGGCTAAGAATATGCATGCATCATACATACTAGGGGGAGTACAACTGGGGGAATCAATGGTGGAGAAGGATCTTGGTGTTCTGGTAGATTGTACGCTTAGTAATAGCATGCAATGCCAAGCTGTGGTTTCCAAAGTGAGCAAAATACTTTTTTTGTATTATGAGAGGTATGGACTCCAGAGAGAGAGAGATATCATTATGCCCCTGTATAAATCATTAGTAAGACCTCATCTGGAAGTTCAGTTTTGGACACCAGTTCACAAAAAGGATATCGGGAAACTGGAGAAAGTGCAGAGAAGGGCAACCAAACTGATAAGAGGCATGGAGGAGCTCAGCTACGAGGAAAGATTAGAGGAACTGAATTTATTCTCTCTTAAGAAGAGACAAATCATCACAGAGGACAAGGGGGCACTCTTTATGTCTGGAGTAAAATAGAAATCTCCAACTACGCAAAGGCTTCTTCACAGTAAGAGCTGTGAAAATATGGAATAGACTTCCTCAAGAGCTGGTTCTGGCCACCTCAGTAGATTGCAATGTAACAATGTAAACCTGAACTTAAAGTGGTACTTAACTCAACACCCACTCCCACCTCCCCTCCAAGATTTTTTTTCCCTCTTACCTGTATTCCTGGATACTCTTCAAATCAAATACTCACCTTCACAGTGAAATCATTGTTGTTCCACTGTGATTTGTTTTTTGGGTGCTATACAGCGGGTCACATACTGCCATCTTGGTCCTCTATAGCTGGCTGCCTTCCAAGTGCTCTCCGGCCACTGTGTGCTGATCCTTCAGCCTCCTGGGAGATGTGACATAAGTGTCCCATGAAGCTGCAAGACCAGTAACACATCATTCTGGTCTAGGCCAGAATGGCAATAGGGTGCTGGGCCAGAAATAAAAAAAAATAGAAAATAAATTCCCACAATCTACTTGGGGAAGGAGGGAGTGTTGAAATGGAGCTAACTCCCTTTTTGGACTTAGGTTCTATTTTAACTACTTGCTTACTGGGCACTTAAACCCCCTTCCTGCCCAGGCCAATTTTCAGCTTTCAGCACTGTCACGCTTTGAATGACAATTGCGCGGTCGTGCGACGTGGCTCCCAAACAAAATTGACGTCCTTTTTTTCCCCACAAATATAGCTTTCTTTTGGTGGTATTTGATCACCTCTGCGGTTTTTATTTTTTGCGCTATAAACAAAAAAAGAGCGACGATTTTGAAAAAAACACAATATTTTTTACTTTTTGCTATAATAAATATCCCAATTAAAAAAAAAAATTCCTCAGTTTAGTCCGATACGTATTCTTCTACATATTTTTGGTTAAAAAAATTGCAATAGGCGTTTATTGATTGGTTTGCGCAAAAGTTATAGCATCTACAAAATAGGGGATAGTTTTATAGCATTTTTATTAATATTTTTTTTTTTTACTAGTAATGGCAGCGATCAGCGATTTTTATTGTGACTGCGACATTATGGCGGACACATCGGACACTTTTGACACCATTTTGGGACCATCGCCCCAGTGGCCGGAATAGCCAAGGCCGTATAATGACGGCCTCCCGGATTTCTAGATCCGCCTTGAGGCCGTCATTTGTACATGGCCCAGGTCTAAACTGGTTAAAGTGTTTGTACACTACACTCTTACATATACCCAGTGAAGTGTCTAGTATCAGGTAATACACATAGATTAAACAAATCCTCCTACATAGGCTGTACCTGTTTATCTGCAGTCATCTGTCCTGTACAGCCTTCTTTAAGACTCCTTTCACACTGGGGCCACGGCCACATTCACGGTAAAGCGCCGCTCATTTTAGCAGCGCTTTATCGCTGTTCAAGCAAAACTCCCATGTTGCAGCGCTTCTGAAGCACTTTTCGGGTGCTTCGAAAGCGGTGCCCATTCATTGCAATGGGCAGGGGCATTCTGGGAGCACTGTATCCGAACCTGCCCCAAAGATGCTGCTTGCAGAACTTTTCCAAATGTCCCACAAGCGCACCGCCCGGGTGTGAAATCACCCATTGCAGAGAATGGGAGGCAGTTTTCAGCCGCTTTACAGGTGCTATTTCTAGCACTAAAATGCCTGAAAACTGCCTAAGTGTGAAAGGGGTCTAACACACAGATGAGAGGATTTTTTTCTCAGCAGCAAAAAGCAGGGGGCAAGGATCTGACTTCACACACACTGCAGAGCTAGAGCTCAGTGTAATCTGAGAGCTGATTGGAGGAAAGTGACACATTCCTCTTTGCAGGCTCAGACAAATCTAGTGCTCAGGGTATATAGTAAGTCATCTCCTGTGTGGTGGAGGGAGGAAAGCTGTCTCCTGGGAGGCAGTGGTATCAGCTGAATCTATTAAGCCCTGTACACACGATCGGATTTCCTATGGATTCTAATCCGATGGATTTTTCCATGGGAAATCCGATAAAGCTGACTTCCATCAGTCTTGCCTACACACCATCAGTCAAAAATCCGACCGTCCCAAACGCCGTGACGTAAAACACTCTGACAAGCCGAGAAAAATTAAGTTCAGTGCTTCTGAGCATGCGTCGACTTGATTCTGAGCATGCGTGGGTTTTTTGTCAGATGGAGTTCCACACAGACGATCGGAATTTGCTATTTGTTTTTCACCCCATCGGATAAATTTAAAACATGTTCTATTTTTTCTCACCGATGGGAAAAAAGACCGATGGGGCCCATACACGATCGGTTTGTCTGATGAGAAAAGTCCATTGGACTGTTTTCATTGGTAAAACCGATCGTGTGTACACGGTGTTGGAGAGAGTTATGTGCAATGAGAGAGACATGAAGAGTATTACGAGAGGGTCATGCAGATAGTAGAGAGAAGAGAAATCAGAGAGGAACCAGACTCTGTGCTTTGGATTCAGGTTAGTACACACTGTAGTGGGGTGTGCTTTGTTAATTTTTCATGTCTGATGCCGCGTACACACGACCGTTTTTCATGACGAGAAAAATGCCATGTTTTTATTTGGTCATTAAAAACGATCGTGTGTGGGCTCCAGAGCATTTTTCACGACGTGAAAAATGGGCATTAAAAATTTGGAACATGCTCTATTTTTTGTCGTCGTTTTTCACGTCATCGTTTTTCTCGTCATGAAAAACGGCCATGTGTAGGCTTTAACGACGTGAAAAAAACGCGCATGCTCAAGTGATCAGACGGGAGCGCTCGTTCTGGTAAAACTAGCGTTCGTAATGGAGAGAGCACATTCGTCACGCTGTAACGGACTGAAGAGCACGAGGCAGAAAAGCGCGAATCTTCTCTCAACAAACTTTACTAATACGAGGATCAGCAAAAGCAGCACAAAGGGTGGCGTCATCCGAATGGAACTTCCCCTTTATAGTGCCGTCGTACGTTTCGTACGTCACCGCGCTTTGTTCGAGCATTTTTTTTCATGATCGTGTGTAGGCAAGGCAGGCTTGAGAAGAATCACGTCGAGAAAAACTTTGTTTTTTTTTCAATGACATTAAATACGTCTGTGTGTATGCGGCATGAGGTTTACAACCACTTTGATTATTGGAAATGGTGAACTCATGGGCAGGATTACAGGATGTGGCAACATTGTTCATTGCCACATCAGCCTGTAATCTCAGTGAAAGAATGCTCACACAAGAGTGACAATGTCACTGCTGTATTGCAAGAAGAACATTGAGTGTTGACCTGGAAGTGTCATTGGCCTTGTACAAACTGGTAGGATCAACAGGTTTTTTTCATAGATAGCTGTAAGTAAAGACTTTTATTTTTTGGGTTTACATACACTTTAATAATGCAGACACAATGTGCAGGAAGACATAGCAACCAAATTTAAAAATATCTTCTTTCTTGGTGCTCTGATTATTCTAAACTTGTAAAAGCTGATTATTGGTTTCTAAGGGCTACTTGCCATTGCCTTTTCCATCCTATTAAACAAGCACTCTCTCCGTCTCTGCATTTCTCTGCTTAAATTTGCTCTTCTCTCTCGGTGACCATGCAACCCCACGCCATTCCGCTTTTGCCAGCATCACTAGCAAATGTCACATAAAGAAAGAGATCCAAAGTAACTCAGTTGTTTTATCCCCATCAAGAGTCCTATAGACATCAATGGATCCTTTGTGATAGAAATCTGTAGTTTTTCATGGGAATGACATATTGCTAGTCCAAAAGCTCTACTCCACACAGACACCCATCCTTTGAGGTTGACAGAATAGCTTCCTTTATATGATATACTGCACACTGCTGCTATTATAAAGGAGAATTGCTTCGGCTGACTTTCTATCTGTTTGGCACCACTAGCAGAAAGGTTAAAATATTTCATGAAATGTTTTCTTCTGTTGGCTTTCCATTTAATTCATTATTTTTAAAAGTTCTGCCAGACCCGGGCAAAAAAAAAAAAAAACTGATTCTGAAAAATATGGGAAGATGTCATCCACTGGTACTTGGACAATTTAAAGGAAAACTTTACTATTAAAAAAAAAAAAAAATTGTTGTCTGAAACAGCTGAATAACGTTAACCTAAATACTGAAAGGACCTCTGAACAGATGATCAGGTTTGTTGCCAGCTAAAGAGCTTACATCCATGGGATTACACCATCCCAAAATGCACAATATTGCACAATAATTAAACCATAACTTTAAGCCATGTATAAACAAAAATATAGTTGTTAAGACCCAAGCATCCTGAATGTGGCAATAAACCCCAAAACAAATGTAGCGGCCTCACCTCTCTCCCTTGCTTTATCGGTTATATGGCTGTTGTCTAGGGGTACTTGGGAGCAGGGATGAGCTTCGAGTTCGAGTCGAACTCATGTTCGACTCGAACATTGCCTGTTCGCCCGTTCGCCGAACAGCGAACAAATTGGGGTGTTCGCGGCAAATTCGAAAAGTCTATGGGAGAAATCTGAAGTGCTAATTATAAAGGCTTATATGCAAGTTATTGTCCTAAAAAGTGTTTGGGGACCCGGGTCCTGCCCCAGGGGACATGTATCAATGCAAAAAGAAGTTTTAAAAACGGCCGTTTTTTCGGGAGCAGTGATTTTAATAATTCTTAAAGTGAAACAATAAAAGTGAAATATTCCTTTAAATTTTGTACCTGGGGGGTGTGTATGATATGCATGTAAAGTGGTGCATGTTTCCCGTGCTTAGAACTGTCCCTGCAAAAAAATTCATTTTTGAAGGAAAAAAAGTCATTTAAAACTGACTCGCGGCTATTAATGAATTGTCGGCTTTTATCAATACATACAAAAGTCATTGATAAAAGAAAAAAAAAAGCGTGGGGGTCCCCCAGAATTTAATTACCAGGCCCTTTAGGTCTGGAATGAATATTAAGGGGAACCCCGCCGCAAATTTAAAAAAAAATGGCGTGGGGTTTCCCCAAATATCCATACCAGGCCCTTCAGATCTGGCATGGATTTTAAGGGGAACTCCACCCCAAATAAAAAAAAAATGGCGTGGAGTCCCCCCAAAAATCCATACCAGACCCTTATCCTAGCACGCAACCTGGCCGGCCGCAGGGGAAGAGGGGGGACGAGAGAGCGGCCCCCTCTCCCTCCTCAACCGTACCAGGCCACATGCCCTCAACATGGGGAGGATGTCCCCATGTTGATGGGGACAAGGGCCTCATCCCCACAACCCTTGCCCGGTGGTTGTGGGGGTCTGCGGGCGGGGGGCTTATCGGAATCTGGAAGACCTCTTTAACAAAGGGGACCCCCAGATCCCGGCCCCCCCCTATGTGAATTGGTAAGGGGTACATTGTACCCCTACCATTTCACGAAGAAAGCGTAAAAAAAATGTCAAAAAAAACACACAAACACCTTGAAAATGTCCTTTATTAAAAAAAAAAAAAAAAACATTCCAGCGGTGAAATCCAGTGTCCCGCGGCGATCCGATGTCCAGCGCTGTCCGTCATTGGCTGAGCCTGAGCGGACCTGATGGGGAACTTCCTCCTCAGTGTTTTAAATGTATAGACCCGCCCCTTCTAAAGTTCCCCATCAGGTCTATAGAGTCTATACATGTATTACGCAGTGAAGGAAGTTCCCCATCAGGTCCGCCCCTGCTCGGATAAGGGTCTGGTATGGATTTTTGGGGGGACTCCACGCCATTTTTTTTTTATTTGGGGTGGAGTTCCCCTTAAAATCTATGCCAGATCTAAAGGGCCTGGTATGGATATTTAGGGGGAACCCCACGCCATTTTTTTTTTAAATTTGCGGCGGGGTTCCCCTTAATATCCATTCCAGACCTGAAGGGCCTGGTAATTGAATTTTGGGGGACCCCCACGCTTTTTTTTTTATCAATGACTTTTGTATGTATTGATAAAAGCCGACAATTCATTATTAGCCGCGAGTGAGTTTTAAATGACTTTTTTTCCTTCAAAAATGACACTTTGTGCAGAGACAGTTCTAAACACGGGAAACATGCGCCACTTTACATGCATATCATACACACCCCCCAGGTACGAAATTTAAAGGAATATTTCACTTTTATTTTTTAATTTTAAGCATTATTAAATCACTGCTCCCGAAAAAACGGCCGTTTTTAAAACTTTTTTTTGCATTGATACATGTCCCCTGGGGCAGGACCCGGGTCCCCAAACACTTTTTAGGACAATAACTTGCATATAAGCCTTTATAATTAGCACTTTAGATTTCGAACGTTCGAGTCCATTGTATTTAATAGGGTTCTAAAGTTCACACAAACATTTTGTCTGTTCGCAGGTTCTGGTGCGAACCGAACAGGGGGGTGTTCGGCTCATCCCTGCTTGGGAGAGAGAGATGATACACACCACGGCCCGTGTCCTCCCGTAACCAGGAGGTGAAGGCCAAGGATTGGGCTTTTGTGTAGATGTCCTAGAGTCAAGTCCAGTCCTTCGTCCCTGGCTCCTTTGCTTAGTAACCCAAGTTCCACACAGTGAATGGGTACAACTCAGTTTTATTCTTCTTGCCAAGCAATAAAACAATCTTTCTCCTTTTGAATGATGGGGAAACAGATGGAGGCACAATCCTTTCCCTTCTTGCTGCTGCCCACTGTGCTGTCACCAGTGGTGAATAGTCACTGCCACTGACTAGGTAATTTAGAACGTGAATTTACCTTCTCTCACTTTGCCCCTGTCAGAGGAAGAAATCCGTCCAAGGGAGAAATGGAGGCCTCTCCGTCACCAGCGATGCTGCGCCGGACTCTTCGGAGAAGTTACTGCGCACCAGTCCTCAAGAACTCAGACACGGGCACCCAAGGCGTTAGGGCCCCCTCGGATTCCTCACCCTCGCGGAACTCAGTCGAAGGTACTGAGCCCCAGGCATCCGCCATAGTACCTCACCCCAGGCTAAAGGTGCCTGGAATGGACTCCATCTCTGTTCCAGCTAGGCCAAGGGCGCCTAGGCCTGGAACACCGGAACACCAGCACCCAAGCTGAAGGTGCCTGGGTGCGGCCACGTCCTCCGACTCTCCCCCCAAAAACAGGGCCTCCGCCCCTTTTATGACCTCTCCCTTTGCATCACAGCGGGTTCCCCGCCCCGCTGTACCAGCTCCAGGGGAGGACAAAAAGGCACGGTTCGCTGTGTATGTTCAGCTCGGGCCCAAGGCAACAGCGCCACCCAGAGACCCCACGGAACTTCACACCACCAGAGTCCTTACAAATTCAAATACCCACTACAAAAAAATCATTAACCACTTAAGGACCGGAAGGATTTTCCCCCTTAATGACCAGGCTGTTTTTTGCGATACAGCACTGCGTTACATTTTAACTGATAATTGCGCGGTCGTGCGACGTTGTACCCAAACAAAATTTATGTCCTTTTTTCCCCACAAATAGAGCTTTCTTTTGGTGGTATTTGATCACCTCTGCGTTTTTATTTTTTGCGCTAAACAAAAAAATAGTGACAATTTAGAAAAAAAAGTTATATATTTTTAATCTTTTTGCTATAATAAGTATCCCCAAAAAAATGTAAGAAAACACATTTCTTCCTCAGTTTAGGCCGATGTGTATTTGGCTACATATTTTTGGTAAAAACAAACACAATAAGCGTATATTGATTGGTTTGCGCAAAAGTTATCGCGTCTACAAACTAGGTGTTAGATTTATGGCATTTTTATTATTATTCATTTTTTTACTAGTAGGTGGTGATCTGTGATTTTTAGCAGGACTGCGACATTGTGGCAGACAGATCAGACACTTTTGACACTTTTTTGGGACCACTGACATTTATACAGTGATCAGAGATAAAAATAGCCACTGATTACTGTATAAATGCCACTGGCAGGGGAGGGGTTAACACTAGGGGGAGATCAAGGGGTTAAGTGTTCCCTAGGGAGGTGTTTTTAACTTTATGGGGGCTGACTGAAGGAGGAGAGAGATCGCTGTTCCTAATCACTAGGAACAGCAGCTCTCACACTACTCCCCTGACAGAACAGGGATCTGTTTGTTTACACTTACATATTCTGCCTGTCTCTGGAGCATTCGCAGGTGGCTGGCGGACATCGAGTCCACTGGACCCGCTGGTTGGCTGTCCCGCTAGCCCAAAGATCGCCGTGTACACGCCCGATGTACAATCACGGTGATTAACGCAGGGGAGCCAACCTGCCGCAGTACAACTGCGGCGACTGGCCTATAACTTGTTAAAGTATAACTAAAGGCAATCTTCTTTTTTTTTTTTTGATAGGGTGGAGAGGGATTAGACCCCCTGTCAGTTTTTATTGCTGTCTGTGCTCCTGTGAGGAAATTCAGCCTCTCTATTTCTCCTGTTTATTATTATCATTCAGAGTGAAAGTAAAAGAAAATCCCACATTTTCAGTTGTCCCCAAAAAAAGTGGGCACTAGTTCTGGTGACCTAGGGGTCCTCAAGGAATTTCCTTAATTTGCAGGGATTTTACTGTCACTTCCTGTTTGGCTATGAGACAGGAAGTGAAGAGAAATCTCTGCAATGGGGCACAGATGGCAAAATAAAATCTGACAGGGGTTATAACCCTCCCTTGCTCTATCCAAAATGAAAAAAAAGTTTTGCCTACAGTTTTACTTTAAAGGGGTTGTAAAGGTTCGTTTTTTATTCTCTAAATAGGTTCCTTTAAGCTAGTGCATTGTTGGTTCACCTACCTTTTCCTTAGATTTCCCTTCTAAATGTTTTTTTTTTTTGTTTTCTTTGTCTGAATTTCTCACTTCCTGTTCCTCCTCAGTAAGCTGTTCGGTAAGCTGTTCTGGCTGACTCCACACCACTCGGATGATGGTGTGGAGTTTAGTGAGGAGAAACAGGAAGTGAGAAATTCAGACAAAGAAAAAAAACATTTAGAAGGGAAATCAAAGGAAAAGGTAAGTGAACCAACAATGCACTAGCTTAAAGGAACCTATTTAGAAAATAAAAAACGAACCTTTACAACCCCTTTAAGTGTTCTTATTGTAGGCTTATTTACCTTTATTTTTACCCGCTGATCCAGCTAGGAACACACTTCCTGTCTTTGGGTGTCTCTATTTTGGATGGAGAAGCAACGGGGACACCTTTGGACAGCAGCATTGTCAGCCTGGGGGGAGGCTAGAAGATTTAGTGCTAGTTCACACCAGATGCAGACTGCATGAAAAATGTATGCACAGTGTTTTCCATGTATTTCAATGGCCCTACTTCACACCGATGCAGTCAGTTCCAGTCAGTTTCCAGTGCAGAAAAAAAAAAGTAGAACATGCTGCATTTTTTCTGCACAGAACTGTACTGGAACAAAGCAAATGTATCAAATTTTTTTTGGTGTGAACTGGCCCTTAGATACATTAACAAATTGAAGCCAAACTTCAGCCAACACTTTTTAAGCAGTTACAGCAACTATTTTTCCTTTTGGTCTCACTTCGATATACGTTGGCAGAATGGCACGGCTGGGCACAAGCACGTACAGGTACGTCCTCTTTAAGATACCCAGCCGTGGATCGCGCGCGCCCAGCCGGCGGCGCGCTCGCGACCCAGTCCTGAGCTCCGTGACCGAGCCCGCAGGACCCGCAGACCCGATCGCCGCCGGTGTCCCGCGATCGGGGTAACAGAGTTGAAGAACGGGGAGAGGTAAGTGTAAACAAACCTCTCCCCGTGCTTTCTAGTGAGACTGTCACTGATCGTCTGTTCCCTGTCATAGGGAATAGGGAACGACGATCAGTGACGTCACACACCAAGCCACGCCCCGACACAGTAAGAATCACACATTAGGTCACACTTAACCCCTTCAGCGCCCCCTACAGGTTAACCCCTTCACTGCCAGTGTCATTTTCACAGTAATCAGTGCATTTTTATAGCTCTGATCGCTGTAAAAATGACAATGGTCCCAAAATAGTGTCAAAAGTGTCCGATGTTTCCGCCATAATGTTGCAGTCACGATAAAAATCGCTGATCGCCGCCATTACTAGTAAAAAAAAAAATATTAATAAAAATGCCATAAACTACCCCCTATTTTGTAGACGCTATAACTTTTGCGCAAACCAATCAAAAAACACTTATTGTGATTTTTTTTACCAAAAATATGTAGAAGAATACGTATCGGCCTAAACTGAGGAAAAAAAATGATTTTTTATATATTTTTTGGGGATATTTATTATAGCAAAAAGTCAAAAATATTGTTTTTTTTTCAAAATTGTCGCTCTATTTTTGTTTATAGCGCAAAAAATAAAAACCGCAGAGGTGATCAAATACCACCAAAAGAAAGCTCTATTTGTGTGAAAAAAAGGACGCCAATTTTGTTTGGGAGCCATGTCACACGACCGCGCAATTGTCAGTTAAAGCAACGCAGTGCCGAATCGCAAAAAGTGGCCTGGTCCTTTAGCTACAAAATGGTCCGGGGCTTAAGTGGTTAATAAATGAAAAGCTTGGTCTGTTAAAGGCAGTTGAAAAATAACAGATTTACTGGCCGCTCAACAGGTAAAATAAATGAAAAAAGCCTAACAAAGGGAAATGAATGCATACACCACTATGAATTGGTTAGCTGCTATATATTTAATTTATTTTGGGGTTTATTAATTAAATCAAATAGAAATTATCATCTTAAATCATGTGAACTAGTCATATGAAAAAAAGTGGTGACATTACCCAACCACCAGAATTTTTAAAAGCTAGTAAATAAAATAAAAAAAGAGCAGCAGAAGAAGACAGTAAGATACATTTTTTTTTATTATGTTTTTTTATTAAGTTAAAATATAAGTTGTTAAATAATAAAATTGAATAATATACTGTATATATTATTCAAATGGCTGTAAAATGCCCAAGGACTGAATTGGTCATGAAGGGTAAACCTGACATTCTTGAAATGGTCAAAATCTGTCTTGATTTTTTCTAATCAAGGTCAGAAGAAGCTCATGTTTAAACCCAGCCCTTGGCTTGGCCTGCAAAATTGATGTATTTTCCTGCAGAACCCCCCTTGAGCTTCTACAGCTATCATTGTGATGTCCTAATGTTATTATAACAGCGTTGTAATGCCTGCCAACAAGGAGGTGTCTAGAGCAGAAGATCAGTGATGTAGTTGATTTGATTGGTGAGGGCCTGCAGGGACAGAGTGTAGAATCCCACCAGCTGACAGATGCTTGTAATAGCGGAGACATTGCAAGGCAAGATAATCCAGTATCTAATAACTTTAATGCAATTCTGCATTTCCACCGAGCAGGTAGTGTCACCTTGCTTCCCCACTGTCATGAACCTGTCACTGGTAAACATTAGCTTGTGTACAGCCATATTCTTAACCCTTTAGTATGTCCAGAACTAGACTTTAAGGATATAAACTTACTAAACCATTGCACAGAGCAGTTAAGTATGACATGTTCGTTATTTAAAAATAAAAATAAAATGAGCTTTTACAATCACTTATTTTAATTCTCTTCTTATATTTCTATATCTCTTTAACTGTGCCGCAGGCATTGTTAGGTATTAAATAAGCCCGCTGGTAGGTTCTCTACCAGTTTGATTCATATCTAGTTACTTCTGTTCTGCAATTTTTTCCCCCTTTATTCTGACCTCAAAATAAGTCTGTTCTTTAAATATTTAAGTCCCTCATTATATTAACCTTTAACATGCATGAGTGCCCCGATAGTAAGTGGCTTGCTATGGGGGCACTTGGCAGGGGGAGCCAGGAGAGCCGGTGGAGGACCCCAGAAAAGGAGTATCGAGGCTGCGTTGTGCAAAACCATTACACAGAGCAGGTAAGTATGACATGGTTGTTATTTTTATAAGATAGAAGTTAGCCTTTATAGTCACCTAAAGTGGTTGTAAAGGTAAAAGTTTTTCTTTTACCTTAAAGCATACTCTGCATTAGGATGAAAAACCTTTAAATAGTGGCTACCCCCCCCCCAGCCCTCCCTAAATACTCACCTGAACCCAATCTCGGTCCAGCGCTGTGCATGTCTGAAGCAGCTCATCTCCACTCTCCTGGCTTTCACAGGTTTTGGTGAAAGCAGCGGGAGCCATTGGCTTCTGCCACTGTCAATCAAAACCTGTGAGTAGAGAGCAGGGGGGCAGGGCTGACCCGGGCTGTGTGTCTAAATAGATGCTAACAACCCATCTCGGGATCAAGCACATATGAAGACCCTCATGGGAAGCAGGAGGGGAGGAGCAAGAAGCACCGGCGGGGGGACTTGGGAAATGGAGCATCCAGGCTGTTCTGTGCAAAACCATTGCACAGAGAAAGTAAAGCCATGTACACACGATCGGATTTCCTATGGATTCTAATCGGAAATCCAATGAAGCTGACTTCCATCAGTCTTGCCTACACACCATCAGTCCAAAATCCGACCGTCCCAAACGCCGTGACGTAAAACACTCCGACAAGCCGAGAAAAATTAAGTTCAATGCTTCTGAGCATGCGTCGACTTGATTCTAAGCATGCATGGGTTTTTTGTCCGATGGAGTTCCACACAGACAACTGGAATTTGCTATCGTTTTTTTTTTCCATCAGATAAATTTAAAACATGTTCTATTTTTTCTCACCGATGGAAAAAAGACCGATGGGGCCCATAGACGATCGGTTTATCCGATGAGAAAAGTCCATCGGACTGTTTTCATTGGTAAAACATATCGTGTGTACACGGCATAAGTATGACATGTTTGCTGTTTTTTTTTTTTTTTTTTAAATCAAGCTTTACAAACACTTTAAATTTGTCTCTTAGTTATTATATTTTTGTATCTCTTTGCTGGTGCCGCAGGCATTGTTAGGTATTAAAGAAGCCCACTGGTAGGTTCTGTTCCAGTTTGATTTATATCTAGTTACTTCTGTTCTGATTTTTTTTCCCGGTATTCTGATCTCAAAATAAGTCTGTTCTTGAAATATTTAATTCCCTCACTATATTAACCTTTAGCACTTGCAGAGAATCTGTATAAGTACATGCCATCATCTTGTAATGTAGTGCTTATATATCTCCAGAGCCCATCCAAGTCTTAGCCTCTATTCATTAAAATCTATTCCTACTGTAAAAATTGTATTTGTGAACAGTGCCAACGAAAGCACGAAGACAAATTTATCAGATTTTTGTAATTTTCCTTATTCTGTAAGGTAGCCCCCTCCTTTGGAAAACAAAACAAAACATAAAAACAAGATTTTTCATTTTGAAAAAAAAAAACTAATTTCCGACACCATGTGGAATCAGTAGAAAGCCTGGACTTACTAACTGTTGTGTACTATTATAAACATTATATGACCAAAAGTATTTGGAAATTATTGAAGTTAAGTTTTTCCAGTAATGGGTACTGTTAATGCTATAGTGTTCAAATTTATTTTAGATAACTGTGCTTTCAACCTTGTGAAGACAGTTTGGGGAAGGCCTTTCTCTGTTCTAGCATGACCATGCTCTTGTACACAAAGCCAGCTCCATTAAAAAAATAGTTGACAAGTTTGGTGTTGAGAAATGTGCGTGTCCTGCACAGAATCCTAACTGCAACCCTACTGAACACCTTTGGATGAATTGCAACTCTGACTGCTAGCCTAACTTCTTGTCTAACATCAGTATCTGACAACAAAAAAGTTATTTTGGCTAATTGGGCACACATTCCTACCAACACACTCCAAATTCTTGTGGAAAGCCTTCTTAAAACCTCTGGGACATCTGAAGGCTGTTATATATATATATTAATTCCTATACTCTTCCAAGGTCCAACTCTCAATTTTATTATCTTTTAAAGTCTAAGGCATGAACGCTGCACTGCTAAAGTTACAAATGTTGTTTTTTTTTGGGGGGGGGGGGTTTCAAAAAGTAATCTAAAGGGGTGACATTAGACTTTTTGGATGCCTGGGGATGGAACATTCCTATTTTTAAAAAAAATTATATTAATGGTAAACTGACTACTGTGGAGAGTAAAAACGACATCTCATACAGGGTAATTCTTTGGAATTGTGCCCATAGAAAGTTAGTAAAAAGGAAGCACAGCTAACTGGTCCACAAATTGTCGCAGAACCTGTAACCTGTACAGGCCTACTAAAGTAATCATCAAGTTTTGTAGAAAGTACCCTAAGCTCCCTATTACATGTCCCCCTGCCACTGGAGCCCCAAATTTCCTTTATAGAAAAAAAAAAGTATTTGGCTATTAGCCACCTAGGTGTCAAGTGTTAGACTATGAGAGCAAGTGGAGTGTGCCTTAAAGTACAGCTTTTTCCAGGTTCTACAGCTCCAGACTGGGCACCAGGGGATCATGGTAAAAGTAAGGGTAGACCCCTTGGTTAGTGCCTGCTAGAAATAGTGCTAGATACTCTAAAAAACTGCTATTGAGTACAGGTTTACTTTAAAGCAGGGATATGCAATTAGCGGACCTCCAGCTGTTGCCAAACTACAAGTCCCATGAGGCATAGCAAGACTCTGACAGCATCAAGCATGAAAACCAGAGTCAGAGGCATGATGGGACTTGTAGTTTGGCAACAGCTGGAGGTCCGCTAATTGCATATCCCTGCTTTAAAGGAAACTTGTCATAAAAAAAAGGTAAAGGCTGCCATTGATGACCTTTTCATGTTAATATGCTAGTTAACTGGTTGCCATGCTGACCCTCTTACATCGAGTATTTGCGTCACTGACCAGTGTCAAAAATGTGAAAAAACGACTTCTGACTTTTCCTGAGATATTGTACTTGTTCTATTGACTTAAAAAGTATTGAAGACAAAGGGTCAACAGAAGCCAGTAACTCACCAGCAAGAGGCCATTAGGAAAGCACCCTTTTGCTCTTACAGGGTTGCTGTCTTGCTGGCCAAACCAGTTGAAAGACCTTTACCACTGCTTCCTTTTGACAAACTAGATTAGCCTGCATTTTAGGCTGTGGTATGTTTAGTGAAACCATTGCTTCTGAGTGATATGGCCCTGACAGACAGTCAAACTGGCTTTTCAGAAGGACATCAAAGACAGACCCAGCATTTCTCTTGGAGCATGCTTTCTTAAAGTCTCTGTAAACACAATGTAAACATTCCTACATGCAGCTTGCATTTGTCTCCTGCATAAGATGTGCATTGATTATGTATTTTCATGGTGTCAGGTGTTGCCCTGTACTCACAGCCTATAGTAGAGTAAATCTTCACATTCCTGTTTAAGCACTTTTTGTATTGTATGAGTTATCTGGCATGGTACTGCACAGGTTAATGCATGACCTCTTTCTGTAGTGTACAAACTGACATTTTCTATGAAGAAACTATATATATCCCACAATCCCTGGGTCTCTCAGTCTAGTGCTGGTGCAGGTGAGAGCTACACAGAAATTAGATCTGACATAGACACAAGCAGGCGACGCAGGCGACGCATTCAAAGACATGCTGAGCGCTCACCATGCAGCTGAAAGATTTTTAATTACATTAACTCCCACATTGGTGATGCGACACCGAGCTGATGGCCAGGCATGTATTAGACACTGTGTGACCCGGAACAGGATGTTGTCTTGCACCTTTGGTGCATAGGGACAAGCTAGCTGATGCAAATCATGGAAATAGGGAAATCAATCAGCCATGACATTACAAACTTCAGCCACAACATGTGAGATTCTTATAACAAGGTAAGGAAAACAGCACAAGCAGTGGCGGCTGGCGGTTAATTTTTTGGGGGGCGGCAAACAACTACCCCCCCAGGCGGTCAGTGGCACCCACGACCCCCCCCCGGTTTGTACAGACCGGGCAAGCCCGGCACTTACTCCATCTAGGTAGTAGACGGGCGGGCAGGTAGTGTCCTATGGGCAGATGCAGCGTGTTCTATGGTTGGCCGCAGCGTGTCCTAGCGTGATCCTCCTCCCTCCTCCTAGGGGTCCAATAGGATCGCCTGTCCTTCCGGGCAATCGAAAAACAGGTTTCACACCCGCTCCTGAATGGCCAGTTTGAAAATCAGTGTTTCAACAGTGAATATTCATTCACTGTTGTAACACACCAGGGTGGGCCCCGGTTGCATTCTCTGCGCCCCGAGCCCACCCTGTTTTGAAGCCTATTAGAGCTTCTGGCTCTAATCAGGTGCTTAAAAAAAAAAACGCAGCTGTAATTCATGTGCCTGGTGCCCTGAAAGGGGCCGGATGCATGAAGAGGGGGTGGCCATGCTTTGCATGAATCTATCCATTGCATATAGGGGCTGGATTGGAGAAAGGGGGGCAGTGCCCGGACGCCCCTAATGGATGGGCCGCCCCTGGGCACAGGTAATATAATTACACAAATGTCTAGTTAAAACAGCCAAAGCATTTGAAAATGTACAATACCTTTATACTGGAAGATTGTCAGCAATTAGATATGAATATCATTTTGGCACAGAACTCCCCACACTCTGCTTTGCTCATCTCCTAAAGGACTATACCTTCCACATTGCTCAGAACTCAGTACACTGGTTGTCACAGATATATCAATGTATAAATTGGATGTGCAGACCCATAAGTACCAATTTCCTCCCTATGCCACGAGCCATTTACCTTATATTATGAACCACCTTTGGTGTTCTATGGAACAAGCTACTCTCCCGTGTTTCCAACATATTTAGATCTCTGCCATCTGTGCTCCAGGGAAAGCTGGCAGGATCATCCCGCCTCACAGCAGAACACATTTTACAGATGTTTCTGAAAGTGCAACCCGGCATTACAAGCTGAAACACTTGGATAAAGCGATGCTACTTACATGACCCAGCAGCAGGAGACAGTACATGTGTCTGTATGGATAGAGGACTAAGCATAAAAGAGATGCTCATGTGGATACAAATAGTGTTTGCTGTGCCGGATTGTTGCATGAACAAGCTTTTTTTTATGTAACTCACTTGAGACTACAGGACAGTGTGATAATATCACAGGAATCCCTCTTATCAAAATTGGAAAGGGGAATTGGATGCGATTCAGCTTGCTGCGTCGTATACATCTATATTATATTGCTTACTTCCTTTCTTGTTCTGGACATAGTTGCCTACATCCCTGCTTTGTTTTCTTCAATATTTTTAGGCATACTATCTGTAATTTTTTTATAAGATTACCAGTAAAACTTTTTTGCTACAACGTTATTTCTTTTGTTCTAGTGAAGGAAAACTAAAATATATGCACAGTAAGCACTGTGTACAGGATGCCACCAATGGGTTCTATTTTCGCACTATTTTGATGATGGTCCCTTTAACCACTTCACCTCTTTCATGACCAGGCCATTTTTTGTGATACGACACTGCATTACTTTATCTGACAATTGTGCAGTCGTGCGACGCTGTACCCAAATAAAATGTATGTCTATCTTTTCCCACAAATTTTTTTTTTTTTGGTGGCATTTGATCACCTCTGCGGTTTTTATTTTTTGTGCTATAAGATTTACCCAAACACACACATGATAATACTCCTAACTTATGTCCTTAGTTAGCATACATTAACTTTTTAGTTCCCAATATGAACATCAATAAGTTTCTTATTGTACAAACATATCTCTTGGTGTGTGCATATCAGACTTTCTTTCAAAAGAGCACTTTTATTATTCCTTGCAAACACAGCTCATCTCAGAAGTGTGGCTAATTACTCTTAAATTCCTGAGGGTGGGCAGTGAAACATGTGAACAGCTGAATATAAGAGTCATTTAACCTATACTAAATTTCTAAACCCATATTTGAGTAGATAATAGAGAGAACGATCATTCATATAAAATAATCATTTTATAAACTCCATCACAATATTTATGGATTTTATTTTTTATTTTTACTAGTAATGGCGGCGATCAGCGATTTTTAGTGGGATTGTGACATTGCAGCAGACAAATCTGACACCAAGTGACACTTTTTTGGACCAGTGACACTGATACAGTGATAGGTGCTAAAAAAAATGCACTGTCACTGTACAAATTACACTGGGCGGGAAGGGGTTAACATCAGGGGCAATCAGAGGGTTAAATGTGTCCCTGTGGAGTGCTTTCTAACTGTGGGGGGGTGCTTTGGCATGGGGAAAACAGAGATCCGTTTTCCCCTCTGACAGAATGGCAGTGTCATAGAAATCCTGTCAGCTACAGGATTCCTGGACTTCCTGATTCCGAATCTCGGGTACGTCCACGCGCGCGGGCACGCGCGCGCGCGATGGCGAGCACGTGCGCGCGCACGCGCTTAGCGGGGGCGCGCGCACGCTCCACAAAGCGCGCCAGAAGAGCTATTTAAACATGCCTGTGACAGACAGTCCCTGCTGTCTGCTCTACAGCGTGTAGTACCCAAAGAGACCTGATTCGTGTATTTACCTGTATCCGACCCGGCTTGCCTTGACCCTTCCAGTTTCCTGCCTGCCTCTGACCCCCGGCTTTGTTTGACCAATCTTCTGCCTGATCCTCCAGTACCTTGCCGTCAGCCAATACTACCGACCCGGCTTGTCCGACCAATCTCTCCAGTTGCTGTGTCCTGGTTCCAGTCCAGTCAGCCTCATCAGTTCCAGTCCAGTTGCTTGTTCCTGGTTCCAGTCCAGTTGCTGTATCCTGGTTCCAGTCCAGCCAGTCTCTTCAGTTCCAGTCCAGTTGCTGTGTTCCTGGTTCCGGTTCAGCCTGCCATACTTCCTGGGTGCCTGGATCCGTCCCAGTCTTCAGACTCTACTCTACCTTGATCCATCCTGCCAGGCACTCGTACCCCTTCTACCTCCGTGCCTCCTGTCTTCAGTACCAGGGGCCGCCGGTGGAAGCCGTAAGAGAGGCCTCCCTCTGCAGATCGGGCTCGTCACCGTCAGGTACGTGACAGTAGCAGACAGCCATGTCTGAGCCCGGGCAGGGAGCCTCACCTATGGAGGAACTCTGTCGGCACCTGGCAGGTTTATCTGAAGCAGTCAAGAGTCTTCAACAAGGATACACCCGCTTGGAAGAACAAGTGCGGGTCCTCACCAATCCCTCTGCCATCCAAGAGGGGCCCCACGCCTCTGCTTCCACAGCCGGAACAAGTTCCTCACCCACAGTGGTCATGCTTCCTCCTGAACCTAAGGTTCCTACACCCGAAAGATTTTCCGGGGATCGGAGCAAGTTTAGGGCCTTCCGGAATTCGTGTGAACTGTATTTTGCCCTACAGCCCCGTACCTTTTCTCTAGAGGCCACCAAGGTGGGCTTTGTGGTCTCTTTGCTCGCTGGAGACCCTCAGAGCTGGGCCCACCGTCTCTTTGAACAGAAGGATGTATCACTAAACAACCTCGCTGCTTTTTTCGATGCCCTGGCCCAGCTATACGAAGATCCCCAACTCTCAGTAACCGCAGAAGCCGCCTTGCGTTCCCTTCAACAAGGACGCAGACCAGCGGAGGACTATGTGGCAGAATTCAGGCGGTGGAGTGCGGATACCAATTGGAATGATGCCGCCCTCCTCCATCAGTTTCGCTTAGGACTTTCCGATTCCTTGAAGGACGAGCTAGCTAGAGTTGGTGTACCACAGACACTCAACCTGTTGATTGATCTAACCATCCAGATTGACCGACGTCTGAGGGAACGGAGGGCTGAGAGGACCACTGGCTTCTCCCGCCCAACCTGGATGCTTCCTCGGGCTCCTAGTCACCTGTACTCGGCTCCTGCTACACCTCCAACTCCCACATCTGACACGCCTGAACCAATGCAGCTCGGGCTCCTTCGTCCATCCCTCGCTCCTGAGGAACGCCAGCGCCGCCGAATAAATAATCTGTGCCTGTACTGCGGGGACCCCGGACATTTCATTAGAACCTGTCCCCTGAAGCTTCGTAAGTTTCTTTCAGTTTCTTCTAACATGACTAACCTACAAGCCAAAACCACATCTCACCTTGCCCTCTCTGTTTCATTACAGCTCCCAGGAAGGACTTTGCCAGTACCCGCCATTATTGATTCCGGAGCATGCAGCTGCTTTATGGACTCAGCCTTTGCCATTAAACACCAAATTCCACTTCGTACCAAGACCCACGGACTTCGTGTCCATCTGGCTGATGGTTCCGTCATTAAGTCCGGACCTGTGACCCAGGAGACCACTCCTATACCCGCTACCATCTTTACCACCTCTGGAACCCACCAAGAATGCTTGTGTCTGGACATCATCTCTTCCCCGTTGTTTCCCTTGATCCTTGGTATGCCTTGGTTACAAGCCCACAATCCCACTATCAACTGGACTACGGGAATAGTTGCCTTTCCTTCTTCCTATTGCCAACAGTCCTGCGGCTCATATAAACCTCCTGGGCCGGCCTCGTTACTATGCATTGACACCGAAGATGGCACCCGTCAATCCATCCCAGAAGTTTACCACGACTTTCTTGACGTATTTAGTAAACAAAAGGCAGAGACTCTACCACCCCATCGGGCCTACGATTGCCCCATCGACCTACTTCCTGGAGCAAAGATTCCGTTCGGTAGAGTCTTCCCTTTAACGGAGGTGGAACAAGGGGCTTTAAAAAATTATGTTGATGAGAACTTGCAAAAAGGGTTCATCCGCCCTTCCACATCCCCAGCGGGCGCAGGCATCTTTTTTGTAGAGAAAAAGGACCACACCCTTCGACCTTGTGTGGATTACCGGGAATTGAATAAAATTACAGTAAAAAATCGCTACCCTCTCCCCCTGGTACCAGAGTTATTTCAGAGACTAGGTACTGCCACCATCTTTACCAAACTTGACCTCCGCGGAGCCTACAACTTGATCCGTATCAAAGAAGGTGACGAATGGAAGACCGCCTTCCGTACCCGGTATGGACATTTTGAGTACTTGGTAATGCCATTCGGGTTGTGTAACGCCCCTGCCACTTTCCAGTATTTTATCAACGATGTTCTACGGGACTTCCTAGACCTCTTTGTTATTGTTTATCTTGATGATATCTTAATTTTTTCTTCCTCCCTTGATTCTCATCGCAGACATGTCAAAAATGTGTTGGGTCGGCTCCGCCAGCATGGCCTGTATGCGAAGGCCGAAAAATGCGAGTTCGAGCAAGAGAGTATATCATTTCTGGGGTTAATCATTTCCAGCGAGGGCATCAAGATGGATCCTCAAAAAATTACCGCAATCCTGGACTGGCCAGAACCGGTGGACAAGAAGGGAATCCAACGTTTCGTTGGATTCGCCAACTTCTACCGCAAGTTCATCAGGGGGTTTTCAGCTATTATCGCACCCATTACTCAACTCACCAAGCAAGGAACACGTTTTCACTGGTCTCCTGAAGCCCAAGAAGCTTTTGAACGCCTGAAGGCCCTATTTACCTCAGCCTCTATCTTGAAACACCCAGACTCCTCACTACCATTCGTACTTGAGGTAGACGCCTCCGAAATAGCGGTAGGAGCAATACTGTCCCAAAGACAGGGAGTCAAAGCCTTGCTCCACCCAGTAGCCTTCTTCTCCCGCAAGCTTTCTGCAGCAGAGAGGAACTACGACGTGGGGGATCGGGAGCTACTAGCGATCAAGTCTGCACTAGAAGAATGGCGGTACCTGCTGGAGGGCGCGGCTCATCCGATCCTAATATTCACTGACCACAAGAACCTGGAGTACCTGAAAGCCGCGAGAAGATTGAATCCACGACAAGCCAGGTGGGCACTCTTCTTCTCCCGGTTCTCTTTTCATGTTACTTATCGTCCCGGAGCCAAGAATATTAAGCCTGACGCCCTGTCTCGGATGTTCCATAAGTCCAAGGAGACTTCTCCGCCTGATACCATCCTTGCCCCCGGAAATTTCCTTCTTCTACAGGAGAACCTGTTCACTCAAATCAAACAAGCTTCCACCGGGCAGAGACAGTTCTCCGAGCCGGAGTTGCAGGTTAAGGATGGACTATTGTGGTACCAAGACAGAATCTACGTACCTGAGAAACTAAGAGTAACCGCATTAGAACTCTGCCACGACCACGCCCTGGCCGGGCATTTTGGCGTTGCCAAGACCACTGACCTGGTACAGCGCACCTTCTGGTGGCCTCGAGTACGTGAAGACTGTAGGAGGTTTGTAGATTCTTGTACAACTTGTACCCGAAACAAGGGTTCCAGATCCAAGGCCTGGGGACTACTAAAACCCTTACCCGTTCCAGATAGGCCCTGGAGAATGTTGTCCATCGACTTCATTGTCGAGTTACCCCCGGCCGAGAACCATTCCACCATCTTCGTTATTGTGGACCGTCTGTCCAAGATGGCACACTTCATCCCTATGAAAGGGACTCCCTCCGCTCCTGAAACCGCACAGGTATTCATCAGAGAAATAGTCAGACTCCACGGGGTACCAGCCAATATTGTTTCCGATCGCGGGGTTCAATTTACCTCTCGATTCTGGAGATCCCTTTGCAAAACCTTGAAAATCGAATTATCGTTTTCCTCTGCTTACCATCCACAGACCAACGGACAGACGGAGAGAACGAATCAGACGCTCGAGCAATACCTGCGATGCTTCTCCTCTTTTGCTCAGGACAACTGGGTTTCCCTACTTCCGTTGGCCGAGTTTGCGTATAACAATTCCATCCACTCCGCTACCTGCCAGACTCCTTTCTTTGCAAACTATGGTTTTCATCCTACTTTTCTGCCTAACTCCCTTCCTGAGTGTCCTGTACCTGCAGTCCAGGAAAAGTTAAATTTTTTCTCGGTCAATAACCAGCTTTTACAAGAGACCATGACCAAGACTCAAGAACGCAACAAGACAATTTATGACAAGAAGAGACGGGTTGAATTAGTGTTGGTACCCGGCGACCAAGTATGGCTATCTACCACAAACCTAAGAATGGCATGCCCTTCTAAAAAACTGGGCCCCAAATTTTTAGGTCCATTCCCTGTTAAGAGGAAAATTAATGAAGTAGCTTATGAATTGGAACTTCCTGACTCTCTTAGAATCCATCCAGTTTTTCATGTCTCTCTCCTAAAACCCACAGTCTCTAATCCGTTTCCAGATCGGAAGCCGGATCACCCTGATCCAATCATTATTGACGGTGAGCAGGAATTCGAAGTAGAAGCTATCATGGACTTCAGGAGAAGAAATAACCAGAACCAATTCCTAATTAAATGGAAGGGCTACGGACCCGAGGAAAACTCATGGGAACCCGAGGAGAATATCCATGCCAGGAGTTTGATACAGGCTTTCAAAAGGACTCACCCTGGAAGGTTCACCCGGCTGGGCATCCGGAGGCTGCCCCTTGGGGGGGGGCAATGTCATAGAAATCCTGTCAGCTACAGGATTCCTGGACTTCCTGATTCCGAATCTCGGGTACGTCCACGCGCGCGGGCACGCGCGCGCGCGATGGCGCGCGCACGCTCCACAAAGTGCGCCAGAAGAGCTATTTAAACATGCCTGTGACAGACAGTCCCTGCTGTCTGCTCTACAGCGTGTAGTACCCAAAGAGACCTGATTCGTGTATTTACCTGTATCCGACCCGGCTTGCCTTGACCCTTCCAGTTTCCTGCCTGCCTCTGACCCCCGGCTTTGTTTGACCAATCTTCTGCCTGATCCTCCAGTACCTTGCCGTCAGCCAATACTACCGACCCGGCTTGTCCGACCAATCTCTCCAGTTGCTGTGTCCTGGTTCCAGTCCAGTCAGCCTCATCAGTTCCAGTCCAGTTGCTTGTTCCTGGTTCCAGTCCAGTTGCTGTATCCTGGTTCCAGTCCAGCCAGTCTCTTCAGTTCCAGTCCAGTTGCTGTGTTCCTGGTTCCGGTTCAGCCTGCCATACTTCCTGGGTGCCTGGATCCGTCCCAGTCTTCAGACTCTACTCTACCTTGATCCATCCTGCCAGGCACTCGTACCCCTTCTACCTCCGTGCCTCCTGTCTTCAGTACCAGGGGCCGCCGGTGGAAGCCGTAAGAGAGGCCTCCCTCTGCAGATCCGGGCTCGTCACCGTCAGGTACGTGACAGGCAGTCTGCCTTGTTTACATAGGCAGACCGCTGTTCTGCCTCTCCTCAGAGGCCTGCTGATTGGCTCCCGCTGTGTACAGTGGGAATGGGTCGCCAGCGGCGCGGGCAGACCTCAGACCCTGTGCACAAAATCACATACCGGTACGTGATTTGTGCAGGAGGGTCGTCCTGCCACAGTATATCTGCATAGGGTTGTATCAAATGTGGTTAAGGGAGAGCACAAGAGACATTCTTAATACTCTGAGGTTTTCACCCATGCAGTATACGATGTTCCCGGGTAGTTCTATCGGAGAGGAGAAGACTGATTTTCAGTTCTTTTTGGATTGGTAAGTCCTCATTTTAGACCTAGAATTTGGAGATTCAAAGAGACCTATGGGTGTAAAAGAGCATCCAAACCCTGATTATAGGGACTTTGGTCTTGAAGGAATTAACCCATCTGCAGGGGAAGCTTGAAAGGCAGCAGGAAGGAATCAACAACTGTCGGTGAGGTGGAGTGTAAGGCAGATCACATCTGAGGGAAGTATAGTCTGTCTGGTGACTGAGGCCGTGTTTACCAAAGTTCTGCAACCTTGCAACACCCTGAAACAGATGGGAACTAGGGATGCACTGATACCATTTTTTTTACGAGTACGAGTACCGATACTTTTTTTTTTTAGTACTCGCCGATATTAATTACTGACAGCTACCACAACTGTTTTGTTTACACTTCAGCTGTCAGCAATGGTACAAAGCATTACAAAGTTATTTACAAATTAAATACATTTATTTGTTTATTTTTTTTGTGCTTTTTTCATCGTGAAACGTGTAAATATATGTTAAAGGTGAAAAAATATTAACGAACAAAGCAAACAAAAAAAAGTTTTAATTATTAATAGTTTATAAAATAGAAATGAATAAAAAAAACAATCAGCAGGGAAATGATAATTAAATGGAGAATAAGAAATTAATTAGGGTTGATTAGAGTAAATTAAGGGGGTTAAAGAAAGGAACATTTAATAAAAACAAAATATTTTTTTTTCTTTTACTTGACAGGTTGCTTTAAAATGACTTCATCTGGTTTGTAAAAAAAATAAAAAGACTTCATCTGCAGATTGAAGTTTATACCTTTGATCTGTAGATGAATAAACAGTAAGATACAAAAATAAACAACGTTTCTTTCTATTTTTCTGTTTCAGAAGCTGAGCAATTATGCTGGTAAAAATTGCCCAGTTTATTTAATTTTTTTCTGACAGTTCCAATTCCCGGGACTTCGTTTACACTTCAACAGGGGAACCCCACTGACAGCTGAATGAGTCATCGGTTGTTAGGAACCCAGTGGCTCCTTAACAACTGACAATTGCCAGCTTTTTTTTTCTACGTTTCAGCTGTCAGTGGGGGAATTCCGCTGACAGCTGAAAGAACCAAGCCTGAAAATATCTGTTTTGGGTGTCAGAACATTTGCACAAGTAACGATATGAGTAACGATACTCATACAAATACTTAGTATCGGCAACACTAGTGGGAACCCTAAAACCCTGGTGTGGGATTGGTGTACTGGTGGTGAGCCAACATCTATTTTTTTTCTCACCAGATTTATGGATTGTTTTCATTTTTAACTGAAGGAAGCTATTTTTACTTGATTGTTTTTGGAGTAGTCAATAAAGACTGATTACTTTTACAAACAGCTGGCTTGTGATTCCAAGTACCGATATTACAGCACATATTTTAAGTTTGCTTTGCCAATGCAGGCCAAAGTAACTTGTTCATTAATTGGCTCTCCTGCCAACATTTTTCACACTGTTTTCATTTCCCTACTTATGTGCTCTCCCATCAGAGTGAAAAGACATACACAATATTTCCGGGACTGGTTAAGGTTATGTGATAGCATAGTGCCGCGCTGGATGCCTGTGTTTTCCAGACTGGACAGTGGATCCTCTTAAAGTGGTTCTAAAGGCAGAAGATTCGGGCTGCTGTATGCAAAATCTTAGGCACTAAAAGGCTAAATCCAAATGTCCACCTAAAAACCAACACTTTAAAAAAATAAAAAACTGACATCCAAGTTTGCAGATTTCAGCAATGAAATCATTGGTCAAATTAGCTGACTTTAATTCTTTTAACACAATTTAACGATGTTAGTCAAACTTTGTTTCACCACTTGTACTTAAAAGACAGACAGGTATTATAATGATGTGCATAACGGAACAATTTGCGTTGCATTGGATTCGTTTATGAAAGTTAAAAATTTAGTTTTGTCTTATTTGTTATGTTAAAATGATTTGTTTTGGTATTCGTTTTAATATATTCAGATTGATTTCATATATTCGTTATTTTCAAATCAGATTCGAAAATTAATTCAAATTCGAAATGAAAACATATTGCAATAAATACAGTAAGGTATAAAAGGGAAATAAGTTGGTAATTCCTACTTAGGCCGCTTTATAGAAAATAATAGAATACATAGAATAGAATACAATAGAATTAAATAATAGAATAGAAAATAATATAATAAAATATAAAACATAAGTCTAGAATAGACTAAAACATAATAAAAAAGAATAGATAATAGAGGAATAGAATAGAATATAATAGAAAATATTCTACTGTTTTATTTTTTATTTTATTCTATTCTATTCTTTTCTATTATATTATTTTCTATTCTAATCTATTCTATTATATTCATTTATATTCGATTTTATTCTGTTTTATTCCATTCTATTCTTTTATACAATTTTTTTTTTTATATTCTGTTATGTTTTTATCTATTCTTTTATCTTCTATTCTATAAAAAAAAATATTCTTTTGTTTTCTATTTTATTCAGCTTTATTTTATTCTATAAGCAGCCTAAGCAGTAATCACGCATCAGCTTATTTCACTTTTATACCATACTGTATTAATTGCAATATGTTTCCATTTCAAATTCAAATTCAAATACATTTTGACCAGGAATGGCGCTGGTGAAGGTACCGGAAGGTATAAAATGCCCCAAAAGATATTAAAACAAAAATGTCTGAATAGATTTTTGCCTGGAGATGAGCAATGAGTTAGTACCAGGTGTGTGAGCTCAATGCAGAGATATGAGACACCTAACAAGGTGTGCATATTTATACACCTGACTATAAAATATTCATATATTGGCTGCTAGTACTGGCATTTTTTTTATTCTTTGTCTTTTATTCTAAATAAAAGTATTAAAATAGTTTTAACTGAGGAAATTTGGGTTAGGTATTTTCATGCTCCAATGAACCTATTTACTGTTATTCCAAAGATTTAAAAAAAAATCCACGCTGCTATTTAAAAAACGCTTATCTCCTATATGTTAGGTGCTGTAACACTGGTAAACATATGTCAACACACTAATCCGTGTGATAACAGCTGGTAATGAATACAGCACAGCTAGCAGAATGAGAGCCTATGTATAGTCTCCAATCTAAATATGCCGGAATTACATACTAAGTGCTATGTCAACAATTGTGTCCATGAAACTGACTAGTGATAGATTAACATCAATAAGCTAATGAGCACCGCTTATATGGACCAATGGCAGATGGAGATAATAATTTGTTTACTTTGAACATTTGTAGAAGGGAATGTATTGTGTATTTTAATGGGCACATATTTGATGTTTACAAATAATTTTACATTTTTATATGATTACATTTTAGGTATTGTATTAAATATTAGGAGTTATTAGATTTGTTACTAGAAGAAACACTGTATTTCCCTTCAATCACCAGGCCTCCCTGCTTAAAAACATATGAGATAATAACTGCATAAAGAGTACAACCTCTCCAAAATATGACCCTTTCTAACTTCAGAGTCTGTTTGTGACCTCGTTATTTCTCTATTTCTCACCTTGAATACTGCAATATATTGTTGTGTGGTATTTCACCAACAAGACTATTACTTCTACAATCTATCATAAATGCTACAGCAAGCCTTAATGCAGATTCATGGACTCCACCTACTCCCCAATAAACCTTACCCCACCCTAGCCCTATCTAGCCCTGAATATCATAGTAAAAAAAAAAACTAAAGTAAAGTCCTAAATGAATGCTTGGCTGAATGTTTTCTTACATGACCATCTGTGTCCCGAGTCTTCATTCTTATGGACTTCAGAGTGGGAGGCTCCTTCTTCAGGTGCCAACTTTGTTGCCCAATGATGTGGACATCTCTGATTGGTTATCTTTACGCAGTATCTTCACGAGTTCTGAAGAGCCCAGCAACAACGTGATAATATCACAAAGATGGATGGC
The DNA here is from genome assembly GCA_029206835.1 of Rana muscosa. NCBI lineage: Eukaryota > Metazoa > Chordata > Amphibia > Anura > Ranidae > Rana > Rana muscosa. Next base: position 110,620,336 of record CM055127.1, on the reverse strand, counting down.
AACAAGGCTGATCCATCTCCTGGCCTTATAAAAGTCTAAATGTGCATGCCAGCAGTGCAATGTAAACAGTGCCACAGTCCTGATTGGAGGATCTTGGTATGTATAGAGCTTTGAGGGAAAATGAAGGGCAACATCTGCTTGGGAGGAGAAAACAATAAGCAATTGTTGTAATTGATTTAGTAAAGGGAAAAAGGCTGTTCACTTTGCAAAGAAATGTTTCCTTAAAGCGGTTGTATAGTCTTTTTTTTTACTTTTACCTACAGGTAAGCCTATACTAAGGCTTACCTGTAGGTAAAAGAAATATCTCCTAAACCTACACGGTTTAGGAGATATTTGCAAAAAAAGACATGCACCGATGTCTACGGCGCATGCGCGCCGTAGACAACGGTGCATTCACAGGGTTAATCCCATTCAGAATTCCGGCGCTGCCGGAATAGAAAGCTCCAGCGCGCATGCGCGGAGTGACGTCTTCGCTGCTCCGGCCAATCACAGCGCCGGAGCGGCGCTGTGATTGGCTGGAGCGGCGATACCCGGAAGTAACGTTCCGGGTATCTGAGGAGCGATGGCTGCGGTCGGAGCGGGGGACGAGGATGGCTTTGGGGGTCCCGATCTAAGGTAAGTGATTCATAATGAGCTAGTATGCTAGTCATACTAGCTCATTATGGCTTTTTCTTGCAGGTGATTTGAAAAAAAAAAAAATTTGTCTGGGTTTACAACCGCTTTAAAGTAGTTTGAGAGGCAGAAGTTTTTTTTCCCTTTAAAGTGCTATTAAAGGCAAGAATTTGTTTATTTTTTAAATAACAAACATGTCATACTTACCTGCTTTGATTTTTCACAGAGCAGCCCCGATCTTCATCTTCTCAGGTCCACCGCCGACACTCCTGGCCCCTCCCTCCTGCCACGTGCTTCCAGAGCAAACAGCTTACCATGGGGGCACCCAAACAGGCTTGATCCCGAGACGCTGTTCTGCGTGTCCATTCAGACATGGAGCCATGGATTGGCTCCACCCTCTCTCTCTTTCACTGGCTGTGATTGACATAGAATGCATGAAGGTGAAAAACATTGAGCCTTTAGAACCATTTTAAAGCATTCTGTGCATTGAGGTAAAAACAAACTTTCTATGTTCAGCCTCTAGCTCACCTTATACTTTCCTGAGCTCGATCTTGATCCAGCGCTGTGCCCGAGAGCAGTGGCTTGCTATGGGGGCACTCGGGAGGAAGAAGAGCCAGCAGTGGCGACAGGGGACCCCAGAAGAGAAGGATTGGGGCCGTTCTGTTCAAATGTATTGCACAGAGCAGGTAAGTATGACATGTTTGTTTTTTCTTTTTAAATCCCTTTACAATCACTCTCAAGCCCTGTACACACGATCGGATTTCCTATGGATTCAAATCCGATAAATTTTTCCATCGGAATTCCGATGAAGCTGACTTCCATCAGTCTTGCCTACACACCATCAGTCAAAAATCCAACCGTCCCAAACGCCGTGACGTAAAACACTCCGATGAGCCGCGTCGACTAGATTCTGAGCATGCGTGGGTTTTTTCTCAGATGGAGTTCCACGCAGAAGATCGGAATTTGCTATCGTTTTTTTTTCCATTGGATAAATTTAAAACATGTTCTATTTTTTCTCACCGATGGGAAAAAAGACCGATGGGACCCATTCACGATCGGTTTGTCCCATGAAAAAAGTCCATCGGACTGTTTTCATTGGTAAAACCGATCGTGTGTACACGGCATAACTTAGTAAATGTGGCAAAAATTCACGTTGTAACAAATACCCAATCAAATGCAAGGGAAATAAAAAAAACAGCATTTTGTTTGCACATGTTTGGATAATGGAAGTCAGCAGAACATCACCTCATTCACTAAGCTAGATGAAAATTCCCTCACAAAGCAAACTGTCTACACGCCTTTAGTAAATCAAACTCTCTGTGGGAAATGTTACCCTTTAACCCCTTCCATACCGGGCCATTGTAAAATGACGCCGGCAGGAACCCTCTCTCCCTCCGGGTGGACGTCATATGAGGGGGGATATCTGAATGATGCCTGCAGCTAGAGGCATCATTCAGATATCCTTTTTTTTCAACTGGCGATTCTTCCGCCGCTTGATCGTTCTTATAGGCGGCGGGGAGGGACATCCCCTCCCTCCCGCCGCCATCCGGTGCTTCTCCGGGCTCTCCCGTGCCATCGGGGACCCAGGGAGAATCGTCCGATGCCGGTGGTGGGTCACGTGATGAGCATAGAGATGACTGGCGACCAGATGGTCACCAGTCATCTCTATGACCGTCGGAGGCCTGGGCGCGATGTGATGACGTCACGCCCGGGTCCTCAAATGTAAATAAAGCCGCCATTGCGGCTGTAAGTATGAGATCAGTGAAATTTTTTTCACGATCTCATGCTTTCCAGCCTGGAGGAGAGATGTGGGGTCTTATTGACCCCGCATCTCTCCATAAAGAGGACCTGTCACACACATTCCTATTACAAGGGATGTTTACATTCCTTGTAATAGGAATAAAAGTGATCAAAAAAAAAAAGTGTAAAAAAAAAAGTAAAAAAAAAAAAAAGTTAAATAAAAAAAAAATAAACATTTTTTTTTTTAAAACGCCCGTCCCCAATAGCTTGCGCTTAGAAGCGAACACACACGTAAGTCCCGCCCGCATATGTAAACGTCATTCAAACCACATATGTGAGGTATCGCCACGTGCGTGCAACAATTCTAGCACTAGACCTCCTCTGTAACTCTAACCTGGTAACCTGTAAAAATGTTCAAAGCGTCGCCTATGGAGATTTTTAAGTACCGAACTTTTTCCATGAGTGTGCGCAATTTTAAAGCGTGACATGTTAGGTATCTTTTTACTCGGCGTAACATAAGCTTTCATATTTTACAAAAAAATTGGGCTAACTTTACTGTTTTGTTATTTTTTTAATTCATGAAACCATTTTTTTCCCCAAAAGAAAGGCGTTTGAAAAATTATTGCGCAAATACCGTGCAAGATAAAAGTTGCAACAACCGTCATTTTATTCCCTAGGGTGTCTGTTAAAAAAACCATATATAATGTTTGGGGGTTCTGACTAATTTTCTGGCAAAAGAATGATGATTTGTACATGTAGGAGAGAAGTGCCAGAATAGGCCCGATGGTATGGAAGTGGTATAAAAATCCCTGTATGGAAGTGGTTAAAGGTAACCAACACAATAGTTATTAAATATGTGATCACTAAAAATACACTTTATCCTCCTTTAAAACTGGATCAGATAACTCTTCTAACAGTTCATGAAATAGATCATAGGGTCTCATAAATACTACTGCCACCTACAAATGTGAAGCGCCACTCTCAATGAAACAAAGTCCACATATTCGACATAATCAGCACTAGAGAATCCCATCACTTGGGTTCATGCTTCAGTCAATAAGTACATTGACAATGTCTAAACTAATTGATTAAAACGTTAATTGCCAGAAGCAAATGAGTCACTTTCTTGTGTATTTATCTTAAAGTCTAGCATTCTAGACCTAAAATTCACACATTGTCAAATTACTTCATTTATTAAGGCAGAAGGGCTTCAATGAACATAAGATATATTTAATTAAGGATGTCCAATGCAATCTTTTCAAGCACATTTTACCCATCATTGTATTAGACAAAGCGCTTTGGGGCTCATGTTCCAATCTATTGTAATTAGGTGACAGTTAGGTTCTGTACACATGAGCACAGGCCCATAATGTATGATAGAAATTGCCTACTTGGCCACAATTTTGACAACATAGAGGTGACTGAGAGGGGTAATATTGTGCCATACGGTAAGGTGTGAGGTACCATCTTAATATTATTTTTTGTGAAAATTCCCAGTGGTTATCACACCTCGAGATCCCATGGGAGTAAATAGGACTCTTTATGCTGGCCGTAGCTCGGCACTATTCTTAAATACAAACTATGGGCATTCCTGTGAGGGGAGGTACAGCCAGCACAGGGCCCCCACCCTTTTTGTAAACTGACTTTACTACTATAAATGAATGCTCAGTGCTGCTTGTTCATTCATAAAAGTAAAAGATCACTAGGAGCTGTGCCTCTGTGTAATCTATCTGCTTGTGCCTTGTGTAAAAGTAGCCACGTATAGATTACACAGAGTCGCGGGGACAGATTACTCAGAGCTGCTGGCTGTGCAATATTTTGATTATCTTTCTTTTGGCCCCACTGCACACAGCCCCGGCCCTGCTGAGAGACGTGCAATGTTTCAGCAGCAGTTTTTGCACACATAAACAGCCCCAGACCCACAGAAACCAGCCCCACCATTATGAATGAACAATGTCAGATCAGTGCCATGCTTGACACAACCTGGCAGTGCTGATTGTTTAACCCATAAAAGTGAAAGATCAATAGGTGCTAGGGAGCTGTATTATCCATTTGTTGGGCTGTATATGTTTAGATGCAGTCACAGATAGATGCACAGCCCTACAGGTTATGTGGTCTTTGTAAATGGCAGGACTGGTCTCCAGAGTGGCCCCTGCTGCCAGACACCAGTGCTGTAACTCACAAATCTGTCTCTTTTGTAGCAGCATTGTCAGACAGCAAAGGGGCAAACTGTCCGACAATGCTGCTTAGTAATCAAGGGATGGATGCACTTGGTCCCCTGGTTAAAAAAAAGTAAAAAATGTTTTTGTACTGTTACTTTGTTTTACTTTTACAATATTGACATATTTAAGTTACATGAATTACATACATGCATGCATGGTTTGACATTAGCCAGAGAACCTTAAAATCCCTCATAGAGTAAATTTGAAGATGAGGGTGGCCAATAAAAGCTGCATTTACTCGCATAGTACTTTCCCCAGTGGTCCTCACTGTCTAATATCCTTAGCTGTGCTGCTTGCTTGCATCCCTATAGGCCCAGTTAATGGGAATATCATATTTATACAGCTATAAAAGATATCAGTTTTGTGTAAATAATCATATTAAACTGGTTTAAAAAAGTATATACTTTGTTTAAGTATATCATTTGTAATTACATATGTAGCACCCTCCTAGATAGGTGCAATAATTACATAAGTTAGAATTAGTTGTGTTTTTGATAGTTAAATTTAGTTGTCACGCTATAGTCAGTGTGGCTGTATTGGTTTGTTAAGTAAAAGCATATTCTGTGCACTGTATTAATGGATCTGCAATCTGCTAGTCAGGTCTACTTAGTGTATACAGCTGCTGCCAGTCTGGTCTATAACTTCCTCAGTATCTAGTGAACTTGAGAAGTTTTTGGATGATAGGTGTGGAGCTATGCAGAGGGCAGCATGAATATGAATATTGATACAGCCTTGGCCTATACCAGAGAGGCAAGCTGGGAGACTGTGTATATTCTGTGAGCACACTGAGCTTAGGGTCTTTTCCCAGAGCGGATTAGTCAAGCCTGGGGGCACCCTGCCCTCTAGGGTGGAAGCTGCTGTTGGCGATACCTCAGGTGTGTGACCTGAGGGGCTTGAATCCTAAAACCTGCTCCCGAAAAAACATCACTTTTTTTTGCATTGATACCCAGGTCCCCAAACACTTTTTACGACAATACCATGCATATTAACCTTTAAAATTAGCACTTTTGATTTCTCGCATAGACTTTTAAAGGGTGTTCCGTGGCTTTCAAATTTGCCGTAAACAACCCAAATTGTTTGCTATTCGGCAAACAGGTTAACACCTGATGTTCGACTCAAACATCAGGCTAATCCCTAGTGCTAAACAATGTTTGTGCTTTACTGCACTATACAATGGTTGTATTGCTCTCTCTCTCTTTCACAATGTAAGCCTGTAAATCCCAGGCAGTCCATGAATGTCTTATCTTAACAGCAAGGAAGTTGAGTGTTTGTAGTCAACCCCCCCCCCCCCCCCCGGCCCAGCATTGCATTTACAAATCTCTCTATTTAATACAAAAAAAGAAAAATGAAAGATATTGTCACATCAAAAACTCAATACGTTTAAATAAAACATTTTAAATAATGTGCTTCGTGAAATCATACATTCCCTTTAATGTCCCACTCTAGGCACCTTCATTGTTTTCACACTTTCCAACCCCTTAGCTATTTAGTGTCAGAAGTACAAAATAGTACGTGCTTGCTTACTTGAATGGTCCTCTATAGCAGTGTTTCTCAACTCCAGTCCTCAAGGCGCTCCAACAGGTCATGTTTTCAGGCTCCATTATTTTTCACAGACGATTTGCTCAGTTTCACTGCCTTAGTAATTACCACAGCCGTTTCATCTGAGGGAAATCTTGAAAACGTGACCTGTTGGGGCACCTTGAGGACTGGAGTTGAGAAACACTGCTCTAGAGCAGTGGTCATCAACCCTGTCTTCAGGATCCACTAACAGGCCAGGTTTGCAAGATAACTGAAATACATCACAGGTGATATCGTTTGCGCTCAGTGATTGCAGTATTCTAGCCTGCATCTCCCCAAGGTAATACATAAACTCTGGCCTGTTAGTGGGCCCTGAGGACAGGGTTGATGACCACTGCTCAATAGGTCATATTGAACTGCCCCAGGAGGGATCAGTACTACTGGCTCCTGGCTGCATTGTCATCATAGGCTATGCTCTGTTAATGGTGTAGCGATACCTTCACTTAAGAAGGCCGCAAGTTTAGTTTGGGCCTTGAAAACAGCTCCGCCAACCCCCAGCAATGCACTCGACCCCCTACTGGCACAGTTAGTATTGGCAGCAATATATATTCTCTTATACTGTATGAGTAAACCCAGACACCAAGACAATAATGAAAAAGGTATAAGATTTACTTAAGCTTTTGATAAGAAAGGTTAACAGTGGTAACAGTTCACAGATAATAAATTGCAGAGCCCTGCAGCAATAACACACTCTGCATTAGAATGAACAGTAAAGGTGCGCCGCGTGGGCCACCGTTAACTAGGCGTCCTGTGACGCAGTAACCAAATGAACTAACTAGCTGACCAGGCCTGGCTCAGATATCTACAACTCAGTCTATAGGGGATGATGGTTTTCTTCACCGGCAGGTCTTTAAAGGTGGTGCACATTAACAGAATACCATTTGTAATCCAATGAGAAGGTAGAGATGAAATAAACACTTTGCTATGTAAACTCCGAGTTCAGCTCTGATAAGGTTCTCTAATGAGAGTATCAGAAATAACTTGTGGGCCACGGCAGTCTATAGACCCATTAGCAACAACAGTATATGGTCTGGGCATACGCCCTCTCACCCATCCGGACGCGGTCCCAGTCTGGGGAACTTTCACCGACTGTGTCACATACACACAGTGTCTCCAGCGATCGGGTCCCCGATCCGGTCAAGGCTGTAGACCAGCGAAGTCCGATGCCACCCAGGCTCGCCGTGGGGTGGAAGGCTCTTTGGTGCTGCGCAAGGTCTCAGGCTTCAGGCCTTGCACTCCGACACATCCGCACAGGAGGATCAGTCCCTGAAGTCTCGTGTCCCAAAGAGGCCGAGCGCAGCCGCGCCTCCTCCTTATATAACCCCTCCCATGAGTCTCTGGGGTGGAAACATTGCCGAATGAGGTTATGGGTAATGTAGTCTCTCTGCATTAAAGGGGAACACCCCGCTACACACTCCCCCCACTTGAACTCTTTGGTCCCCAAAGATAAACCTTAACAAAGACTATGTACAACCCTCTTTCAGAGAGAGAGAAAATATGTTGTATCAGCCACAGAGTGGTAGCTGTGGATAACAACGAAAGATACCTAGCGTGCCGCGTCCTAACATATGAATATAGAAAAAACTAAATAGAGGGACTTGGACTTTTTAGGCACCGTACACAGTTTATATAAAAAATATAATTTTATTGTACAATAATCTACCATATAAATATTTCTGTTTAAAAATTGTTCACATGTTCTAGGAGAGACGATACACCAATACCGTTATAGTACAACACCATAGCTCTAATGAAGGTCATATAAGGATATTGTTCATCCATAAACCAGTTAGATACATTCCAAAAAGTTGAGTTTTGGTTGAAACGGCAGAGGTTGTAGGAAAAGATGTGGTATTTTCACTCTCGCTTGACAAGTTCCGCGTCCACTGACGCTTCTTCAGGAGCGTATCATGTGAACTAAACAGAGAATATATTTAGACATAGAACACACATCAGAAAGAATTTATAATTTGTCATCATGCATAAAAAAGGGATTTTTATAACAGCTTACCTGTAAAATCCTTTTCTTGGAGTACATTACGGGACACAGAGCGACTTAGTCATTACTAATGGGTTATATAGTTTACCTTCAGGTGCTGGCACTGGCAACTTCCAAACCGGAAGTACCCTCCCCTATATAAGCCCCTCCCATCCGGGAGCACCTCAGTTTTGTAGCAAAGCAATAAGTGTCCCAAAAAGAGGGGTGGGAGCTCTGTGTCCCGTGATGTACTCCAAGAAAAGGATTTTACAGGTAAGCTGTTATAAAAATCCCTTTTTCTTTTTCGTACATCACGGGACACAGAGCGACTTAGTCATTACTAATGGGACGTCCCAAAGCAATGCCCAATGAGGGGAGGGATACACTATACATAAACTGGGCGCCATCAGGCATGAGGCTCTTTTGCGGCCTGCAACACACTGCGCCCAAAGGCGACATCCTCCTGACTTCTGACGTCTACCTGGTAGAATCTAGTAAACGTGTGTACTAAGGACCATGTTGTGGCCTTACAGACTTGAGCCAGGGAGGCCTGGTGATGCACTGCCCATGAAGTTCCAACTGCTCTTGTGGAGTGCGCCCTAACTTTGAACGGAGGCGGTCTCCTTCTCAAGCCATAGGCTTGCATTATGACCTGTCGAATCCACTTGGCTAAAGTAGATTTTTGATGCTGCCTGACCCTTTCTGGGGCCTTCCGGCAGAACAAACAAAGTATCCGTTCTACGAATCTGAGCAGTGGCTTTAAGATAAGCTTTAACTGCTCTTACTACATCCAAAGAATGCAATAACTTTTCCTCTACCGAACTAGGTTTGGGGAAAAAGGAAGGAAGAACCACATCTTGGTTCAAATGGAACCTCGATACCACCTTAGGAAGAAGGCTGGATGAGGACGTAATACTACTCTGTCCTTATGGACAACCAAATATGGCTCCTTACAGGACAAGGCGGCTAATTCCGATACTCTTTTAGCCGAACAAATGGCTACTAAGAAAATCAATTTCCTGGTGAAAAGAACAAAGGAAATGTGCCGCAATGGTTCAAATGGTTGTTTCTGTAGAACCGACAGAACCAGGTTTAAGTCCCATGGACATATGGGAATACTAACCGGAGGGCTAATACGCATCACTCCTTGTATGAAAGCTTTGACTAATGAATGCAAAGCCAAGGGCCTTTGAAAAAATATTGACAAGGCCGTCTGACCCTTGATAGTACTCAAGGCAAGCTTCCTATGTACAGCCCACTGTAGGAAGTCCAGAATCCTACCTATTACGTACTTACGTGGATGCCATTTCTTGGCCTCACACCACGTGATGTACGCCTTCTAGATCCTATAATAGATCTGCCTGGATACCGGCTTCCTAGCATTGATCATGGTAGATACCACAGGATTAGAGAGCCCTCTCTTTTTTAGAATGTGGGCTTCAATAGCCAGGCCGTCAAACCTAGGGCTGGTAAGGAAGGGTGGTATATCGGTCCTTGCGAAAGCAGGTCCGGACGATGTGGGAGGGTCCAAGGACTTCCCACTGACATTTTTACAATCTCCGCGTACCTTGCCCTTCGGGGCCACGCTGGAGCCACCAGAATCACTGGTTTCTTTTCTACCCTGATTCTGCGGATTAATCGCGGTGGGAATGCATATATCAGCTTGAACTGATCCCAAGGGAACACTAGGGCATCCGAACCGCAAGCTAGGGGATCCTTTGTGCGAGACACAAATCTGTCCACCTTTGCGTTGAATCTGGATGCTAGCAGATCTACATCCGGTGTTCCCCACCGCTGGCATATTGCCTGGAAAACCTCGGGGTGAAGAGACCATTCCCCCGGGCATAATTGCTGGCGACTTAAAAAGTCCGCTCTCCAATTTTCCACTCCTGGGATGAAAACCGCGGATATGGCTGTGACATACCTTTCTGCCCATTCCAGGATGCAATTTGCTTCCCTCTGGGCTGCACGACTCCTGGTGCCACCCTGGTGATTGATATATGCCACTGCTGTGGCATTGTCTGATTGAATTCTGACAGGTGACCCTTGGAGTTTGGATGTCCATGCTACTAGGGCATACCGGGCTGCTCGTATCTCTAAGAGATTGATGGGCAGGGCCTTCTCTGCTTCTGACCACTTGCCCTGGAGAGACCATTGCTCCAGTACTGCCCCCCCAGCCTATGAGGCTGGCATCTGTAGTGACCACCTTCCAAGAAACCGGACTGAAGGGTTTCCCTTTTTCCAGATTCTGGGGCACCAACCACCAATGGAGGCTCTTGCGAACGGAAGGGGACAGGGACATTGGTAAGTCTAAAGCCTGAACTTTTTTGTTCCAGGCTGACAGTATGGCCCTCTGCAAGTTCCTTGAATGGAATTGACCGTAGGGTACTGCTTCGAATGAAGCCACCATTTTTCCCAGCAGCCTTATACACAGGCGTATGGATGGTTTTCTTTTTTGTACCCACTAAGTGGGTCAAATCTTTCAAAGACGACACCTTTTCTGGAGGTAAGAAAATCTTTCTCTGATTTGAATCCAGTCTTAGCCCCCAAGAATTCCAGACTTTTGACTGGTTTTAGGGCTGACTTGTCTCGGTTGATAATGCAACCGTGAGATTCCAGATACTTGATTATCTTGTGAACGACCACTTCTAGTTTTTTTCACTGAGTGGTCTATCAGCAACAAGTCGTCTAGATATGCCATTATCGTTACACCTTGTGTTCCTAGTTTGGCCAATCGTAGGGCCAGAATTTTTGTGAACACTCGTGGTGCTGTGGCCAGACCGAAAGGTAAGGCTCTGAACTGAAAATGGCGCCCTTCTACTGCAAAGCGTAGAAATTTCTGGTGGGCCGGACAGATGGGAATATGCAAATAAGCATCCCTTATGTCGATCGAGGCTAACCATTCCTGCCCTTGTAGGGCGGTGGCCACCGATCGGATCGACTCCATCCGAAAAAGTCCTGATATGTAGGAACTTGTTTAGCCCTTTTATATTTAATATGGGCCTCATGTCCCCATTTGGTTTGGGGACTGTGACAAGGTTCGAGTAAAACCCGAACCCACTTTCTTCCAAGGGAACCTTCATGATTACCCTTGGAGCAATAGTTGCTCTAGTGCCAGAAGGAGGGATCCACTCTTCTGGGGATCGCTTGGCACGTTTGACCTTATAAAATGGGCAGGAGGAATGTCTTTTAACTCCAGCCTGTATCCCAGACTTACTGCGGAGATCACCCATCTGTCTCTGATGGTGTCCCGCCAGGTCTCTGTGAACAACTGAAGTCTTCCCCTCACCCGATTGAGTGGGGGCAACCCTTCATGACTTGGGGGGAGGTTTTGTACCTCTCTTGACCCAGGGTTTCTTGTTACCCTGTGATTGTCCCTGATTTCTGCCCCCTGGATTTGACCGCGGAGGCCGTCGGAACTGTTTCACAGCCGATGTGCCAGGGACTGGAGCAGTAGGCCTCTTAAAAGAAGGACTTCTACCCTTGTTCTTAACCGGCAAGAGTGTACTTTTACCGGCAGAAGTTTTCTGGATATATTTGTCCAGATCATCTCCAGATAAGCGTTCTCCATGAAATGGGAAGCTAATCAGCAATTTCTTACAGGGAGCTTCAGCAGACCAGTTTTTGAGCCATAGAAGTCTACGCATATGTCTACAGACAGCGTAAAGCGGGATGCCTGTTGGATTGTATCCTTTATGGCGTCCACCGCAACACAAGGCTCTAGGTAGGTCAGCTAGGGCAAGAGCCTGCTGATCTGGTAAGTCCCTTAAGACTTGTTTCAACTGATCTTTCATTGCTTGGCAGACTCCAATCGCTGCTACTGCAGGTTGTGTCACCATGCTTGCTGTAGAGAAAGCAGATTTTAGTAAAGACTCCAATTTTTTATCTATTGGGTCTTTGAACATTGGAACATTATCTACTGGACATGTCAGTGATTTATTTACACAAGAGATGGCTGTGTCCACTGTAGGGACCCTCCATTTTTTTTTTTTTTTTTAATGAACTTATCCTCCATGGGATAGATCACTGGAAATCTCTTGGGGGGAGTAAATATTTCACAGGATGCTCCCAATCCTGGTAAATAAGCCCTTCCAATAAAGGGTGGATTGGGAAGGAACAGACAGTCTGGGGAGCTTTCAGCGACCCCAGCGAGGAGACAGTAGTGGTTGATGGTTCCGCCAGAGGCATTTAAAATGCTGCTCGGACCATGTTAGTCAGAGACTGAACCCATAATCTTTCAGCCTGAGATGCTGAGAAAGGTTCTTCCACTGTTGATTCCTCTATAACTTTATCAACCTCACCTGATCCCCTTCAGGTAGGTCGATCTCTGGGACTGTTCCTCCACTAACAGGCACTCTGCAGGAGGAGACGGAGATCGGACGCGCTTTTCCTGTGACAGGGAAGCAGCGATCAATGCTGTTAATCTCTCTTCCAATCCTCCCAGAGTTGAGGATAAAACCTCCTCTGTTATATATACAGGAGCAGGTGGACTGGGGACAGCCGCAGTACCAGGTACTCCTGCGGGGTTCCTACGGCTACTGACCTCTGAAATTTCAGGGGAGATTGGCGCAGTACAGCATGCCCAAAATCCTCAGAGCCCGACGGAGACCCCTTTCGCTTCTTGGAAGATTTATTTCCAGAGCGTCTGGACGACATATCCTATAAGCACAAAGCTGAGGTATTCCCGTCGTCATACACCAATTTTGCTGGTAATAGTCTAACACAGTTGCTGCTATATACCAGCTGGTGTCCACTAAAGTGTCTTTCTATGGGGATGCCTGCATCAACCGCCTCTGTGTGCCACCGTTTTGTTGCTAGCTCTGCTTGCATCCAGCTGACACTTGTACTGTGTCTTTTACACATGCTGGGACGCCTGCACATGCGCAGAAGCGCCGCGGCGCGCATCGAGCGTCATCCACCCGCCCCGCCCCTTTTTTTTCATAGGAGGCGCGTGCACGCGCCCGCACGCGTGCACGCGCCCGCGCGCGTGCCCTTGCGCCATTGGCGCCCTTTTCGAAACCAAGCAGGGACTAGGAGCCAGGGCCCTTTTTGCCGGAGGGCCTGTGCGGTGGATGAGCGCAGCAACAGGGCAGAGGAAGTGGATTCCCACAGAGAACTTACCAACTGCCTGGATCTTTTGACTTGAGGAAACCAAAGATCCACATGACAAGAAAAAATGGACCACAGCGGCCTCTAGTGGTTTAACACAGGTACCGCGGTCCTCTTTTTTTTTTTTTTTTTCTTGACTACTATTAAAATTTTACATTTTCCAGTAGTTACAGGCATACACAGATATTAGCGGGAATACCTTTAGGTAACAGACAGAAAGACAAATTAGGCTTGGGGGTCCCCCAATAGAACCAAGTTCCTGGGGGCCCCCACTTACCTGTTCCCCGCCGCAGGACTCTGTTTGGTCCACAGAAGCCCAAACTTCACCTATCACGGCAGGCATTGTAATTAAACCTTCAGGGACCGGGTTCCCAAGGATTCCACTCCCCTGGACCTGTATAGCACCCTGCACAGAAAACATCTTGGTCGTGGGTATGACCAGAGCTCTGGATCCCAGGGTCCAGCCCTCCTAAGAGAGGCATTACAGGCAAAACCTTGCTCTTCTGCTGCAAGGCCCGGGTACCGACCGTTTAGCTATGAAGCTTTTTTGGTGGGATCCGGAACAGCTTACTAAGGCCCGTAAAAGAACCTGTACGCAAGCCCAGGAAAACACATGTTACTCTTTGGCCAACACCTTAGACACTGGCAAAAAACTGAGGTGCTCCCGGATGGGAGGGGCTTATATAGGGGAGGGTACTTCCGGTTTGGAAGTTGCCAGTGCCAGCACCTGAAGGTAAACTATATAACCCATTAGTAATGACTAAGTCGCTCTGTGTCCCGTGATGTACGAAAAAGAAAAAATGCTATAATACATTTAGAGACCCTTATAGAAGAAAGGGGAATGTTTACATTTTTGCAGAGGAACACGGAGAGAGACCTGAGATGTACTTACTGACCTTGTGAACAGGGGATAGGTATAGACCGAACCTGATGGTCACTGTGGAGGCGCGCACCTATTGTTGATTAATAATATCAGATTAGTAGTTATAAGTGCTTACTTTTGAAGACATCTGGTTGCTTGAACCATAGATGTCTAACATTGTATAGATAATTTAGGTTCATGTGAAAAAGGACATAATCCGGCTTACTAACGAGCGGGAAAGAATCCCTTAGAGGTAAATAGAGGGGGGGGGAAAGGGAGGAGGAGGGGGGAGAGAGGGGGGGAGGGGGGGGAAAGGAAAAAGGGAGCCCCACAGGATAATATGCTAGAAAGTAGTTGGAAAAAGGAAAAACTCTCCAACAGTCTGGGAATCAAAATGGTGGATCCCAGAGTGTATATGCAGAGAGAGTGTATGGTAACCAAAAAATAAATACAAATATTCATATAAAAAATAAAAAATTAAAATTAAAAATGATATAGGCAAGATACAGGTTCTAACTACATGATGTCTCAATCCTTATCTTATTGCTAAGGGGTGAAACTTACCCACTAATATATTTAAGATATAGAGAACTGATCAGCTATATAGTGAAGAATTCACCAGGGGATCAAACAAAGCGTTGCCCATATATAAAGAAAAAGTAGAGGCAAAGAAACATCAAGTACGTCCACTTGTTGCCACTAGCCTCATGATGAGTTTTCAATCAGGATACAATGGAACAGTTAGTCTAAACGATAGATCTAAATGCGAAAAACCAACGGTGGTAATTACTTCATGTGATCCAATAATTTAATTGGTTAAGAGTAGCGCTCAAAAGAATAGTATTACCTGACACTGGGTTCCCATCTGGTAAACTCCTAACCAGGACGCCGTCCTGGGCGTCCTTGATTGAAAAAACTAGATTAAATGATATGATTGCTATTAAGACATCTGATTACTCAAACCAAGATTGTCTATAATTATATAGATAAATATAATTCATAAAGAAAGTATATAATCCAACTTACTTTCAAACACACGTAGTTCCCTTAGAAGCAAGGGGGGACCAAGGGAGGTTACAAGTTGTATCAGAGTAGAAAAGGGGAGGACCGAGTCTCCAAAACTCTATGACAGAATGGTGGACCCTGAGATAAATATACAAGAAATATATATATATATATAATAACCAGAGTGTTCATATAAAACATCATGTTTAAGTAGAAATTCTGATACTGCAATACCTCAGTCATTATCTTATTTCAGAGGGGTAGAGACTTACCCGCTACTATGGTTTGAGTGTAGACAGATGGTCAGCTATATAGTGAGGGATTCACCAGACAGCCAAAAACACTGCCCTTGTATCAGAATGGAAGCAACAAACATCAGGTGCGTCCACTTGTTAACATAAGCCTTGTGATGTAATGTCCATCAGGACATATTGCGGTATATTACCAATAGACTGGACCTGGATAGAAGAAACCACAGGCAGGATTTACTTAATGCGGTTCAGTAAGGTTCAGCTAGTTAAAGATAACGCTCAGAAGTAGTGTATCCATACCTGACATTATGTTCCCATATATTCACCTCCCAGCAGAAGTGTCGTGTCTGAGATGTCGGCTCGATATACATCACGCTGTAGCAGCGTGATTTAAAGGTGCGCGCCTCTTCCGTAGTCAACGTCCGGGCCAATGGGAAGGCTCGGCGTGACGTCATTCGGAACGGCCGGAGGATCAGCGTGGCCGCGCGCAACAAAACAACACGCGTACGTGTCAGAATAATTTCCGAACGTAATGCGTGAGTGGCTGCGGCAGCGTGAAGCTGAGCCAAGCCATCTCAATAGGAGACAGGGGATTCGTCACCCAGAGATGGCTAATGCGCTGCCTGGCATTGCCTGACAGCGCTCGGTTGGCCACACAGCGGCCATACATGGTACCGTCCATTAACCCAAACCCTGCCATATTGGAGGCCAGTGAAAAGGGGTCCTATGTAGTCTCCGAGTTTCAAAACATAAATGAAAACCTAAAAAATATACAGAAAATGTATATGTTCAAAAAAGACAAACAGGTTGTTACTATTCAATATACACTATAAAGCTAAAAGGAAATCCCATTTGATCTGATATAGAATTATGGGTCATTTTCAATTTAGTTCAAAGTATGTAGTTAGAGACTTATAACAACAATAGATAAATGGTTCTGTAAGTAACCTATATTTACATAGCTATTGATTCATTAATTGGGAGAAGGGGGAGAGGATCAAAAGGGGCCCCCATATGGACATCTTAATCAGTTAATTTACAAGGTATTCTTTTAATATTCATTATTTTCTAAACTATTAAATTATTAAATTTCTACACAGCGATTAACCCTAAAATGATTTTGTCTACAGAAACGCTTTGTAGGACTGAGCCTCATTGATGCCAGGGGCATGTGTGGCGTCAAGACGCTCAATCCAGTAGGTTTCTTGACGGAGTATTTGCTTGTCCCAATCGCCACCTCGTGGGTCTCATGGTACCACAGCGAGGGCTATGAATGATACAAGCAAGGTGTTAAATTTGTGGTAGAGATCCAAGTGTCTACTTACTGCAGTAATCATTTTACCACTCCCTGAGTAGTATACATGGTCTTTGATGCGGGATCGGAAATGTCTGATCGTTTTTCCCACATAAAACGCACCGCATTGACAGGTCATTAAGTAGACTACTCCCTGTGTATTACAGTCAGCATGGAAATTCAAGTTGTTAGTGGTGCCATTGGGGAGTATGAATCTGGTGCCTATGGAAATCCACGGGCAAAAAGCACATTTGCCACATCGTGTCATCCCATTAGAGGTAGGTCTGGCCGGTATATCGTCACGAAAATGACTAGACGTAAGTTGGTCGCGTAATGATTTTGATCTTCTAAAGGTAATGTCTGGTTTAGGTTTAATATATTTATTGAGCACAGGGTCATCATAAAGAAGAGACCAATGGTTAGTAAGTATGTTCCTAAGTTCCACATGATGAGTCGAGTATCTCGTAATAAATCTCACAGGTTGCTCCTGTTTAATTATCTTTGTTTTGTATAATAGTGTGTTCCTAGATTGTCGCAGCGCTTTATTAAATGCGCTGCGCAACAGGGATTTAGTGTATCCCCTGGCTCCAAGTCTATTGCGAAGTAAATTCGCCTGTAATTTACAGTCAGCAGTAGATGTACAGTTGCGGCGGAGTCTAAGGTATTGTGCATATGGTATGCTGCGTATTAAGGTATTGGGATGGGCACTATCTGCTGTCTCTTTACGAAATAGGGTTGAAGTCAGTTGTCCATCAGGGTCCTTGAATATGGTTAAGTCTAGGAACGTAACTTTGTCCTTACTGTTGGACATTGTACATTTCAAATTAAATGTGTTCTCATTGAGCATATCGATAAATTGCTCCAGTAAGTTAAGAGTCCCAGTCCATATGATAAATATATCATCAATGTAGCGTAGCCAACAGGCTACAAGATTGACAAATTCCGCCAGGGAATCGTCAGAGAACACATAGCGTTCCCACCCCCCCAGGTACAGGTTGGCATAGGCCGGGGCACAACATGTGCCCATGGCCACCCCCTGCACCTGGAGGAAGTGGGACTCTTGAAAGGTAAAGGCATTATGGGTCAGAACAAACTGGAGCAACCTAAGGATGAACTCGCAATATTCCCATCGGTGATGATCCTGTTCTCTAAGGAAGGTCCGTACTGTCCCGATGCCCTGCTCGTGAGGTATTCTGGAGTAGAGAGCCTCCACGTCCAACGTCACGAGCAGGGCATCGGGAGGCACGGACATTCCCTCAATGTGTTTCAATAGATCCAAGGTGTCTTTAGTATATGATGGCAATGCCATGACATGTGGCATTAGAATCGAATCAATCAGCCGACTAGCATTCTCAGTGAGAGAACCAATGCCAGACACTATGGGTCTACCAGGTGGTGATATCGGATTTTTATGTATCTTTGGCAATACGTAGAATGTAGCAAGTCTTGGATAGCGAACATTTAAGTAGTTATAAAGGTCTTGATATATTAGGCCTCTCTGGTGGGCGGAGCCAATGATTCTCAGATATTCATCTTTGAATTTTTGAATATTGAATATTGGTAACATTGATAACTGTATACCAATCTTTATTAGATAGAATGTCCATAACCATTTTGATATAGACCTCCTTTGTCATTAAGACAATGTTACCCCCTTTGTCTGCAGATTTTATTTCCAGATCAGGGTGATTCTGTAATCGTATAATCGCTTGTTTTTCTGCGGGAGAGAGGTTGCTTGGTTTATTGGTCAAGGGCATTTTCTTGATGTCACTGACCGCTCCAGTTAGGAAGGCCCAAATATTAGGGTTTGTCATCAAGTCAGGGAATCGCTGCGATTTGGGTTTGAATTTTTTTCAAACTAAATTATCTATACAATGTTAGACATCTATGGTTCAAGCAACCAGATGTCTTCAAAAGTAAGCACTTATAACTACTAATCTGATATTATTAATCAACAATAGGTGCGCGCCTCCACAGTGACCGGCAGGTTCGGTCTATACCTATCCCCTGTTCACAAGGTCAGTAAGTACATCTCAGGTCTCTCTCCGTGTTCCTCTGCAAAAATGTAAACATTCCCCTTTCTTCTATAAGGGTCTCTAAATGTATTATAGCATTTTTTTATGCATGATGACAAATTATAAATTCTTTCTGATGTATGTTCTATGTCTAAATATATTCTCTGTTTAGTTCACATGATACGCTCCTGAAGAAGCGTCAGTGGACGCGGAACTTGTCGAGCGAGAGTGAAAATACCACATCTTTTCCTACAACCTCTGCCGTTTCAACCATACCTCAACTTTTTGGAATGTATCTAACTGGTTTATGGATGAACAATATCCTTATATGACCTTCATTAGAGCTATGGTGTTGTACTATAACGGTATTGGTGTATCGTCTCTCCTAGAACATGTGAACAATTTTTAAACAGAAATATTTATATGGTAGATTATTGTACAATAAAATTATATTTTTTATATAAACTGTGTACGGTGCCTAAAAAGTCCAAGTCCCTCTATTTAGTTTTTTTTATGTACAACCCTCGACAACTCTGCGAACGAAGTTGGCATAGGGGATTCCCACCAAAATGGAGGGGTAGAACTCCCTAGCCCACAGGTCATATTATCATGGGTGGCCTGCCTAACTGTGCCAGAGAGTGAGTTGGGGTTGCCCTCCACCAAATGGACAGTGGAGGGATCCGGATTTTCAGCACTTCTCCTAGCAGTAACTACAGAGTCTTCTGAACTATTCCCCATTTGTGGGTAGGTCAGCTTCTTAGGAGGCCAGATGACTCTTCGAGCCCTTTGCTCTCTTGGGATTTCTGGCTCTGGTGCCACAGGCTCCTCTGCCTCTGAGTAACTATCATGGGCATCTTCCCAGTAATCTGATGAAGGACTAGATGGGATGAACTCTGTGGCTTCTGGGTTCAGTGTCCCATCTGGAGTGTCTTCAGTGGGTGGAAGATCTATAGTAGAAGTTCCTGGAGTTGGGGAAGGCCACAGCCAATCAAGTTCTCTTTCTTCATCTTCACTAAGTTGAGAAGCCTCTCCATCTTCAGCTCGGGAGGTCTGCGACCGAGTGTTTTGCCTGGGAGTATCCAGAATAGAGACCGGTTCAGGGGAATCTCTCACAGGAGGTATCTTGACTGCCTCAGCAAGTGGGAGCAGGTGGTTCCGATGCCACGTCTTCAGTGGGCCTACCTTTCCTTCTGGCTTCAACTTGTAGACAGGTAGGCCCGGCAACTTCCTACAGATGACATAGGGTTCAGATCTCCATCTGTCTGCGAGTTTGTGTTTCCCAGGGACCCCCAGATTGCATAACAGTACTCTATCCCCGGGCTGTAGGTCTTGTACCCGGACCTTCAAGTCAAAGTTTCTTTTGTTTCAAGCTCCTCTTTGATCTGAGGCCGCTTGAGCTTGTTCATAGGCCACTTTCAGGCTGTGTCTGAGCCTGTCCACATATCCTTTTGTGGGATGTGGCTGAGGAATGGTCCAGAGAGGTGCCAAAGGCCAAGTCCACAGGTAGTCTCGCTTCTCTCCCAAACATGAGTCGATATGGGGAGTAACCTGTAGCATCACTGGTGGTGCAGTTGTAAGCATGTACTATGGCTGCTATATGTTTGCTCCAATGTTGCTTCTTCTCACTTTCCAGAGTCCCCAACATGTTCAGCAAGGTTCGGTTAAACCTTTCCGGCTGAGCATCTCCCTGTGGGTGGTAAGGTGTAGTTCGAGTCTTCTTGATTCCCAACGAATCTAAGAGATTCCGGATTAGCCGACTTTCAAAGTCTCTTCCTTGATCTGAATGAAGTCGCTGGGGCAGCCCATAATGGACAAAATACTTCTCCATAAGTATCTTGGCTACAGTGGAAGCCTTCTGGTCTTTGGTTGGAAAAGCTTGGGCATACCGGGTGAAATGATCGGTTATTACCAGAACATTTCCCAGTCCACTCAGGTCAGGTTCGAGGCAGAGGAAATCAATGCATACCAGATCCATTGGGCCTTGACTTTGTAGATGGCTCATTGGGGCAGCTTGATGAGGTAAAGTCTTCCTCTGGATACAACGTGCACATGAGTGGCAGTACTCTTCTACTTCTGCCCTCATGCAGGGCCAATAGAACCGACTTCTGACCAGTTGAAAGGTCCTTTCCGCCCCTAGATGGCCGTGATTGTCATGTAGGGCAATCAGAACAGTCTCTCGATGTTTTTCTGGAAGAAACAATTGCCATTTATCTTCCAGGTCATCAGAGGGGCCCCTTCGGTAGACCACTCCCTGATGTACCTGTAACCTGTCCCACTCTTTCCTCAACAGGCGGGCTTCCTTTGAGGAGGGACTCAGGAGTTTGTTTGGATCCTGATTCTCCAGGGCTTCCAGAACCAATTTCCCCATGGGATCTTCTAATTGGTCACACCTTAGTTCCTTCTTGGACAACTTTGGCAGATGGTCTTCCCCCAGCTGAGTTACTCCACAGTATTGTTTGGGGACTCCTACCATGGTAACTCCTATCTCTTCCGCCCTTGAGCCCCCTCTGGCTTGTAATTTAGCCCCTTGACAAAGGGCCCGCACCCCATCAGGTGCCACTTGAGTCCAGTCTTCCATGTCACTGTTGGGACCATGAGATCTCCTGGACAGAGCGTCTGCATCTCGATTCCCAATCCCTGGCCTGTACTTTAGGCTGAAATTTAATCCAGACAATGCGGCCAGCCACCTGTGTCCAGTGGCGTCCAGCTTTGCTGTAGTGAATAGGTAGGTCAGGGGGTTGTTGTTGGTCTTCACAGTGAACTCCGCCCCATACAGGTAGTCTTTGAGCTTGTCTACTACCGCCCACTTAAGGGCCAGGAACTCCAGCTTGTGAGTGGGGTCGTTTTTCTCAGAGGGGGTCAGGCTCCTGCTCACGTAGGCAACAGGCCGTAGTTGTCCCTCGTGTTCTTGATAAAGTACTCCTCCCAGACCATCATGACTAGCATCTACGTGTAGTTCATAGGGTTTGGTTGGGTCTGCGTAGGCCAAGACTGGAGCAGTGGTTAGGCTCTTCTTCAATGCCTGGAAGGCCTCTTCACATTTCTGGTTCCACTGATCTTTGACTGACTCTCCCGGCTTCCTGGGTCCTGAGTCGTCCTCTTCTCCCTCAGTCTTGAGCAGTTCATTCAATGGTCTAGCAATTGGGGCGAATCCTTCCACAAACCTCCTGTAATAGGAGCAGAACCCTAAGAAGGACCTGAGTTCTGTTACTGTGGTGGGTCGTGGCCAGGAGGTAACTGCCTCCAATTTCTCAGGGTCTGTGGCCACCCCTTCTTCAGACACTATGTGCCCCAGATAATTCACCGAAGATTGGTAGAACCGACACTTCTCAGGCGAAAGCTTGAGTCCCTCCTCACTGAGTCTCCTCAAGACTTTTTCCAGCCTCTCCTCGTGTTCCTCCAGAGTTCTTCCAAAGACAATGACATCGTCCAGGTATACAAGGACTTCAATAAGGTTCATGTCTCCTACAGTCTTCTCCATGAGACGTTGGAAAGTAGCTGGGGCACCAGACAGACCTTGGGGCATCCTGTCGAATTCAAACAATCCCACTGGTGTTATGAAAGCTGTCTTCTCCTTGTCTTCTGGGTGCATAGGGATCTGATAGTACCCACTCTTGAGATCCATGACGCTGAACCATTTGGCTCCAGACAAGCTCTGTAGGGCATCCTCTATCCTCGGAGTGGTGTACTGGTCGGGTATAGTTCTCCTGTTAAGAGTCCTGTAGTCGATACAGAGCCTCAACGATCCATTCTTCTTCCTGACCACCACTATCGGGGAGGCATAAGGGCTTCTGGACTCCCGTATCACACCAGTCCTTTTTATTTCTGCAAGTTGTTCCCTTAGATCCTCCAGATCCGCTAGTGGGACCCGCCTGACCCTCTCTCTGAAGGGCTTATCTTCTTGGAGGCGGATCCGATGGGTGGCACTCCTTGCACACCCCACATCAAACTCATCTCTGGAGAAGATCTTCTCCCATCTGGTCAACTGGGTCTTGGCTCTCTCCTTCCAAGCCCTGGGTAGGTTCGGGTTTTCCATGGATAGCTTCTCCCAAGCATCTCCTCCTTCGCCCGCCCCCTTTACTTCCGACAAGTTGACCGGGGCAGCAGGGCTCACCTGGCCCAGCAGCATCCTGGCTGGGATTTCCATGGGGCCATCTGTATTGTTCCTAACACTCACTGGAACTCTACAATGGGCCTTCTTCAGGGCCTTCAGCGAAATCACTTCTGGTATCACTTCCAGGCCGGGGGACTCTTCCCTTGGGTCAGACTCCAACATGACAAAGGGTCCAGGCTGCTCCCAAGTAAGCTTCACAGTGGCTCTGAGACAGGTTACTTCACCGGGCTGCAACACTATCCCTTCTCTTCCAAGTCTCCACACCTTCCCTATCCCCTCTCCAGGGGTCTTCTGCTCTAGGACCAGCCGTTGATAAGCCGTCTTCAGCATGGGGTGGATCTTGGTGGCCGCTGACCCCTTTTCTTTCACTAGAGGGGTCAGAAGTCTTCGGACCAGGTCAGTGTTCGTCCCTATTATAAGGGAACTCTTGTTGGCTCCTGGCGGGCGAGGGCACACAACCGCCAGAGTGTCAAACACTTCGGCTTTTCCAGCCAAGGATGGGTCAAAGATCATCTTGACAGGCAAATAGCCATTGTAGGGGAAATTCTGGGTCCCAATCCCACATATCTCTAGTCCCTCTATCTTCTGGATGGGCAGGTGACTCAAGTGCTTCTCGTAGAAATCTCGGTATAACAGGGTCACTTGTGCCCCAGTATCCAAGATGGCTCTGGTGTAGACTCCCTCCACTTGAATGGGCACTATAGGAGATGGGCCTACTAGCCTCTCCGGATATGGCCTGGCAGGGGTCGCCTTCTTCTGGCCCTTTCCCTTCGGACTCTCTCTCATCCAGTCCCCTTTGGACTTTAATCTTTCTTGAGCCTGGTATGCATTAATTTCCCTCCTCTCGATGGGTGTACAGACCCGCTGAGGGATACTATTATTTTTCTTAGGTGTGCACCCCCTCTGGGGAGTGCTGTGCCTCTTCTGAGGGGTCTTGCCCCCTTTCTCTGGGGTGTATCTCTGTTGAGGAATGTCGTGTTTCCTCCGAGATGTTTTATCTCCTCTTTCTTTCTGCTTCGCTTTCAGCTTGGAGCTCACTGAAGGTGATGGGCACCCGGTTGACTCCTTCACCGGGGCCCTCTGGAGTTTCCCGCCGGCTTGCGGTTGTGTAGCTTCTTCTTCTTGGGACTGGAACAGGTAGCTGCAACATGGCCAATTCCTCCACAGTTAAAGCAGACTATATCTCCCCATTCCTGTAAAGATGCGGGTGCCGAAGCAATTGGGAATAGTTCCTTCCGTGGTACCTCTCTCTTGGGACCCTCTGTGTCTTTTGCCATCAGAGAGGTCAACATTTCTAACACCTTGGACATTTGTGCTTTTAAAGTGTCTACCTCTGAGTCTCTTTCAGGGGTCATCACTGGATTGACTAGCACTTGTGCAGGGACAACATTTGCCTTGGTCATTTGCTGGTCCTGTTGTAGCGCCTCCTCATCTCTGATGATTTTTATCAAGTCAGCATAAGTCAGCAACGTTCCTCCTCCCGAGGTTTTCAGGTGCAGCCAGACTGGATCCGAGCGTAACACTCCCTTTAAGACTTGTTTCATTCTTGCCGCATCTGTATCTTGGGGCTTCATTCCCTTCTTCAACACAATCTTTCACAACAACCTGTTTAGTCTCCTAACATATTCTGACAGTTTCTCCCTTGGTTGTTGGAAAGTTTGTTAAAATTGGTATACCATCTCTGTCACCTTATCCAATTGACCAAACTCTTCCTGTAGCATGGCTAGACAGTCTTGAGCCGTGCAATCTGCATTCCCAAACCGAAAACTTTTCACTGCTTCTGCTGCTGCGCCTTTTAGGCTTTCTATCACTCGTTGCCTCTTCTGCGCTTCAGGCACCTCCCATGCCTCTACTGCCTGCAATGCCTGCTCCACCCAGGTATCAAAATCTTCTTCCCCTGCAGGGACAGGGAGCTTCCCTGAGAATGTCTTTAGTCTCCGGTAGCTAGTCTCCACATGCACCGTACTTGTCTTCTGACATTTGATTAGCAGATCCCCTATCGTCTTTATCAATTCTGGTGATATAGCAGTGGCAGGTGCGGGTGTCACCGGGGGCGTCCCCCGTCTCCTTTTACTGGTGAGGTACGGGCCGCAGCCTGCGGTGATCCCATCGGTGATGGTTCCTTCTTTATAGTTAGAGCAGGCGCCAACCTATAGGTTCTATTGTCTGGTGTCTTTACACACTTGCGCTTGCAAGCCTCTGGTATCCCGTCTCTGTATTCCACCAGTGCATACTGATATGAAGTGTCTGGATCTGCCTTTATATCTATCACCCATGGTGTGTGATCTGGGGACACTGACTTCATCACCTCCTCTACCGTCTCAGTCTTCCATTTCTCCCCTGGGTGGCTGATGACTATTGAGTTGTTTGGCTCTGCCCTAACGGCTTTGAACCACTCTTCTATCGCTTGTGGATCCATAGGGTCCATGCCGGCACTTCTGGCGTTCACCTGCTGTATCAGGATCCCGGACGAGAACCCCCACGTGTAGCGATACCTTCACTTAAGAAGGCTGCAAGTTTAGTTTGGGCCCTGAAAACAGCTCCGCCAACCCCCAGCAATGCACTCGACCCCCTACTGGCACAGTTAGTATTGGCAGCAATATATATTCTCTTATACTGTATGAGTAAACCCAGACACCAAGACAATAATGAAAAAGGTATAAGATTTACTTAAGCTTTTGATAAGAAAGGTTAACAGTGGTAACAGTTCACAGATAATAAATTGCAGAGCCCTGCAGCAATAACACACTATGCATTAGAATGAACAGTAAAGGTGCGCCGCGTGGGCGACCGTTAACTAGGCGTACTGTGACGCAGTAACCAAATGAACTAACTAGCTGACCAGGCCTGGCTCAGATATCTACAACTCAGTCTATAGGGGATGATGGTTTTCTTCACCGGCAGGTCTTTAAAGGTGGTGCACATTAACAGAATACCATTTGTAAACCAATGAGAAGGTAGAGATGAAATAAACACTTTGCTATGTAAACTCTGAGTTCAGCTCTGATAAGGTTCTCTAATGAGAGTATCAGAAATAACTTGTGGGCCACGGCAGTCTATAGACCCATTAGCAACAACAGTATATGGTCTGGGCATACGCCCTCTCACCCATCCGGACGCGGTCCCAGTCCGGGGAATTTCCACCGACTGTGTCACACACACACAGTGTCTCCAGCAATCGGGTCCCCGATCCGGTCAAGGCTGTAGACCAGCGAAGTCCGATGCCACCCAGGCTCGCCGTGGGGTGGAAGGCTCTTTGGTGCTGCGCAAGGTCTCAGGCTTCAGGCCTTGCACTCTGACACATCCGCACAGGAGGATCAGTCCCTGAAGTCTCGTGTCCCAAAGAGGCAGAGCGCAGCCGCGCCTCCTCCTTATATAACCCCTCCCATGAGTCTCTGGGGTGGAAACATTGCCGAATGAGGTTATGGGTAATGTAGTCTCTCTGCATTAAAGGGGAACACCCCGCTACAATGGCAAAGCACAGAGAAGGGGTGGAGGCACCACACCAGGACAACTGTCTGTTATAGGAACCTTTCAGTTGCGGACACAAGCTAGAAGTACAGATCCCACTGTACTTTTCCAGAGCAGCTCTTAAAGTGTAAGTAAACCCTCTTATAATTTTCAGCTAAGGAAGCTGCCATCTTTGCCTCTGTTTAATCTACAACTGCCATGATGCTGCACATGTGATTAGCTATGACACCAGCCATTGGATGGTTTGACAGTTTGGTTGAGAGCACAACCAATGGGAGTGTTACATTTCCGGCACATGCCGTAAATTAAACTGTTTTATGGATGGGTTTACTTCCACTTTAAGTATTCTGATCTATTCAATGATGGATGTACAGCTTAGTAATGAGTTCAAAAGTGTCAAAAATAAAAGTGCCCAACACTAAGCGTTAGTTAAAATCTGTGGTCTAATTAAAATTGGAACACGATTTTAAATTACCTGCTTGCTTTGCAGTTGGGGAGAAGCTAATGAGTGAGCTAACTTACCTCCCTTTCCTCCCTTTACTTCATCAAGAACTAGTTCTGGCCATCTCAGTTGATTGTTTTAAAAATAGCTGGATGCATTCTTAAAGAGGAAGTAAACCCTGATGGGTTTTACTTCCTCTTTTGCTGTCTGCAAAGCCTGCAAATGAAAAGAATAATGGGCTAGTATGCATTACATACTAGCCCATTATGTGACACTTACCTGCAAAAGAATCCAGCGATGTCCCCTGTGTAGACAGCATCCATCTTCTGGCCCCTCTTCCTTCCGGGCCGCGAACTCCGGCTCTGTGATTTGCCGGAGCCACGTGACGTCACTCCCACGCATGCGCACGGGAGCCGCCATTAACGGCACAGGCTAGGGAAGAAACGGCACTTCGTTTTGTTTCTTCCCTGTGCATGCGCCGTTAACATTTTCGGCAGACTACAAGTGAAATATCTCCTAAATGGCGCACATTAAGGAGATATTTCCACTACCTATAGGTAAGCCTTATTCTAGACTTACCTATAGGTAGACGTCCACTTTACAACCACTTTAACTGCACAAAATATAACTGGATATTAACATTTATAGGTAATAATACCAGAAATTGTTGATCCAGGGAACATTAACCACTTAAGGACCACCGCACGACGATGTATGTCGACAGAATGGCACGGACAGGCACAAGGGCGTACAGGTACGTCCCCTTTAAGAACCTGTCTGAAGCTCCATGACCGCGCCCGCGGGACCCGATCGCCGCCGGTGTCCCGTGATCGGGTCACAGAGCTGAAGAACGGGGAGAGGTAAGTGGCGATCGGGTCCGCGGGTCCCGCGGGCGTGGTCACGGAGCTCAGGACCAGGTTGCGACCCACGGCTGGGCATCTTAAAGGGGACATATATATACGTGCTTATGCCCAGCCGTGCCATTCTGCTGACGTATATCATTGTTAGGCGGTCCTTAATCGGTTAAAGGACTTTTCCCAAGCTGTCTGTGTGTTTTTTTATCTTTTTTGACACTTTTTTTGTGAAATGGTAGAGGTACAATGTACCCCGTTAACAATTCACATGGGGGGGCCGGAATCTGGGGGTCCCCTTTGTTAAAGGGGCTTCCAGATTACGATAAGCCCCCCGCCTGCAGACCCCCACAACCACAGGGCAAAGGTTGTGGGGATGAGGCCCTTGTCCCCATAAACATGGGAAGAAGGTGCTTTGAGGGGTCACAGACCCCCCAAAGCACCCTCCCCATGTTGAGGGCATGTGGCCTGGTACGGTTCAGGAGGGGGGGCGCTCTCTCTTCCCCCCTCTTTTCCTGCGGCCTGCCAGGTTGCGTCCTCGGATAAGGGTCTGGTATGTATATTTTTTTTTTTTATCACGCGGGGTTCTCCTTAATATCCATACCAGACCTGAAGGGCCTGATATGGATTTTGGTTCCCTGCACAAAATGTCAATTTTGAAGGAAAAAAAAGTCATTTAAAACTACTCGCGCTGTTACTGAATTGTCGGTCCCGGCAATGTAGATAAAAGTCATTGAAAAAAATGGCATTTTTTCACTGACTTTTCTCTGTATTGCCGGGACCGACAATTCATGAATAGCCGGAGTAGTTTTAAATGACTTTTTTTCCATCAGAAATGACACTTTGTGCAGAGACAGTTGTAAACACGGGAAACATGCGCTACTTTACAGGCATACTATAGACACCCCCCAGGTACGAAATTTAAAGGAATATTTCACTTTCATTGTTTCACTTTAAGCATTATTAAAATCACTGCTCCTGAAAAAACTGCAGTTTTTAAAACTTTTTTTTGCATTGATACATGTCCCCTGGGGCAGGACCCGGGTCCCCAAACACTTTTTATGACAATAACTTGCCTATTAACCCTTAAAATTAACACTTTTGATTTCTCCCATAGACTTTTAAAGGGTGTTCCGCGGCTTTTCAAATTTGCCGCGAACACCCCAAATTGTTCGCTGTTCGCCGAACGGGCGAACAGCCAATGTTCAAGTCGAACTCAAACATTCCACTGCTTGTGGTCGAGGCGATCGGGTCCTGTTCCTCGCTTGACATAGAGGCAAGTGAGGGGAAGATGGCCCCCACCCATCTCCATATCATTGCAGGGCGGAAGTGACGTCAAAAGGTCACTTCTGCCCATAGCTCTTAAAGGGACATTTATTTATTTTTTCAAATGACATTAAATTATTTTATTTTTCTTATTGCATTTTTGTGTAAATATGAGATCTGAGGTCTTTTTGACCCCAGATCTCATACTCAAGAGGTCCTGTCATGCTTTTTTTCTATGTAAAAGAAATAGAACAAAAACAAAAAGGCGCCACTTAGTTAAAACTGTTTTTACTTCAATGACACAAAAGTATTAAAGCACTCACTCATAAGTTGACTAGTAGGCACATATGTCTTCTGGTCTAAGGTCAAATTCCGCTTGCTGGAAGTCTCAGTAAGTGATGTCCTCCTCGTTTGTTGTAATACAATCCGGGATTGTGTCCATGGAGGACTTAACCGGAAGATTCTTGTCACGGAGCCAATCTTGATTGCTTGAAAAAGATGCGCGCAGAGACCTAGAACGTCCCTTTGCTTGGTACATCGAAACGCGTTGCATGACGGTCCTGACGTCACTCCGCTGAACGTTGGGTTGCGTCTCAGCAGGACTGTTCGTTTGCGTTCCAGCCCTCTCCCTGGCTCCGTGACAAGAATCTTCCGGTTAAGTCCTCCATGGACACCATCCCGGATTGTATTACAACAAACGAGGAGGACATCACTTACTGAGACTTCCAGCAAGCGGAATTTGACCTTAGACCAGAAGACATATGTGCCTACTAGTCAACTTATGAGTGAGTGCTTTAATACTTTTGTGTCATTGAAGTAAAAACAGTTTTAACTAAGTGGCGCCTTTTTGTTTTTGTTCTATTTCTTTTACATATGTTTGGAGTCCGGCTTCGGCTCCCCCAGTAAGGCTGCCCAGTTATCTCTTGGACTGTTACAACTCACATCCAAGCTCGTCACACAGCTTAAAGGACTTGTTTGGTAAACTTTCATATATTTACTGTCTTTTTTTGAACCTGCAGCGCCAATATTGTTATTTTATTATGCTTTTTTTCTATTACAAGGGATGTTTACATTCCTTGTAATAGGAATAAAAGTGACACAATTTTTTTTTTAAAAGAACAGTGTAAAAATTATAAATAAAAGGTAAAACAAATAATAATAAAAAAAAATTAAATGAGCCCCGTCCCGCCAAGCTCACGTGCACATGTGAGCAGCGCCCGCATATGAAAACCGTGTTCAAACCACACATGTGAGGTATCACCACGATCGTTAGAGTGAGAGCAATAATTTTAGCCCTAGACTTTTTCTGTTACTCAAAACATGCAACCTGTAGAACTTTTTAAACGTCACCTATGGAGATTTTTAAGGGTAAAAGTTTGTCGCCATTCCACGAGCGGGTGGAATTTTGAAGCATGACATGTTGGGTATCAATTTACTTGGCGTAACATCATCTTTCACAATATAAAAAACGTTTCCAAAAAAAAGTGCGCTTGTAAGACCGCTGAGCAAATATGGTGTGACAAAAAGTATTGCAATGACCGCCATTTTATTCTCTAGGGTGTTAGAAAAATATATATATAATGTTTGGGGGTTCTAAATAATTTTTTAGCAAAAAAAAAAACTGTTTTTAACTCGAAACACCAAATCTCAGAAAGAGGCTCGGTCCTTAAGTGATTTAAACAATCTACAGAGCTCGCCAAAACTAGCTTTTGAGGGAGTGTTATTAAATAATCAGTAAAAAGAAAGTCAATTTGTTTCGGGGGTGCGCTCCAGGTTGTACAGACTGCCAGTGAAAAAAATGTATCATATACTGTATATGACTATTGTTTCTTATAACCAAGTCCAGACACATTTAGAGATTATACAATACAAAAGCCCTGATGAAGGAGGAGTGGCCATACCCCCCAAAACGTGTTGGATTTATTTTTACTGATCATTTAATAAAACATCACTTGAACTCTCCATTAGTGTAGTGCTCCGTCTGTTTCCTGTATAGATGTCTGTATCGGTGTTTAGAAGTCTACTCATCACTTTGGACCTGCTGACCACTAATATCAGACCAAAAAGAAAGGGAAAATGTCCCAATGTGAACACAGACAGCCGGAAAATGTAAAAGGAATCATAACTCTTCCAAGTGTTACAGCGCAATTTTTTTTATTTTTTCATATAAAATCAAAAAAATGTTTTTTGTTGGGTGGGTGGAAGGTGGGACTTGAGCTGCAAAAGGAAAACACAATCCTGGGGGGGCACAAAAACTATCATAAAAAGTTTTTTTTTGCCAGTGCAGCTTCCCCAGATCCTCATTCAGTTCCCTCAGTTCATTTGTCAGGCTGAACATTTAGTAGATAATTATGTGCAGTAGCTTATCATTTGCCCAGCTCATTTTGTTCCTTTTTTTTCCCTGGCTGGCCTTTGGGGACATCGCTAAAATGTAAAGTAGTGAGAGATTCCTGTAACATGTGTCGGTTTATTCCAGAACATTGTCCCAGCAGTACTAATGTGATAAGCAAATGTTATCAAATTAGCAGGTTACAGAGTGGAGCAAAGCTGTGGATCTGATTGCTATCTCTGCTTGTATGACACGTGCCCTGACACGGCAGAAACTGCTAAAATGATACACTGCAAAGTACAAATGGGATTAAGGACTAAAAAAAAAATACAAAAATAAAAATAAAAAATTGATGACTCTGTGAAACTAATTAGCAGCTTCTCAGAGCATTTCTACACATTCCCTTCTCCAGACAAGAAGACTGTAGATTTTCAGCAACAGGTGACATGAATGAAATTTACAGAAGACGCTTTTGTGTGGATTTGTGTGTATGTATACAGGTCCTTCTCAAAAAATTAGCATATTGTGATAAAGTTCATTATTTTCTGTAATGTACTGATAAACATTAGACTTTCATATATTTTAGATTCATTACACACAACTGAAGTAGTTCAAGCCTTTTCTTGTTTTAATATTGATGATTTTGGCATACAGCTCATGAAAACCCCAAAATCCTATCTCAAAAAATTAGCATATTTCATCCGACCAATAAAAGAAAAGTGTTTTTAATACAAAAAAAGTCAACCTTCAAATAATTATGTTCAGTTATGCACTCAATACTTGGTCGGGAATCCTTTTGCAGAAATGACTGCTTCAATGCGGCGTGGCATGGAGGCAACCAGCCTGTGGCACTGCTGAGGTGTTATGGAGGCCCAGGATGCTTCGATAGCGGCCTTAAGCTCATCCAGAGTGTTGGGTCTTGCGTCTCTCAACTTTCTCTTCCCAATATCCCACAGATTCTCTATGGGGTTCAGGTCAGGAGAGTTGGCAGGCCAATTGAGCACAGTAATACCATGGTCAGTAAACCATTTACCAGTGGTTTTGGCACTGTGAGCAGGTGCCAGGTCGTGCTGAAAAATGAAATCTTCATCTCCATAAAGCTTTTCAGCAGATGGAAGCATGAAGTGCTCCAAAATCTCCTGATAGCTAGCTGCATTGACCCTGCCCTTGATAAAACACAGTGGACCAACACCAGCAGCTGACATGGCACCCCAGACCATCACTGACTGTGGGTACTTGACACTGGACTTCAGGCATTTCGGCATTTCCCTCTCCCCAGTCTTCCTCCAGACTCTGGCACCTTGATTTCTGAATGTACTTTGGACCACTGAGCAACAGTCCAGTGCTGCTTCTCTGTAGCCCAGGTCAGGCGCTTCTGCCGCTGTTTCTGGTTCAAAAGTGGCTTGACCTGGGGAATGCGGCACCTGTAGCCCATTTCCTGCACACGCCTGTTCACAGTGGCTCTGGATGTTTCTACTCCAGACTCAGTCCACTGCTTCCGCAGGTCCTCCAAGGTCTGGAATCGGTCCTTCTCCACAATCTTCTTCAGGGTCCGGTCACCTCTTCTCATTGTGCAGCGTTTTCTGCCACACTTTTTCCTTCCCACAGACTTCCCACTGAGGTGCCTTGATACAGCACTCTGGGAACAGCCTATTCGTTCAGAAATTTCTTTCTGTGTCTTACCCTCTTGCTTGAGGGTGTCAATGATGGCCTTCTAGACAGAAGTCAGGTCGGCAGTCTTACCCATGATTGCGGTTTTGAGTAATGAACCAGGCTGGGAGTTTTTAAAAGCCTCAGGAATCTTTTGCAGGTGTTTAGAGTTAATTAGTTGATTCAGATGATTAGGTTAATAGCTCGTTTAGAGAACCTTTTCATGATATGCTAATTTTTTGAGATAGGAATTTTGGGTTGTCATGAGCTGTATGCCAAAATCATCAATATTAAAACAAGAAAAGGCTTGAACTACTTCAAGTTGTGTTTAACGAATCTAAAATATATGAAAGTCTAATGTTTATCAGTACATTACAGAAAATAATGAACTTTATCACAATATGCTAATTTTTTGAGAAGGACCTGTATATGTGCATCAAATAAATGCTTCTGATTTGCCAACCTAGGAAAAACATGGCACAAGTGAAATAAGAGTGCATTCTGAACTCTTGATTTGTATTCTTGTAGAAAATTAAAGTGGTTCTAAAGGCTGAAGTTTTTTTTACCTTCAAGCATTCTAAAAAGCCCTTCTGTGTGCAGTGACTCCCCCCCCCCAAATCTTTCCAATACTTATCTGAGGACCCCTCTGATCCAGTGATGTTCACGAAAGCCTTGGCTGGATGGGGACTCTCTCTCCTCATTTGCTGAGACACAGCGAACAGTGGCATGCGTCCATAAACGCCACCCCCTCTCTCTTGCACCTGTCAATCACCAATAGATAGATTCATGCATTCCATGAATATATCTATTGTCGCCACTGCTGCCCCCTATTCAGGTGTCCGGCCCCTTATAGGGCGCCGGGCATCTGAATTACAGCAGCTTTTTTTAAAGTGCCTGATTAGAGCCGTCGGCTCTAATAGGCATCCTGATTAGAGCCGTCGGCTCTAATAAGCATCCTGATTAGAGCCATAGGCTCTAATAGGCTTCCAAATTTGTAAACAGCGAGCGCAATGCTGTGCGTTCGCTGTTTACACAGTGTTGTGTTAGGGAAGTGAATAAATTGCTTCCCTAACACTGACCCGCCTCTCAGGCAATCAGGTGCTCCGGTCTGGTTACGCTGTCACCTGATTGGCTGAAGCAGCACACTGGCAGCAATTGATGGGGCACACTGGCAGCAATTGATGGGGCACACTGGCAGCAATTGATGGGGCACACTGGCAGCAATTGATGGGCACAGTGGCGGCAATTGATGGGCACACTGGCAGCAATTGATGGGGCACACTGGCAGCAATTGATGGGCACAGTGACGGCAATTGATGGGCACACTGGCAGCAATTGATGGGTACAGTAGCTGCATTTGATGAGCACAGCTTGATGGGGTTATTTTTCAGTTTGTTTGCACCCCCTCAAAATTTTTGAGCACCAGCCGCCACTGACAGCGAGTGAGCTAATGAGGAGGAAGCGGGGGGGGGGGGCAGCCGTAGCTCCTTGTGTCTTATGGACACAAAGAGAACAGCGGCTCAGAAGTAAGCATGCAGCAGTGGCCCCACGACAACAAGCTTTCTCTGGTGCCACTGCTTGAGGGGGAGATGCCAGGAGCGCTGGCAAGGAACCCAAATAGAAAAGGACTAGGGGTGCTGTGTGCAAAACCATTGCACAGAGCAGGTACAATATGGATAACATGTTTGTTATTTTAGAAAAAAAAAATTAAGCTTTAGTATTACTTTAAAACTCAGAATGTGTTGCAGCAAGAGACAACCAGGAAACAGGCATTTTCAGATGGAGGTCAGCATTGGCAATACTTAACACTCTAAATTAGGTCTTCTCATTTGGGAAACCCTAGAGTCCCTCCTGAGGTTGCTAGGAAATGCTAGGAGTTCCTTGAGCTGTCTGTAAGGGTTGCTTTCTGACCACTGCTGTAAGGGTTGCATTCTTCCTACTGATTATCAATCTAAGAAGCATTTTTGTCATTGACCCCCACCCCCCCAATGAATTGGTTTCAGTGAGGGTTCTCTGAGACTTGAAAATTATTTTGGGGGTTCCACTGGTGTAAAAACATTGATTGGCTCCTGCTGCTGTCAATCAAATTCCGTGAGCAGAGAGTGGGGTTGGGGATGGGGCTGAGCCGCACTGTATGTATCACTAGATGCACATAGCCCAGCTCAGAATTGATGCTAAAATAGTTGGTACTTCTCCCAAGCTAGTGGCACGCCGAGCCAAAAGTTTGGGAGACATGTTGATTCAGTCAGAATTTACTAAAGAACAAGATCTCACCTGGCTAGCAGACTATCCATGAACTACAGGCATGTTTCCCTGTAATAAATGACAGATGTGTCCACTAGTACATAGAACCTCTACTTTTATGGATGCCTTGGGTAAAGAAACATATGAAATTTGAGACTTAATCAATTGCTCTACATTGCGAGTCATCTACATGATATCCTGCCCTTGTCCCAAAATCTATGTGGGAAAAACAAAAAGACCACTAAAGGTACGAATTGGAGAGCACTTACAGGAAATCAATGACAAATAAAAAATTCCAGAAAAGCCTCTGGCAAAACACTTCACACTTTGCCATGGAGGAAGCTCTCAGGGCATGAAGGTGAAGGGAATCTATGCCTTAAAATTACCCACCAGACGATGTGTCTTCGATCGCATACTCCTGCAAAGAGAAAAATGGTGGTTGTATCGATTGAAGTCCCTCGTGCCGGTGGGGCTGAATATGGAACTAAATTTACAGGTCTTTCTTGAGACCTCAGGATCTCCTCTAGCTATGTCTAAGAAACCTCTAAGTTAACAGATATAGTAGTGGTACATATTTTGAATGACCAGCCGGCCACTATCAAGTACTTAACATATTTCTTTCCATATGCCATTAATCTATATTCTAGATGTTTGTATACTTGATTAAAATAGAAAAATATTGAAGCAGCGCTAAATGTCCATGAGTAAACAAATAATTAAAGTGAAAACATGCTATAGTCCAATAAAAATACTAATAGTATGTGTAAAATGTGCAAAAATTGCCAAAAATATATAAAATATTAATGTGTCCCAAAAAGTCATAAAAAAGGTCACACAAATAGTAATGATCTCCCAAAAAAGTAAAAGTATCCAGCAACCAAAGACCGGAGAGAAGAAAAAGAGCAGGTGTGGAAGTCCAGCTTGTCACATCAATATGAAATCAGTAGGGAATCAACCATAACAGGTGTAAGTGCACAATCCTCCCCTGGTTACACAAGCCTCTCACCTTACTGATGGACCCCAAGGGGTCAGATAAAGCCTTAATGGATCTCCACACTCCAGATGATGCTCTCCAATTCTTGTACACAAACAGGGATTACTGCCGCCTTTTCCACCGCTTCCCACCGTATCTTCCCGAGGCTTAAAGACAGGAGGTGTCCAGAGAAGAACAGGCTTCTTCCGGGCAGTGTATATCTATGTATATCTATGGGTCGCCCAGCAAGTGGAACTCTGTGCTGAGTCTGCTGAGAATACAGGGCCTGAAGCCTAGGCCTGTATTATTCCAAAGAGCCTTCCGCATCCACTGAGGAGCCTGAGGGACGTCGTATCCTGCTGCTGTTCTGCCACTACCAGGAGGACCGAAGACCCGGGTGTCGTGGAATCTGTGTACCAAGACACAGAAACGGAAGATACGGACAGGGACTGGTCCGGTTGAGTGAGAGAGCACCTGCTCATGAGGATAGTACAGGATCTCTAGACCCAGTACTGTTGTTCGGAACTAACGTTAGTGTTTGCAGTTGCACGCCGGAGGGACAGTGCATTGAATAACACTAGTAGATTTGTTCTGGGTCACCAAGTTATCACATTCCTTTATTCTTGTGGATTACAAATTGTTCCAGAAGTGCACCACACTTTGCTAGCGAAGATCTTTCTCTGCAGAACTTTCACATAGTACAGTCAGGCCTGACTTAGTAGTAGTGACATTACTGGGTACCATCTTGCCCACGAGGGAGAAGAGCTGCAGCGGGGTCCGTTAGTTTCTTGTTATAGAATTGTATATCTGTCTTTGTGCTAAAACACTCTTTCATTGCAGGGCTCTGCATATGTCCATGTATACTGTTTGCCTGCTTAACCATTATTTTCAGTAAAGTACCAGGGTTAAGTATATCAGTTGTTTGTGTCATTTACTGTGCAGGAGAAACGGTTAGTGATAGCTACACCATACTGTTGTGTGTTTTTATTGTGGGATTGTGCTACCAGGAGTCACAGGTCACACAATCCCATCATCTCCTACTAACTGTGCCAAGGGAGGGTAGAGCCTATTGCCGGTGGTTGACAGTGAGTGCTACAGGGCCCGAAACAAATCATACCAGCGGCCTTCTTAGCTGGGGTATCGCTACATATATGTATATCAGCACTTTATATAAGCACCGTTTACTAGCACTTTATATATTAGTTTAGTTCTACCTATTGGCAGGCGCATAGGTACCCTTTTATAACATTTGTATACTTGATTGTCCTCCTTGTTATGCAAATTGTCAATTCTCGCCCTGTCTTCTTTCCTTCTTCCCCTTTCCTCCCTTTCCCTCTCCCCTCGTTGCTCAATACACAATTATGAAGTCCATACTAAAAGCTTCTCAAGTGCACAATCTACACTAAAGAGATAACGGGTATCTGTTTAATTTTTCGTTATGTTTCCCCTTATCTATTTAAGATGTGTACTTGCTAAAAAAATTACTATTGAAGAATTGCCAATACAAACTTTTTCTCCAAACGAGACATTGGTCCCTTTAAATTTAAAACCTTCATTGGCGGTAACCACACGCAAACATCACGATAAAAGGGAGTATGGTTGCCAATCTAATCATCGTCCAAGATGAAGCTACGCCATTAGACCCAGCAAAACACGTTGACGTCATTCACAACTCTGCCTCGTCCTATGATGCCGCCTGTGTGGGATGTGCTGAGAGTGGAGAGATACTAGCCTTTGTGAGCTACGGCTGTAGTAACGATAGCGGGGTACGAACGCGAGAAGCGGCACAGCTACAAGCTAGATGTACTAGCTACAGATGCACAAGTTGGTGAACATCCTCCCCTTGTCTATATCCCAGTGACAAGGAGTGATCTGTGATTTAAACCTGTTGCCATCCGAATCGACGGAGACAACTGATTCAATCTTCTTGTCAGCTGAGTGGTAATGTATGGATAACATCTACATGAAATGTATTAGACAAACACCGCCTGAAGCTTTCACTTCTAATCTAATTGTCTCCGGCTCTATTCGCGCTCTGCATCTGTAGCACCCTTGATAGAGAGATATCTATACTGCGGGTGATATTCTAAATTTTCCTAAAGTTTTGGGGAATTGTGCTCTGAATGTCAATGAAATCTTTGGTATGCTAAATGCTCCTTTTTGAAACATGATGGAAAGAAACTGAACTTTGAAACAATAATTATTTTCATTACTGGATTCTTCCGATATAATAAGTGCACACTTTAAGGACTGTCAGTTTTCTAATCACTTTCATCACAAGAGTACATCAGTGTTTTTCAAACATTGGGACCAATATAGCAATTCAGTATTACTGTCCCTATCTTATTGAATTATACCCTAGTTTTCTGCATGATAGGCTCTGCCAATACCCCCAATAGGCCAGCTCCTTATCCCTCATATCCCACCCCTTTCCACATTTGGACTAGCCCACTGCCAGCCAATAATAATTAGTAAACTTAGGGGACCATACAAGACCCCACTTTATCAAGCTATATCTTAATGATTTGATTCTTTGTCTGACTGTGGGCTAGTGCAATGCGTCCGGACTGTGTTCAATGTTGTTTTGTATTGTTATATATTTGTTTTGTTTTGTTTGTTGATATGTTTATGGTAAGAGCCCATTCACACAGGGGCGTCTTTGGATCCGACTCCAAATCGCCCCAGGTCGCCCCTAGTCGCCTCAGGTCGCGCTGGCTGAGAAAATCAATGTAAGTTAATGGAGCCGTCCTTATGCACACTACTGCAGTCGCTCCGACTTCAAAAAAGGTCCCTGTACTACTTCAATCCGTCTCCTAGGCGACCTGTAACCATTCATTTCAATGGGAGTCGCCTCTCACTGTCTTAATAGGAGCAACTCTCCAGGAAGAAAACATACATTTATCAGGCAAACCTCTCCCTCCCCCTCCCTCCCACAGAGCTGATTCTTGTTTGATTGGCCACTGGAATGTCTCCTGTCCTGCAGGCAACTTGTAAGTAGCTCCAGGTCGTGCTGTGATTCATTCTCAAGTCCTGTCTGAGTTGCCTCATAAAATCGCGCTGGAAGTCGTGTTGCCCTGTGTGAATGGGCTCTAATTAATTCATTGTCTGATTGTATTTAATCCGTTTTTAAGAACACTACCTCTAGTTTAAACTCTTTGATATATTAAATATACATTTTGTAAATGGAATAAATTCAACAATTTTTTGATAATTTCCAGTTTGATCTAATTCTTGCTGCTAAAAGTAACCCTTTACCTGGTACCCTCTATAACCGGGTATCACCCCCCTTTCCCTATATGCAATATGGTTACAGCAACAACACCTCAACGGGTGATGATCTATAATCGGTCATTTAATGTACTTGACCGTTTATCAGTGGATAGCTTGTCTATTCCCTCGTCCCCTTCCCTTTTTCTTTTCAGCTCAGAATTGAGCCTGCATGAGTGCCCCATTGGAAGGGTCTTGCTATGGGGGCACTCACAAAAGAGGAGTGCCACCGGGGGACCCCAGAAGAGTAGAATCAGGGCTGCTCTGTGCAAAACTATTGCACAGAGAAGATAAGTATAACATGTTTATTATTTTAGAAAAATCTAAAAGTAACCTTTACAATGACTTTAAATGCTATTTTCCATAAACATTTATTTTTATACTTGCAATGCTCATTTGAAATATGACTACTTCAGGAAGAGACAGTTCCGTTGTACAGCCTCCTCCATCCTCGCAAGTCGTAGCCACCTCCTCTTCTGGAAGTGTCTAATTACTATCTGTGCTGGCCCAGCTGCTTCACCCCTCCCCTCACTTCCCTACATAACCTTTTATGTACCATAGCTGCTGGGGAAGGAGCAAAGAGGAATGCCATACAGTGACAAGAGTGAAGGGCAATACTATCCAGGGGTTTATTTACTAAAGCTGTGGAGTGCAAAATCAGGTTAACTTAAAAACTGCACTGAAACCAATCAGCTTCCAGGTTTTATTGGCAAAGCTTAAAGCGGTTGTATAGTCCAATTTTTTTTTCTTTTTTTGTCACCTGTAAGTCAAAAGGCATAATGAGCTAGTATGCATACTAGCTCATTATGAAATACTATGAAATACTTCCTTAGAACGAGGCATCGGTAACTCACCTGGCCCACGCCGAGGGAGATGACATGTTGCCTCGGCGTGTCTTCCGGGTATCGTGGCTCCAGTGCTGTGAGAGGCTGGAGCCGCGATGTCGTCACTCCCGCGCATGCACGCGGGAGACTTCTTTCTGGAAAGGTCCGTCGTCTGCCGGGCCTTTAGCCGAGAATCCCCTGTGCGCATGCGCCGCTGCAGTCAGCGGCTCCCTGCGAGGGGAATTTACGGTTTGTGAGATTTTTTCTTACCTACAGGTAAGCCTTATTATAGGCTTACCTGTAGGTAAAAGTAAAAAAAAAAAAACCCTATACAACTGCTTTAATTGAACAAGAGGAGGTTAGAAGCTCATTGGCTATCATGAACAGCTGCACCTGATTGTGAATGCTCCAGTTGTAAATCTGCCCCATAGTGACAGCTTTGAGCCTGCTAGGGCTACCGACATCACATCCAAGATGGCGGCATCTAGCAGCAGTCTCAGGTCTTTTGGATGTCTGCACAATGGAGGCTAAATAACATGCATAAAACAATAAATATTAAATGCTGCATAAGGGGTAATGACCACTGAGGCCAAAAATAATATTACTAAAAGCAAGGTGCACAGTAATTGAAATATCCAAAACCATATAGGGGGACAATGAAATGTTAGGCAGCCTGGATAAAGTTTATACAGTGGAACCTCGGATTGCGAGTAATGCGGTTAACGAGCGTTTCGCAATACGAGCACTGTATTTTAAAAAAACTGACTCGGTTTGTGAGTGTTGTCTCACAAACGAGCAGGATTCAAGCCAAAGCGGTGTGCAATACCGTGTTTGGCCTTAGGTGAGGGGCGACGGAGCCAAGCAGAGCCAAACAGCGCCGATCAGAGTCGATTGGCGCCGATTGGAAATGCTCGGAAAATCGCGGAAATACTCAGTTTCCGAGGTTTTCCGAGTTCAGCCGAGGTGTCCTCAGCCCTTTCCGAGTGTTTACGAGGCTAACTGGCGCCCCCCCCCCCTCTGGCCGCATGCAGTATTGCATTCCATTGAAGTCAACGCGGAACAAATTATTTTTGTTTCCATTGACTTCAATGGGGAAACTCGCTTTGATATGAGAGCACTTTGGATTACGAGCATTCTCCTGGAACGGATTAAGCTCGTAATCCAAGGTTCCACTGTATTAGTAATGTCAGCAGTACTTAATGCTGCTCCCCAGGAGATAGAGGCGATCTCTGAAATCGCAAGAGGATAGAGCATTAGAACATATAGGTTTATTAAAAAAGACAATAGGCAACTTACTAAACATATATAAAGCAGGCATATTGCATAGAAGAATCCATACAGGTCCCTGATAACTGTGTGAATAACACACATAAAATATGTTAAATGCATATACTGTAGAATCTTAAGGGAACATTTATGTTTAAATAAATGATGGCACCATGGTCACTTTAAGCAGCAGACAACATGGCAAAGTGTTTGGTTGCTGCTGACAATAATTTATTTTACTTGGCACCCTAGTCTTGTATTCTCCTTATTATGTCCAAGAAAAGTAAAGAATAATAACAAGTCATGCACAGAGTACAAAGTATGCTGTCAGTCACTCTCATTCTCCTTTCCTAGGAAGCCTCCTGGGGGATAAATTCTTTGATCGTAATGATTTTATCGGAGGAGAGTGTTGACTTTGGAGGTTACAGATGTTAATTGCTAAAGAATTCTGTTTCATTTGTGAGATTGGGTTTTGAAACCCTGGCTGCGTGCGTTTCATTATACCTGTTCTACTGATTTCTCAAAGCTGGGAGACACTTGAAGAACAGAGATGATATCCATCAAACTGAAGCTGTCTGCTCACTCCCAAATCTCTTCACAGCTTGCTCAGCTCTGCTTGAATCTATTGCAGAAATCTGCAATCAGCATAACGTAAAGTGCAAATATTGGTTGGATTTTAGAAGCATGAGGAGCGAGCAAGCTAACAGTTTTGTTAATGTGCTGCCACGGGGTATAAACTGCTGTCCTTGCAGTAGTGCTTCTTTGCAGCAATAGAATAACACACTACCTGCGGATTCCAGCCAGACTGTCTGGAATACTGGTCCCGGGGGACGCGGAGCTTGTCATCATTGGGCAAGGGCTGCTGAAATATTGAAAAATGGTCAAATTGAAGGATAGATTTTTGGCTGGTTGAGTCTGGGCTTAATGCAGAACTACAGGCAATTTTTTTTTTCATTTCTGATAGAGCAAGGGAAGGTTATAATTCCCGGTAGTTTATTTTTCATTGCCATCTGTGTCCCATAGCCAAAAAAGGAAAGGGAATCTCTGGTTGTCATTAGAGTCACAAAAACTAGATTTTCAGTACATTCCTGTTCTAGTGTCAACCCAAAATTTTGAATTTCCTTTCACATTTATTCTTAGTGATAACGGAAAACGGGACAAATAGAGAGTATAGCCTCGTACACACGGTACTATTGTTGGCAGGGGATTGTCTGTTGACAGACTGTTGTCCTAAAATCTTACCATTAGTACGCTCCTTTTGACAATTGTTGTCCAATTTTCGGCCAACAAATGTTGGATGACAGGATAGTAAATTTTCGGCGGACAATGGTTTGACGTCAGATTTTCGTATGGTCAGTACACAAATCCGTCACACAAAAGTCGAAAGTACGAACACACATGCTTGCAATCAATGCTCACCAAACACAAAATTAGCAGAAGGGGCCCAAAGGGTGGCGCTCAAGAGCTGAAATTCCTCGTAGTACGTCATGTTCGTGTTTGTGGGACGACAATTGTGTAACGTTAGTATGCAAGACAAGATCCTGGCACACGCTCTTTTGACAAAAATCAGACGCTCAGTTGGCCAACAATCGTACTATGTGTACGAGGCTTATGACTCTCCTTAATGGGGACACATACAGCAATACAACCTGCCAGGTGCTCTCCACTCTATCTAAAACTAAGCCTTTAGATATGCTTTAAAGTAGGGTGATCAGATGTCTCCAGTTTCCGGGATGGTCCCAAAATTTCAGGGTTGTCCCCGGGAAACGAATGTCTCTGATTTCATCTCCAGTCGAGTGTCCCTTATTTCTTTCCAGCTTTAATAATGACATCCACAGCCCAAGAGGCTGCAGAAAAGCCAATCTTAGCAATATTTATTTTGTTTGCCTGGAGCAGCAGGAGGGAGGGGTGTGTCTGCTTCCAGCTGTGTCCAGGGTTATTACATGCTAATATTACATGGTCTTCCTAGTTCCTCCCCTCTCGGCTTGTGCAGACTTTGTTGCAGAACTTTCTTCACCCAGAGAAAAATAGGATTAGGTGTTTTTAAACAATACCCCTTTAAGCCCTTCCCACTGTTATCACAATTTAGCCACACTTACCAGTTGCTGTGCAAGTTTTGCAAGATCTTATTATCTCCTCCCCTGCTGCTACCAGCCCCACCCCCAAGAAAAATTTACGTGGTCAGTAGAGTGTCCCCAGATTTCATTTTGAAAATTTGGTCACCTTACTTTAAAGCTAAACTCTAGGCTCCATGCTTCTAATGGCACTTTTCCAGAAGTCTTTAGGCCCATCATTTGTTGCGTTAGATCCTTCTTGCCATTTCTCTTGTGCTGGGAGGTTCTCTTCTCAGTGATGCAGAAAATGGCATTGATGTTATCACATCAAAGCCACCTAATGCATCATAACACTGTGGAATGTATAAAACATTTACTGTGCGAATGTGTCAGTTATTCACACAGGACAATGCATCTTCACCCCTTTGCATTAACGTTCCCCTCTTTTACATCATAGCCCCTATTTAATTCAGCCCTCTTTACATTACAATCCCCCTCTTTACATAACTGCACCCCACTTTACATCACAGCCCCCTTTGTATCAAAGTTACCCCTTTACATCAAAGCCCTCCCTTTACATCACAATACCCTTCTTAAAATAACAGCCTCCTTTACGTCAGTGTGTTCATCACCCCCCCCCCCTTTCACATACAAATAACCGGCTTGTTAACTTAAAAAGTTATGCAGCTACTGTCCTCTATCCAGACATGCTGTACCTCCTGCTCCCTGCCTGTTGTAATGCTGAAAGCTTTGGCCGTGGTGTGGGGGAAAGAGGAGATCACCCAGGAGGGACACTCAGACTGTTAAGTGGAACCATTTGGTGATGACTGGACAGGAATGCCACACAGACCCACTGGAGCATGGGTGGCATTGCCATTGTGACCTCTGGGACTCCTCAAGTTACACCCATGGGCCACCAGCAGTAGCCTAATATTACCTAAATATGAAGGTTCTTGACTAGGCAATAACTTCAAGTTCAAGACCCTGCTCAAGCAGTATGTTTCAAATTAGGTCTTAAATAACGTATTAAAAGTTGATTTTATGGGGCAGCCAGGGCTTAGCAAATCAGGTCAACTTAACAAGTAAAAGTGAGTTATTATTATTAATATTATACCGCTACCACCGCAGGCTAAGCTAGAATATTTGGGTTCTCTGTTCGTCCCTGAGCCCTGGGAAGATCACCATCCCTGCTGACACCACCAAAGTCCATTGACCAGTCTCTTGGCTGCCACACAAAGAAAAAAAATACACACATAGACTTGTAAAACAAATTATTAAATTGTATTGGGATCAAAGTCTAGAATGGTAGGCAGGGAATACAGTTAATTTAAATTATTGACAAGCAAGGTAATACATCAAGTGAACAATGCAACGGAGTGCAGAACCCATTTAAGACATGCCCACCCGTCCTGCAGGACTGAAGATGTAAACAATAGCTCTTGGACTGATAGATTTTCCTCCAGGTGAGCAAAAAAAAAAAGGAACACACAAGGCTAACTCACTTGTAGGCCCTAAATCAGGTATAGGGTTCTT
The DNA here is from genome assembly GCA_029206835.1 of Rana muscosa. Taxonomy (NCBI): domain Eukaryota; kingdom Metazoa; phylum Chordata; class Amphibia; order Anura; family Ranidae; genus Rana; species Rana muscosa. The sequence goes on along the minus strand of CM055127.1, from coordinate 110,575,386 downwards.
TTGCCGGCTTGTTGGGGCTCTTGGTTGGTACGGTGAAGAGTGCAGTTCCCTTTAAGATGTTAAGGAAATTGATGAATCCTTTTTTGGTGGTAATTCACAGAGTTCTCCTTAATATGCAGAATTGGTAGGAAGGGTCACTTTAAGAATGTTGATATGTAGGCTTGATATGTAGGCTAGAGTCACTTTGGTGGTTAAATTGCTAGTAACGGTCAATTTAAGAAAAGAGAGGGGGGCGTGTAATAAGTATGTCCCTTTAAATGGAGAAGTTGAACTTGAGTGGCTCATTCCTTCCTTAGGTGACTTAAACTTGGGCTAAAGTAGACACAAAGTTCTGCCTAGCAAGTGTTGGCAGGGTAGTCAGATAACCTGTGGGCAGTGTTGGTAGAAGCAGTTAAGATTGGTAGACTGTAGCAAAGGGTGAGCTCTGGCACATGTGCTGATTGTATAAGAATTGCAGACTGTACCAATAGCTGGACTATGGACTGTGTCAATTGCAGAGACCTGCACTGTACAGTGTCCTGGAACTTGAAGTAACTTGAACAGCAAACACACTTGCAGCAAGAGTAATGTTCAATGGGTTAGGAACCCTCTTACCCAGTCATTATGCCAAGAAAAGCATAGTGATGACCATCCGGCTGGGGGCCCTCTTTCCTCTTAGAAGATGTGGCTGCGATGATGATGATGATCTCCTGATCTCACAGCAAAAAGGTCTCCACCAGCCTCCATTCTCAGGACCCCTGGCTTTCTGATGACACTTGTGGCTTTCTGGCTTTCACGACCCTATTGCCAGTCTCAGACAAGCAGTAGGTTTTAACCAGGAAAACGTAGCCTGCGTGTTAGACTTATCTTGTAAGGTGTATTGCTTGGGTCTTTAGACACCAATTCTTGCTTGGTTCTACTGAAAATGGCGGATTGTGGATGATCATGATGATCTTTTATTTCCAAGGGGCACTTAAGCACCTGTGCGCATATTCAGTATCACTGTTGCATGCCTCTGATTTGCTGGTGTTCTTCCAATGACTGGAGCTAAAAGAGACACAACTTGTCAGGCAAATATTGTCAGTAGAAACTGTAAATTTTACAGTCTAATCACGGGCCTAAGTAAAAATCATGGGGACCCATATAACTCTCCCTGTAGCAGCTGGCAGCATCAGTTTTGTTACTGTTCATCATTTACCCTAAAGCATCAGAGGTGCCATATAAATTTAAATTTAGGCACCTCTGAAGAAGAGAATTAAAATTCTATCTCGAAATGCATCAGTTGTCTACTTCTTGGTTATTTTGGGTTTCCCGTTGCGTCAGAGGGGGACGGGGTCACCCGTACATGTCACTGGGTAACCCCGTGGCAAAACCCCAGCGTATATCATGGGTGGCCCCGCCTTCGCCTATATAAGAGCTGTCAAGCGGGTCTCGCGTCATTCAGCGGGCCGCCTCCCATGAAGGCGGAATCAATCGTGGCGGTGTGGTCAAAGAAGGATTACATCGCTGGACTTTTTTTTTTTTTTTTTATTAAAGGACTTGTCCCAAGCTGTGTGTGTGTTTTTTTTACAATTTTTGTCACTTTTTTGGGTGAAATGGTAGGGGTCCAATGGACCCCGTTACCAATTCACATAGGAGTGGGGCCGAGATCTGGGGGTCCCCTTTGTTAAAGGGGGCTTCCAGATTCGGATAAGCCCCCCACCCTCAGACCCCCACAACCACCGGGCAAGGGTTTTGGGATGAGGCCCCTGTCCCCATCAACATGGGGACATCCTCACCATGTTGAGGGCATGTGGCCTGGTACGGTTCAGGAGGAGGGGCGCTCTCTCGTCCCCCCTCTTTTCCTGCGGCCTGCCAGGTTGCGTGCTCAGATAAGGGTCTGGTATGGATTTTTGGGGGGAACCCCACGCCATTTTTCTTTTCATTTTGGCGCAGGGTTCCCCTTAAAATCCATACCAGACCTGAAGGGTCTGGTATAGATTTTAAAGGGGGCCCTACGCCATTTTTTAAAAAAATTGGCGCAGGGTTCCCCTTAATATCCATACCAGACCCTGAAGGGCCTGGTATGAAATTTGGGGGGACCCCCACACATATTTTTTTTTAAATTTTGGTCGGGGTTCCCCTTAATGTTCATACCAGACCCAAAGGGCCTGGTAATGGACTGGGGGGGGGGCATGCCGTTTTTTTCAATAACTTTTATCTGTATTGCCGGGACCCGACAATTCATTATAGCCGCGAGTAGTTTTAAATGACTTTTTTTCCTTTATAAATGTCATTTTGTGCAGGGACTGTTCAAAACACGGGAAACATGCGCTACTTTACAGGCATACTATAGACACTCCCCAGATACGAAATTTAAAGGAATATTTCACTTTTATTGTTTCACTTTAATCATTATAAAAATCACTGCTCCCGAAAAAACTGCAGTTTTTAAAACTTTTTTTGCATTGATACATGTCCCCTGGGGCAGGACCCGGATCCCCAAACACTTTTTATGACAATAACTTGCATATTAACCTTTAAAATTAGCACTTTTGATTTTTCATGTTCGTGTCCCATAGACTTTAGCGGTGTTCGCGTGTTCGAACAAATTTTTTGCCTGTTCGCATGTTCTGCTGCGAACCGAATCGGGGGGTGTTTGGCTCATCCCTAATTGTGAGATGTTCCATCTGTCAATGTATAGCCGCTGTCCATAAATTGCAATTTTCTTTTAATTAATCTTTGTATAAATAATTATTTTTTCATTAATTTTATTTATGTAACAGTTTTTGAGCCTGTTCCTCTATAGTCCCACTCTAAGAGGGTTCCTATATTTACTACCATTGGTAAGCAGATCAGGTTTCATCAGTGGGTGGTGTGATGGCACTCATAAAGGAGGAGGTAGTGATACGTGGTCAGAAACTGAAACCAAAGGTCATATACAATAGAGACAACATGGTTGGGAGCCAAGCCAGGGTCAAACATGGTAGATCAGACAAATGGAGTTAGTGGTGTAGTCAGGAGTCAGGCCAGGGTCATACACTGTAGATCAGACGAATGGAGCTAGGAGAGTAGTCAGGAGCCAGGCCATGGTCATACACGGTTGATCAGATGAATGGAGCTGGGAGAGTAGTCAGGAGCCAGGTCAGGGTCATACATGGTAGGTAGAGAGAAGAGTCCTTAAAATGAGCTGAGGTCAGAAACAGAAGTCAAGCAGAAGGGAAGTCCAGAGGCAGGCCGTATTGTAATAAAAAATCTGGATAAATGCACGGAACAAGGAACACACAGAAAGCTAAAGATAATCCAGAAATCTTCTGTAATTGCTTCCTTCCATAAATAGGGTATTTGGCACCAGTTCTGACATTGGGTGCCTGTGTGCGCACCAGCATATGCCTGCAATGCACCTGTGCGTGTTCCCACGCAGACAATCATGCCCATTCAGATACTGGCTAGCGCCCTGACATTCAGTGCTGCTTCCCTGAATTTTCAGTCTTCACAGGAAAGAGTTAACAGTGGACAGTGCAGTCTGCAGTCAGTCTGTTAGCTTGAAGAGGAAGGGGGGAGCATGGGAGTACCTTGCCATCCTAGTTCATGGGTGTGTTTCTATTCATGCATACAGGGTAGGAAGACACATTTCTAGTCCATGCATACAAGGGTGGCTCTATAGGATGCTGCAGTAGAAAGGCGCCATCCTGAAACAGGAAACCTGGGGCAGCGATCATAGCACCAGCTTAAAATATAGCATAGATAAGGATTAAAAGTTAACGAAGCTGCATACTCAATAAGTGAATAAATCAGCTTCTGAATGTGAGAATGTATTAAAAATGGAGGATTTATTATCACTTCAACATAAGTATGACTAAATCAAAGACAGGCAGCAAGAGAGCTGTCAGCATAGTCAGAATGCTACAATGAACCAGTACTGTGGATAAAAGTATAGCTGTAGTAGAAATTAAAATAATAATATAGTAATAATACATACTTCCCAACTTTTTGAGATGGGAATGAGGGACACTTATCAGCAAAAGTATGCAGGCATAAGACACACACCCAGCCACGCCCCCTTAAAGGAGAAGTGTACAAAAAAACAAGATTGGTTAAACCCACAAGTGCTTTTTAACCACTACTATTCCTTTATATTGTTTTTTGGAATTTATAAACGCAGCAATTTAGAAATCAGATGAAAGGTTTAGCGCTGGAAAACACTTTTTGATAGATAAAAAGTGCATTTTATATACATCTATATAGATCAGACCAAAATGAGGAACAAATGAGGGGGAAAGAGGGACAGAGGGACATTGCTCAAAATCAGGGACAGTCCCTCAAAATCAGGGACAGTTGGGAGCTATGATAATATAATAGAATAATAATAGAATCATTTCACTTAGCTGCTAGGACAGCTAAGTAAATGCTTCTTACTGCACAGAGGGATATGACAAGCGAAGGTCCGAGGTCTGACTTTGACCCTTCTATGCTGTAAACTTGACAGTTTAGTTTTCTTTAACAGCCTCCCTAATGGGACCCTCCTCCTACCCAGGCCCCATGGCTGCAGAGTGGGCTGCTATGGCTATTGTTATCCACTGAGTCTAATTGTTCGATCCATACATTCGTTCAATATTCCACTCAAATCTAAGAAAATCTGACCTTTTCAGAGTTGTTTTCTATTGCCTTCTACTATTTTTTTTCCTTCTTTTTTGCAGCCTGAAAAAAAAAGAAATAATCTCCTGCTCAGAATTTTTTTTTATTTGGAAAGTGTTTCAGAGTTCGGTGCACCAAACTATTAATTAAATCCATTATATTAAAATATTATTATTTTATTTGTTATTTCCGGTAAAGCCAATTACAGTAGGTGCCGCCGATATTGTGTCAATCTCGCCTCTTCTAGCGGCAAGATTGACACCCTACGAGCTCCGTCGTGAGAGCCAGCGCCGAGCTGTCTCGTCATCGGGAAAGGAAAAATTTTGTTTTTCCTTTCACATTGAGCGACACGGATTCCCGCCAATACCAGGCACTGTTTGGTATAAATCCTGAGTGGGAACTCCACACCAATTTTTAAATAAAAAAAACGGCATGGGTTCCCCCTCCAGGAGCATACCAGGCCCTTGGGTCTGGTATGGATTTGAAGGGGACTCCCCTAAGCCGAAAAATCGGCGTGGGGGTCCCCCTCAAAGTCCAAACCAGACCCTTATCCGAGCACACAACCTGGCAGGCCGCAGGGGAAGAGGGGGGGACGAGAGAGCGGCCCCCTCCCTCCTGAACCGTACCAGGCCGCATGCCCTCAACATGGGGGGTTTGGTGCTCTGGGGCAGAGGGGCGACCTGCGGCCCCCCAAACCCCAGAGCACCCTGTCCCCATGTTGATGAGGACAGGGCCTCTTCCCGACAACCCTGGCCGTTGGTTGTCGGGGTCTGCGGGGCGGGGGCTGATCGGAATCCGGGAGCCCCCTTTAATAAGGGGCCCCCCAGATGCCGGCCCACCACCCTATGTGAATGAGTATGGGGTACATCGTACCCCTACCCATTCACCTGGTGGAAAAAAATGGCAATAAAAAAAACACACACAGCTTTTTAAAGTAATTTATTACACAGCTCCGGGGGTCTTCTTCCGACTTCGGGGGTCTCCGGTGTCGTCGCCGCGCTCTCCGGTTCTTTCTTCCTCCTGCCGGGCCACCGCTATCTTCTTCCAGCTCTTTTGCTAGCGGGGCCCGGTCTTCTCCGCCGCCTTCTTCCCTCTTCTCCTCTCCGGTTCTTTCTTCCTTCTGCCGGGCCTCCGCTATCTTCTTCCAGCTCTTTTGCTAGGGCCTGGTATGCTCCTGGAGAGGGAACCCATGCCGTTTTTTATTAAAAAATTGGCGTGGAGTTCCCGCTCAGGATTCATACCAAACACAGTGCCTGGTATTGGCGGGAATCCACGTCGGATCCCCGTTCAATACAGTGCCGCGTCTCCTCGCTATTGCAGCGAGCGCGAGATGTGTCGCCACCCTGTCGCCGAGATGTCGGCACCCCTTTTGCAGAGAATCTCAGTGATAGGATTGCGATGAATATACAATGTCGGCGGCACCTACTGTACATGGTAATGGTACAGGATTTTAAATGTAGCGGGTATGTACTTTTTAAACTGGTGAGGACTCCAGTGATGCATAGTTCCCTGCAGCCCAGCAGGTGGTGCTGTCGCCTTGGGCCGGGGTTGAACCATTGCTGCAGTGCCGTACCCTTTGTGACCTCTCGTGGTTGTACGGCGGGGCGGAGAACCCGTCGTGCTTGCTGGGAGAGGGTATAAAGGGGGCGGACATCTTCACCATGAGGTTCGATTCCTGGGCACCTTCAGCCTGAGGGCTGTCGTTGTGGTCGGTGTCCAGGCGGCCTAGGCCTGGACACTTGGAGTTCGTGTTTCCTCCCAGACACCTTCAGTCTAGGGTGAGGTACTCAGCCGGAGGCCTGGGGCCCAGTACCTTCCACTGGGTCCCGCAAGGGAGGAATCATCCTAATGGGGCCCCGGGAGTGGGGCACCCGAATCCAGAGGCGTAAGGGACCGGAGGAGGGACTCACCCGAAGACCTGGTGCAGCAGATTGCCAGTGCCGGGTGAACCTCTGGAGACCGCCCGGAGGGGTATCTTTCCCGAACAGGGGCCAAGTTCAAAGAGGAAGTTCAGTCCACGTTCAATGACTGGTGGCAGCGGTCCAACTATTTCAATCAGGTCAGTGGCAGGGGCCTGCTATTAGGCCCGTGGCAGGGGCCTCAACAGTTCATCCGGTCTGTGGCAGAGACCGTGCGCCAGGCCTATTCACTAGAAAAGGAATAGGAGAGTTCAGTTGTGCCTGGGCCTACTCGTCCCCACACCCCCATGTTCGTCTGTTCTTGGAAGTTCAACTGAGTGTGTTCACCATATTGTATGAGAAATAAAAGGAGTGTTGGACTTTCGATTGGTGTGGGGCTCTGTTATTGGCAGACACGTCTCCATGGAACAACTGAGGCTTCGTATGCAGTGGACAGACCCGGGAGGTAAATCAACTAACTTTGCTCAACCCTCTTATACACACGAGGGGAGAGCTTGGTGTAGTGTCCCTGCACTCTCCTCTCTCAGGTACCCCTAGACGCAAGCCATTCCCAATAGGAAAGAGGGAGAGTAAGGGTTCGCTACATAAACAATATTTGTTGTTTTACTCATCAAAAAGGAGCAAAACTGTGAGACAGGGACAGAATGTTGTTACCCTACAGCAGGAAGTGTATGAAGGAATGTCATTAATGGCAGGATCAATGTGCATTGTTTTTATTGAAGGCTGCAAAGTCACAGATTCTCATTGTGCAGGAGGAAGCATTTACTTTATTATCAAAATATTGAAACAGGTTTTTGAAATTACATTAGGTAGATTTTAGTTATTGGGTTTACATGTACTTTAACACAAATGGAGTTTTCCTTTGAAGTGCAACTCTACTTTTGTTGAGAAAACACCAATCCCTTCTGAGTGATCTATGTACTGTACATTGCAAGGATTTTTCCAAATTTTGCTGAAGACCATTACCTTTTATTTTCTGATGAAATACCTGTTTCTTATTCACCACGTTCGTTCCAGATTGATTCCTGAATGGGAGGGTCTGTGTTCATTATAACCACCTGAGCAGTCAGTGTTAGTTTAGTGTTTCCCTCTGAAGAGCTATCTGCAATGGATCGCTTTTTAGAGGGTGTTTGACAGGCAGCTCGCATCATGTTGCCTCCTCACTGCTTGTTTTGACCCCCAAATGTGCTTCTACCATGGAGGCTCTCAAAAAGAGCTCTGGAGCTTACGAACGTATTTGCAAATGTGTTCAAACTAAACCCCTGTTTTAAACTTATACTGTTAGACAGGATAAATCGGTTGGTTGCAGGCTGGTCGATAAATTGAGCTGGGAATTTCTTTGGTTTTGTTTGACATGTGTCGCCCTTCCATGTGGTCCGTGCTGCAAAGGCCAGTTATAGGTGGGGGCAGTGGCCATTTGTTTGCATTGCACGCAGTTACAGGGTGGTTGTGGCATGGGCTTACTCACTTGAATGGGTCATGTATGGTGAGCACCATTGCTCACCGAATGCGACAGGAGTATAATTCTTGCAGTGCCAGGAAGCAACGCATTGCAACCTTGCCAAGTGTAAAACCCCTCCATCTGCCTTTGTAGATTAAAGAGCGGCGTAAAAATGCAGCTCACCCCCTTTCACAGTCCCCCTGAAGACCTGCCTCCTGGCTGTCACACTAGCCGAATGACAGCTCCCTTAACTGTGATCAGCTATATAAAGAAAGGGGTGGGGGTAGTGGTGACATCATTGCTCAAAAATGGCCATTGCCATATTTGGGCAGTGTTATTGTCCAAAAATGGCCATATTTAGGCAATAATGTAAAGCTTCATTCCCTGCCCATTGACTTCCGTGGCCAAGGATACCTGCCCATGTAACTGAATAAGCTGGGTGACATCAGTGGTTGGTTAGTGGTGCAAGCAGCCACTGCTTCCTTAACAACCATTGACAGCCAGGATAGTGGTGGCATCATTGCCCTAATATTGCTATAAGTGTGGCCATATTTAGGCAGTGATGTAATCAAATTTATTCTCTGCCCATTTTCTTACATGGCCAGGAATTCTGGGGCATGTAAGTGAAATGGACTGGGTGATGTCAGCGGTTAGTAAGGACACAGCAGCTGCTGCTTCCTTAGCAACCATCAACAGCCAGACGCTGTCAAGTTTGTCCACGCCGAATGGTCTGAACAGCAAGTGTTCAGCTCAGACACTAAGCTCATCCCTAGTGGGGTCTACAATTAGCCAAACTACACATTGCGCAGACATGGTCCACTGTAAGTGCAATGATGTGTAACTGCATGTAGACAGGAAGCACCTGAAAGAAGATTAGAGAAGATTAGAGGAAGCACCTGACGGAGACTCTTTACCACGTGATCAGCCGTTTCCAATCACGGCTGATCACAGTGTAAACAGGAAAAGCCGTCTGTCAGACGCAAGTAGAGAAGAGCCAATCGGCTGCTCCTCTGACAGGGGGGTCTGTACTGATGAATTATCAGTGCAGCCCCACCCTGAGTATGCCCACACTGGACCACCAGGGTTCGCCACCAGGACCATCAGGGATGCCCACCACTAGTCACCATCAGATATGTCACCCATTTTTTTTTTGGGGGGGGGGGTTTGGGGGGGGTTTCTTCTAATTTTTATTTTTATTTTTTCTCCCTTTTAGGACAATTAGGGTATAGTTGCCTATTTTCTGATAGATTTTGGGATAAATCCTTCCCCACGCCCCCCCTGTTTTTTTTGGGGGGATGGCGCTGGAGAAAGGTAGGGTGGGTTGGGTTTTTGTTAAATGTCTATACACATTATCTCATTTTTATTATTGTATTTTTTCTGAAATATATTCACTCAGAAGTTTGTTGTTTTTGAGGTCCATCACCTTGCAAGCCATCTTGAAATATAAATTATTAGTTAAGTATTACTTTTACTTTTACTTTTTTCTCTGTTTAGATGGTATCACGTGATCAGGAGGTCTTATCTATTCTGTCATGGAATGTCCGTGGCCTAAATTCCAAATTTAAGAGAGCGTTGTTATTTAAGTATTTGAAAAGTTATCTTCCCCATATAGTACTACTTCAAGAAACTCACCTTATGGGGAGTAGGCTACTGACCCTAAAGAAGCCATGGGTACAGAAGGCTTACCACACTACATACTCCACTTTCTCTAGAGGGGTTTCGATATTGATTAGCAGATCTTTATCCTGTATGGTGGAAGATGTATTCTCTGACCCTCAGGGTAAATATGTTCTTGTTGTGTTTTTGCTATGGGGCCAGAGATATATAATTGTTAGGCCTCGTACACACGACCGATTTTCTCGTCGTAAAAAACACGTCGTTTTTTTCGACGAGATTCTTGTTAAGCTTGTCGATTTTCTCGTCAAGCTTTCTATGCGTACACACTGTCATTTTCCAATTTCCTCGTGGTTCTCTGCGCTCACGTCCAGCACGTACGACGGCACTATAAAGGGGAAGATCTTTTTTCTTGGCGCCACCCCTTGGGCTGCTTTTGCTGATCTCGTGTTACCGCGTGTGAAGTAAAAGTTTGGGAAGAGACGATTCGCGCTTTTCAGTCTTCGTACTTTTCAGATCGTTTTCTGCCGTTCAGTTTGTGCTTGTGGGTTCGTATCTTGACTTTCAGGGCGTCTAGGCAGGTCGTATCTGTTTTACAGTGCGTTATTGCCTGTTCGTTTCTGAATTTCAGTTCGTTATTCATAGGCCTTGCTGTTCTAAAGTGCGTTCTGTTCTGTACGTTCTGATTAGACGACCGTTTCCTAGCCATGTCGCCTGGACGTTCTCGTCGTCGAGTTCGTGCTGTGCGTGCGCTTGGTGTTGGTCTGCTTGTTTTGGACCAAGACCAGTCCATGAATGGTGTGAGGAGGAGTTCATGGACCAAGAATTGGTTGCTCCAGCGGGACCAATTCTGCCACATGCCTCTGCTGCGGGAGATCGTCGAGAATAATCCTGAGGACTACAGGAATTTTCTGAGGATGTCTGACCCCGTTTTTCAGGAACTGTTGGCTTTGGTGTCCCCCTATATTACCAGGAAGGACACCGTTATGCGGGAAGCCATCAGTGCTGAGCAGAGGCTCATCGCCACGTTGCGTTACCTGGCGACAGGGAGAAGTCTTCAGGACTTGAAGTTCACCACAGGCATCTCCCCCCAGGCTCTGGGCCTCATAATCCCAGACACCTGTTCTGCTATTATACAAGTCCTGTAGGAGGACTATATTAGGGTAAGTTTTCTCCCTTAACATCACATTTTATGTATTACATGTATGCTAATGCATTGTATTTCTTTCATCCTTCCCTAATTACCATGATTGTAATATGCTGAGAATGTCCCCTTTGTCCCCATGCATGTTGGAAGCTTTAGATTGCCCCTTTTTTTTCCTCCCTAAATATTTCCCCTCACTAACTTTTCCAGCAGGGGCGCCTGTTGCTCCAAATGTTGGGGGGTTCCAACCCCAATTTCGGAAATAAACTTCCTCCTTTTTTGCTCTGTTGCCTAATAAACGCCCCCAGTTGTCCCCTCCAATGCAGCCATTTAGTCCCCTCTAATGCAGCCAGTTTCCCCCCAGCCCTGCACTTACCTTCTTGTGGTCAGCGCCATCCTTCTTCTGTCCTTGATGTCTTCTCCTTCCCTTCATGTTGCATCAGCCAATCATGTTACCATTAAACAGACTTGGTGAACATGATTGCCAGAGCAGCCTGTCAGTGTTTACACAAGGAATGCCCCCCTCCTTGCGTCCCCGATTTTTCTTTGAGGAAGCCAATTACATCCCTCAGGTTGTAATTTGCAAGACTTTTTTAATACCTGTTTCTGCTCTGCAATTTTAACCCCCTAAATGACGCAATTATTCATATGTCGGTCGCTTTACAAGAGGCCATCCACCTGAATAGTGGGCGGCATAGACAATACATAGGTTCATGCAACGCATGAACCTATGTATTGTTCTGAGTGATGGGCACAGGAGAGAGGGGACAGTGCTCCAGCGCCCACTCTGGACGCACCGCCACTGCAATGCTATCCTTTGGCCAAACACATCTCCCCCCCCCCAAAATAATTTAGTAATGGCCCATCAGAGGGGGTGATGAATATGATAAATGAGCCTTCCATTATACTTTTTTTACACACCTTAATAAACGTATAATTTGATTGATGTTGGTCTCTAATTTTTTGGGATAGAATTTCCTTGTAATGTATGCCTTTGTTTTTCTAATATTATTTCATCTTGTTTCACTCCACAGCTTCCTTCCACGCCACAGGAATGGCAGACTGTGGCATTGGAGTTTGCCACGCGGTGGGACTTCCCCAACTGCGGTGGTGCCATAGACGGGAAGCACGTCCGCATCGTGCCGCCACCCCGTTCTGGATCCTACTACTACAATTACAAGGGGTTTCATAGCATTGTGCTGATGGCGGTGGTGTCAGCACGGTATGAATTCCTCTATGTTGATGTAGGGAAGAATGGCCGGATGTCCGATGGGGGATCCTTCATCCAGACGGAGTTTGCCCTCCGTCTCCAGAGTGACGACCTTGCATTGCCACCGGATGCAGGGAATATTGAAGGACTCCCCTTTGTTTTCTTGGCTGATGAAGCCTTCGGACTCGGACGGCATCTTATGAGGCCATTTCCACAGAGGACCCTGACCCCAGAGAAGAGTGTGTTCAATTACCGGCTGGCCAGGGCCCGAAGAGTCGTTGAAAATGCCTTCGGCATAATGGCCAGCCGGTTCCGCCTTTTTATGACTTCCATCCACTTGGCGGACTACAAAATAAACTATGTAGTGTTATGCTGCTGTGTGCTACACAACTTTCTGAGCCAAAAATCACATTCCTATATGGCCTCAGTTTTGCCAGAGGCTGGACTTTCCCCTGCAAATCCCCTTCCGGGCCTGGAATCTGCCCGTCTTGGCTTGCCCCCCCAAAATGCCCGTGTGGTTCGTGACAAATACATGGAGTATTTCACGGGTAGGGGGGCAATTCCTATGCCAGCCTATGTCTAAGTATCCCAATAAAAATCTTGTTTAAACCTTTAATTATTTGTTCTTTCCTGTCTCCTAGTTTGTCTTTGTGCATTTGTAGTGGCAAGTGTATTTTACTTTAGTAAATAACAACCAATTTCACTATGTTACCTTACAAAAGAACCAAATAAGCTTAGAGAGTATTATAAAAAGAAGCTACACGTTGTTTGTGGTCAAAAATTTTACTCTCTGCACATTTTTTTTTGTTTTACTTTGGGGTTGGCCTGACCACAACCCGTCAAATTTTGGCTTCTGAAAATACAAAAATACCACTTGCATTTCTAAAATGACAACATTGGATACCTCTGAGCAATCTGAGACATTCAGTTACACAAACTATGTCTCTATGTGCCCGTCCTAATATGGGGTCCTGCCACCCCTTGCCCAGCCCAAAATTCAATATGCACACATTTTTACTTTTTTGCAAATAGGAAGTTTACAATCCTGATCCCTATTGTCAACATGTGCTATCTGCCATCAGGGGTGATCAATGGACGTGTTTTGGGGGTGCATCCCCTTCCTCAGTTCACCGACTTTTGATACGAGGAAGGGGTTGCACCCACAAAAGACGTACATGGATATCCCCTGATGGCAGATAGCACATGTTCACACACTGTGTGCATATTCAATTTTTGGCTGTTTTGTTACTTAAAAAATTAGAAAAAATATAAAAACAAACATGTAAAAACAAATGTGTTTGGATGGCTTATTGAATTCTCCCCAAAACATCGAGAATGTCTTTAAATGTTTGTTCCATCACATGGATTCTTTGTTTAATTAGGTCCAGTTCCGTGCTACATTCCATCACTTGCTGGATGAGGCGGAGGGCACTGTCAGCAGAGAACGGTGTGCTATCCTTCACAACATTTCCATCCCCTAAAAACCATTAAAAAAAATTAATCAAACTCTGCAGGCCTACCTCGCTTACCTTAAGCTGTGGTGTCAGATACTGACCTGTTGTGGTGACCAGATCCACAACGTCATCCACCTCTCCTTCCTGCACTTCTCCTTCCTCCACCTCAACTTCCTGCACATCTTTCGGTTGTGGATCTTTGGGAGTTTGGGGTTGCTTGGAAGTTGTGGGGTGCATGTGCTCCCTGGAGTGTCCTCCTCCCAGGCTTCTCTCCCCTATGAGAATAAAACCAAAGGTCTATTTATCACACTGTAAAAATCTCATTGTTAAACTTAAAACAGGCTAAATTGTTTGGAAGTGGGGTACAAGTGTGTGTTTGTGCGGAATTTAAAGAAAAATTCATTATTTATGACCCCAAATATGTTTAGTATTCACATTTGGATGTAATTTTTTGGACATGGAGGCACCACAAATAAACTCTGATGCACCTGTGTGGGACACCCAAAAAAGGCGGGTCTGGTGGCCCACACTATAGTGCTCCAAAGTACAGATGTGGAAGCAGCTGCTGAGTGTCCTCTCCTTTACACTGATTAAAGTTTGCATTTCATTCTCCTTACAAACACATCATCTAGACTTAAAAATTATCCACAATACTTGGTCAAAAATGGCAGATGTCTAATTACTTTTGGGGGTCTTAAATAAGCCAAAACCGCGGATAGTGGCCGAACGAAGTGTCGGTAACGTAACGAACGATTACTGTGCCCAACCTAGTTCAAAATATTACATTTTGGAAGGGAGTACAATATGCTAAAAAAAAAAAAAAATGACAGTTTCTAAAAAGATTAATAGCAGAAAGGTCGTCATTTTACTTACTTTTAGCGAGCATCCTCTTTATGATCCTCAACTGGTCTGGCTCCCTCAGTTTGAGGTCTGACCACCTCTTTCTGAGCTGCTCATTTGAGCGTTTCACCCCGAACTTCGCCCTCAGACTCTTCACAACTTTAGTGAGGATTTTGGCCTTCCTTCTATTTGGTTTGATATACGGCCCATGCTTGGCATCATAATCAGCCTTGACCAAGATGTCCACCATCTCCGCCATCTCCGCAAAAGACATATTCGATGCCTTGAATCTCCTCCTTGATCGTGACGTGTCCTCGGTCTCCGGGCTTGTCTCTTCGCTAGTTGCGGAATTATCAGACACCTGCTGTAACTCCGCCATATCTGTCTGCGCGCCGAAAGAGAAGGGGCGGGGAAAAGATGTTAGTTAGAACGTCATGGGCGGGCGACGTGTGCGGAGCGACGTGTTCGAATTTGGACGCATGCGTGGTGTGTATATAGCAAACACACATATGACTATAGTACGTTCGGTGTGCGGAGAGAGGAGTTCAAGTGACGGACGTGCGAACGAAGGTATGTGATTTTGTGAGACTTGTAAAAATTGTTGGCCTATACTGTCTTGAGATTGGTGGAGGATATATATGGTGACTAGGATGTGAAGGAGGTTAGACTGTTTGCCTCACATTATTTAAATATAATTTATTTTACTTGCAGATACAATATGAATGTCTTTATTAGCGACAAAGAGTTCCTGGCGGAATTTATTGACCGGGTAAGGGAGCTGCCGGCTCTGTGGGAGACCAAAAACCCCATCCATAAAAAAAAAGGGGTGAGAAAAGCAGCGCTGGAGAAGCTGCTCCCATTTGTGCATACCAAGGTGCCCACAGCCACAGCAAAACAAGTGGACACTAAAATTGGGAGCTTGAGAGGTACCTACAGGACTGAACGCTCTAAGGTGCTGGCTTCTCAGAGGTCAGGAGCAGCAGCAGATGATGTTTATGTCCCGATTTTGTGGTACTACAGCAGGATGTCCTTCCTGGATGACCACATTGAGCCAAGGCCATCACTCTCCACTCTTCCCCCCAGACTTCCCTGCAGCCAACCTGAGCCTTCTCTGGAGCAAGAGGAGGCAGCCATCCTGGATGATCCTGATTTGTCCATCTGGAGCCAGGTATAGTATTAACTGAAAATGTAGTGGGATAAAATTAATGTTTCCCAAATATGTCAGGATGAGAAACATACATTATTTTGTATTACACAAGTGAAATCATGATCTGTAGACATTATTCTGCACTTAATTGTGTGGTAAATAGTCAAGCTGATGTAGTGGTAAATTTAAAGCAAGGATTTATGCATTTACATTCTAATTGCTTCCATCAGGATTACAAAGTTTGATGCAAAGATTAAACCAACATATTAAACTATGTTTCTTTTTCATACACAGGATGAAATCAGCCAGGAGGAGGGTCTGGAAACTGTCAGGCAGGAGGAGGAAGGGCCCAGTGGCAGCCAGGAGGTGGCAGGGCCCAGTACCAGCCAGGAGGTGGCAGGGCCCAGTGGCAGCCAGGAGGTGGCAGGGCCCAGTGGCAGCCAGGAGGTGGCAGGGCCCAGTGGCAGCCAGGAGGTGGCAGGGCCCAGTGGCAGACAGGAGGTGGCAGGGCAAAGGAGAAGCACCAGATCCCAGGTGCCTCCCATCAGGCTTCACAAAAGAGGCAGGAGGGACAGGACCACCAGTGAGGCAGCAATGGCCCTTATTAAAGAGGCCCATGCCACCCTCAAGGAGCCCACATCCCCTGAAGAGGCCATTGCCGGCCTAGTGGAGGCTAAGTTCAAGGTGATGAGCATGGAGCAACGCCTCCTATGCGAACCCCTGCTCATCACCTTGCTCAACAAGGGGGTGATGGAGCAAATTACCCCCAATACCGCCATATGTGAGGTGGCCCAACTGACCCAACCTCAACCTCCACCTCCACCTTCCTCTTCTGCCCCACCCCCTTCTGCTACACCTCCACCTTCTGCCCCACCCCCTTCTGCTACACCTCCACCTTCTGCCCCACCCCCTTCTGCTACACCTCCACCTTCTGCCCCACCCCCTTCTGCTACACCTCCACCTTCTGCCCCACCCCCTTCTGCTACACCTCCACCTTCTGCCCCACCCTCTTCTGCTACACCTCCACCTTCTGCCCCACCCCCTTCTGCTACACCTCCACCTTCTTCTTCTGCCCCACCCCCTTCTGCTACACCTCCACCTCCTCCTCCTGACAGGAGTACCCCTCCAGTGGGCCAGCCTCCAGCTAAACGAAGAAGGAAGGCTGCAGGAAAGGCTGCAGGAAAGGCTTCAGGAAAGGCTTCAGGAAAGGCTGCAGGAAAGGTTGCCAGGAAGAAGAGGAAGTGATGGCCTTGCTTCATTGTGGTCGCACTGGTCGGACAGAAGGCAGCCTGTTGTAGTACCACACACTTGGGACATATATCTCACCTGCTGCTGTTCCTGACCTCTGGGAGGCCAGCATCAGATTGTGTTCTGAAATGTGGGCCTTCTCAAGCTCCCAATTTTAGTGTCCACACAGGGTTGCTGTGTGCTCTGGGGTCCCTGGGATGCACAAATGGCAGCAGCTTCTCCAGCGCTGCCTTCTCTTTATTTAATTTATAAACATGAATAAATGTGTTTTTTGTTTAAGTTCATACTTGACTATGTGTATTTTTAAATAAAAAAAAACAAGCTTTGGAGTAAGCAGATACATTTGACTGACAATAAAAGGCACAGATATCACCCCCCCCAAAAGAATAACTAAATCTGATTAGCTCAAAAACATGGTGTGAAATTTTAAAAATATAGATTAGAAAATTAAATGGGAGATCGCTATCAAAACATTGAGAAATTATAATTAACATCATTTTGAAAAATCTAACCATTTAAATTATTCCTAAAAACTTGCACGATATAATACACATAAATCTTATAAAGAGCAGCATGAAAAAGGTTAAAAATAAGGCAGAACTCTGTGTGAATATCATCAGCAAAAGAAGGTCTCTCGTTTTGATTAATGTAACATTCTAACGAAGAATTCAATGCAGAACATTTAAACGATGAAATATTTATGAGCGTGACGAATGTGCTCTCTCCATTATGAAGGCTTGTTTTACCAGAAGATGCGCTCCCGTCTCATAGTTGCTTGTGAGCATGCGCGCTTTTGGAAGAGTCGTAAAAGCATACACACGAACCATTTTCTCGTCACAAAACAGGCCGACGAGAAACACGACGAGGAAATCTGGAATCCTGACGAGAAAATAGAGAGCAGGTTCTCTATTTTCTCGTCGAGATTCTCGTCAAGTTTCTCGTCGTAAAACCATACACACGAACGTTTTTCTAGACAAAAAAACTCTCGCGGCACTTTTCTTGACTGTTTTGGACGAGAAAATCGGTCGTGTGTACGAGGCCTGAGTGTGTATATACCACCTCCTTTTTTGGTGACCCCCTTATATAGTCTTGTGGAAAAAATTTATTTGTACGGTCCGGCTAAGTTACTGATAATGGGCGACTTTAATTCTATACTTGATCCTGTTTTGGATAGACCAACTCCTGCAAAAAAATTCTCTGCAGGGCTCCTTAATTGGGCCCAGATGGTAGATTTGGTAGAAGTTTGGCGATGGAAAAATCCACTAAGTAGAACGTATTCATGTTTTTCAACTTCTTATAAGACAGCTTCACGTATAGACTTAGCTTTTGTCAATTCAGCGATATTAGCAGATATAGTAGATGCTAAATATTTGCCGAGTGGGTTATCCGATCATGCTCCGCTCATGCTTACACTCTGCATGCATCACCTTCGTGATGCAGCACAGTGGAGACTAGGCACGCATTGGATCTCACACTCAGACATAGTTAAAAAAATCCTGCCCCTTTTAGTAGAGTATTGGGAGTTTAATGTAGGATCATCCACTTCGGCAATATTATGGGATGCTTTTAAGGCATATGCAAGAGGACAATATATATCCGCTATTAAAGCGGTAAATAAGTCTCAACGAGCAAAAAATTACGCTTTGAAAGTTATAGTAGAGGAACAAACAGCCCAATATACCGCGGATCCCTCAGAATTAAATTTTAATGCCTTATTACATAGTAAACGGACCCTACATTTGCATATAACAGAGGCTACGAGGATAGATCTATATAAAAATAAACAGAAATCTTTTGAGCAGGGGGACCGTAATGGACCGTTTTTGGCCATGATGCCTAAACATGAACAATCTAGTACCCAGATTTTGGAAATACATACCACTTCTGGAGATACGGTCCGTACACAGCCTAAAATTTTAGAGACGTTTCGACAATTCTATCAGACATTATATACATCTCAGCTGCCTTCTAGTTTTCAGTCGACTGAGTTAGCGGAGTTACTGGACTCAGTCGCATTGGCATGGCTATCCGATAATGAGAGGGAGATGCTAGTACGTCCTATAACATCGGAGGAGGTCCTTTCTGTTATTGGCTCCTTTTCATTGGGGAAGTCACCAGGGCCTGATGGTCTTCCTATTGAATTCTATAGGGCTCATGGAGAGCTTTTATCTCCTGTACTGGCCTCTCTTTACTCAGATTGTCTGAAGGAGGGATCCATGCCAGACTCAATGAGTCAAGCTCATATAGTCCTAATTTACAAGCATCCGAAAGACCCATCCTCCTGTGCTTCATATAGGCCTATTGCACTCTTGAATGTAGATTTCAAGATTTTGACAAAGTTAATTTCCTGACGATTACAACCGTTGATGTCTAATATCATTGATTCAGATCAGACTGGTTTCATGCCAGGCAGATCCACTGATGTGAACTTGAGGAGATTATATACCAATATTTATGCTTCACATCTTAATATGGGATCTAGGGTTATTGCCTCCCTGGACATTGAGAAGGCCTTTGATACCTTGGAGTGGCCCTTTCTGTGGGAAGTACTCCGCAGAATGGGCTTCCCAACGGTATTTATAAAATGGTTACAGGTCTTATATAAGAATACCAGAGCTGCAGTAAAGATGGGAGGAGGGTTGTCAGCTTCCTTCTCACTATTTAGGGGAACCCTTAAGGGCTGCCCTCTCTCTCCAGCCCTTTTTGCGATTGCTATGGAACCGGTGGCTGAGGCTCTACGTACTTCACCTAATATTAGGGGATTGCGGATCGGTTGGCTGGAGGAGAGGGTAGCTCTGTATGCAGACGACCTCTTATTATTTTTAAATTATGCTGGCCCCTCATTACAAGAGGCCTTGGATATACTGGATTCATTTTCAACGGTTACAGGGCTGAAGGTAAACTGGAATAAGTCATTGCTGTTTCCAATAGATATGGAGGCTCGCAGTACGGCTATGAAGGATACTCCACTGCAGTGGGTAGATAATTTTAAGTAATTAGGAGTGGTAATTTCTCGTCAATCTTCTGAATTTATGTCTCTGAATCTGACCCCAATTTTGGGAGATACTGAGTCTAAATTAAAAGTATGGAAGTCTCTACCTTTGTCTCTATTGGGGCGTATTAATCTTTTAAAAATGAAAATTATACCTAAATTCATGTACCTATTTAGACATTCTCCTCAATGGCTCCCTGTATCCTTTTTCAAAAGACTAAATCAGTTGTTTTCATATTTTTTATGGGGGATAAAAAATCCTAGGTATAAATTAAGTACTCTGATGCGCCCTTGTGAAGAGGGAGGACTAGCTTTTCCGGATCTATACAAATATTTTTTGGCCACTCAGTTGGTTATGGCCGCATGGTGGTTAAACCCAGATCTATATAACTCTTCTACCCGGTTAGAAGCAGCAGTAGTAGGTTCCGTAGAAGCTCTTAAGGTTCTCTTATTTAGGGGCCGTAGGGCACTTCATCAGGTGACTATTCCTATGCTTAATACTATTCAAGCTTGGGAGGCTGGCCTTAGATGTGAGGGTTATCCAAAGGGAGCAATTTCTCCAAATGTCCCTCTATGGCTAAACCCTACCCTTCCTCAATTCCTTAAAACACCAGAGCCTATTGCATGGACCAAATACAATATTAAATTACTTGTCCAAGTGGTTACTGATCAGAGGTTATCCACCTTCTCTACACTAACCTCAATGTTTAATCTTCCTAGCTCTTATCTATTTAGATACTACCAGCTTTCACATACTTTTCATGCAGAGTTTCCACAGAATAGTTTAACGATGATACAATCTACCTTGGAGCTAGTACTTAGGTCTGAGTGTCTGGATAAGCCTACCTCGAGACTCTATTCTCATCTTACTTTAATTTCTATCCTGCCATTAGAGAGTCTTCGAGCTAGGTGGATTCGAGATATACCAGATTTGAGTATGGAGGACTGGAGCTGTGTGTGGGATTTCCCTTTGAGATCTCTGGTCTCCTTGAGGGATCGTGTTATCCAATTTAAACTCATACACAGAGCATATATCACGCCATATAGACTTCAAAAGATAAATCCTGCTTGTTCCTCTAAGTGCTGGAGGTGCGGAGCAGCTCAAGGGGATTTCACACCCATCTTCTGGACCTGTCCATATATAGTTACATTTTGGATGGAGGTAGTGGATCTATTAAACTCTATTACCTCTGCTCCTTTACCGTTTTCAATGTCAGTCTGTTTGCTGGGCTTAGTAGAGGATATTACCCCTATAGAGACCGAACGAATATTTATTAATACAACATTATTCTACGCAAGAAAATCTATTGCATTATATTGGAAGAAACCTCATCCTCCTCCGTTTATATATTGGAAACAATTGATTAATAATAATCTTCCATTGTACAGAGATACCTATAGGAATAGGGGTCGCCCTAGTAAGTATGATGAGGTTTGGGCAAAGTGGCTGGATAAGCCATATACGGCATCTAACATAGAGGGAGGTAACAACTCATAAAAGGAATGTTCCCTATATGGGATATTTGTGTTTAGAAATGATTGGAAATAATAGTGATAATCATAATTTCTGTATTTCTTGTTTTTTGCTATGCAAGGTGATGGGATCATGTTATTTTACTAATATATTTTAGATTTAATGTGTATGATGTGTTGTCATGTTATGTTATGTTTTGTTTGTTTAAGAAATTAAATAAAAAGATTTATAAAAAAAAAAAGATATGTCACCCATGGCCACCAGGGATGCCAATCAGTGCCCACAATGGATGCCAATCAGTGCCAAACAATAATGCCTGCCAATCAGTGATGCCAATCAGTACCATCCATCAGTGTACATCAGTGCCACCTATCAGTGCCCATCCATGCCCATCCGTGCCACCTATCTGTGCCCATCCATGTCACCTATCAGTGCCCATCCGTGCCCCCTATCAGTGCAGCCTATCAGTGCCCATCAATGCCACCAATGTGTGCCCATCATTGCCACCTATGTGTGTCCATCAGTGCTGCATATCAGTGTCATCTATCAGTGCCCATCAGTGCTACCTATCAGTGCCCACCAGTGCCACATATTACTGTCCATCATCAGTGCTCATCAGTGCCACCTCATTGGTACCACCTCATCGGTGCCCATCAGTGACGCCCTATCAGTGCCCATCAGTGCAGCCCCATCAGTGCAGGTCAGTGAAGGAGAACACTTACTAATTTACAAAGTTTTGTAACAGAAACAAAAAATCCCAGAGGTGATCAAATACCACCAAAAGAAAGCTCTATTTGTGGGAACAAAATTATAAAAATGTAGTTTGGGTACAGTGTTGCATGGCCACGCAATTGTCATTCAAAGTGCGACAGCGCTGAAGGCTGGAAATTGGTCTGGGCAGGAAAGTGTATAAGTGCCCTGTATTGAAGTGGTTAACTAATATTTCAGGGTGAAGGCACCCCCTTTGAGCGTAGAGAAAGAGGTACTTAACAGGAACTCCTCAACAGGAATACAGTCCTGAGTAGGGATGAGCTTCGTGTTCGAGTCGAACATACGTTCGACTCGAACATCGGCTGTTCGATCGTTCGACGAAGATCGAACGATTTGGGCCGTTCGCGCCAAATTCGAGTGACGCGAACGGCCCACAATGCACTACGCCATCGCATTGTCATCCAGGCGCTGTGATTGGCCAAGCATGCACTGTGACCCCGCATGCTTGGCCAATCACAGCGCCGGCAGCGAGGAGAGCAATGATTGGCCACAGGCAGGATGCCTGTGGCCAATTATTGCTGAGGGGGTTTAGTACACGCCCCACACTATTAAAGGCCGCCAGCGCGGCGGCCTTGTGTAGTGTGTTCCGGAGCAGGGAAAGAGAAGCATAGGCAGGGACAGTGTCATTATTTTTCCTTTACTAATCCTGGATTCCTTGTGTTTAGGGACAAATAAGGATAGGTAGGGAGAGTGTCAGTGACAGTGTGCTATTCTGTGCTAATCCTTGTTTGTAGGGACAGAGAGGTACAGTGAGGGAAAGTGTCAGTGTGCTATTCTGTTCTAAACCAATTTTGCTGTTCCATATTTTCAATCCTTGAGTTTAGGGACAGAGAAGGACACTCGTAGAAATTATCAGTGTGCTATTCTGTGCTAAATCTTGTTTGTAGGGAGGGACAGAGTAGGACAGTGAGGGAAAGTGTCAGTGTGCTATTCTGTTCTAAAACTATTCTGCTGAACCATATTTTCAATCCTTGAGTTGAGGGACAGAGAGGTACAGTGAGTGAAACTGACAGTGTGCTATTCTGTTCTAAACCAATTTTGCTGTTCCATATTTTCAATCCTTGAGTTTAGGGACAGAGAAGGACACTCGTAGAAATTATCAGTGTGCTATTCTGTGCTAAATCTTGTTTGTAGGGAGGGACAGAGTAGGACAGTGAGGGAAAGTGTCAGTGTGCTATTCTGTTCTAAAACTATTTTGCTGAACCATATTTTCAATCCTTGAGTTGAGGGACAGAGAGGTACAGTGAGTGAAACTGACAGTGTGCTATTCTGTTCTAAACCAATTTTGCTGTTCCATATTTTCAATCCTTGAGTTTAGGGACAGAGAAGGACACTCGTAGAAATTATCAGTGTGCTATTCTGTGCTAAATCTTGTTTGTAGGGAGGGACAGAGTAGGACAGTGAGGGAAAGTGTCAGTGTGCTATTCTGTTCTAAAACTATTTTGCTGAACCATATTTTCAATCCTTGAGTTGAGGGACAGAGAGGTACAGTGAGTGAAACTGACAGTGTGCTATTCTGTTCTAAACCAATTTTGCTGTTCCATATTTTCAATCCTTGAGTTTAGGGACAGAGAAGGACACTCGTAGAAATTATCAGTGTGCTATTCTGTGCTAAATCTTGTTTGTAGGGAGGGACAGAGTAGGACAGTGAGGGAAAGTGTCAGTGTGCTATTCTGTTCTAAAACTATTTTGCTGAACCATATTTTCAATCCTTGAGTTGAGGGACAGAGAGGTACAGTGAGTGAAACTGACAGTGTGCTATTCTGTTCTAAACCAATTTTGCTGTTCCATATTTTCAATCCTTGAGTTTAGGGACAGAGAAGGACACTCGTAGAAATTATCAGTGTGCTATTCTGTGCTAAATCTTGTTTGTAGGGAGAGACAGAGTAGGACAGTGAGGGAAAGTGTCAGTGTGCTATTCTGTTCTAAAACTATTTTGCTGAACCATATTTTCAATCCTTGAGTTGAGGGACAGAGAGGTACAGTGAGTGAAACTGACAGTGTGCTATTCTGTTCTAAACCAATTTTGCTGTTCCATATTTTCAATCCTTGAGTTTAGGGACAGAGAAGGACACTCGTAGAAATTATCAGTGTGCTATTCTGTGCTAAATCTTGTTTGTAGGGAGGGACAGAGTAGGACAGTGAGGGAAAGTGTCAGTGTGCTATTCTGTTCTAAAACTATTTTGCTGAACCATATTTTCAATCCTTGAGTTGAGGGACAGAGAGGTACAGTGAGTGAAACTGACAGTGTGCTATTCTGTTCTAAACCAATTTTGCTGTTCCATATTTTCAATCCTTGAGTTTAGGGACAGAGAAGGACACTCGTAGAAATTATCAGTGTGCTATTCTGTGCTAAATCTTGTTTGTAGGGAGGGACAGAGTAGGACAGTGAGGGAAAGTGTCAGTGTGCTATTCTGTTCTAAAACTATTTTGCTGAACCATATTTTCAATCCTTGAGTTGAGGGACAGAGAGGTACAGTGAGTGAAACTGACAGTGTGCTATTCTGTTCTAAACCAATTTTGCTGTTCCATATTTTCAATCCTTAAGTTTAGGGACAGAGAAGGACACTCGTAGAAATTATCAGTGTGCTATTCTGTGCTAAATCTTGTTTGTAGGGAGGGACAGAGTAGGACAGTGAGGGAAAGTGTCAGTGTGCTATTCTGTTCTAAAACTATTCTGCTGAACCATATTTTCAATCCTTGAGTTGAGGGACAGAGATGTACAGTGAGTGAAACTGACAGTGTGCTATTCTGTTCTAAACCAATTTTGCTGTTCCATATTTTCAATCCTTGAGTTTAGGGACAGAGAAGGACACTCGTAGAAATTATCAGTGTGCTATTCTGTGCTAAATCTTGTTTGTAGGGAGGGACAGAGTAGGACAGTGAGGGAAAGTGTCAGTGTGCTATTCTGTTCTAAAACTATTTTGCTGAACCATATTTTCAATCCTTGAGTTGAGGGACAGAGAGGTACAGTGAGTGAAACTGACAGTGTGCTATTCTGTTCTAAACCAATTTTGCTGTTCCATATTTTCAATCCTTGAGTTTAGGGACAGAGAAGGACACTCGTAGAAATTATCAGTGTGCTATTCTGTGCTAAATCTTGTTTGTAGGGAGGGACAGAGTAGGACAGTGAGGGAAAGTGTCAGTGTGCTATTCTGTTCTAAAACTATTTTGCTGAACCATATTTTCAATCCTTGAGTTGAGGGACAGAGAGGTACAGTGAGTGAAACTGACAGTGTGCTATTCTGTTCTAAACCAATTTTGCTGTTCCATATTTTCAATCCTTGAGTTTAGGGACAGAGAAGGACACTCGTAGAAATTATCAGTGTGCTATTCTGTGCTAAATCTTGTTTGTAGGGAGGGACAGAGTAGGACAGTGAGGGAAAGTGTCAGTGTGCTATTCTGTTCTAAAACTATTCTGCTGAACCATATTTTCAATCCTTGAGTTGAGGGACAGAGATGTACAGTGAGTGAAACTGACAGTGTGCTATTCTGTTCTAAACCAATTTTGCTGTTCCATATTTTCAATCCTTGAGTTTAGGGACAGAGAAGGACACTCGTAGAAATTATCAGTGTGCTATTCTGTGCTAAATCTTGTTTGTAGGGAGGGACAGAGTAGGACAGTGAGGGAAAGTGTCAGTGTGCTATTCTGTTCTAAAACTATTTTGCTGAACCATATTTTCAATCCTTGAGTTGAGGGACAGAGAGGTACAGTGAGTGAAACTGACAGTGTGCTATTCTGTTCTAAACCAATTTTGCTGTTCCATATTTTCAATCCTTGAGTTTAGGGACAGAGAAGGACACTCGTAGAAATTATCAGTGTGCTATTCTGTGCTAAATCTTGTTTGTAGGGAGGGACAGAGTAGGACAGTGAGGGAAAGTGTCAGTGTGCTATTCTGTTCTAAAACTATTTTGCTGAACCATATTTTCAATCCTTGAGTTGAGGGACAGAGAGGTACAGTGAGTGAAACTGACAGTGTGCTATTCTGTTCTAAACCAATTTTGCTGTTCCATATTTTCAATCCTTGAGTTTAGGGACAGAGAAGGACACTCGTAGAAATTATCAGTGTGCTATTCTGTGCTAAATCTTGTTTGTATGGAGGGACAGAGTAGGACAGTGAGGGAAAGTGTCAGTGTGCTATTCTGTTCTAAAACTATTTTGCTGAACCATATTTTCAATCCTTGAGTTGAGGGACAGAGAGGTACAGTGAGTGAAACTGACAGTGTGCTATTCTGTTCTAAACCAATTTTGCTGTTCCATATTTTCAATCCTTGAGTTTAGGCACAGAGAAGGACACTCGTAGAAATTATCAGTGTGCTATTCTGTGCTAAATCTTGTTTGTAGGGAGGGACAGAGTAGGACAGTGAGGGAAAGTGTCAGTGTGCTATTCTGTTCTAAAACTATTCTGCTGAACCATATTTTCAATCCTTGAGTTGAGGGACAGAGAGGTACAGTGAGTGAAACTGACAGTGTGCTATTCTGTTCTAAACCAATTTTGCTGTTCCATATTTTCAATCCTTGAGTTTAGGGACAGAGAAGGACACTCATAGAAATTATCAGTGTGCTATTCTGTGCTAAATCTTGTTTGTAGGGAGGGACAGAGTAGGACAGTGAGGGAAAGTGTCAGTGTGCTATTCTGTTCTAAAACTATTTTGCTGAACCATATTTTCAATCCTTGAGTTGAGGGACAGAGAGGTACAGTGAGTGAAACTGACAGTGTGCTATTCTGTTCTAAACCAATTTTGCTGTTCCATATTTTCAATCCTTGAGTTTAGGGACAGAGAAGGACACTCGTAGAAATTATCAGTGTGCTATTCTGTGCTAAATCTTGTTTGTAGGGAGGGACAGAGTAGGACAGTGAGGGAAAGTGTCAGTGTGCTATTCTGTTCTAAAACTATTTTGCTGAACCATATTTTCAATCCTTGAGTTGAGGGACAGAGAGGTACAGTGAGTGAAACTGACAGTGTGCTATTCTGTTCTAAACCAATTTTGCTGTTCCATATTTTCAATCCTTGAGTTTAGGGACAGAGAAGGACACTCGTAGAAATTATCAGTGTGCTATTCTGTGCTAAATCTTGTTTGTAGGGAGGGACAGAGTAGGACAGTGAGGAAAAGTGTCAGTGTGCTATTCTGTTCTAAACCAATTTTGCTGTTCCATATTTTCAATCCTTGTGTTTAGGGACAGAGAAGGATAGGCAGGGGACAGTGTCAGTGTCATTGTTGCTAAGCCTCCTGCACAGTATACACCTGAAGGTAGCCCTTATTGCTGTTTTTCCCATCTCCCTGCAGGCCATCCATTAAAATGTCTGGAAGGCAAACAAGGAGAGGCAGACAGTCAGGAGGCAAAAAAAGAGGGCAAGCAGGCTCTGTGTCTGGGGGCAACAGTGCTGGTCGTGGACGCGGTGCATTGTCATCAGCACATGGCCATGGGACACGCTTGTCCTTCTTTTCGGCAGCTGGACATGTTGAGCCACATCATGCCGAAGACTTGGTAGAGTGGATGACCAAGCCCACCTCATCCTCCTCATCCTCTCTCACCCAGGCTCAGGGTACTGGCAAAGCAGCTGCCAAAGCGTCCCCTTCTCTGGTATCATTATCTTCATTAGTCAATCCTTCCCTAGACCCACCATGTCCTCCTCCTGAGGAGTCCCCCGAACTGTTTGAGCACAGTGTTGGGTACATGCTCCAGGAGGTTGCCCAGCGTTTGGAAGGATCTGATGATGATACCCAGCTAGAGGAAGGCAGCAGCGTGAGAGCAGAGAGAGGGGATGCTCAAGAAGGACACCAATCTGGCAGTCATGCTCCAGCAGCTGCAGCATACTGCCAGATTGGCTCCAGTGATGAGGAGGGAGGGGATGATGAGGTCACTGACTCCACGTGGGTGCCTAATAGGAGAGAGGAGGAGGAGGATGAGGAGGAGGCACATCTCCAACGAGGCAGGATGCCCTTGAGTGGCCAGCGTATGGGCAGCACACCGACGGAATCACACCGCAGAGCTCCGCCTGTGCAGGGCGCTGCCTCTGCCCGTCATTCAAAAAGTTCTTTGGTGTGGGCCTTTTTTGAGGCGAGTGCATCAGATCGCACAGCTGCTGTTTGCAACATATGTCTGAAGCGTATATCGCGTGGCCAAAACATCAGCCGCTTGGGCACCACATGCTTGATCAGACATATGTTGACCTGCCATGCAGCTCGTTGGCAAGCCTACCTTAAAGACCCACACCAAAGAACAAAGCTGACCTCTTCTTGCACCGCATCAGCTGGGATCTCCAACCCCACTATACCTTCACTCCTCTCTGAAACCTGCTCTGAGAGGAATGAAGGTGTCACAGGCAAGTACTTGCGGGCACTCTGCTAGCAGTACACCAACGTCCGATTCTAGCAGGCAAATTTCCCTGCCCCAGCTGCTGGACCGTCGAAAGAAGTTCACTCCCAGCCATCCACATGCCCAGCGGTTGAATGCTAGCTTGGCTAAATTGCTAGCGCTTCAACTGCTGCCTTTTCAGTTGGTAGACTCGGCCCCCTTCCGTGAGTTTGTGCAATGTGCGGTTCCTCAGTGGCAGGTTCCCAAACGCCACTTTTTCGCACGGAAGGCGATTCCGGCTCTCTACAGGCATGTGGAAGGCAATGTCTTGGCCTCGCTGGACAGGGCGGTCAGCGGTAAGGTGCATATTACCGCTGACTCATGGTCCAGCAGGCATGGACAGGGACGTTACCTTTCTTTCACGGCCCATTGGGTCACTCTTTTGGCAGCTGGGTAGGATGCAGGACAAGGTGCAGTAGTGTTGGAGGTTGTTCCACCGCCACGCCTCCAAAATGCTACTACTGGTTGTGACACACCTCTCTCCTCCACCCCCTCCTCTTCTTCTTCCTCCATGGCCTCTTCCTGTGGTTTGTCCTCGGAACCAGCGGTGCTCCGTAGGCGTTCAATGGGCTACGCAAGTACGCAGGCAAAAAGATGCCATGCCGTGCTTGCGCTGGTGTGTTTGGGGGACAGGAGCCACACTGGGGCAGAGGTCCTGTCTGCTCTGCAGGGGCAGGCTGAGAGGTGGTTGACGCCACGCCAGCTTAAGCCAGGAATGGTGGTTTGCGACAATGGCACCAACCTCCTCTCCGCCCTCCGACAGGGACAACTGACCCATGTGCCCTGTATGGCTCACGTCCTTAACCTGGTGGTGCAGCGGTTCTTGGGCAGGTACCCGGGCTTACAGGATGTCCTGAGGCAGGCCAGGAAAGTCTGTGTGCATTTCCGCAGATCTTATAATGCCAGTGCTCGCCTGGCTGAGCTTCAAAAGGAGTTGAACCTGCCCAAGAACCGCCTTATATGTGACATGCCCACCAGGTGGAACTCAACGTTGGCCATGCTGCAGCGGCTGCACATGCAGCAGAGGGCCATCAATGAGTACCTGTGCGACTACGGCACCAGGACAGGGTCAGGGGAGCTCGGGTTTTTTTCACCACGCCAGTGGGGCATGATCAGGGATGCATGCACTGTACTGGCACCATTTGAGGAGGCCACGAGGATGGTGAGCAGTGACAGTGCATGCATCAGTGACACTGTACCTCTTGTCCACCTGTTGGAGCACACGCTGCGTGGAATAATGGACAGGGCACTTGAGGCAGAACAGAGGCAGGAAGAGGAGGACTTCCTTGCCTCTCAAGGCCCCCTTTACCCAGACAGTGTTCCTTCTGTCCCACCCATCGCACAGGAAGAAGAGGAGGAGGAGGAGGAGGATTGTGTCAGCATGGAGGTGGGGGCTGGCACTCAGCATCATCAGCAGCAGTCTTTTAGGGATGATTTACAGTCCCAAGAAACCAGTGGACTTGTACGTGGCTGGGAGGAGGTGGCTGCGGATCATGTCGTCCTTAGTGACCCAGAGGACTCCGGACTGAATGCCTCAGCTAACCTACGCTGCATGGCCTCCCTGATCCTGCAAAGTCTGCGGAAGGATCCTCGTATTCTTCGGATCAAGGAGAGGGACCATTACTGGCTGGCCACTCTCCTTGATCCACGGTACAAGGGTAAGGTTGCGGACCTTATCGTACCATCGCAGAGGGAGCAAAGGATGAGACAACTCCGGGAGGCCTTGCAGAAAGGTCTGTGCAACGCGTTCCCAGAGACTGGGAGGTTACAAACTCCTGGTCCTGGACAACAAGTTGCTGAGGCTTCGGGCAGTCAAAGAAGGAGCGGTGGGGAAGGTGGCCGTCTGACCGATGCGTTCAGACAATTCTTTAGTCCGCAGCCCCAAAGTATGATCGGTTCCAGCAACCATCGCCAGCGTCTGATATACATGGTCCAGGAATACCTAGGGGCAAGGTCAGACTTGGACACCTTCCCCACCGAAAATCCTCTGGCTTACTGGGTCTTGAGGATGGATCACTGGCCAGAGCTTGCACAGTATGCAATTGAGCTAATGGCCTGTCCTGCATCCAGCGTTCTTTCAGAACGCACATTCAGTGCTGCTGGAGGATTTGTCACGGATCACAGGGTGCGCCTGTCCACCGACTCGGTTGATCGACTGACTTTCATCAAGATGAACCAGTCTTGGATCACCACCAGCTACCACACACCAGATGCTGATATAACAGACTAATTGATTTTAAAATGTCACATCCCTTCAAGACTGATGCTGATGCTGAGTGCCTGTGCTGTTATGTTGACTGGCTATCCTCCTCCTCCTCCTCAATGATACGATTAACGATGATAGCTTGGAAGATCATTTTGGTTTATGGGTGACGCCACCAGTGGTTAAGGCCCAATTTTTCAGCCCCTGTTTAACAGGGGCGTGTAATTAAAATTTTTGATGCAATACTTTGCAACAGGCCTCATTGCTGTGCTCCAAGTACAGTATCTGTGAGGGGTTGCAGTGTTGTGCCACCAGAGCCTAAGGCCCAATTTTTCAGCCCCTGTTCAACAGGGGCATGCAATTATAATTATTGATCTAATAATTCACAGCAGGGCCCATTGCTGCGCCCACCAAGAGTAACTGTCAGGCCTTACAGTGTTGTGGCACCAGCACCATCATCACCACCACCACCACCACCAAAGGCCCAATTTTTCAGCCCCTGTTCAACAGGGGCATGCAGGGCCGGCCCTACCATGGGACCCGATGGTACCATTGTACCAGGCGGCACTTTTAGGGGGGCGGCAAATTGCCGCCTGCCCGCCATCCCATTCCGCCCGTTCCTCTCCCCCACTCCACCTTTCACTGTGAAACAGCAGCAGCGGCATTGTAAAGAATACACTGTGCCTGCGCTGCGGTGTGTGTTCTGGATTTAAAAAACTCCTTTCTGTCTCTTCCCCCTCCCTCCAGTCTCGTGCAGTGCGGGGTCCCTGTTATCTCCGACTCAACCTCCCCCCCCCCAATCACCAGTGCGGAGTGTTGTGAGAACTGGGGGGCGGAGCTCACTGTCTCCTGTCAGGCTGGCCAGAGGAAGGGAGGAGGTGAGCTGATTTTTTCTGGGAGAAGTTTTCTAGGGTGGATAGTAGTTGCTTTCAAGGTGTTTTTTTCTTCAGGAGATGCAGTGAAGGGTTAACAGAAGTTGACAGAAGAATCGGAGGAGATAGTGAGTTTGAGTGTGGGGGGGGGGGAGGGGGGTCTGCAGCAGCCCGATCACATTTGACAGATCACTTCTAAGCATGAAAAGTCTGTGCAAACATCCTCCAATCCAATTGTTCAGACTAGATAATGTGAAGTCATTTATAACCATTCATGTAACCTGTATATATGTGGTGAGTTCACACCTCTGATTGTACAGACTCAGAGCCTGGATACCACAGGGTTATATGAATGGTCATACATTACCTTCACATTATCTGGGTATACAGAGTGCTGGGAGCTCCATTACATAGATCTGTAGTACTGTTGTATGATTTATTGTTGTATGTTTTTAGTGGATGAGTTTTTTTTTTATTATATACATCGCTATCTGACCACTTCTCAGCCCCCAACTCCCCCCAGCTTGCATCACCCCCCCAGACCACTTCATACAGACGTCACTCAGAGCTGCTTCCTACCCCCCCCCCCATCATTTCATGGTCACTTTCCTTCCCCTATCTTCCCAACATCACTCCCTGGTCACCCCATAGACACAGCAAGAAATCCCTCCCCATTCTGCCACCGCCATACCCTCCGAAGTCCTCTCCTGTACCAACTGCACCCATCATACCCTCCGAACTCCTCCCCTGTACTAACTGCACCCATCATACCCTCCGAACTCCTCTCCTGTACCAACTGCACCCATCATACCCCCTGAACCCCTCCCCTGTACTAACCGCACCCATCATACCCTCCGAACTCCTCCCCTGTACTAACTGCACCCATCATACCCTCCGAACTCCTCTCCTGTACTAACTGCACCTATCATACCCTTCACACTCCTCTCCTGTACATACTGCCCCCCTCATACCCTCCAAACTCCTCTCCTGTACATACCGCCCCATCATACCCTCCACACTCCTCTCCTGTACAAACCGCCCCCCTCATACCCTCTCAACTCCTCTTCTATACATACTGCTCCATCATACCCTCCACACTTCTCTCTTATGCATACTGCCCCCATTATACCCTCTGCACTCCTCTCCTGTACATACTGCCCCCATCTTACCCTCTGCACTCCTCTTCTGCAGAACCCTGTGCATTCAGATGTAAAGGGGAACTCTGCAGATTCAGATCTAAAGGAGAACTCTGTTGACTCTGATATAAAGGGGGACTCTTGTGATTAACTCCATATGATTAGAAATTTTATTTAATCACAAAAATATATGTACAGGGTATACTAAATAAAATAAAAAAATAGCTGTGCATTGCTTTGTACAGAGGTAATGAATTTAATGTACTACAAAAAAATATATATATTGGCGTGTGCTGCTAATGTGTTCGGGTTTGGCTTGACGAAAAGGTGGCAACCCTACTCTGCACTGTGAGGCAAATTGTCGCTAACCCGTTCCGCCCGCTCCGCTGTGAGGCAAATTGACGCCCGCCCGCCAGCCAGCCCGCTCCGCTCCCCGCGCGCTCCATTCACCTGGGCGTTGGGCCAAGGTGAATGGAGCATGCGGGCAGAACAGAGGAACAGTCAGCGGGCGGGACAGTCAGCAAGTGAGCGGGCTTGCTGGCCAAACAGCGGGAGGGGGAGCAGAGAGATGACATCATCTCTCACTGCCCGCCCTGCATCACTGCATTTCCGCCCCCACTGTGCGGGCAGCAGAGAGATTACATTAGCTCTCTGCTGCCTGCCTTTACTCTGGGACACAGCAAGTGACAATCTGCAACGTGTGGCAGGTGACGTTGTGGCAAGTGACAATCCGCAATGTGTGGCAGGTGACGTTGTGGCAAGTGACAATCTGCAACGTGTGGCAGGTGACGTTGTGACAAGTGACAATCCACTATGTGTGGCCGGTGACATCGCGGCCGCCGGCTACGCACAGGTCCTTTTATACTCCTATATACATGTATAGAGCCATGACAGGTCCTCTTTATACTCCTACATACATGTATAGAGCCATGGCAGGTCCTCTTTATACTTCTATATACATGTATATAGCCATGACAGGTCCTCTTTATACTCCTACATACATGTATAGAGCCATGACAGGTCCTCTTTATACTCCTACATACATGTATAGAGCCATGACAGGTCCTCTTTATATTTCTATAAACCGTATTTTTCCGTGGATAAGACGCTATTTTTTCCTAAAATAATAGCCTGTAAATCGAACAGCGTCTTATACACGGTTGGTCAGCCTGGGAGACATCCGCGAAGGTGCGTCGCGGCCCATAGCTTGTCAAGTGGCTTTCTCCAATCACGAGCCGTATGTTACTGACGTCAGCTAAAGCTGGGGTGGAGGTGGAGAGTGAGCAGATGCGATCCTGTTGGAAGTGGAGATGCACAGATGCAACAGGGACCGGAGTGTTCTGGGACCAAGATGTCAGAAAATAATAAAAGTAAGTGATTGTCTTACTCTGCCAAATGTAGCCAGCTATGCAAAAAAGAGCGTGGGAATAGAGCTGCAGAGAAACAGTTTGGACTTGCCTCCGCAGAGTGTATGATAGACAGTGGAGAAAACAGGAAGAACAACCCCTGCATAATATACTAGTATTTAAACGTTACCTGCGGTAATTACTAAATAAAAATGTGTTCTGTTTTACCTATGTGTAAAATATTGATTTCTTAATTTTGGGTTGGAAAAGTGGGGGGCGTCTTGTACATGGGGGCGTCTTATAGACGGGGAAAATACGGTACATGTATAGAGCCATGACAGGTCCTCATTATACTTCTATATACATGTATAGAGCCATGGAAGGTCCTCTTTATACTCCTATATACATGAATAGAGCCATAACAGGTCCTTTTTATAGAGCCATGACAGGTCCACTTTAGTTATCATGATATAAAATGATGGATGTGGGGGCATTTTGGTGGGCGTGATTTTTTTTTTTTTTTTTTGGGGGGGGGGGGGGGCAGCATTTCATTCTTGGTACCAGGCAGCACAATGTCTTCGGCCGGCACTGGGGGCATGCAATTATAATTATTGATCTAATAATTCACAGCAGGGCCCATTGCTGCGCCCACCAAGAGTAACTGTCAGGCCTTACAGTGTTGTGGCACCAGCACCACCATCACCACCACCACCACCACCAAAGGCCCAATTTTTCAGCCCCTGTTCAACAGGGGCATGCAATTATAATTATTGATCTAATAATTCACAGCAGGGAGCATTGCTGCGCCCACCAAGAGTAACTGTCAGGCCTTACAGTGTTGTGGCACCAGCACCACCATCACCACCACCACCACCACCAAAGGCCCAATTTTTCAGCCCCTGTTCAACAGGGGCATGCAATTATAATTATTGATCTAATAATTCACAGCAGGGCCCATTGCTGCGCCCACCAAGAGTAACTGTCAGGCCTTACAGTGTTGTGGCACCAGCACCACCATCACCACCACCACCAAAGGCCCAATTTTTCAGCCCCTGTTCAACAGGGGCATGCAATTATAATTATTGATCTAATAATTCACAGCAGGGACCATTGCTGCGCCCACCAAGAGTAACTGTCAGGCCTTACAGTGTTGTGGCACCAGCACCACCATCAAAGGCCCAATTTTTACTACCACTGATCAACAATTATATGTTATTACAATTCCTGATATAATAGTTGACAGCAGGGCGTTCCAGCACCCACCAAGAATAACTGTGAGTGCTTTCAGTGTTGTGCCAACACCAACACCTAAGGGGCCAATTTCTGCAGAGTATATACGGCAGGTCCCTACTTTCAAACATCCAACTTACAAACTACTACTACTTGCAAACGGAAGAAGACAACAGGAAGTGAGAGGAAATCTACCCCTTGGAAGGAAAATTCTCTCCTGTAAGAATTAATATGGGAGAAAGGTGTCTCCTCTCTACTGATGCTTTATCACCAATCCTTGTTTCAATAAAAACACCACATTTCAAAAACAGTTGTCATTGGGACGCAAAGTGAGGTGAAATGTTCTGAACAGGGGCACAGACAGCAAAAAAAATGTGACAGGGGTGATAACCGTTCCCTATGTTTTACAAAAAGCTAAAAAAAAGGAATTTGGCATGGAGCTCCACTTAAACAATGCAGCTGTTCAAAATTACAAACAGATTCTACATAAGAACAAACCTACAGTCCCTGTCTTGTATGCACCGCCTGTATACGGCTGTTCAGAGTATATAGGTCCTTTTTTATTTTGTGTGCGGGGTTCCCCTTAATATCCATACAAGACCCAAAGGGGCTGGTAATGGGCTGGGGTAGGGGGGGGGTTGATGGGGTAGCTATGCCATTTTTCCTAAAGATTTTCATCCATATTACCGGGACCAGACATTGCATTAAAGCCGCAAGCAGTTTTAAATGGCTTTTTTTCCTTTAGAAATGTTATTTTGTGCAGGGACAGTTCTAAACACGGGAAACACGTGGCACTTCACAGGCATACTTTAGACACCCCCCAGGTACAATATTTAAAGGAATATTTGACTTTTTTTTTTTTCACTTTATGCATCATTAAAATGACTGCTCCCGGAAAACGTCCGTTTTTAAAACTTCTTTTTGCATTGATACATGTCCCCTGGTGCAGAACCCGGGTTCCCAAACTCTGTTTCGGACAATAACATGGATAATAGTCATTATAATTAGCACTTTAGAATCCGAACGTTCGCATCCATTGTATTTAATAGGGTTCTAATGTTCGTGCGAACTTTCGGTCCGTTCGCGGGTTCTGGTGCAAACCGAACCCGGGGGTGTTCGGCTCATCACTAGTCCTGAGTGTACAAGTAGTAAAGCAAATCTCCCAAAAGAGACCAAAGCAAGTCTCTAGATCCAGAGGCTGGTACTCACTGTGCCCTGAAGAGTGTGTAGCCACATGCAGTATCAGTCAACTTCTGTACTCCAAATGCCTGTGTCCTGGATACTTAGGAAGCTTTCTGCAAGTGCTTCAGGAGAATAGAACAGAGGTCCTCCAGCCAAACATTAGCTGGGACTCCATAAAAGATTCTTTCAGGTGGATTCCCAGGGATGCCACAGCCCTCAGGTCTGAGTCTTACTCCCCTAGAAACAAGAGGCCTCTACTCTGGGTTCCAGCCTATTTATACCCCTCTAAGTCCCCTGCTGGTCACTCACCATATTGACCAGGGATTGGCTGAAGAGGCATTAATATGCAGGCTACAGTCTATGCTCTTCCAATTACTATGTCTCAAGTCCCTGGGATACAGGGGGAAGCAGCTGAGTCCAAACCAGGAGAGCCCAGAGCAGACCAGACTAAACAATTGTTGCTCTCCCTAGCTACAGGGAGGCCAAAAACTAAATTTCAACCACTAGTAGCCTAATGGGGCACTACATTTATGACAGGGGTGTATTTACTAAAACCAGAGCATGCAAAATCTGGTGCAACTCTGCATAGTAACCAATCAGCTTACAGGATTTTTTTTGTCAAAGCTTAATTGAACAAGCTGAAGGTAGAAGCTGATTGGTTAATATTTACAGTTGCATTAGATTTTAAACTCTAGTCTCCAGTTTTAGTAAATCAACCCCAGAGTGCTTTAACCAACTAAATGTCACCCAGTTGGATTAACAAAATGTGTCAAAATTGCTGATTCTCCCAGTTAAGTACTCAGATATAGCAGGATGAATTTAAAGAAAAAGCAATTACTACTCTATTTCCATCTTTTCTACAACGGTGTGATTGTTCTGCACATGTGACAGGTCTGCTCATTTCTGTGGATATATGAAAGTGATAGAAGACAAATAATATTGCACCTTTATTGGCCTTTTAATTACTTTTCTTACAAGGCATTCACAAAGCCGTTCCTTCACCTTCCTCACCTGTATCATGAACTGTTAAACAGGTATACTTGGATAATTGCGTTATTTTGACCTTCTCTGCAATGGCAATCTTTTTCAACTTTTTTTTATAACTGAATCCATATTACATGGAGCTTTTTTTTTCTTTTTTCCCTGTTATTGAATGTTTTTCATTCTTTGCTCTGCAATGTTGGGAGCCGCTCTACCTGAGAGCAACACATTTTCTGCAGGCAGGAGTTTTACTTGGCATGGAGTTTCGGATCTTGGATGGATTTTGGGCACCTGCTGAAAATGTTCTTCTGCTGCTTTTACTGTTTTTCTGTTAATTGACTTTTGGCTACAATACTAAAAGCAGACTATTGAAAATCAATCAGCATGCGGAGTTTGAAAGCAAAAAAAAATCAGATATTACAATACTGCAGAGTTAATAATCTAAAATTAACCTTTTAACTGCTAGCAGTACACTGATCATTACAGACAGATCGATAAGGCTTTGCCTTGCAGTAGAATGTAAAGCATTGGAGTACTTAGGGTACCTGGAAGCAGGTATAGACCAACAATGAGAAAACAGTTATTCCAACAAACTCAATTATTCACGAGTCTATCAGATAGACTGACTGGAGCCTTTTAACCCATCAAGTACAGTAAATCAGCAACAAATATCTCTTAAACACAGAAATGGGAATTAAC
This sequence comes from Rana muscosa, assembly GCA_029206835.1. NCBI lineage: Eukaryota > Metazoa > Chordata > Amphibia > Anura > Ranidae > Rana > Rana muscosa. Next base: position 110,537,525 of record CM055127.1, on the reverse strand, counting down.
AATAAAGGGTAACGCCACAAAGTAAAAAAATAATGGATTATTAAAAGTTAAAAGTAAAAATTGTAGCGCTACCTCCGCAGGAGACACTGGATAAGATGGGTCCTCTGTTCTTTGCCTCAACCTTTTCAAGTACATCAGCCTCTCTGACACACAAGGTTGAGTGTTCAAACATACAATATCACAAAAAATAACTGAAAGTACCCAATAGTAGTGCTATATTAAAGAAAACAGGCACCAAACCAGGTAGTAATGGCCAACTTAATATATATCACCCAATATGGTTTGCAACTGGCAAGCATAAAATGGATTAACAATGGTAATAACACAATTTCAGCATACAATGTGATTAACAGTCAAGACTAGGCATAATATGACATTTGGCTTCCAGATCAGCATAAACAGTGGTAAGGCCACCTCAAGTGCAGTAGTGAGCAGTAGTAAAGTTTAATCTACCTGTAGGCAGGTGCAGTCTATTTTCCCCACTGTAGGTGGTGCTCTACCGCAGCAGTATTGCAGTGGGAGGGGAAGTCAAGAGGAACATGGTTCCTCTATGCTTTCCTGGGTCACTGGGGAAGCTCTCCGATTGGATGTTGCTGCCCCATGTGACTCTGGCAGCCATCTTGGGTCAGTCAGAGCCTGCATCCCAGGTTTGTTGTGCATTTTGTATGTGGGTAGCGTAGGGACAGGTCACCCATCTGACAGGGGCAGTGATTATCATCAGGGAGAGATTCCAGATGAATAGGGAAAAGACAGGGACATGCCATCCTTTGGGCCATGGGAGACCTCCCTATTTGGGCATGCACCGGCCAGGCTGCCTTCCTCCCCGCAGGACAGACACTGTTAGCACTCCTGAGACCTGCTCTGCTATACATCGCTGTTGTATTCTTTAAGTGCTCCTGGTCGGGTGCCTTTCTCCCGGGCTTGTTGTGTATTGCCAAACGCTAACTTTAAAGTGGTTGTAAAGGTGTAATAGATTGCCTCCGGCCCAAAACTAGAATGTTTGTCCTGTTCTGCCTCTGATCCTAATTCAATATGATGTGAGAGCATGCATGCTTAAAGTATTACTCACTGAGACAGACTTGTCAGTATGGATTCTCCCTCATCTCTGAGGTTTATTCAAGGTCTCAGTTCCTTATATAAACTAAGTGACATAAGCAATCGTCATCACAAATGTGTGCATATCATTGGTTCATTCCATATATGGTCCTTCTCTTGTGACGTCTGTTTCTTCCACGTGCCGATGCATTCCAGGACATGGGGACCATTTTAGCTTAGACGATGGGAGGACGGAGGAGTGGACAGGAAATCTGTTCCTCGTTTATGAAGTGAATACCTCTGTCATATTTTTAGTCAAGGAGAATACTTCTTATCTTGATACATGAATACTAAAACACACACACATGATAATACTCTTGGTTATATTTTTAGCTAGCATACATAAACTTTCTGGTTCCCAATATGAGCATCAAAAAGTTTCTTATCCTTGAATATATCTTAGTGTGAGTGTGAGTGTGTGTGTGTTCCTCAAAACTGACCCCACCCTTTTTCCAAATGTGTGTGTGCGTGTCAGCTCATTTCTCCCTAAAAACTAAAATAGCACTAACTCCTTAAACTCTAAAATTCCTAAGGATGGGGCTGTGAACTATGTGAGTAGCTGAAACAAGACTCATTTAACCACTTAACGACCGCTCACTGTATATATACGTCGGCAAAATGGCACAGACAGGCACAATCATGTACCTGTATGTGCCTGCCTTCGTATGGGTGGGGGGTCCGATCGGACCCCCCTCCAGTACAGTGAGCGGTCGGTATCGCTCCAGGAGCGATCCGTGATGAGGGGGCGGCCATTGGTTTCTGGGCACTCCCTCGCCATCGCTCCCGGCGAATCAAATGCTTCCTCTGCCTGTGTAATGTAAACACAGGCAGAGGAAGTGATGTCATCTTTCCTGCAGCGCTCAGTTCGTCCCAGAGCGCCGTGGAGAGAAGACATCAAGCAAGTGCACAAACAGTACACTGACACCAGGACACATAGGCACACGATCGCCCCCCCAGTCACCCCCAGATCATCCCCCAGCCCCCAGTCACAGTGTTACCGATTGCAGTGATCATTTATTTACTGATCACTGCAAACAGTGACATTTTTAACTGTAAAAGTTTCAGGGCAGTTAGTGTTAGGTCCCTTTAGGTCCAGAGTAGCCCCCTAACCCCCCCCAATAAAGGTTTAACCCCTTGATCGCCCCCCAGGTAACCCTTTCACCCCCTAGCACCACTGTCAGGAAGCAATTGTTTTTCTGATCGCTGTATTAGTGTCGGTGGTGCCGCTAGGTAGTCAGTTATTTGTTTAGGTTCGCCGCCAGGTTTTTATAGCATCAGGTACCCCCATATATTACCTAATAAAGGTTTAACCCCTTGATCCGCCCCCCAGATAACCCTTTCACCCCCTTTTGCCAGTGTCACTAAGCGATCGTTTTTCTGATCGCTGTATTAGTTATGCTGGTGCCGCTAGGTAGTAAGTTATTTTTTTAGGTTCGCCGCCAGGTTTTTATAGCATCAGGTACCCCCATATATTACCTAATAAAGGTTTAACCCCTTGATCGCCCCCCAGGTAACCCTTTCACCCCCTTTTGACTGTGTCACTAAGCGATCGTTTTTCTGATCCCTGTTTTAGTTATGCTGGTGCCGCTAGGTAGTCAGTTATTTTTTTAGGTTCACCGCCAGGTTTTTATAGCGTCAGGTACCCCCATATATTATCGAATAAAGTTTTTAACCCCCTGATTGCCCCTAGAGTTAACCCTTTCACCAGTGATCACCGTATAAGTGTCACTGGTGACACTGGTTAGCCAGTTAGTTATTTTGTTATTTAGGTTCCCCGTCAGGTTTTTATATAGCGTCAGGTACCCCCATATATTACCTAATAAAGGTTTTAACCCCCTGATTGCCCCTAGTTAACCCTTTCACCAGTGATCACCGTATAAGTGTTACGGGTGACGCTGGTTAGTTAGTTTGCTTTTTATAGTGTCAGGGCACCCGTCGTATATAACCCAATAAAGGTTTAACCTCCTGATCGCCCGGTGGGTGATATCAATTGCCCCAGGCAGCATCAGGTTAGTGCCAGTAGCGCTAACACCCACGCATGAAGCATACACCTCCCTTAGTGGTATAGTATCTGAACAGATCAATATCTGATCAGATCTATACTAGCGTCCCCAGCAGTTTAGGGTTCCCAAAAACGCAGTGTTAGCGGGATCAGCCCAGATACCTGTAGCACCTGCGTTTTGCCCCTCCGTCCAGCCCAGGCCACCCAAGTGCAGTATCGATCAATCACTGTCACTTACAAAACACAACACACATAACTGCAGCGTTCGCAGAGACAGGCCTGATCCTTGCGACTCCAGTGCTGTAGGAGGTGATTTCACCACCACAGTTAAAAAAAAGAGCATATATGCCGAAGCATGGGGGCAGCAGGGGCGGAGGAGTGATTTTGCTCCTAATGCCGCGTACATACGGTCGAAATTCCGACGGAGGCTTGCCCGTGGAAAAGTCAGACCGTGTGTACGCGGCATAACTTTTGCGGGAGGATGCCAACATGCTTCGGCATATATAAATGGTGCATGTATGCCCATCATTAGAAGTGGGTGAATGAAGGGAGGTATTCTAATGGTGGGCATACCCACCGATCATCTATTTTTTTAGTTCAGCCAACAGACTGCATGAAAAAAATGATTACAATACATGTCCAACAAGGACCAGCAACGTACTGGTATGTTGCTGGACTTTGAATGGTTATACCAGAATGATGCCTGCGGGTTTAGGTATCATCTTGGTATCATTCTTTTCAGCCAGCGGACGGCTTTAATGTAAAAGCAATCCTAGCGGCTAATTAGCCTCTGGACTGCTTTTACAAGCAGTGGGAGGGAATGTCCCCCCGGATATAAAAAGCGCCATTGGGAAATTGGGAAAGTATTTTATCACACCGATTTTGGTGTGGTCAGATGCTTTAAGGGCAGAGGAAAGATCTAGGGTCTAATAGACCCCAGTTTTTTTTCAAAAAAAGAGTACCTGTCACTACCTATTTCTATCATAGGGGATATTTACATTCCCTGAGATAACAATAAAACTTATTAAAAAAATATGGAAGGAACAGTTTAAAAATAAAATAAAAAAGCAAAATTAATAATAAAAAAAAGCACCCCTGTCCCGCCCTGCTCTTGCGCAAGGGCGAACGCAAGCGTCGGTCTGGCATCATATGTAAACAGCAATTGCATCATGCATGTGAGGTATCACCTCAAAGGTCAGATCGAGGGCAGTAATTTTAGCAGTAGACCTCCTCTGTAAATCTAATGTGGTAACCTGTAAAGGCTTTTAAATGCTTTTAAAAATGTATGTAGTTTGTCGCCACTGCGCGTTTGTGCGAAATTTTAAAGCATGTCGTGTTTGGTATCTATGTACTCGGCCTAAGATCATCTTTTTTATTTCATCAAACATTTGGGCAATATAGTGTGTTTTAGTGCATTCAAATAAAAAAAAAAGTGTATTTTTTACCCAAAAAATGTGTTTGAAAAATCGCTGCGCAAATACTGTGTGAAAAAAAATGCAACACCCACCATTTTAATCTGTAGGGCCTTTGCTTTAAAAAAATATATAATGTTTGGGGGTTCAACATAATTTTCTTGCAAAAGAAATATGTTTTCATGTAAACAAAAAGTGTCAGAAAGGGCTTTGTCTTCAAGTGGTTAGAAGAGTGGATGATGTGTGACATAAGCTTTCTAATGTTGTGTATAAAATGCCAGGACAGTTCAAAACCCCCCCAAATGACCCCATTTTGGAAAGTAGACACCCCAAGCTATTTGCTGAGAGGCATGTCGAGTCCATGGAATATTTTATATGTTGACACAAGTTGCGGAAAAAAAATAAATGTATTTTTTATTTTAATTTTTTTTGCACAAAGTTGTCACTAAATGATATATTGCTCAAACATGCCATGGGCATATGTGGAATTACACCCCAAAATACATTCTGTTGCTTCTCCTGAGTACGGGAATACCACATGTGTGAGACACTTTCTTCATTTTCAAAAATAAATGAGAGCTGTAAAATACTCACCATGCCTCTCAGCAAATAGCTTGGGGTGTCTACTTTCCAAAATGGGGTCATTTGGGGGGGGGGGGGGGGTTTGTGCTATTTTGGCATTTTATGGCCTTCGAAACTGTGATAGGTAGTGAGGAGTGAAATCAAAAATTTGTGCCCTTAGAAATCCTGAAGGCGGTGCTTGGTTTTCGGGGTCCCATACGCGGCTAGGCTCCTAAAAAGTCCCACACATGTGGTATCCCCGTACTCAGGAGAAGCAGCAAAATGTATTTTGGGGTGCAATTCCACATATAGCCATGGCATGTGTGAGCAATATATCATTTAGTGACAACTTTTTGTAATTTTTTATTTTTTTTGTCATTATTCAATCACTTGGGACAAAAAAAAAATATTCAATGGGCTCAACATGCCTCTCAGCAATTTCCTTGGGGTGTCTACTTTCTAAAATGGGGTCATTTGGGGGGGTTTTGTGCTATTTTGGCATTTTATGGTCTTCGAAACTGTGATAGGTAGTGAGGAGTGAAATCAAAAATTTGCACCCTTAGAAATCCTGAAGGTGGTGCTTGGTTTTCGGGGTCCCGTACGCGGCTAGGCTCCTAAAAAGTCCCACACATGTGGTATCCCCGTACTCAGGAGAAGCAGAAAAAAATTATTTTGGGGTGCAATTCCACATATAACCATGGCATGTGTGAGCAATATATCATTTAGTGACAACTTTTTGTAATTTTTTTTATTTTTTATTTATTTTTTGTCATTATTCAATCACTTGGGACAAAAAATAAATATTCAATGGGCTCAACATGCCTCTCAGCAATTTCCTTGGGGTGTCTACTTTCCAAAATGGGGTCATTTGGGGGGGGGGTTTGTACTGCCCTGCCATTTTAGCACCTCAAGAAATGAGATAGGCAGTCATAAATTAAAAGCTGTGTAAATTCCAGAAAATGTACCCTAGTTTTTAGACGCTATAAATTTTGCGCAACCCAATAAATATACGCTTATTGACATTTTTTTTACTAAAGACATGTGGCTGAATACATTTTGGCCTAAATGTATAACTAAAATTGAGTTTATTTGATTTTTCTTATAACAAAAAGTAGAAAATATCATTTTTTTTCAAAATTTTCGGTCTTTTTCCGGTAATAGCGCAAAAAAAATAATTGCAGAGGCAATCAAATACCATTAAAAGAAAGCTCTATTTGTGGGAAGAAAAGGACGCAAATTTCGTTTGGGTACAACATTGCATGTCCGCACAATTTCCAGTTAAAACAGCGCAGTGCCAAATTGTAAAATCACCTCTGATCTTTATGCTGCGTATTGTTCCGGGGCTTAAGTGGTTAACTTGCAACAAACTTCTGAACCAATATACCAAAACATAAAGAAGGAAATCAAATAACAATATTTGATTAGTTAAAGAGAGATAACACAGACATAAAATAATCATTTTATCAACTCCATCACAAAGGCAGAAGTTTTTTTTTTTTATCTTAATGTATTGTATGCATTAAGATAAAAAACTTCTGTGCAGCAACCCCCCTCAGCCCCCCTCAGCCCCCTACTACTTACCTGAGCCCCCTCTCTATCCAGCGATGTGCATGAGTGCCTCGGCTATCCAAGACTCTCCATCCTGATTGGCTGCGACACAGCAGCGGCGCCATTGGCTCCCGCTGCTGTTAATCAAAGTCAGTTAGCCAATCAGAAGAGAATGAGGGTGGGGCCGAATCAGGGCCTAAATGGACACACGGAGCTGTGGCTCAGTTTGGGTGCCCCATAGCAAGCTGCTTGCTGTGGGGGCACTTGACAGGAGGAGGGGCCAGGAGCTCCGGCGAGAGACCCGAGAAGAGAAGGATCAGGGCTGCTCTGTGCAAAACCACTGCACAGAGCAGTTAAGTATAACATGTGTGTTATTTTTAAAGAGAGAAAAAAGAGACTTTAGTATTACTTTAATACAATTTCTGTTCCTGAAATTGGACTCATTGAAACTGAGTGTTTGCTACGCTGCATCTCCCCATATACCAAGTGTTGGAACTATACTAACCGGGGCGCATTTTTGGTGGTGATGTTAGTCCTAGGCCGACTAGGTATGCACTGCCTAAAAGAAAAGGAGGATGGTAGCAAAGGGGCAGGAAAACAAAGGGGCTTGCGGAATAATAATTACAGAAGGGGCAGTCCTTTAAAGTGGTTTTAAACCCACTAACTTTTTTTTTTGCCCACCTGCAAGAGAAAGGCATAATGAGCTAATATGACTAGCATACTAGCTCATTATGTACCACTTACCTTAGATCGGGGCCACCGAAGCAGTCCGCGCCCCTCTGTCCAGACGCAGACATCACTGCGGCGATAGCCGAAATGTTACTTCCGGGTATCGCCGCACCAGCCAATCACAGCGCCTCTCCGGCGCTGTGATTGGCCGGAGCGGCGAAGACGTGATTCCGCGCATGCGCACGGGAGCCGTCACATTCGGCTACGCCCAGCGATTGCTGGGAAGTAGCCGATTTTGTGAATGGGATTGACCCCATGAATGCACCGTTGTCTACGGCGCGCATGCGCCGTAGACAGCGGCGCCTGTCTTTTTAGTAAATATCTCCTAAACCGTGTAGGTTTAGGAGATATTTCTTGCACCTACAGGTAAGCCTTAATCTAGGCTTACCTGTAGGTGCAAGTTGAAAAAGTGGGTTTACAACCACTTTAAGGGTGTTCTTCTGCCAGCTATTGTTGGGGCCCTTTAAGGGTGGATTTCCACTTAATGACCTTAAGTCCCAGTTAAACTATGTGCAGTATAGGTACAGTATAGGTCAGTGATGGCGAACCTTGGCACCCCAGATGTTTTGGAACTACATTTCCCATGATGTTCAACTACACTGCAGAGTGCATGAGCGTCATGGGAAATGTAGCTCCAAAACATCTAGGGTGCCAAGGTTCGCCATCCCTGGTATAGGTATACCTATGTAGCCTTCCAATGCTGCTTGCTGCGATGGCCAGTTATAGATGGGGGCAGTGGCACCTTTTTTGTCTAAGGCCTCGTACACACGACCGATTTTCTCGTCGTAAACAGTCAAGAAAAGTGCCGCGAGAGTTTTTTTGTCTAGAAAAACGTTCGTGTGTATGGTTTTACGACGAGAAACTTGACGAGAATCTCGACGAGAAAATAGAGAACCTGCTCTCTATTTTCTCGTCAGGAGTCCAGATTTCCTCGTCGTGTTTCTCGTCGGCCTGTTTTGTGACGAGAAAATGGTTCGTGTGTATGCTTTTACGACTCTTCCAAAAGCGCGCATGCTCACAAGCAACTATGAGACGGGAGCGCATCTTCTGGTAAAACAAGCCTTCATAATGGAGAGAGCACATTCGTCACGCTCATAAATATTTCATCGTTTAAATGTTCTGCATTGAATTCTTCGTTAGAATGTTACATTAATCAAAACGAGAGACCTTCTTTTGCTGCTGATATTCACACAGAGTTATGCCTTATTTTTAACCTTTTTCATGCTGCTCTTTATAAGATTTATGTGTATTATATCGTGCAAGTTTTTAGGAATAATTTAAATGGTTAGATTTTTCAAAATGATGTTAATTATAATTTCTCAATGTTTTGATAGCGATCTCCCATTTAATTTTCTAATCTATATTTTTAAAATTTCACACCATGTTTTTGAGCTAATCAGATTTAGTTATTCTTTTGGGGGGGTGATATCTGTGCCTTTTATTGTCAGTCAAATGTATCTGCTTACTCCAAAGCTTGTTTTTTTTTATTTAAAAATACACATAGTCAAGTATGAACTTAAACAAAAAACACATTTATTCATGTTTATAAATTAAATAAAGAGAAGGCAGCGCTGGAGAAGCTGCTGCCATTTGTGCATCCCAGGGACCCCAGAGCACACAGCAACCCTGTGTGGACACTAAAATTGGGAGCTTGAGAAGGCCCACATTTCAGAACACAATCTGATGCTGGCCTCCCAGAGGTCAGGAACAGCAGCAGGTGAGATATATGTCCCAAGTGTGTGGTACTACAACAGGCTGCCTTCTGTCCGACCAGTGCGACCACAATGAAGCAAGGCCATCACTTCCTCTTCTTCCTGGCAACCTTCCCTGCAGCCTTTACTGAAGCCTTCCTTCTTCGTTTAGCTGGAGGCTGGCCCACTGGAGGGGTACTCCTGTCAGGAGGAGGAGGTGGAGGTGTAGCAGAAGGGGGTGGGGCAGAAGAAGAAGGTGGAGGTGTAGCAGAAGGGGGTGGGGCAGAAGGTGGAGGTGTAGCAGAAGGGGGTGGGGCAGAAGGTGGAGGGGTAGCAGAAGGGGGTGGGGCAGAAGGTGGAGGGGTAGCAGAAGGGGGTGGGGCAGAAGGTGGAGGGGTAGCAGAAGGGGGTGGGGCAGAAGGTGGAGGGGTAGCAGAAGGGGGTGGGGCAGAAGGTGGAGGGGTAGCAGAAGGGGGTGGGGCAGAAGAGGAAGGTGGAGGTGGAGGTTGAGGTTGGGTCAGTTGGGCCACCTCACATATGGCGGTATTGGGGGTAATTTGCTCCATCACCCCCTTGTTGAGCAAGGTGATGAGCAGGGGTTCGCATAGGAGGCGTTGCTCCATGCTCATCACCTTGAACTTAGCCTCCACTAGGCCGGCAATGGCCTCTTCAGGGGATGTGGGCTCCTTGAGGGTGGCATGGGCCTCTTTAATAAGGGCCATTGCTGCCTCACTGGTGGTCCTGTCCCTCCTGCCACTTTTGTGAAGCCTGATGGGAGGCACCTGGGATCTGTTGCTTCTCCTTTGCCCTGCCACCTCCTGTCTGCCACTGCGCCCTGCCACCTCCTGTCTGCCACTGGGCCCTGCCACCTCCTGGCTGCCACTGGGCCCTGCCACCTCCTGGCTGCCACTGGGCCCTGCCACCTCCTGGCTGCCACTGGGCCCTGCCACCTCCTGGCTGCCACTGGGCCCTTCCTCCTCCTGCCTGACAGTTTCCAGACCCTCCTCCTGGCTGATTTCATCCTGTGTATGAAAAAGAAACATAGTTTAATATGTTGGTTTAATCTTTGCATCAAACTTTGTAATCCTGATGGAAGCAATTAGAATGTAAATGCATAAATCCTTGCTTTAAATTTACCACTACATCAGCTTGACTATTTACCACACAATTAAGTGCAGAATAATGTCTACAGATCATGATTTCACTTGTTGAATACAAAATAATGTATGTTTCTCATCCTGACATATTTGGGAAACATTAATTTTATCCCACTACATTTTCAGTTAATACTATACCTGGCTCCAGATGGCCAAATCAGGATCATCCAGGATGGCTGCCTCCTCTTGCTCCAGAGAAGGCTCAGGTTGGCTGCAGGGAAGTCTGGGGGGAAGAGTGGAGAGTGATGGCCTTGGCTCAATGTGGTCATCCAGGAAGGACATCCTGCTGTAGTACCACAAAACCGGGACATAAACATCATCTGCTGCTGCTCCTGACCTCTGAGAAGCCAGCACCTTAGAGCGTTCAGTCCTGTAGGTACCTCTCAAGCTCCCAATTTTAGTGTCCACTTGTTTTGCTGTGGCTGTGGGCACCTTGGTATGCACAAATGGGAGCAGCTTATCCAGCGCTGCTTTTCTCACCCCTTTTTTTTTATGGATGGGGTTTTTGGTCTCCCACAGAGCCGGCAGCTCCATTACCCGGTCAATAAATTCCGCCAGGAACTCTTTGTCGCTAATAAATACATTCATATTGTATCTGCAAGTAAAATAAATTATATTTAAATAATGTGAGGCAAACAGTCTAACCTCCTTCACATCCTAGTCACCATATATATCCTCCAACAATCTCAAGACAGTATAGGCCAACAATTTTAACAAGTCTCACAAAATCACATACCTTCGTTCGCACGTCCGTCACTTGAACTCCTCTCTCCGCACACCGAACGTACTATAGTCACATGTGTGTTTGCTATATACACACCACGCATGCGTCCAAATTGGAACACGTCGCTCCGCACACGTCGCCCGCCCATGACGTTCTAACTAACATCTTTTCCCCGCCCCTTCTCTTTCGGCGCGCAGACAGATATGGCGGAGTTACAGCAGGTGTCTGATAATTCCGCAACTAGCGAGGAGACAAGCCCGGAGACCGAGGACACGTCACGATCAAGGAGGAGATTCAAGGCATCGAATATGTCTTTGGCGGAGATGGCGGAGATGGTGGACATCTTGGTCAAGGCTGATTATGATGCCAAGCATGGGCCGTATAGCAAACCAAATAGAAGGAAGGCCAAAATCCTCACTAAAGTTGTGAAGAGTCTGAGGGCGAAGTTCGGGGTGAAACGCTCAAATGAGCAGCTCAGAAAGAGGTGGTCAGACCTCAAACTGAGGGAGCCAGACCAGTTGAGGAGCATAAAGAGGATGCTCGCTAAAAGTAAGTAAAATGACGACCTTTCTGCTATTAATCTTTTTAGAAACTTACTTTTTTTTATTTTTAAAGCATATTGGACTCCCTTCCAAAATGTATTATTTTGAACTAGGTTGGGCACAGTAATCGTTCGTTACGTTACCGACACTTCGTTCGGCCACTATCCGTGGTTTTGGCTTATTTAAGACCCCCAAAAGTAATTAGACATCTGCCATTTTTGATCAAGTATTGTGGATAATTTTTAAGTCTAGATGATGTGTTTGTAAGGAGAATGAAATGCAAACTTTAATCAGTGTAAAGGAGAGGACACTCAGCAGCTGCTTCCACATCTGTACTTTGGAGCACTATAGTGTGGGCCACCAGACCCGCCTTTTTTGGGTGTCCCACACAGGTGCATCAGAGTTTATTTGTGGTGCCTCCATGTCCAAAAAATTACATCCAAATGTGAATAATAAACATATTTGGGGTCATAAAGAATGCATTTTTCTTTAAATTCCGCACAAACACACACTTGTACCCCACTTCCAAACAATTTAGCCTGTTTTAAGTTTAAAAATGAGATTTTTACAGTGTGATAAATAGACCTTTGGTTTTATTCTCATAGGGGAGAGAAGACTGGGAGGAGGACACTCCAGGGAGCACATGCACCCCACAACTTCCAAGCAACCCCAAACTCCCAAAGATCCACAACCGAAAGATGTGCAGGAAGTTGAGGTGGAGGAAGGAGAAGTGCAGGAAGGAGAGGTGGATGACGTTGTGGATCTGGTCACCACAACAGGTCAGTATCTGACACCACAGCTTAAGGTAAGCGAGGTAGGCCTGCAGAGTTTTATTATTTTTTTTTTATGGTTTTTAGGGGATGGAAATGTTGTGAAGGATAGCACACCGTTCTCTGCTGACAGTGCCCTCCGCCTCATCCAGCAAGTGATGGAATGTAGCACGGAACTGGACCTAATTAAACAAAGAATCCATGTGATGGAACAAACATTTAAAGACATTCTCGATGTTTTGGGGAGAATTCAATAAGCCATCCAAACACATTTGTTTTTACATGTTTGTTTTTATATTTTTACTAATTTTTTGAGTAACAAAGCAGCCAAAAATTGAATATGCACACAGTGTGTGAACATGTGCTATCTGCCATCAGGGGATATCCATGTACGTCTTTTGTGGGTGCAACACCTTCCTCGTATCAAAAGTCGGTGAACTGAGGAAGGGGATGCACCCCCAAAACACATCCATTGATCACCCCTGATGGCAGATAGCACATGTTGACAATAGGGATCAAGATTGTAAACTTCCTATTTGCAAAAAAGTAAAAATGTGTGCATATTGAATTTTTGACTGGGCAAGGGGTGGCAGGACCCCATATTAGGACGGGCACATAGAGACATAGTTTGTGTAACTGAATGTCTCAGATTGCTCAGAGGTATCCAATGTTGTCATTTTAGAAATGCAAGTGGTATTTTTGTATTTTCATAAGCCAAAATTTGACGGGTTGTGGTCAGGCCAACCCCAAAGTAAAACAAAAAAAAATGTGCAGAGAGTAAAATATTTGAACACAAACAACGTGTAGCTTCTTTTTATAATACACTCTAAGCTTATTTGGTTCTTTTGTAAGGTAACATAGTGAAATTGGTTGTTATTTACTAAAGTAAAATACACTTGCCACTACAAATGCACAAAGACAAACTAGGAGACAGGAAAGAACAAATAATTAAAGGTTTAAAGAAGATTTTTATTGGGATACTTAGACATAGGCTGGCATAGGAATTGCCCCCCTACCCGTGAAATACTCCATGTATTTGTCCCGAACCACACGGGCATTTTGGGGGGGCAAGCCAAGACGGGCAGATTCCAGGCCCGGAAGGGGATTTGCAGGGGAAAGTCCAGCCTCTGGCAAAACTGAGGCCTTATATGAATTCGCTTTGCGGCAAAGAAAATTGTGTAGCACACAGCAGCATAACACTACATAGTTTATTTTGTAGTCCGCCAAGTGGATGGAAGTCATAAAAAGGCGGAACCGGCGGGCCATTATGCCGAAGGCATTTTCAACGACTCTTCGGGCCCTGGCCAGCCGGTAATTGAACACACTCTTCTCTGGGGTCAGGGTCCTCTGTGGAAATGGCCTCATAAGATGCCGTCCGAGTCCGAAGGCTTCATCAGCCAAGAAAACAAAGGGGAGTCCTTCAATATTCCCTGCATCCGGTGGCAATGCAAGGTCGTCACTCTGGAGACGGAGGGCAAACTCCGTCTGGATGAAGGATCCCCCATCGGACATCCGGCCATTCTTCCCTACATCAACATAGAGGAATTCATACCGTGCTGACACCACCGCCATCAGCACAATGCTATGAAACCCCTTGTAGTTGTAGTAGTAGGATCCAGAACGGGGTGGCGGCACGATGCGGACGTGCTTCCCGTCTATGGCACCACCGCAGTTGGGGAAGTCCCACCGCGTGGCAAACTCCGATGCCACAGTCTGCCATTCCTGTGGCGTTGAAGGAAGCTGTGGAGTGAAACAAGATGAAATAATATTAGAAAAACAAAGGCATACATTACAAGCAAATTCAAGACCAAAAAATTAGAGACCAACATCAATCTAATTATACGTTTATTAAGGTGTGTAAAAAAAGTATAATGGAAGGCTCATTTATCATATTCATCACCCCCTCTGATGGGCCATTACTAAATTATTTTGGGGGGGGGGAGATGTGTTTGGCCACAGGATAGCATTGCAGTGGCGGTGCGTCCAGAGTGGGCGCTGGAGCACTGTCCCCTCTCTCCTGTGCCCATCACTCAGAACAATACATAGGTTCATGCGTTGCATGAACCTATGTATTGTCTATGCCGCACACTATTCAGGTGGATGGCCTCTTGTAAAGCGACCGACATATGATTAATTGCGTCATTTAGGGGGTTAAAATTGCAGAGCAGAAACAGGTATTAAAAAAGTCTTGCAAATTACAACCTGAGGGATGTAATTGGCTTCCTCAAAGAAAAATCGGGGACGCAAGGAGGGGGCATTCCTTGTGTAAACACTGACAGGCAGCTCTGGCAATCATGTTCACCAAGTCTGTTTAATGGTAACATGATTGGCTGATGCAACATGAAGGGAAGGAGAAGACATCAAGGACAGAAGAAGGATGGCGCTGACCACAAGAAGGTAAGTGCAGGGCTGGGGGGAAACTGGCTGCAATAGAGGGGACTAAATGGCTGCATTGGAGGGGACAACTGGGGGCGTTTATTAGGCAACAGAGCAAAAAAGGAGGAAGTTTATTTCCGAAATTGGGGTTGTAACCCCCCAACATTTGGAGCAACAGGCGCCCCTGCTGGAAAAGTTAGTGAGGGGAAATATTTAGGGAGGATAAAAAAGGGGCAATCTAAAGCTTCCAACATGCATGGGGACAAAGGGGACATTCTCAGCATATTACAATCATGGTAATTAGGAAAGGATGAAAGAAATACAATACATTAGCATACATGTAATACATAAAATGTGATGTGAAGGGAGAAAACTTACCCTAATATAGTCCTCCTGCAGGACTTGTATAATAGCAGAACAGGTGTCTGGGATTATGAGGCCCAGAGCCTGGGGGGAGATGCCTGTGGTGAACTTCAAGTCCTGAAGACTTCTCCCTGTCGCCAGGTAACGCAACGTGGCGATGAGCCTCTGCTCAGCACTGATGGCTTCCCGCATAACGGTGTCCTTCCTGGTAATATAGGGGGACACCAAAGCCAACAGTTCCTGAAAAACGGGGTCAGACATCCTCAGAAAATTCCTGTAGTCCTCAGGATTATTCTCGACGATCTCCCGCAGCAGAGGCATGTGGCAGAATTGGTCCCGCTGGAGCAACCAATTCTTGGTCCATGAACTCCTCCTCACACCATTCATGGACTGGTCTTGGTCCAAAACAAGCAGACCAACACCAAGCGCACGCACAGCACGAACTCGACGACGAGAACGTCCAGGCGACATGGCTAGGAAACGGTCGTCTAATCAGAACGTACAGAACAGAACGCACTTTAGAACAGCAAGGCCTATGAATAACGAACTGAAATTCAGAAACGAACAGGCAATAACGCACTGTAAAACAGATACGACCTGCCTAGACGCCCTGAAAGTCAAGATACGAACCCACAAGCACAAACTGAACGGCAGAAAACGATCTGAAAAGTACGAAGACTGAAAAGCGCGAATCGTCTCTTCCCAAACTTTTACTTCACACGCGGTAACACGAGATCAGCAAAAGCAGCCCAAGGGGTGGCGCCAAGAAAAAAGATCTTCCCCTTTATAGTGCCGTCGTACGTGCTGGACGTGAGCGCAGAGAACCACGAGGAAATTGGAAAATGACAGTGTGTACGCATAGAAAGCTTGACGAGAAAATCGACAAGCTTAACAAGAATCTCGTCGAAAAAAACGACGTGTTTTTTACGACGAGAAAATCGGTCGTGTGTACGAGGCCTCACTGTTGTTTATATTGGTCAGGCAACACACTGTCACCTTTGCAGCCATTGAGATACTTGCTGGGTGCTCAGTGTGCTCCTGTACCTTTAAGAAGGGGTGGGCTCCCCTTAAGTCCACCTGCCCTCACCTATCCATCAGAATGCATGTGCTTCTATTGTGGAGACACTTAAAAGTTAGCGTTAGGACCACAGATACCAGGGTGCCGTGGCGAGGCTCTGTGGCTTACACATGTATTTGCAAATGCGTGCAGACTAAATTCTTGTTTTTAACGCATTCTGTTAGACAGGTTCAGTTAATTGTCTGCGAGCTAGTCAGTAAGTAAGCTTGTTTTTTTACCTTGGATTTATCCTTGGCACTGTTTATACAGTATAGTATAGAGTCAGTACAGGTAAAAGGTAGAAGTGGTTCAGATGCAGTAAA
The DNA here is from genome assembly GCA_029206835.1 of Rana muscosa. Classification (NCBI taxonomy): domain Eukaryota; kingdom Metazoa; phylum Chordata; class Amphibia; order Anura; family Ranidae; genus Rana; species Rana muscosa. Next base: position 110,521,175 of record CM055127.1, on the reverse strand, counting down.
GGTGGTATAATGTGGTCTAGGTTTTGAATAAGTGCTGTAGAGTGTAGTATGGGTGCAGTATGAATTGGTTACACTTGGTGTCCTGTTCTGAGTGTCTCAGTCCCTGCCAGCAATATCATTAATGGGCAATGGGCAAATAGCCCTATCACCAATCCCTGTGATTCTGCGGTAAGCTTTCGCTGTATAAGAGGGTGCCCCCTTGGTCTCTCCCCAAAGGCCTCCGGTGATCAGCGAGGACAACCGCACTCCAATCAAACATATATTTATTCAGGCAAAACAGGCACTACAAAAACCAGCAAACAGCCTGTTTTGCCTGAATAAATATACATTGGTTTGGAGTGTGGCTGTCCTCACTAATTTTCTTAATTTGCTACGTGCATTGCCGGCACCCTTGGTCCCTGAGATAAGTACTTTCTTTATTTCATCTGCCTGAGCGGCAACATCTGTTCTACGGTGATCAGCGGTGGGAAGCAGAGGTTGAGTAAATGCTCCAGTCTCTGTGTGGCAGCAGTGCAGGTGCTGTGATGTGGGTGAGGCTGTACTGCCCCTGGGTGTCCTCATTCCCAGTCTAAGACTTGGATTTCCACTGGTATGGTCTCTCGCTGGCAGGCATATACCCAGACAGAGATACTCTCTCTATAACTCTATGGTGCCATAAGGAATAACTTTCCTGGGCATTTAAAAAAAAAAAATCCTCTCTCTACTCCTCCTACAGCACAGTGCATATTGGGATATGTAGTGTAAATATTATAGTGTAGCCATTATATGGTTGCCATCTCAAACTACAACTCCCAGCACACTCTGAATATTAGTCTATGGGCTTGCTTGGCTTTAACTCTCCTCCTGCTGGCCAGAGGAGGATAGTGCAGCATAACTTTATTATCACAGTAGAGGAAGCGAGGCAAAAAAAAGCAATTTCTCCTTCGTGTTGTTGTAGCCCAGCACCTGGCTACAAAAGCATTTGCTGAAAAACTCACCCTCAATTCATGTCACCATTCTTTCAAGTTGAGTAATGGCCAGGATTATTCTTCTACTTCTTTTGAGCATATGTTGTCATAAATGCCCTCCTTGGGGTTACATCAACTTACAGCTGGACTCAGTGTACTACTGCACTAAATGGAGCTCACATTTCGGGACCACCATTTTGTGAGCTGCTCCTATTATGTAATACATAGCGATTCCCAGCAGTCATTTTGACAGCCAGCAACTGCAGATAATTGTGGCAGGATAGCGGTAGTGGGACGGGATGTAAATGTAGAGGATACATTTTAGAAACTCTGTTGAAGTTTATTCGGGGCAGAGCATGTTTAAAACTCTTAAGTGGTTAAATATGCTCCAGAGTTGTCAGGCAAACATTTCAATAAAGAGTCAGATTTAATGGACTATTTCTTTACCAAGCGCAGCAACTGTACCTGGTTAGAAAAGATGAGTAACCCAAACCTCCCCTACAAAAAAAATCACATTACAAAGTATTCTCAGTTACATCTACAGGTATGGATCTATTCCTACAAAGATCATAATGAATATGAATACCTAAATCATCCATAGAGAGAAAGATAACCAGATCCCAGTTATTTAAGAAATTCTGATGTAAACTGTAAAGTCATTTAGGAAAAAAACATTCAGGAAAGTCATCTGATTTGGTGGCCAGACTTTGAGTTGTCAGGTAGGTGGAGTTGCTGCTGGATGAAAATCATCCAGGGATAATTAAGAACAAGCCTTTGATAAATGAAATCACTATTTAACTAGCTGGCAGAGATGCAATCAACCTGCATCATTTCCACAATCAACACTTTACTTAACATTCCCACCACAAAAGCTGCATAGATTTGTCAATAAGGCTTTTGAGCTGTGATCATTGTTCTCTTGAAAGATTCCAGCTCGGTGTGAGTTTTCGGGCCTCCTTTGTGAATTAGTCTGTCTCTCTTTCTCACTCTTGGAAAGCTGCTCATCAGTTTCTTCTCATTTGACTTGCACCTATTATTATTACATGCATAGATTCTACAAGGCAAGAAAACAAACTTACACTGAGATGTGCTTTCACAGCTTATCGCATATTCTCTAAACATTTAGGTGCTGGAATGAATGAACTCCCATGCATATCCACAGTAGTTAAGTAATTCTTCACAGGCCAAACCCCCGGTACTTGAAAGGCACTAAAAATATCAGTGCTGGCAAGGTATCTGTGGAATTTAGTTCCGCTTTAATATCTACAGCAACTACCCTTTTGGTTTACACTTATAGCATGGCACCCCCAACCCCTCCCAGTGTTAAACTCATCTGTCCTCAATCAAGCAAAACTAGGTCACAAAAAGAAAAAGTTAAAACCTGAAAGCCCCAACCAAAAGTGGAGGGTTTGCCGGTGTAAAATCTGCAAGAGAAAATAAAAATAATAAAAAACAACTTGGCAAGACTAGATCACCCAGCCACGTGTCAAAAATTGTAATTGTTGGAAGCTCATAAGAGTGAATGGAGTTGCAGAGGGTATGCTTGGGTCTTGCTTGAAAATCTTTTAAAAGCAGCTTGGTGATCAAGTCAGCAAAATCTTGCTGGATCAGGAGATGTTAGTCTAAGCATACCTCCCAACAGTTTTGGATTCGCTGGGACTGTTCCCGGACTTTACCAAAATCCCAGTGTCCCGCAGATTTGGGCTGCATCCCATTGATAGCCAGCTGCTGGAATGCTCATTTCTGCTGCTCTGTCGGCCAGAGTAATCTCCTGACCAACATAAACACTATATTTCCAGCAGAGGGAGGCAGCGGCATGGGATGCAGAGTGTGGACAAATAAGTAATCCACTGAACACCAATGCTTACTGCTGAACACCCTTGACCCCACCCTAAACTCACCAAGCAAAAACACTTCCTTTCCCTTAGCAGAACAGTGACTCCTCTTCCACAACAGAGTACCAGTGTCCATTCCCTCCATATCATCCAATAGCTCCCCTCAGTGTCCAATAGCATCAGTGAACTCCCCTCACCTTCCACAGAGCACTAGTGCCCCTTGTGTCCCTCAACAGAGCATCATTGCCTTTCTCACCCTTCACAAGTTACCAATGGCCCTCCACTTCCCCCACAGAGTATTGGGCCCCCTTTTCCCCCCCAGAGAGCACCAATATCCTCCCTTTTCCCCCACTGAGTACCAATGCCCCCTGCTTCCCCCACTGGGGCAACATCTCTCCTGTTGAACAATAACACAGAGCATTTTCTTCCCCCACTGATCATTTTTTCCTTCCATTGCCCATCAACACAATGCATCTTTTCCTCCCACTAAACATGGATACAAACCAATTTTAATCTCCTAATCACCAACACTGGGCATTTTTTCCATCTTCTTGACCACTGATGGTAGACTCCCCCCTCCCTTCCCAACCACCAATGCTGGGAATTTTTTCTCCCATTGACACAAACAGCGTCGATCCTTTTCCTCCTGCTTACCAGCAATATAAGGGGCACTATGACACATACTGCTGACGACTTCACTCTATACATTGTACAAAACAAAGTGCTTACTGCTTTACACATTCCCGACCAAAGTATTGTCTCAAAAGTTGCTGGTAATTAGGTTGTTTCCAACTATGTATTTTTATGAAGTTCTTCTTCAAAGTAGGCTCAAACAAAGTATTAACTCTTTGGCCATATTCTGTTTTCTTTAGGTGTATGTATGTATGTATGTCTGTGAAATTCTCACATGTGGTACATTAATTAAGGAATTTTATTGTGGATACAAGCACTGCGGCATATCTGTGCAGTGTGTATTGCAAGTAAGCTTAGACTAAATTTAAAGCCCCACTCTGGGAGTGGTTTTGGGTTTATTTTCTTTTGCTCCCTTAGCAATAATGATGGACGAATCTGTCTGGGTTTGATTGAACCTGCTGCGAAATTCAGCAAACTTTGCGTCTAATCCCATTGAAGTCAATATAGGGGAAAATTCTTCTGTTAAATTTTGGCCATTTTTTTGCTAGAAAGTAAACTATTCTCAAAAAATGGGCACAGGGAACTGGGTACTGCATAGGGGATATTTAGTAAAGCAATTATTCAAAAAATAAGGTACAGCAGCAAGGGGGCCCTTTTAATGTGACTCAGATGGAGGAAAAAAAACTCCATCAAATTACATGCCTGGAAGATGCCTTCATGTGATGTTACAGAGCAGTACAATTTTCACAGACAGTGCCAGTGACACTGTAATCCTGCAGCGCATATTTTAGTTTACCTTGACCTAAATACAGCAGCAGGCCCTTTATTATTTTAGGTAGCTTACCTCTTGCAGAAATGCAGCCCCAAACTTGCTTCACTGTTGCCTGCAGACACTCATTAACCGCTTCCCAACCATGTCACGCAGATATACTGCCACACAATGGCTCTCCTGGGCGAAATCCCGTACGGGTATGTCCTACCCGTTTTTGGCCACCAGAGGGCGCGTGTAATCACGTGCACAAGCGCCAGCACGGGGATTTGTGTGTGTAAACACACAAATCCCTGTGCTGTCAGAGGATAGGAGCCATATCGTTTGTTCGTACTAAGTAGGAAAAACAATATGTCTCCTCTCCTAGTCAATCCTATCCCCATACAGTTAGAACACACAATTAACCCCTTTATCTCCCCCTAGTATTAACCCCTTCCCTGCCAGTGACATTTACACAGTAATCAGTGCATTTTTATAGCACTGATCGCTGTATAAATGCCAATGGTCCCAAAAAAGTGTCAAAAGTCTCAGATCAGTCCATCGTAATGTTGCAGTATCGCTAAAAATCACAGATCATCGCCATTGCTAGTAAAAAAAAAAGCCATAAATCTTTCCGATAGTTTGAAGATGCTATAACTTTTGCGCAAACCAATCAATATATGCTTATTGCGATTTTTTTTACCAAAAATATGTAGAAGAATATATTTTGGCCTTAAAGAGGAAGTAAACCCTCCTCAAAAAAAAAAAGACCCCGCAAGACAAAAGTATAATGAGCTAGTATGCATAGCATACTAGCTCATTATGTAGTACTTACCTCCGATCGAAGCCCCTCGCAGCCGTCCACGTCTCCCCCTCCGGCCGCCGACATGTTGTCCCGCAGTGTCTTCCGTGTATCGTGGCTCCGGCGCTGTGATTGGCCCGGAGCCGCGATGACGTCACTCCCCCACATGCACGTGGGAACGGCACAGTACAACTATAGCAACGGCACATAGTGCACAAGTGCGCATGTGCCGCATGACGTCGGCACAGACAAATACAGGGATATCTCCTAAACCGTGCAGGTTTAGGAGATATCCTTGTTAGCTAAGGGTAAGCCTTAATATAGGCTTACCTGTAGCATAAAGTTGTAAACGTGGGTTTACAACTACTTTAACTAATGAAGAAATTCTTTTTTTTTTTCTTTTTTTTATTTGGGGATATTTATTATAGCAAAAAGTAAAAAATATAGTTTATTTTCAAAAATTTAAACCGCAGAGGTGATCAAATACCACCAAAAGAAAGCTCTATTTGTGGGGAAAAAAGGACGCAAATTTCGTTTGAGTACAGCGTCGAACGACCGTGCAATTATCAGTTAAGGCGACGCAGTGCCAAATTGTAAAAAATGCTCTGGTCAGGAAGGGGGTAAAATCTTCTGGGGCTGAAGTGGTTAATGTACCACTCTCCAGCCCTCCAGTAAACAAACTGCCTCCTGTTACTGACAAATATTAAAAATTTGACTTCAGCACCCCACTTTCTGTTCCTATGTTTTTGTGCATAGTTGAGTTGCTTAGCCTTGTTTCCACATTGGAGGTATGGCTTTTTGGCAGCAATCCTCCCATGAAGACCATTTCTGGCCAGACTTCTCCAGACAGTACAGGAAATAAGCATGATCCTTCTTTCATCTGCTGCTCTACATTTCTTTAGCCAACCACTGTGTCTACAGGTCTCAACTTTGCCCGTTTCTTTGCACTTCCATCTTGAAACCAAAGTCTGCTTTGAAATCTTTGCCTGGGAGAGACCTTGCTGATGCAGTATGACTACCTTGTGTCTTATTGCTGTGCTCAGTCTTGCCATGGTGTATGACCCTGTGACATGAAACTATCTTCCACAACCTCATCTTAGTAGCAGAGTTTGGCTGTTTCAGTTAATGACTCTGTGTCAACCTACATATGAAATTGATGATCATTGGCACCTGTTTGGTATAATTGATTAACCACTTGCCGTCTGCCTCACGTACAACTATGTCGGCAGAATGGCACGGGCAGGCAAAGCAACGTACAGGTACGTTGCTCTGAATCTGCTGCCTAGCGGGCGCACGCGCCCGCCGCAAGCTCCGTGACCGTGCCCGCGGGACCCACGGGCTTGATGTCCGCCGGTGTCCCGTGATCGTGTCATGGAGCGGCAGAACGGGGGGGATGCCTATGTAAACAAGGCATTACCCTGTTCTGCCTTGTGACAGGACAGTGATCTACTGCTCCCTGTGATCGGGAGCAGTGATCACTGTCATGTCACTGGTAGCCCAGCCCTCTCACAGTTAGAATCACTCCCTAGGACACACTAAACCCCTTCCCCGCCCCCTAGTGGTTAACCCCTTCACTGCCAGTGTCATTTACACAGTAATCAGTGCATTTTTATAGCACTGATCGCTGTATAAATGACAATGGTCCCAAAATAGCGTCAAAAGTGTCCGATGTGTCCGCTGCAATATTGCAGTCACGATAAAAACCGCTGATCGCCGCCATTACTAGTAAAAAAAAAATAATAAAAATGCCGTAAAACTATCCCCTATTTTGTAGACGCTATAACTTTTTTGCGCAAACCAACAAATATACGCTTATTGCGATTTTTTACTAAAAATATGTAGAAGAATACATATCAGCTTAAACTGAGGAAAAATTTTTTTTAGATATTTTTGGGGGATATTTATTATAGCAAAAAGTAAAAAATATTATTTATTTTTTTCAAAATTGTCGCTATTTTTTTGTTTATAGCGCAAAAAATAAAAACCTCAGAGGTGATCAACTACGACCAAAAGAAAGCAGTATTTATGGGGAAAAAATGATGTCAATTTTGTTTGGGTGCAACGTCGCACGACCACGCAATTGTCAGTTAAAGCGACGCAGTGCCGAATCGCAAAAAAAGGCCTAGTCATTGGGCAGCAAAATCCTCCGGGGCTGAAGTGGTTAATCATACACCTGACTCTAGTCCTAAAAAATCCCTTACTATGTGCAAGTGTACAAAGTGTGCAAGTATAAGAATCAATGCTGGTTTGAAGCCAAATGGTAGTTACACCAAATACTGATTTGTTTAAGATTTTTCTTCTGTTTGCTCACTTTGCATTTTGTTGTAAATTAATAAAAATAAACAATAATATATATCATTTTGAAAGAATTCCTACTTTACAGCATTTCTTCACACCGACCTAAAGGTTTTGCACAGTACTGTATATATAACAAATGACTAGAATACTATTTTCACCTTTGAAACGGCAATATGAAAATGCATGGATTAGAGACAGGGAACATCATCAGCTATGGAGGGAGTCCTGTTTATCAGTATCACATTTGTTCAGCGACATTTCAACACATTGCCGACATCCTTGTGGAATTCCCAGGATGCAAGTGTCATTAAAAGGTGTGAACAACTGCTGCTATATGCAACATTTTCATACCACAAATGGGACATGAAGCCAAAGAATAATGCTTGCGTGTATGTCAGCAAATGCTGCTCTGTAAAATGTGAATTGCGCTTTAACTATTGCTTTCAAATAAACAAGCCAGATTGGGGTTAAAATTGAATTTTGGGCAGACATTTAAACAAACACTAATGAATGCAGTTAAATATTTTTTAAAACAATAATTAATATTTTAATGCAGGTAGTATAAACACCTGATTTTAATGTGATTTCTGTCTTTTATTATCATTTATAAAGCAGCACTAGGAGTTGGAGGGGCAGTATTTGCTGCCAATTAGATGTTCTGCATTCAGATGCTGACAGGAGGAAATAGCAGAGAGATGACCTCTTCAGTTTCTTCCTACTCCTTTATTGTCCATGTTTTTTTCTGGGGGATAGGAGAAGACCTAGCTGTGTTGCTTATGTGAAGCATAGATCACCGGGCTGGCTGTGCTCTTTAGCAGAGCTGTCTAAATCAAAGGACTCTGTGGGTTAAAATAAAAAAATTTTGGCAGGTAAAAATGGCCCCACTTATGTATTTAATGTGTGTTTTTAGGATTTATCTGGAGTTCAGCTTTAATAGTGGATACAGAGGTAGAAGCAATGCTATTTTACTATTTTTTTACAGCAAATTGAATTTTACGTGTGTAATTTGCTTCTTTCTACAGACATTGAATTTTACGTGTGTAACTAATTCACTTCTTTTTACAGACTGACTACTACAGAGTCAGACTATAAAGTAATTTGAAGCTCCCCCCCCCTCTTTCCCCTGCAATTGTGTTACCCCTTTTTATTTTCTGGAAGGCTACAAACAGTATAAAGAGAGTTCTGGTAAGTAAAGCATGCATCTCTAGCCATAATATTTATCTATAGCAGTGGTCTCCTAACTGCAGCCCTTTGCTTGCCTTTATCCGGGCCTTGGGGCACTATTCCTCCCACAGAAACTAACAATGGAGCATAATTCCTGCCACTGAAATCAACAGTGGGACACTATTCCTCCCACTTACACCAACTATGGGCACTATTCCTCCCACTTACACCAACTATGGGACGCTATTCCTCCCACTGACACCAACTATGGGGCACTATTCCTTCCACTGACACCAGTGATGGGACACTATTCCTCCCACTGACACCAGTGATGGGACACTATTCCTCCCACTGACACCAGTGATGGGACACTATTCCTCCCACTGACACCAGTGATGGGACACTATTCCTCCCACTGACCAGTGACGGGACACTATTCCTCCCACTGACACCAACTATGGGGCACTATTCCTTCCACTGACACCAGTGATGGGACACTATTCCTCCCACTGACACCAGTGATGGGACACTAGTCCTCCCACTGATACCAGTGATGGGACACTATTCCTCCCACTGACACCAGCGATGGGACACTATTCTTTCCACTGACACCAGTGATGGGGCACTACTTCTCCCACTGACACCAGTGATGGGACACTATTCCTCCCACTGACACCAGTGATGGGACACTATTCCTCCCACTGACACCAGTGATGGGACACTATTCCTCCCACTGACACCAGTGATGGGACACTATTCCTTCCACTGACACCAGCGATGGGACACTATTCCTTCCACTGACACCAATGATAGGGGACTATTCCTCCCACTGACACCAATGATGGGGCATTTTTCCTCCCATTGACACCAGTGATGGGGCATTTTTCTTCCCATTGACACCAATGATGAGGGACTATTCCTCTCACTGACACCAGTGATGGGACATTGTTTCTAAGGCCAGGACATTTTCTACTCCCACTGGCCGTGGTCTGGCCCTTTTAAAGTCTGAGAGATAAGAAACTGGCCTTTTTGTTTAGAAAGTTTGGAGATCCCTAATCTATAGCAATCTACTTATAGTGCTTTTACATTTCCTGAACACAGCTCTTTTATTCTCTATAATAAATTATAGAACTGCTGTTATTTTCATATGACTCTCAATAAGGACGTATATGAAATTCTCAGAAAGAACTCAGTCTATTGGATTTAACACTATTCCTCCCACTGACACCAGCGATGAGACACTATTCTTTCCACTGACACCAATGATAGGGCACTATTCCTCCCATTGACACCAGTGATGGGGAACTATTCCTCTCACTGACACCAGTGATGGGACACTATTCCTCCCACTGACACCAGTGATGGGACACTATTCCTCCCACTGACACCAGTGATGGGACACTATTCCTCCCACTGACACCAGTGATGGGACACTATTCCTCCCACTGACACCAGTGATGGGACACTATTCCTTCCACTGACACCAGCGATGGGACACTATTCCTTCCACTGACACCAATGATAGGGCACTATTCCTCCCACTGACACCAATGATGGGGCATTTTTCCTCCCATTGACACCAATAAAAAGGCACTATTCCTCCCGCATACACCATTGATGGGGCACTATTCCTCCCACTGACACCAGTGATGGGGAACTATTCCTCTCACTGACACCAGTGATGGGACACTATTCCTCCCACTGACACCAGTGATGGGACACTATTCCTCCCACTGACACCAGTGATGGGACACTATTCCTCCCACTGACACCAGTGATGGGACACTATTCCTCCCACTGACACCAGTGATGGGACACTATTCCTTCCACTGACACCAGCGATGGGACACTATTCCTTCCACTGACACCAATGATAGGGCACTATTCCTCCCACTGACACCAATGATGGGGCATTTTTCCTCCCATTGACACCAATAAAAAGGCACTATTCCTCCCGCATACACCATTGATGGGGCACTATTCCTCCCGCTGACACCAGTGATGGGGCACTATTCCTCCCACTGACACCAGTGATGGGACACTATTACTCCCACTGACACCAGCGATGGGACACTATTCCTCCCACTGACACCAGCGATGGGACACTATTCCTTCCACTGATACCAATGATAGGGCACTATTCCTCCCACTGACACCAATGATGGGGCATTTTTCTTCCCATTGACACCAATGATGAGGGACTATTCCTCTCACTGACACCAGTGATGGGACATCGTTTCTAAGGCCAGGACATTTTCTACTCCCACTAGCCGTGGTCTGGCCCTTTTAAAGTCTGAGAGATAGGAAACTGGCCTTTTTGTTTAGAAAGTTTGGAATCCCTAATCTATAGAAATCTACTTATAGTGCTTTTACATTTCCTGAACACAGCTCTTTTATTCTCTATAATAAATTATAGAACTGCTGTTATTTTCATATGACTCTCAATAAGGACATATATGAAATTCTCAGAAAGAACTCAGTCTATTGGATTTAAAAATACACCATAGATTTATATTGTCCAGGAAAAGGTCAGGCTAGATGGGCTAGTTTATTTGAATCTGCAAGCAGATTTTATACAGAAACTCCTGTGAAAGCTCAGCTTGCCAAGTATACAATGCAAGGACACATGCTAATGATAAATGTATAGTGGAGGAAGAAGAACGGGAATCTGAGCTAGTGGAGGAAGAATGTGTTTTCACAGAAAGCATTCCGCCTTTACCATTTTATTAAAAGCAATATTACATTTTTATATATAAAGAGCCAACATCACTTGTGCCAGTTATAGGCCCATTTCCTTGATCAATGTCGACATAAAGATTTATGCGAAGATATTGGCCGAAAGATTAAAACCTTTCATGTCAGGGCTGATAGACAATGACCAGGCGGGGTTTGTACCCGGGAGAGAAACAAGGGACACTGTCCTAAAAACATTATTCCTGATACAAAAAGGCAAAAAAAACAAGACACCAGTATTGTTCCTGTCATTAGATGCCGAAAAGGCTTTTGACAGACTCAACTGGGAGTTCATGTTAGCAACTTTGAGACATATAGGATTAGGACCTAAAATGTTTATATGGATAGAGGCACTGTATTCTAAACCCTCTGCACAGGTACGAGTTAATGGAACCCTCTCAGAGAGGTTCTTACTTTTTAATGGGACCCGACAGGGCTGTCCGCTCTCACCCCTTCTTTTTGTACTCTCATTAGAACCATTATTAACAACTATACGAATCAATCAGGAGATAGAGGGGGTGGAGGTGGATGGGAGGAAACATAAGGTCTCTGCGTTTGCGGACGATATGATGTTATATGTGACAAATCCAAGGCAGACACTACCAAAGATCATAGAAGAATACGAAAAGTACGGGAAGATTTCAAATTTAAAAATAACAAAAAGAAGACTGAGATACTGAATATAACATTGAGTCCGAAGGAACAGAGAGACCTTGGGGACCTTTACCCATTTACCTGGAAACAGAGGGGGATGAAATACCTAGGTATATTTTTGTCTAACATGAAAAGAGACCTATATGAAGATAACTATATTCCCTTACTAAACAAAATAAATTAGAACTGAAGAAATATACAACAGAAAAACTTTAGTGGTGGGGTAGAATGAATACTGTTAAGATGATGATACTTGCTAAAGCCTTGTATATTTTCCAAAATCTCCCGATAAAAATCCCAGACTCATACTTTATAATACTAGGGAAGATAATAAGGAGATTTATCTGGAGAGAAAAGAAGCCTTGCATATCAGCTGAGATTCCGTCTAGATCTAGACAAGACAGAGGTGTAAATTTACCAGATTTTAAAAGATATTACAATGCAGCTGTATTAAAGAGGGTCTTAGACTAGCTACAGGAAGATAGACAAAAGGGGGAAACATGGGTAGGTGTAGAAGAGAGCCTGAGTAAAAAGGAACTGGGAAAGCTGATATGGATACCAAAGCAATATAGAGGCCTCACCCAAGAGATACCTTCAATTACAAAATAAACTTTTAGGATATGGGACAGAGTGTGTATCACTTTCCCTTTGTCCCTATACTAGTTTATTTACATACTTGTATCTGGAGTGCACTTGGTTAACCCCTTGTGTTATAATAAAGAAATGGCCATATAATAGCCCATTGCTGCCCCTCACGGGTACGGAATACTTCCCGCCGGGAAAGGGGGGGGTGCGTTCCTCGGATGGGCAGCTATGGACACATTAAAACTGAAAGATGTACTGAAAGGGAACACTCTGTGCTCAATTTTGGAACTACGAGAGAAATATGGACTCAAGATAGGTGATAGCTGGAGGTATAGACAAGTTCAACATTTTGTAAATACTTTACCAAAACCCCTGCGAGCTATGAGTGAACTTAACACATGGGAAAAACTTGTAGAGTGTGGACGAACTGGAAGACAGGGAATATCAAATATATATAAGGTATTGACACCAACAAGGGGACCTGATGCTTTAAAAATATTGGAAAGATGGGAAATAGAACTAAATCAAACTATAACAGTAGAAAAGAAGAGACAAGTCTTAAGCCTCGTTCGTACACACGGTCGGACTTCAAACAAACTTTTCCGTGGATTTTTGTCCGAAGGGAGTTGGCCGGACACACCCATAGCATACACACGCTCTGACTTTTCTGCAAACTTTCCCAAAACTTTCTCAACATTACATGGTTTTTCTGCTCTTTACCGCCACCCTTTGGTCAACTTCTGCAATTGTTGATTGAGTTTTACATTGGTTCTGGGCATGCGTATTTGTACCTCGGACAAAAGTCCGATGGATTTCTGTACACAAGATAGGACTTTGCACCATCGGACTTTTGTTGCCGAAAAGTTTGTCCGTTTGCAGAGCGAACTTTTGTCCGATAAAAACCGAAAAAGTTTGTCCGATGGAGCGTACACACGGTCGGATTTTTTGAAAAACTTGCTCATTTTGAAGTTTGTTGGCAAAAAGTCAGACCGTGTGTACAGGCCTTTAGAATATGTCCACTCTACATCAGTAAAAGCAAAAATAAAAGAAATGAACTATAAACTCTTAACCAAATGGTATTTTTGGTATGATAAAAAGGATTAGTGGTTTGGAGGTAAAACAAGATCCTTGGTTTCACAATACGGGGCTGACAAGGAAAAAGTACAGAATGACCATGCTCCCACACCTGTTGAATGGGGCTAAAACGCTAATCCCACGGAAATGGAGGGAAAAAGAAGTTCCATCAATGGGAGAATGGATTAAAGAAATAGATAGAATCAGATTGATGGAGGAGCTGATGTCAAACCATAATGAGGCAAGGGAAAAGTTCAATTAGATTTGGAGAGGATGGAGGGAGTTTAGGGAATTGGAGGTATATGGTGAGGGGGTGGGGGAGCGGGGAGGGGGGGGGAGTAGGGGAGAGGGGCTTTTCTTTTTTTTTTTTTAGTCTATATGTCTTCTCTTTATGGTTCTCTTTCTGGCACTCACCATTAGGCTTGGAATTGCCAGCTTTCCTGATTTATACACACATTATATTTTAGCCGTAATTAGCTACTTTGATTGGCACGATTACAATGGGTTTTCTTTTATCTTTTTTTTTTGTGGGTTTAAATCTTTTTTAGACACTCATTATTAGGCAGCCTTCTTGATCTCTTGATCTAATTATCACATAATAGGTACATTTAAATGTTTTACTCTTGGTTTGCACAAGTATTAGGGGATCCCCCCATATGGGTGTGTTTTCATGCTTTTCTTTTTTTTTTTTCTTTTTTTCTTTTTTTTTTGTGTGCTTTATATTTTTCTTTAGGCACTCATTATTAGGCAGGGAAAACCAGCCTTCTTGATTTATTTAACACATAATAGGTTAATTCAAATTTTTCACTTTTGGTTAGCACAAGTATTAGAGGACCCTATATGGGTGTGTCTAGGTGTTTTTTTTTTGTTATTCTCTCTCTTTCTCCTTTTCTTTGGCCTCTCTTCTCTCTCTTCCTTGCTCTAGTCTCTCTCCCCCCTCCTCCCCTCTTCCTCCTCCCATCTCTGGGTACCCCTACCCTCTCTCCCTTTTTTCTCTGATTTATGGAGTCTCCAAAATAGCAGATAAAGAACATAAGGGCTATGTAGCTGGTCATATGTTACATAGATGAGAAGATTTTGCAGGATACTTACCAACAATGTTATGAATGGGTTCTTATGTAGGGGCTAAACTGAGACCAAAATAGTGTTGTATGTTGTTGTATGTAATGTTACTGTATTTGTATTGAAATGTAAGTAATTTTTGTGGAAAAAGATCAATAAAGAAAGATTAAAAAAAATAAAAAAATAAAATAAAGAGCCAACATTAACAAATGTTGTGCAACACGAAGATCTGCTTCTTGTATTGAGTATGAAATGTGTTTTAAAGATGGTGAAATTCTTTGTAGACATAAAGCAAACAAAAGAAATATCACATAAGCTATTTGAACTTTCATCTTTCAGGTAAAATAATACAGAAGAATTATAATTTACTTTTATTAGATAACCCCAACATTTATTTTTCAGCTTGGGAGATTGCAATGATCCCAAGAATAAACGAAGTAAAACCTATAATTAAAGAAAAGGTATTACTACATTCTTAAATTGTGAGTTGACTGCATGGTGCAAGTGTATGCAGCACTCCCAAGGGACCAAGTGCATGTAGCACTTATGCCTAGTACACACGACCGGGAAAAGGTCCGTCGGAAATCCAGAGGGGAAAGCCGAGAGCCTGCTTTCTACTTTTCCCCTGTACAGACGCTCGGTTTTCCCGTCGGGAAAACTCCAATGAGAGGTTTTCCTTGGGAATCCCGACTGTGTTTTATGCTCCATCTGAGTTTTTCCCCACAGGAAAACTGCCAAAAATGGCAGTTTTTTGCTACACATGGCTGGGTTTTCTGTCGGATAAAAGTCCGTTGGGAAACCCGCCGGGAAAAAAAAAAGCAGGTTCTTTTTTTTTTGTCCAGCGGTCTTGGCAGTTTTCCCGTCGGAAAAACTGCGAGGGAGCATACACACGGCCGGGATTCCCGGCCAAAAGCTCTCCTCGCAGTTTTCCCGTCGGGAAACCCGGCCTAAGACCTGATTCATTTAGCATTTGCTGAGCAGCGTGTTCAGACAACATGTCCCTTCCCACCTACACAGTGCTGACTGTACAGGACACACCTTGGGCAAATTATACATATGGTTCTGCCACAGTCACCGCTGGCAGGGCAAGTCTGAACACTGCAAGAAAGGAGATGGTGGCTACAGTGCTGGAACACCCACAAATTGGGCTTTAGTCTGGGATGAAGCGACAGCTAAAACAGATAGAACATAAATAGACTTTTAATGCACAACAAAGCCATGGATCAAAACAGGAGATTAAATTTAGATTTTTACAATGCAGTGGTACTTACTTTAAAGGATATGTTAGTCCAAAATTTCATATTCCTGATATGTACCTGCTGTACTATGTACTTGTATGAAAAAGTATACTTTTCTCTTTGTATTGCTTTCTTTGTGTGAAATATCAGGTGGTCCTGCCAGTCCCTCTGTTTTCCTATTCAAACTGACCACGCTAGGCATGAGACCACAACGTGGTCAGTTTTCTGGCTATACTGAGAACTCAGCCTGCTCTCTCTCAGTGATCAAACTTGTGCTGACATGTCTCATCCCCCCTCCGCACAACCATTCACTGGGAATATCGGTGTGCTGCTGTTTCTCTTCCTTCAGCTCCCTAAGCTACTTATGCAGCTGAGAACAGAGGGTATGCGATCACTTATAAAAAGGGAAGAAAAAAGTTATTTATATGTGTACAAATATGTCTTGCCTTTATTTCTATTTTAAACTGAATAGGTTGCTTTACAAGGTAAAGGTTCAGATATACTTTAAGGTGCCTGATATCCCATGCTTCTGAACTTTAAAGAAGTCTGCTCGGGTCTTAGATGGCAAGAATGGAAGAAGTGATCCTTTTTGGACTACAATTAGGCGGATATGCATCTCTCAAACAATAGCTTTTATTGTACTCCAAACACTATGAGCTGTCAGTAGCTGTCTGGGCTGCTGTTACACTGTATAGCCAAAGGTTTTACTATCTCACTTAACTATAAAGCCAAAAATATTTGTACCCTTAGGGCCCTTTCACATGGGCTGCCGGATCAGGTCCGCCTTTTAGTTTTTAGGCGGACTTGATCGGACCCTCCAGTCTCCTCCTCTGGCGGATGTCAGCAGACATGTTTGCTGACACCCACGGCCATCCGATCCGATCCTGCCCACAAAAAAACAGATTTCCCCATAGAGGAAACCCGTGACGCGCCAGAGGGGGCGGGGTCACCCGTACATGTCATTGGGTAACCCCGGCATTTCCCCGTTGTGTCAGAGGGTCGCGGGGTCTCCCGTGCAAGTGACAGGTGGCCCCGCCCTCAGCTTTTTTTTTTCTCTGTATCGCTCGAGACTGGATTACATCGTTGGAATTTTTTTTTTTTTTTTTTTATTAAAGGACTCGTCCCAACTGTGTCTGTGTGGTTTTTAAAAATGTTGACACTTTTTTTGTGAAATGGTAGGGGTACAATGTACTCGTTACCAATTCACATAGGGGGGGCGGAATCTGGGGGTCCCCTTTGTTAAAGGGGTCTTCCAGATTCCGATAAGCCCCCTGCCCGCAGACCCCCACAACCACCGGGCAAGGGTTGTGGGGATGAGGCCCTTGTTCCCATCAACATGGGGACATCCTCCTCATGTTGAGGGCATGTGGCCTGGTACGGTTCAGGAGGGGGGGCGCTCTCTCGTCCCCCCCTCTTTTGCTGCAGCCTGCCAGGTTGTGTGCTCGGATAAGGGTCTGGTATGGATTTTTGGGGGCACCCCACGCCATTTTTTTTTTTTTTGGTGCGGGGTTCCTCTTAAAATCCATACCAGACCCAAAGGGCCTGGTAATGGACTGGGGGGGGGGAACCCATGCCGTTTTTTCAATGACTTTTATCTGTATTCCTGGGACCCGAAATTAATAGCGTAGAGTAGTTTAAAATTACTTTTTGTCCTTCAGAAATTACATTTTGTGCAGGGACAGTTCTAAACATGGAAAACATGCACTACTTTACAGGCATACTATAGACACCCCCCCCCCCCCCCAGGTACGAAATATAAAGGAACATTTCACTTTTATTGTTTTTTTTACTTTAAGCATTATTAAAATCACTGCTCCAGAAAAAACTGCAGTTTTTAAAACTTTTTTTTGCATTGATACATGTCCCCTGGGGCAGGACCCGGGTCCCCAAACATTTTTTATGACAATAACTTGCATATTAACCTTTAAAATTTGCATTTTTGATTTCTCCCATAGACTTTTAAAGGGTGTTCCGCCGCTTTAGAATTTGCCACGAACACCCCAATTTGTTCGCTATTCGGCGAGTTCGAGTTGAACTCATGTTCGACCCGAACATAAAGCCCATCCCTAGCAATTACAACAGTTTAGGGAATAATCTCTTAGGGCAGATATGAAAACCTTGTGTATTTCAATAATATGCTAGTATGCCAAGTTTATTACAAAAGATCCACATTGTATACAAGTATGTTACATATACAAAATACTGTATCAATGTTATTACATAAATATGGCTAAAAGTATTAAAACCCCATGTGTCCATAATATATAAATAATAGTAGTATGCGTGTCATGGCTTAAAGTTTTGTAGAGATATCAGCAGGACAAAACCTGATGTGTTTTGGAAAAACTCCTTCTTCAGGGATTAAAGCAGGGGTATGTCGTGTCTAGGAAGCAATCACATTATTAAGAATATCAATCAAATTATCCAGATAGTACAAATATAGTATTAACATGCTGTCATATTATATAGTCCATGCTATACATACATAGTAGATCAACAACAATATATAAATAATAGTTGAATACAGAAGAATAGGGCTGCCAACACACTGCTCATTCACCCCAAACCCAGATGAAGATACATCCCAGGGACCAATGCCCATCAATGTTATTGCTGGCAGGAGCAAGATGGCAGCAGCAGGCAGAGTATGGGGGAGGGTCGGGCTGTGTCTGGGGCCCTGGCTTTGAGCTTATGGGGCTCATGGATTCAGACAAAGCAAACGCAATAAATACTTGAAAGAGTTGTTTGCAACCAGGAACCAGTACCACATCCTACACAGCCTGGCCTTATTGACTGTGCCCCACTACAGGCGCCCTCCTCTGGTGGGATCTCTCCTGACATCCAGGATTATTCTGTTTTGTGGGAGGTTCTATTATCATGTCATGTCTGGGGACTCCTCTAACCAAGGCTGCACCATTGGGAGGCTCTCTTCTCATACTGGGCTGCCATGGCCCTCTAAAAAGACTAACTGATCCTTCTCCCCGGCTTTATATATTATCCTGATACAAATTCCAAATGAAATGTTTCTTTTATTATTATTATCCCATATACCATCAATGGGAAAAAGGTTTACCTTCCAACATGACAATGACCCAAAGCACACAACAAAAATGACCACACATTGGTTGAAGGAGAAAAAGATGAATGTCCTTACATGGCTTAGTCAGAGCCCAGACTTAAACCCCATTGAAAATCTGTGGAATTACTTGAAAACTGCAGTCCACAAAAACGGTCAACATCAAAATTAACTGAACGGAAGAAACAAAGAAGAGTGGGAAAATATTGCAAAACCCAGATGTACAAAGTTAGTAGAGACAAAGGGTGGTTCAACAAAATACTGACACAAGGGGGTGATCCCTTTTCCAACTTACTGATTCCGTCTTTTATTTTTTTTCTGACATGTTGCTGTTATATCTTTCACTTAGATGTTATAAGTTGCACTGAGTAGATAAGGCTGGATAAAACAAAAACTGTGTCTGTCTTCATTTCAGGCTGCAAAGCAAATAAATGTGATTATTTAAAGGGGGGTGATTCTTTTCTATACCCACTGTAGCTCTACCTGCAAAAAGGGGCAGCCTGAAGTTATCTATCAGGACTTAATTTTCTGAAGATGCGACTATGTGCACTACATAATCTTATTTTTGTTGATATTATTATATTTCTTGTTTCACTTATGTAGCACCCTGGAGTTTAGGCAGAGTTGCTCCTCACAAATGTACTTGACAGGAATAACTATCCTGGTTGATTGTTAGAGATCTATTAATTTCTCCCTAAGTTTGGCCTTGTTGCACTTTTCTCTTCTACCACTAGGTGGCCGGGTACTTGGTGGTACTAGATATGAGAAGGGCAATGCAAGGTCAGGTTATGGGTATATGGGGTATCTCAGCCTATGGGCAGGCGTTTTCTTGAATCCCTTGGCCTGCTGGGAGCACCTATATATTTGGGTGGAGTCAGGTGATCTATGTTCTGTGCCACCTGGACGGCTGTCTGGGTGGACATGTGTTGTATTGCCCGGGATGCTAGGCCAGAGATGGGGCCTATCCTGGGCACATCTGGGTGCTAGGCTGTCTGAGGGCCTATCCAGAAGCAAGAGAGCAGCGCAGGGTTGGGACTGTGGCTTGCAGTCCAACCAGCAGTGACGGTTCTGCCGGCCAGATAATCTGTCATGGTCGGAGGTAGAGGGGAAGCTGTCGCCAGTAGGGGACTATACGCCTTATTACCAGGGACCACAGTGAGTAACTGAAGCAAGTACCGGAGCAGTATTCTTACCAACTGGGGACGGTGAAGAATCTGTAAACTCCAGTGGGAATCAAGCCAGGGACCCAGCCAGCGGAGGTGACGCTTGCAGAGAAGCCTTGTGTGTCAAGCCAGGGACCGAGCCGGCCAGTGGGGTGAAGCTTGAGAGGTATCTTTAGTGCCAAGCTAGGGACCCAGCAGAGAAGCGGGGGTGACGCTTGAGGAAGATACCACTGTGAAGATTGGAGGAGTTTAAGGGATTCAGTGGCAGTGAATCAGTGGGTCTAGTGAGAGACCGGGAGCTTAGTGGTCTGAAGAACTACAAGGAGCGATTACGTTTGTGTTAGGAACTGTTAAAGACTGTTGCCATAGGAGACAGCATTCCTGCACATGCAGATGTGGCGTCTTGCTGGATGCCTTTCCCTGCATGGCTGTCCTCCTATTGAAGTCTTGGAGTCTGCCAAAAAAAAACTATGCTGCACCCACTATGCCTCACAACCCACTACATACAGAAGCATGTCAGCTATCCCTTGCCCTGGAGGTTCTCATTAGATCAAAGGAGGCCTGGGACCTTGCTACACTTATAATGTATTCATAGACCTGTTGAATATGTGCACTTGATTGTGTGATGCATTTTCAAATATCTTTGATTATCTTCAAACAACAGGTAAGTGACTATCCCATCCAAGAAGAAGCAAGGTGGGTCCAGAGTTAGTGTGAACTACCAACAAATGTGAAGGACCCTTACACCTCAGCTGCACTACACCACAGGTTACCGCAATTTGACACAGATACAGCTAAAACTGTATCTTAACCTGTCTTAGAAAGATACAGCTAAGATAGGCTTATTTGATTCCAACATCTCATTCAACCTCCAGTCATTTTGGCCTTCCACTTAGGTTTCACTTTGAGCTCCAGGCCTTATTTTTGTAGCCTCCATCAGAAGACAATGTGACAGTGTGACAAAGCTGGAACACAAATGGGACACACGGACAGAGCATTCTCATTTCATAACAGGAAGTATGTGAAGTTGTGAACAAGGATCTTAATGGCAATTTTTTTCATAATTTTATTTTAATTGAATTTCATCATAAAAAAAAAAAATACAAAATGTGCTTCTAATGCCGCGTACACACGATCATTATTCACGGCGGTTAAAAAACCGCCGTGAATAATGACAGGAAAAACGAGGGAACCGCTTGGTTCCCTACACACGGTCGGTTTTCCCGTCATTTTTTCTCTTGACGAGAAAAACGACTGTCTGTGGGCTCCGCGGCAGTGTTTCCCTATGGGAAAACTGCCACGGAAAAAAATGCTGGAAAAAACGACGAGAAAATTTAGAACATGTTCTAATTTTTCTCGTCGTTTTTTATGCCGTTTTTCTCGACGAGAAAAACGACATAAAGCCCACAGACGATCGTTTTTCTCGGCGAAAAGAAAAAATGCCGTTTTTCTCGTTGAGAAAAGCGGTCGTGTGTACGCGGCATCAGGCAAAATACGGGATGGCATGACATATCAGGGAAATAAAGGAAAACAAAAAATAGGTGTAAAATGTAGCAATGACAAAAACAAGGGTTTCATTACATTACATTTAATGTTACTGCAGAAAATACATTGTAGGAAGAGGTTTCATGAAGAAAGAATTAAACATCAGTAATCTGGTCAGAGATTTAAAGGGGTTGTAAAGGTTTATTTTTATTTTTTTAAATAACAAACATGTCATACTTACCTCCGCTGTGCAGCTCGTTTTGCACAGAGTGGCCCCGATCCTCGTCTTCTGGGGTCCCTCGGCGGCTGTCTCAGCTCCTCCCCGCAAGAGCTAACCCCCCTCTGGGAAGCGCTCTCCCAAGGGGGTTAGCTTGCGGGCACGCTCCTGTGATACAGTCGGTGGCCATAGCCACCGACTGTATCACTCGGCCCCGCCCCCCCGGCGTGCCACGTCATTGATTTGATTGACAGCAGCGGGAGCCAATGGCTGCGCTGCTATCAATCATCCAATGAAGAGCCGAGAAGAGCCAAAAAGCCAGGGCCGAGAATCCAGCGCGTTGACGACGCGGGACTTTCGACGGCTCAGGTAAGTAAACGGGGGGCTGGGGGGGGGCCTGTAAGCATCGGATGTTTTTTCACCTTAATGCATAGGATGCATTAAGGTGAAAAATGTGAAGCTTTACAACCCCTTTAAGGCTTGTAATTCCATACAATCCACTGTTTCCTGGATTTTTGGAAGGAAGAGAGTTCATTCTATCTAATTTAACAACTTTTCATAAACAAAATTGTTTTTCACAAAGCACGATAGTTTCTATGGGGTTGGGTACCGGCTGTTTTTTCCACTGTTTGTTAATTGATAATCTATCAGCTATCAGTATGTGCATAAGTACGGTGTGAAAAAACACTGAATATCTGTCTATATCAAGATCTGACAATGCTAAAGCCGGTGATGGTGCCGCTAGAATTCCAGTAACCTCTGCCACCATTTAAAAGTTTCTCCTCCAGAAACTACGAAGGTAAGGTGTTTACAATACCATAGAATATGGATCAGTGTACCTGTGAAACCACAACCTATTCAGCATACAGAGGATTGCATAGAATAGAATTTGGCCAATTTGTACAGAGTTAAATACCATCGTAAAGTGAACTTTTGCATCAGTTCCTAGTGCTCATATAGGCTGTATTGGCATTTCATAATGTGAAAGGGTCCAAAGCAGAACCTTTGTTAGCCTCAAAATAATCATTCAGATGTTTCAAGAGGATAGGGGTGTTATGCAGAAAGTTTATATCATAGTTATTTTACTTTTATTTTTCGTTAAGTTACAGCACCAAAGATAAGCCAAAGAGAAAGATTCATTCTTCACAATAGAAATAGTGACTAAGAAATGGTCCGACCTTGTTATAACGTGTATTGTAGAGGATGAGACCTTTTTGAGTAAATAACAAACATGTCTATCCTTGAATATGAATGATGTCTAGTCAAAAAGAATGTGTAATCTCTCTCGTTGGCATGGTGACAACTGCACACATTGAATACATCTTCTGTATGGAATAGAGCAGGGGAAGTGAATTAAAATTCACGGTGGTCCGGTCAGAAAAATGTTCTCCTAGCGGAGGTCCGAGTGTCATATTGGTGCTATGACTCCACATGATATCCTCCACATCACAGCCTCCTGTGCACGTCACAAACCCCTCATCTCAGACCCTCATCCCAGACTGGTGCCCCCCCATCACAGACTGGTGCCCCCTCATCACAGACTGCCCCATCACAGACTGGCCCCCCCATCATCACAGACTGGTCCCCCATCACAGACTGGCCCCCCATCATCACAGACTGGTACCCCCATCACAGACTGGTCCCCCCCATCACAGACTGGGCCCCCCCATCATCACAGACTGGGCCCCCCATCACAGACTGGTACCCCCATCACAGACTGGTCCCCCATAACATACTGGCCCCCCTCATAACAGACTGGTCCCCCCATAACAGACTGGCCCCCCTCATCACAGACTGGTCCCCCATCACAGACTGGCCCCCCATCATTACAGACTGGCCCCCCCATCATCATAGACTGGCCCCCCATCATCACAGACTGGTCCCCCCATCATCACAGACTGGCCCCCCATAACAGACCCCCGACTCCAGTCCTCATAACAGCACAGCACTTCCCCCTCCCCACAGAGCCCTACCTTATTTACACAAGATGTGCAGTGCGGCCGCTCTGGACAACGGGCGGGACTTTTCAAGTAAAAGGTGAGTGATTGATTGCTGGGACCGCCCCGCTGCGTAGCAACCAATCACCAGCTTCTTAACTTAAAAAGTCCCGCCCTTTGTCCAGAGCAGCCACGCTTCTCGTTTTGTGTAAGTAAGACAGGCGGAGGGCGGAGACAAAGCAGCGACTTGAACCAGAAGGAACAGACCAACCCGTGCGCGGCGCTCCTGCCATGCTGTGAACATAGCGGCAGGCGGGCGAGCCGGCGGTGGGGAGAGGAGTGGGACACACAGGCAACTATTTGGCGAGGCTGCGGTCTGGGTAGTATGGCTACTGGGGCTGGAACCGGACCACTGTCCGCCATTTAGTGATGCCTGGAATAGAGGCTGAAGAGAGATAGAATAGATGTAGTGTGCAAAGTGGTGTCTAAGTGGTGTCTAAACGAGAGTCTGAGACACTGTTAAAGTCTCCACACAATATGAGGGAACCAGATTTAACAGAAGAAATTTTACAAAAGACTTTTTCTTTAAGAAGCGAAGCTAGTGGGAATAAGGTGTATATAGTGTATGTTAAACCAAGGGGTATGGCTTTGAGATAATTTTGCATATAAGCATATTATATCTGCCCTCTGTGTCTACAGTGGGTATAGAAAAGAATCACCACTCTTTAACCACTTGAAAACCAGACCTATTTCTGACATTTGTTGCTTACAAGTTAAAATCAGTATTTTTTGCTAAAAAAAATTACTTAGAGCCCCAAACATTATATATATATATATATATATATATATATATATATATATATTGTTTAGCAGAGACCCTAGAGAATAAAATGGTGGTCATTGCAATATTTTATCTCACACTGTATTTGCGCAGCGGCCTTTCAAATGCAATTTTTTGGGGAAAAAATACACTTCAATGAATTACAAAAAAAAAACTAAACAATAAAGTTAGCCCAATTTTGGGGTAAAATGTGAAAGATGATGTTGGGCTGAGTAAATAGATACCTAACGTGTCATGCTTTGAAAATCTCCATAGGCGTCACTTTCAATTTTTTTTTTATTGGTTACCCTTTTAGAGTTACAGAGGAGGTCTTGTGCTAGAATCATTGCTCTCGCTTTAACGATCATGGTGATACCTCACATGTGTGGTTTGAACACTATTTACATTTGCGAGCGCGACTTACGTATGTGTTTACTTTTATTTGAACAAAAAATAATTGTATCACTTTTATTGCTGTCACAAGGAATGTAAACATCCCTTGTGACAGTAATAGTCACGTGTCAGGGATATTTTTGGAGGGATCTCCTTTTTTTGGAGGGATCCCCAAATCCCTCCTTTGCACTTAAAAGCATTCAAAATGCCAAGTTTGGCTGTTTTAAATACTGATATGTTTTTAAATCTGGCGCCTTTAACCCCTTCCTTACTGGGCACATATACCCCCTTCCTGCCCAGTGGAAATTTCAGCTTTCAGCACTGTCACGCTTTGAATGACAATTGCGCGGTCGTGCGACGTGGCTCCCAAACAAAATTGACGTCCTTTTTTTCGCACAAATAGAGCTTTCTTTTGGTGGTATTTGATCACCTCGGCGGTTTTTATTTTTTGCGCTATAAACAAAAATAGAGCGACAATTTTGAAAAAAAAGCAATATTTTTTGATTTTTGCTATAATAAATATCCCAATTTTTTTCCTCAGTTTAGGCCGATACGTATTCTTCTACATATTTTTGGTAAAAAAAAAATCGCAATCAGCGTTTATTGATTGGTTTGCGCAAAAGTTATAGCGTTTATAGGGGGATAGTTTTATGGCATTTTTATATATTTTTTTTTTTTATTAGTAATGGCGGCGATCAGTGATTTTTTTTGTGACTGCGACATTATGGCGGACACATCGGACACTTTTGACACTAATTTGGGACCATTCACATTTATACAGCGAACAGTGCTATAAATATGCACTGATTACTGTATAAATGTGACTGGCAGGGAAGGGGTTAACACTAGGGGGCGAGGAAGGGGTTAAATGTGTTCCCTGGAGTGATTGTTACTGTGGGGGGAGGGGACTGACTGGGGGAGGAGACCGATCTGTGTCCCTATGTACAAGGGACACAGCATCGGTCTCCTCTCCCTGACAGGACATGGATCTCTGTGTTTACAGACACAGATCCATGTCCTTGTCTCTGTAACCGCCGATCGCGGGTGCCTGGCGGACATCGCGGCCGCCAGGCACACGCATCGGCATTGCAGTGAAGTGCCGGGCACGTGCGCGCGCCCCCCAGTGGCCAAATAGCGGAGGCCGTATAATAACGGCCTCCCGGCATTTGACAACCACCTTGCAGCCGTATATTCTCGTACGGCGGGCGCGAGGTGGTTAAGGCTCCAGTAAACTGGAAGTGACATTGTGACGACACCTCCATGTTTCTAGATCTGAGATGGGAGAGCCCGGGCAGAGCGTCAAAAGGCGGTGGGAGGGGAGGGATGACCCCTCCCGCTGCTTGTGATAACAATCGAGCGCCTGCCTAGTCGCATCAGTTGTTTTCCCAAGAGAGCCGATCATCGGCTCTAAAAAACGGTACCAGGGCATCAGCCCGGTACAACCACTTGAAGCAGAATGACATAGAGGTACGTGATTGTGTGGCAAGTGGGTAAAATAATCACATTTTGTTGCTTTGCAGCCTGAAATGAAGACAGACAGTTTTTGTTTTATCCAGCTGTATTTACTCGTGCAACGTATAACATCCAAATGAAAGATATACTGTAACACCAATATATCAGAAAAAAAAATCAAAAACAGAATCACTGAGTTGGAAAAATGATCACCCCCTTGTGTCAGCATTTTGCTAAACCATCTTTTGCTTTAATTACAGCCTTTAGTCTGTTGGGATTTTTCTCTACTAACTTTGCACATCTAGACTTTGCAATATTTGCCCACTCTTTTTTGCAGATCTGCAAGTTAAGCTAAATTTGATGGTGACAGTTTGTGAACTGCAGTTTTCAAATCATTCCACAGATTTTCGATGGGGTTTAAGTCTGAACTCTGACTAGGCCATGCAAGGACATTCACCATTTTCCATTTCAACCATTGTGTGGTCATTTTTGCTGTGTACTTTGGATCATTGTCATGTTGGGAAGTAAACCTTCTTCCAATTGACAACTTTCTATCCTGTACAAGCCGAACACAACTGAGAACATGCATATTTTGAAATAATAAGCCAAAACTTTAAAAAAAAAGGTTCTGCTGAGTGATCCAGATAAAGTAATGCAATCACATATCCTATCAGGGGTTAAAGAGCAGAGATGGAACAGCTCTTGTTCACAGAGAATACTCATATACAGATATTCGGTGCAGTCACATTTGTCCCTACTGGGATGTTTTGCTTTTTTTTGATGGGTGACTACTTGCCAATCTGGGAAGACAGCCAGAGGTTGTGTATGCTTAGAGCCAATGGGTGTAAGATCTGTCTCAAATAAGGTGGAGCCCTTCCCATTGAGGTGTACCACTGCTACTGATGAAAAGCTTTGTCAGATGGCCCTATTGGTAGGGAATTTTCCGTAGGGTCTTGGGGACTGTAAGTAGATTTTTGTGAAGCTGTAGTGTGTATTGTGACAGATCTGAAAACACCTGTAGATTGGAGTATTGTTCTGGAGAAGATTCACACTTATGGAAACTCATCAAGATCTTCACATGGTAGAAATGGATACGAAAAATTATGTCTCTCGGGACATTTTCGAAGAAATGCGAAGGCTTGGAAGACAAATTATTCTATCAACTAGTAGATCATTAGCATCCATTTAAGAAAGGATGGAGTGCAGAAAGGTTTGGATATAAGTGGATAGCTGCTCAGATTGAACAGTCATTGGTAACCCCTGATTTTTTGATTTTTACAGCCTGACATGTCTTCCACGTCAGCCACTTTAGCCTTGAGCCAGGATATGTCTTCCTCTCTGTTGTTGTGGACATCAAGAACAGCAAAGAAGATAGAGGCAAACTCCCCCAACTTGTTTTCCATGTGACCCATTCTATCTTGTTTTTCTCTTTGATTTGGCGCATGCAGGCCATAATATCAGAGTGTAAGGACTATCGTAAGAATAGCAACATGTCCTTCATATTAGTGTCTAGTATGGATTGGTTAGTTGTAGGGAAGGAAGAGATGGGGTCAGACTGTGATACAGCATCACTTATAGGGTCAGAACAATCATTCACCGCAGTATCTGCTGTGTGCGGTGTATCTCCTGAGGCAATGCTAGCCGGGCTTTGGGTTTAGCAGGGCTTCTAGTGGAAGGAGTTAAAGACACTGAAGATGGGTTAGACTGGCTTTTCTGTGGCCTGTTTTGGCCTTCACTCTGTGTAGTTACAATCGCTAGTTGATGCAAAGCAGTACCGGCTGTTGTTGAAGAGCGGCCGTTGCCACCATTTTGTTGTAGCCTCTGAGCCGCTGGCGGAAAAAAGCAGACAGCATCTGCAGTTGTGCCCCTCCTTTCCGCTTGTGGAACATCTCTTCTGGTTCAGCAGGGTGTTGGGAGCTGGACCAGTGGGCAACCGCTGACAGTATATCGGCTGCTATATTTCTCGCATGAGTAGCAGAGCTTTGGATTAAGCAACCATCTGTGAGCAAGGTTGACACGCCCCATTTACATATTTTAAGCATGTAGTCCTATGAGGCTAGTGCATTTTTTTCTTGTGTGTCGATTAACCTCAAAGCTGGTTTGGCTATTATTTATGGGAGTTATTGTGTGCCCATCAATTTTTTTTTCTTTCTTGTAAAATAATATTTCTGTACGCAATCTCTACAACCTTTAACCTAAATAATGAACACAACTAAAATAAGAATTGAACTTCATGGTCAGATATTCTATGTATCTGTCATTTGTCTTTCTTACGTGAAAGATGAAAGCAAGGCGTTTTATCTATGTAATGTGTTCTTTAATGAGTTGTGTGACTTATCTATAGTGACTTGTGATTAAAAAGATGAATACAGAAACGTATAAAAGGTAATTGTATTGCTATTGTTGTTATGCAGTGAGAGCACAGATGTTCCGAACTGACAGGAACCTAAGTAATGATTCACAAATGACTAGAAAATGGCTGAATCACTCTGCCGTGCTTTTCTATGCTTACATATTTATTGAATGTTTTTATCATTTACAACATATTGAAAAGATGCAAAGAGACGCACAAGCACATAATGAGCTACACAGGGAAAAAAGAAGGAACAAGCAGAAGCGGTCGGTGATTTGAGATTGCAATGTTTTCATATTTTTGAATTGCAAGTAATTTGTTGAGGATACTTTATGTATTTTTTATTATATATTTTTTTCTTTCTTGAAAGGGTGAGTAGAGAGAGGTATCATCAAAGGAACAAGTTAAGAAAAATTGTCACCAAGTATCAAGAATGTCATACTGTTGTCAAGCTTGTAGCAGAAGCAAGGCTTTTTGGAAATTAGAAGGAGTGACATAACTAATTTTCCTTAATGCTGAGACCAAAAATATAATATATTGCCGCTTACTAGTCTTTTGATGTGTTGGCTGCTTTAGATTTTCTTTGCCTTTTTTCCTCTGTTTTCACCTTGTGATCCTGCAAGTAACACACTTCCTGTACTAGGGTGATATTGTTTACTAACCAAACTCTATGGGGGGGTTGTAGTCTATTTGGAGGGAGTTGGGAACAATGTTTACTGAAAAAAGTGCAGCATAAGCAGAGAGCAGAGGAAATTGTCAGTTCACAAGATTTCTGAAAGGATCCACAAGTATTTGTTTGCACTTACTAAACAGATATATAAAAAAAAACACTTTCAACTATATATATTTTAGCGGGTATGTACTTTTTAAACTGGTGAGGACACCAGTGATGCATAGTTCCCTGCGGCCCAGCAGGTGGCGCTGTCACTTTGGGCCGGGGTTGAACCATTGCTGCAGTGCCGTACCATTTGTGACCTCTCGCAGTGGTTGTACGGCGGGGCGGGGAACCCGCCGTGCATCCTGGGGGAGGGTATAAAAGGGGCGGACATCTTTGCCACGAGGTGGAAGTCCCGGGCACCTTCAGCCTGAGGGCTGTTGTTGCGGTCGGTGTCCAGGCGGCCTAGGCCTGGGCACTTGGAGTTTGTGTTCCACCCCAGACACCTTCAGTCTGGGGTGAGGTACTTAGCCGGAGGCCTGGGGCCCAGTACCTTCCGCTGGGTCCCGCGAGGGAGGGATCATCCTAGGGGGCCCCGGGAGTGGGGCACCCGAATCCAGAGGCGTAAGGGACCGGAGGAGGGACTCACCCGAAGACCTGGTGCAGCAGATTGCCAGTGCCGGGTGTACCTCTCTGGAGACCGCCCAGAGGGATATCTTTCCTGAACAGGGGCCAAATTCAAAGAGGAAGTTCAGTCCACGTTCAATGACCGGTGGCAGCGGTCCAACTATTTCACTCAGGTCAGTGGCAGGGGCCTGCTATTAGGCCCGTGGCAGGGGCCTCAACAGTTTATCCGGTCTGTGGCAGAGACCACCCTCACGGTCGGTGGCAGAGACCGTGCGCCAGGCCTATTCGCTAAAAAGGAATAGGAGAGCTTAGTTGTGCCTGGGCCTACTCGTTCCCACACCCCATGTTCGTCTGTTATTGGAAGTTCAACTGAGTGTGTTCACCGTACTGTATGAGAAATAAAGGAGTGTTGGACTTTCGATTGGTGTGGGGCTCTATTATTGGCAGAAACATCTCCATGGGACAACTGAGGCTTCGTATGCAGTGGACAGACCCGGAGGTAATTCAACTAACTTTGCTCAACCCTCTTATACACACGAGGGAAGGGCTTGGCGTAGTGTGCCTGCACTCTCCTCTCCCAGGTACCCCTAGACGCAAGCCATACACCGTAGGAAAGAGGGGGAGTGAGAGGCCGCTACATGTATATATATATATATATATTGTGAGGGTGCGACTTTGTGCGACCTTCAAGAGGGTTGGTTTATGCCAGATTTGGTAAAGAAAGACACGCTGATGGAACAGCTGTGTCTTGGGCTATTTAGTTCAGAGGTAATTATGGAACAGGGCTCCACCCAACAGAGAGGAAGTCTGTGTGCATGAGAGCCAGGTGGGCTCTCTTCCTCTGAAGTGGAGTCAAAGGCGGTGCATGTCTGCAGGAGGCAGACACCGTTAATGATACAGCAACAAAGATGCTGACCAGGAGAAGCTAGGAGAAAGCTGAAGCTCTTGGACACTGTGTGGGTCTGAGGAACAGACCGTCAGGCCTAGGCCAAAGGCCTGGATCGCTAGAAGGTAAAGCTATGAGGCTACTGTTAGTATGAAAGATACAGGAATGGTGGAACCCCCCTGTGAATACTACAGATGTGTTTGTGAACTTTTGTGCTTTTAAATGGGCTACCATGCCCTTAAACAGAGTTGCTGACTGGCTTGCATCACTGAAAAACGCACCTACTATGAGAGCTAACAACCCCCAATCTTACAAGTGGTGGAGATATTGCTTTGGGCAGTTTTTGGAAGAGTTCCAGATCCTTGCATACCAAAAACAGTGAGTAAAAAGAAACTGTGTGTTTAACAGCAATACTGTGATGAACAGCCTATCTGAAGGAAAAGTTAAAGTTTACTGCGGTGATCTGCTGCTAGCTGTGTGTGGCAGCCAGGCGAACTGCATTGCACAGGAGTTCAATTAATGGACTGTGTTGTATACAGGTGATGTGCCTGTGGAAGTGAGCTCAAGCAGAGAGTGAAGTCTGCATGTGAAAGTGTGCTGTTTGCAAAGTCTTGGAAACAGTACTTTAAAATTTTCCTGTGTGAAAAGGAAGCAAGGTTTGCTGAAATGAGAGACAGAGCAGGTGTTGGTCCTAGCAACACTGGTGCAAGGAGTGCACATGTGACTGCAAGTATGGAGAGTTCGCCAGAGTCTGAGTCTGCAGTGGATTGGTGCAGGCGACACTTGGCCACACTGAACCAAGTTAAAGGGGAAGGACATGTTGCCCCTGGCAACGCTGGTGCAAGATGGCCAGCTATCAATGTGCCAAGGGTTAAGAACCAAGTGCGCTGTTTGCGGTGCAGTGAGTGGGGGCATGAAGTTTCTAAATGCCCTTTGTCCCAGGCTTCACCAAAGCAAAGGTATGAGAAGCCTGCTCTGAGTGTAAAGAGTGAGCAAATGGGTGTGGTTGCCCATGGCAACAAAGCAGAAATCCGTACAGCTGACTTCATACGGCCTATGTTGCCTTCGGAATGTGTTCAGGACTTTTTGGATGAGTTTGCGATGATTGCTTCTTACAGAAGATGGCCCAGAAATCGCTGGGCCTCCTTTTTTGATGGAGGAGTACCAGGAGGTGTACCGTGGGATGTATAGTAACCGAGATGACTACGATAATTTTCTAGGAGCAGTCCAGTCTAAAGAGCGCTACAAGAGATCAGCGGGGAGAAGGTGGTCTCCCATAGCAACAGGAGAAAGTCGCCAAGTGCCATGCCTGGAATGTGGTCAGCTGGGCCACGGGATCTTTTCTTGTCCAAGCTTGTGGAATACAGCTGCTGATCGTGTTGTTGGGATTAATGCTTTGCCTGCAGGCGATGATGGAAAATCCAAGATGGATGTAATGTTACCCTGTTTCCAGGAGGGGGCA
The DNA here is from genome assembly GCA_029206835.1 of Rana muscosa. Taxonomy (NCBI): domain Eukaryota; kingdom Metazoa; phylum Chordata; class Amphibia; order Anura; family Ranidae; genus Rana; species Rana muscosa. Next base: position 110,488,876 of record CM055127.1, on the reverse strand, counting down.
TCATCTTGGGAGAGCATGGCAAAGAAGGGACAACGCCCTCAATTGAAATCTTCAACCCATGCTAAAGAGAATGGTAAGACTGTTCCTGTTAAAATCATGGGAAAGGCTGACTGTGTGGTTGCTCACAATGAAGGTGAAAATATGAACTTGCTGCAGTGTGCTACCCAGATCAGTGGGGAGACACAGGTTAAAACCCTGCTTGCAGCGAGGTAAAAAATTGAAAGGGACATATGGACTCTGGGTACAGCTAAGGTAATCTAGCAGAGTGCTGGAAAGTATGTGCTAGGGGTGACAAAAGCAGTTTGTATGCCATGTTCCCTAGTGACAGGTGCTGTGCAGTTGCCAAGGGAAACCACCAAGGAGCCTGCAGTGGTGAGGCAAGTGGTTTCCCAGGACAACTGTGAAGATGCCCTAGTTAGGGTTGCCACCTGTACGGGATTCACCTGGACAGTACGGGTTCTGAATCATCTGCCCGGTTTTCAGACTCTCTGAAACCCGGACAAACCATCAGTCAGGGGGAGGTCTATTAGCATATGTGTCACTGTGGAGACAGCAGCAGTGTCACTGCTTCTCCATAAAAACACTATGCTGGGGTAATTGTTAGAATCTAAAGCTTATTCCATCCTGTCTTCCCCCCCCCCCCCTCCAGGCTCCTGCAGGGCCTCTCTTATCAGTGACTAACCCCCCCCCCCCCCTCCAATCACTAGTGCGGTGTGCTTACCTGGGAGGCGGAGCTGAGGAGGAGAGGAGAGGAGATCATGTCGGGCTGGAGCTACTCACATTACATGCAGGGAAGAGGTGAGCTGAGAGTTTTTGTCTGAGGAGTCTCCTGGGGTGGAAATCTGACAGGATTTGTTTGGCAAGAGTTGCTGTGAAGGGCTAAGGTGACAGGAGGATCGGGAGTGTGTCTGACAATATCTTCCTCCAAGCCTCACACCTCTGTCTATATGTCTCATCCCCCATCCTCAGTCCAGATAATGTGCAGTAATTTATGACCATTCATTAACCCTGTGTGTGTGGAGAGTGTAAACTTCTGATTGTACAGAGCTTGGATAACACAGAGTTATATGAATGGTCATCCATTACCTTCACATCACCTGTACATACAGAGTGCTGGGGGCCGGAAGTTTTCATTGTTGTAAATATTAGTGGATGAGTACAATAGCTTTTGTTTTTATATACATCACTATTTCTCAGCCCCCAACTCCCCCCAGGTGCATCACCCCCCCAGACCACTTCATACATCCAGCTGGCATCATCCCCTCCACACTCCTCTCCTACCCATACTACCCCCACCATCCCCTCCGCACTCCTCTCCTACCCATACTACCCCCACCATCCCCTCCGCAGTCCTCTACTACCCATACTACCCCCACCATCCCCTCCGCACTCCTCTACTACACATACTACCCCCACCATCCCCTCCGCACTCCTCTACTACACATACTACCCCCACCATCCCCTCCGCACTCCTCTCTTATACATACTACCCCCACCATCCTCTCCGCACTCCTCTCCTATACATACTACCCCCACCATCACCTCCGCACTCCTCTCCTACACATACTACCCCCACCATCCCCTCCGCACTCCTCTCCTTCACATACTACCCCCACCATCCCCTCCACACTCCTCTCCTACCCATACTACCCCCACCATCCCCTCCGCACTCCTCTCCTATACATACTACCCCCACCATCCCCTCCGCACTCCTCTCCTACACATACTACCCCCATCATACCCTCCACACGCTTCTCCTGTACATACCCCAATCATACCCACCACACTCCTTCTGCTACTCTGCATGTCGCAGAGTTCGGTGTCTCTAAGCTTCGGCCTGCCACATTAATGTTGGCTGCCATGAGACAGCCATCTTTAAACCTGGGGGACCCATGATCTTCAGTTGCCCGGAGGCCCCATGAGTTATCAGTCCACCCCTGGCTGGCCCAGACTGTGGCTACCCAGCACGGTTGCTCACTGCAATTGTAAGCCAAGAGTGTCAACTTTTTTGACTCTGATGTAAAAGGGGGACTCTTGTGATTAACTCCATATGATTAGAAATGTTATTTAATCACAAAATATATGTATAGTGTATACTACATAAATACATAAAAATTGCCTTGCATTTTACAGAGCTAATGAATTTAATGTACTACTGAAAAAAAAAAAAAATTGCCGTGCGCTACTAATGTGTTTGGGTTTGGCTTGAAGAAAAGGTGGCAACCCTAGCCCTAGTGGGCAAAATAATTCTTTTGGAGAGGAAGGGTGGTGTGCTGAGTGGCACGCAGGGTGCCATGCGTTTTGACAAAGGACAATTTGATAGAGTTTATAAAACTGCTATGTTTATGAATGCTGATGACACATGTGCTGATAGTAATGTGATGCTTAATGAGGTAGGGGTGATCGCTAAGCAGGATATGCGATTCCCCTTGGCAACAGTATATAAGGCTGCAGAGGTGTCCTTAGAAACCTCCAGGGAGCTCTGTGTGCTGGAGCCAGAGGTTGCCTGGGACAACTGTGGTGCCGTTCTGATAGATAAGAGGGTACTTGACCTTGGTGATGAGAAAAATGGTAAAACTCAAATGTTTAACATTTCTTGTACTGATAATGAGTTGTTACGGTCTGTCACTGCTGACAGTCCTCATGGGTTTAGTGAAGCGCCACCCGAGCAAAGTGGTGAAGTTATGTTATTGCAGCCTGTTGTGTTTGAAAATGTTTTGCCACAAGTGCATTTAAACAAGGAAGGCTTAGTGGGTAACAGTGGAGTGGACACAATTTCTGCTATGCTAAATAGAGAGGCTGCAGGGCCGGTAGACACGGGTGCGTTGGCTTTTGCAGAAATTAACCCTCTCCAGTTGGAAAGATCTGAAAAGGGTGCATACATAGCAGAGGTTTTGTCCACAGCAAAAGAGATGAGTAATGTTGAATGTCAGATTGGTGAGGTAGTGGATAGCGATTTGGAAAGGCTCAGTGTTGCTGAAGGGGAGAGGATGAGTGTGACACATTCGATTGGCAGTGCTCAGCGGGAGCCGCAAATTTTGTTAGTTGCCTCTGAGGTAGAGGTCGTTTTAAGTGTCCCGGCCTCTCACGCCTTAGCAAATGAGTCCCTCCACATCGTTGGTAAGGTAAAAGTTCCTAGAGTTCTGTGTTTAGATACGGCATGTCTAGAAATTTCTGAGATGTTGTGGGAATTGGTGAGAAACTTTCCAATATACACCTGCGTGTATCCACAGCAGAAGGGCGACATGGTACTGCACAATACCAATCGGTGGACGCAGGTGATACATGCGTTGTTAGGCAGGGTTGATGAGAATTGGTTGCTGCGTTGTTGGTTGTTTTTGTGGAAAGTTGTCTCGCAGTTCTCCGCGAGAGTGCTTCCAGCGGCGATTATGTGTGGAAGGCGCTCAGGGGAATTGTTTGAGAAATTAGAGATGTTAGACATAGTGGAAGTCTCTCCGTATGCGGGTGTGATGGGGTGTATTCCTACTGGTGCGGTCCGAGGTGCGGCTGAGCAGTGGTTGGTACATGGCGCGCGTACTGTCTCACCCATTACACCTCATGTAAAGGAAGGGCCCGGAACGGACGTGGCGGTAGTGGGAATTCAGTCCATCACGCGCAGAGAGGTGCAGTTTGAGGTACCTGGAGACACTTTGACAGGAAATAACAGTAATGGTAACTGTAACCGAAATATGTATGAGAAGCACTGTGGAGCACTGTCAGACAACTCCGAGCTATTGGTTGAGGTACCAGTGGACACAGAAATGGTTAAAGAGATTGGTGTGGGAAAATGTGGTGGAACATGTGCGTTGGTAGGACAATTGTTATTAGAGTGTTGGACAACAGAGGGTGATGTTAACTACGGGACTGTCCCATAGGGAGTAACTGCTTGCCTGTAGATGGTCCCTCCATAGACACTGTCCTAGCAAACAGGACAAGAGGTCCGAAGGACCATATTGTGTTGAATAACCCCTGTGGAACATTGCTATTGAGGATATGGTATTAATCACAGATGGTTTGTTGGCCAAGAGTGACCACACAGGGGTTAGTAAACCTGAGAAACAAATGTTGTTGGTTAATGTTGCGTCAGGTTGTGAGAGTGGCCAGTCCCTGACAGATTTCATGAAAGTGGGTCCCCAACAGTCCCGGGAGAGTAGGTCTGTGGGAGGAATAAGAAGGGTCCTGAGGCCAAAAGGTAGAAGGGATAGAGAGATTAGTGGGGGCCCATGGTTCAGGAAGAAGGGCTGGTGGAAGTACACCCGGAAGAAGATGTGGGTGGAGTGCCCCTTTAGAGAAAAGGTTGGGCAGATTAGGACTACTGCTACGGATAGTTGGCACAGAGGCGCCAAGGTGAAGTGCTGGTTGACACATACCCCAAAAAAGAAATGGGCCTACGCAGCCAATGGCTGGCACAGAGGTGTCCCATTTATGGTGACAGGATCATGTGTTCCTCCTTCCGGTTCGAAACAAGGGGGAGGGTATGTGAGGGTGCGACTTTGTGCGACCTTCAAGAGGGTTGGTTTATGCCAGATTTGGTAAAGAAAGACACGCTGATGGAACAGCTGTGTCTTGGGCTATTTAGTTCAGAGGTAATTATGGAACAGGGCTCCACCCAACAGAGAGGAAGTCTGTGTGCATGAGAGCCAGGTGGGCTCTCTTCCTCTGAAGTGGAGTCAAAGGCAGTGCATGTCTGCAGGAGGCAGACACCGTTAATGATACAGCAACAAAGATGCTGACCAGGAGAAGCTAGGAGAAAGCTGAAGCTCTTGGACACTGTGTGGGTCTGAGGAACAGACCGTCAGGCCTAGGCTAAAGGCCTGGATCGCTAGAAGGTAAAGCTACGAGGCTACTGTTAGTATGAAAGATACAGGAATGGTGGAACCCCCCTGTGAATACTACAGATGTGTTTGTGAACTTTTGTGCTTTTAAATAAAAATGAGCTACCATGCCCTTAAACAGAGTTGCTGACTGGCTTGCATCACTGAAAAACGCACCTACTAAGAGAGCTAACAACCCCCAATCTTACAATATATATATATATATATATATATATATATATATATATATATATATATATATATATATATATATATGTAGCAATACCCCCTAGAGGGCCGCTGGTTAGTTTTGGGTTTTGCACGTTACCTCTTCAGCTGCGTTGTCCGTGTAGGAAAGTCTGTAGTAATGCAATGTCCACACCGATGTAAAACCTCAAACAGTTAAGCCCCGTTCACACGATCGGTTTGACTGATGAAAACCGTCCGATGGACGGTTTTCATCAGACCAACCGATCGTGTATGGTACCCATCGGTCTTTTTTCCATCGGTTGTAAAAAATTGAACTTGTTTTAAAATTTTCCGATGGATAAAAAACCGATGGGAATTTCCGATCGTCTATGGGCAAGTCCATCGGTTAAAAAACCCACGCATGCTCAGAATCAAGTCGACACATGCTCAGAAGCATTAAACTTCATTTTTCTCGGGTCATCGGAGTGTTTTACGTCACCGCGTTTGGAACGGTCGGTTTATTGACTGATGGTGTGTGGCCAAGACTGATGAAAAACAGTTTCATCGGATTTCCGATGGACAAATCCATCGGACGAAAATCCATAGGTTATCCGATCGTGTGTACGGGGCTTTAGGCTTTATTTTTCTTATGCAATAAACTTTGAGAAGTAGAAGGTATAGAAGAGTAGGGGAAGGTTCAGGCACTCGCCACAAAATTTGACAAAAGTATAAGTTCAAAGTCACTCACCACTCTCAATGTTAGAGTGGGTATTGGTCACCCGGATAGTCCCCTCTCACATGGCCTAGCAACCGGGATGACTCACGAACCAGTAGCGAGGCAATCTCTGCCACAGACTGCCCAAGATGAAGTAGGTCTCTGCCACAGACCTTTTGAAGTGTACAAAATCTCTGCCACAGACCTTTTGAAGTTGAGCAATGGATAGTCCAGGAATCCTCTGCCACAGGATTTCAAAGTCCCAAACTTCCAGCCGTACAGTTAAAGGGCCTTTAAGCCAATCCGGCGAACTGCAGGGCTTGTAATATAGTGGATCCCTCCTTGACAAAGTCACCAGGCCTCACCCGAGACAGCAGCACTTTGCCGGTCTTCTCCAGGGCAGGTCTTCCCCTGGTCTCCTTCACCAAGATAGCTTCCTCCCCATTTGGACAGACAGCTTGGGATCCCTTCTCCGAATGTAGGCCCCAGCCAAACTAGCTGGGCCTATTAAGCAGCGATACAGCCTCGGGCCAACGTGGCCCCGAGACCAGGACCACACACACATGCCTCGCAGCCGGAGGACTGCGGGGTGAGAACGACCCCAATCAATCGCGTCTGCCCCTTAAGTATCCCCTCCCAGCAGGCACAGCGGGTCGACCACTCCCACTGTACCGTTGCCCAGAAGGGCCACCCAATGCACCATGGCTTGCCCGTGTTCCAACAGGTGCCTGAGGTGGTAACGCCACCTACAGGCAATAAGGGAAAAATACTGTCGGGAAAACCACAGCTGAAGCAGAGGTAAAATTAAATGCAATTCAACCGTCTGAGCCCAACTACTGGCTCAGACATCCCTCTAAATTTAAATAGCGCCCCAACCTTTTGGGGTGGGTGCTACATATATATATATATATATATATATATATATATATCCCTCCTTTTGCCGCCAAAACAGCCCTGTCCCATTGGACACTACTAGACCTCTGAAGGTATTCTGTGGTATTTGACACCAAGCCACCAGTAGTAGATCCTTTAAGTTCTGTAAGATGCGAGGTGGGGCCTTCATGGATCAGACTTGTTTTTCCAGTACATCCCATAGATGCTCGATTTGGTTGAGATCTGGAGAATATTGAGGTCAAGTCAAAACCTCAAACACTTTGTTGTGTTCCTCAAACCATTCTTGAACAATTTTTGCAGTGTGGCAGGAAGTATTATCCTACTAAAAGAGGCCATTGCCATCAGGGAAGACTGTTTCCAAACAATGTTTAGGTAGGTGATACATGTTAAAGTAACATCCACATGAATGGCGGGACCCAAGGTTTCCCAGAAGAACATTGCCCAAAGCATCACACTGCCTGGGCTGGCTTGCCTTTCTCCCATACTGCATTCTGCTGCCATCTCTTCCCCAGGTAAGCAACGCACACACACCCAGCCATCCACATAATGTAAAAGAAAATGTGATTTATCAGACCAGGTCACGTTCTTCCATTGATCCGTGGTCCAGTTTTGATGCTCAAGTTCCAAATGTAGGTGATTTTGGCTGTTGGAGACAGGTCAACATGGGCATCCTAACAGGTCTGTAGCTACGCAGTCTCATGCACAACATATTGCGATGCCCATTTTTTCTTCTTGCAACACATCTACTTTAGGGACAACACGTTTATTTGACTCCTATTATATCCCACTAACTTCCAGATGCCATTGTAATGAGATCATGAATGTTATTCACTTTACCTGTCAGTGGTCATAATAGTATGGCTGGTTGGTGTATATACAGTGCCTTGAAAAAGTATTCATACCCCTTGAAATTTATTTTTTTGCGCTATAAACAAAAAAAGACTGACAATTTTGAAAAAATATATATATTTTTTACGTTTTGCTATAATAAATATCCCATTCAAAAAAAAATCTTCATTGGTTTAGGCCAATATGTATTCTTCTACATGTTTTTGTTAAAAAAAATTGCAATAAACCTATATTGATTGCTTTGCGCAAAACTTATAGCGTCTACAAAATAGGGAATAGATTTATGATATTTTTATTATTATATATTTTTTTTACTAGTAATGGCGGCGATCTGCGATTTTTAGTGGAACTGCGACATTGCGGCAGACAATTCAGACACTTTTTTGGGACCAGTGACATCTATACAGCGATCAGAGCTAAAAATTGCCACTGATTACTGTATAAATGTCACTGGCAGGAAAGGGGTTAACACTAGGGGGGATCAAGGGGTTAACTGTGTTCCCTCAGTGTGTTCTAACTGTATGGGGGATGGGCTACCTAGGACATGACAGAGATCGCTGTTCCCGATGACTGGGTGCAGAAGTTCTCTGACATGTCACTACGCAGAACTGGGAATTGCCTTGTTTTCATAGGTAGTTCCCCGTTCTGCCTCTGTACACCACGATCACAGGTCGCCGGCGGACGTCAAGTCTGCGGGACCCGCGCGCGCGCTGCGGCGGCGTGCGCCCGCTAGCCTCCCTGCACAGACCGATGTACACCTATGGCGGATTGCGCAGGTGAGCCGACCTGCCGCTGTATAATGACGGCGGCTGGTCGGCAAGAGGTTAAAGCACTGTATATTAAATATTTACCCTATATTTTTCCCAATAAAACTTTTTTTTTCTGCTGACCTCCTCCAGCCTTTTTCAGATTCTTTCTGTCTACATGTATTTACTCCAGCATTGGCTGCATATCATTGCCATGAAACAGCTGCCTGATAGTGACAAAGGTGGACCTTGTCTGCATCATGTTTGTCGGCACAACAGCTTGCAGTCTCTACAAACGAAGAATGCTTTTGGTCGGGTGAAAAAAAGAAGCACAATTGTAAAACATATGTCACCCCATAGCTGCAATTGTCTGAACCACCCCATTGCAGGACCCCATCGCAGGACCCCATCGCAGGACCCCATCGCAGGACCCCATCGCAGGACCCCATCGCAGGACCCCATCGCAGGATCACCAGGTATTCTTTTAGTAAAAGCTGCTGATTTGAGAAAAAAATTAAATAAAATTAATTACATGAATATGCTTATATTAAGTCTATATGAGATGTTTATTGTCTGAGTGTATATAAATAAATATATAGTATTTAAAAAAGACAATAGTTTGCCTTTAAATAAATATACAGTAGATATAAAGGTTATATTGTATCATTTCTAGGGTTATCTCCAACTTATAACAGTGACAGCTAGACTTCTCCATGTCTATGAGACCCCCCCCCCCCTCCCCCAGAAAACGCGACCCCGCTGATGAACAACATTGCTGTTTCCCAACCAGGCCTAAAAAATATACACAAGTCAGGAGGTGATCAATACTGTTCTGCAGCAAGCCACTTGCGTCTGATAAATGCTCTGCTAGAGGAAGGTAGAGAGAGGGAATCTTTCACCGTGGACAGCAGTCAGCCACACATCAAAAAATGTCTTAATCTAAGGCAGAGGAATTAAGAGCTGTGTGGTCCTGAGGTGAAGCACTATTGGCTCTTGTAGATGATTGATTGATTGATAACAAGACTTTTGGCATCAATCCTGTGCAAAACTGGCCTAAAGTCATATTACTTCTTAAAAAAGCAAGCACAAAATAAATGGTACCACCGATCAACTGCAGAAAGCCAGATTTGATCTTTGTGGCACAGCTATGCAGGATACAGTGCCTTGAAAAAGTATTCATTTCCCCTTGAATTTTTTCACATTATGTAATGTTACAACCAAAAACGTAAATGTATTTTATTGGGATTTTATGTGATAGACACAGGTGGCACTTAATCGTGAAAGGAAAATGATAAATGGTTTTCAACATATTTTACAAATAAATATCTCAAAAGTTTGGGGTGCATTTGGGTTCAGCCCTTTACTCTGATACCCCTAACTAAAATCTAGTGGAACCAAATGCCTTCAGAAGTCACCTAATTAGTAAATAGAGTCCACCTGTGTGTAATTTAACCTCAGTATAAATACAGCTGTTTTGTGAAGCCCTCAGAGTTTGTTAGAGAACCTTAGTGAAAAAACAGCATCATGAAGGCCAAGTAACACACCAGACAAGTCAGGGATAAAGTTGTGAAGAAGTTTAAAGCAGGATTCGTTTTTTTTTTTTTTTAAAACAAGCTTTGAACATCTCACGGAGCACTGTTCAATCCATCATTCGAAAATGGAAAGAGTATGGCACAACTGCAAACCTACCAAGACATGGCCGTCCACCTAAACTGACAGGCTTGGCAAGGAGAGCATTAATCAGAGAAGCAGCCAAGAGCCAAGAGGCCCATGGTAACTCTGGAGGAGCTGCAGAGATCCACAGCTCAGGTGGGAAAATCTGTCCACAGGACAACTATTAGTTGTGCACCAAGAGTGGCAAGAAGAAAGCCATTGTTGAAAGAAAGCCATAAGAAGTCCTGTTTGCAGTTTGCAAGAAGTTATGTGGGGGACACAGAAAACATGTGGAAGAAGGTACTCTGCTCAGATGAGACCACAATTGAACTTTGTGGCCTAAAAGCAAAATGCTATGTGTGGCGGAAACTAACACTGCACATCACCCTGAACACACCATCCCCACCGTGAAACATGGTGGTGGCAGCATCATGTTGTGGGGATTATTTTCTTCAGCAGGGACAGGGAAGCTGGTCAGAGTTTATGGGAAAATGGATGGAGTCAAATACAGAGCAATCTTAGAAGAAAACCTGTTAGAGTCTGCAAAAGACTTGAGACTGGGGCGGAGGTTCACCTTCCAGCAGGACAAGGACCCTAAACATACAGCCAGAGTTACAATGGAATGGTTTAGATCAAAGCATATTCATGTGTTAGAATGGCCCAGTCAAAGTCCAGACCTAAATACAATTGGGAATCTCTGGCAAGACTTGAAAATTGCTGTTCACAGACGCTCTCCATCCAATCTGACAGAGCTTGAGCTATTTTGCAAAGAATAATGGGCAAAAATGTCACTCTCTAGATGTGAAAATCTGGTAGAGACATCCCCAAAAAGACTTGTAGCTGTAATTGCAGTGAAAGGTGATTCTACAAAGTATTGACTCATTGGGGCTGAATACAAATGTACCCCCCCACACTTTTCACATATTTATTTGTAAAAATAATGTTGAAAACCATTTTTAATTTTCCTTCCACTTCACAATTATGTGCCACTTTGTGTTGGTCTATCACAGGGATATGCAATTAGCAGAACTCCAGTTGTTGCAAAACTACAAGTCCCATCATGCCTCTGCCTCTGGGTGTTATGCTTGTGGCTTACAGAGTCTTGCTTTGCCTCATGGGACTTGTAGTTGTGCAACAGCTGGAGGTCCCCTAATTGCTTATCCCTGGTCTATCACATAAATTCACAATAAAATACATTCATGTTTTTGTCTGTAACATGACAAAATGTGGAAAATGTCAAGGGGTATGAATACTTTTTTCAAGGCACTTTATGTCATAGCTGTATAAATGATAATAATAATGGCATAAGACCATTGAATTTGACTTGACATCGGCCTCTTGCAATCCCCTATATGGTAGCACTAAGGCTGAGAGAGGGTTGGGCAGGACTGGGAATTCAGCTGGCCATACATTATACAATTTTCTTGTTCAATTTTCTTTAGATTTACCTTCAACTATGCAGTGCAAGGGCCTGCCTGATTGCATACAAATTGAAAGTGTATAGGTTTGACTTCGTAGTACATGGTTTTAGTAATCTAAAGGAAAATTCTACAAGAAAATTGTATAATGTATGGCCAGCATTTGTCAGGTGTGTGTAGCCAGGACTATAGGTACTTTCACTGTTGACATTTGCTTTTATCCTATAGTTGCTGCATTATTCTTCTGTGGAATTTAGTTCAGTTGAACAACTGTTTGTGTACAAATACAGCAGCCATCTTAAAGTAAACCATTAGTTGAACCCTCATGAATGCAGAGATACAGGGGGAAGGTTCAGCCATTTTGGTGATTTCTGGTGCTATCTAAAAAGAAAGGGGAGGAGCTGAATGGGGCAGAAGAGTGAGCACACACGTGGTGAACAGGGCAAAATTGTGTCCAGTGACTCAGCTTCCTATCTGCAAGGTACCCTAATGCTGGAGTTTGCCTCTCCCAAGTGTGTTTGGAATTCGGTTACTAGAGACAGTAACCGGGTGTGCCCAGAATCCTGTTGCAAGTGGCTGTCACCCAATGACACTTCCAGAAAGCAAAGGGACAAGCCATTATTCTTGGTTTTCAGTTGGAAATCACGAGTCTAAGCCCTGGGAGCATGTGAGGGATTTAGATACCTCATGTGATTGAACTGCCTGATAGAGCCTCCCCTGATGGCTAAAGTTATACCGTCACTACTCCGTCCGTGCCCCAAGGCGACGTCCATTGTGTGACGAAACTTGTAGGGTAAACGACATGCTGACGTCACCGCGCTGTTCTCCCGCTCCGCTTGCACAGGCGTGCTTTGTACTACCTGCCGGGCAGATTTGCTTGTTCTTAATGGAATTTTTTAGTCTGATGTTAGTACAGACTCTTTTTTAATAAATTATCATCTGGTTTTACCGTTGGCGGACTTTTTTTGTTATGTTCCCTTGGTTTTATCCGCCCAATGAGGCCATCTCCTCTGCCACTACCCTCTGCTGTACCAATATCAAGTCTCCAGTAACGCCTGGCTCGCTAGCTGTTTGATACGTTGGGAGGATCCTAGGACCCAGGCTGGAGCCCCAGGAACGCCCGGTTCGGTAGCCATTTAAAGCATTGGGAGGATTGTAAGACCCAGGCTGGGTATTAGTGACAAGCTTTGACAGCTTGCACAGCTGGTAAGCTTTCTATCAGGCTTGCACGTACCTGATCAGCGAGTCCGCTGGAGCAGAGGAAGGTCCCCCGTACGGATCCGACTCGCGGCCCCTGGTAGTGCAGACAGGAGGCACGGGAGTACGGAAGGGTAAGAGAGCCTGGAAGTAGTTGCTGGAAGAAGCTCAGGATCCGGGTACAGGAGAGTAGATGAGCCGGGCCAGCTGCGGGCAGGCAGGTAGGAAGGCAGGTGTACTGAGAAGCGCAGCTGGGTAGGTGCGGAGAAGAATGGTCAAGGCGAGCAATGCCAAGGGTTCGGCAATGGTCAGACAGCATGGTGCAAGGGAGCAGGCAAGTTCAGGGTCAAAGATAAGCCGAGGTCAGATGCTGGCGGAGAGCAGGAGAAGTCCAGTAACAAACCGGGTGGTCAGGAGATCAGGTTTCAGGTAATTAGCAGGAGCAGGATACACAGGAGACTGTAGATCAGACAGCACCGGTCTGAAGTGTTCCAGGGGTTTAAATGGGCAGTTTGGCGCGCATCGGTGTGCGCAATGGCACACGCGCGTGCATCATGCGCGCACATGCACCCGCGCGCACAGGCACACCCGCAGTCCGGGACGTGAACCAGCGAGCACAGGAACATGCACAACATCAGCGCGCGCGAACACACACCAAAGCGACAACCAACACGCCCGGCAAGGTACGTTCTCTGACACCTTCATTCCGTGTGGTGGTGGATTCACATTGTGCCCCGTTCATTGAAGATCCTTCACAGGGTGTTTCAACATTCATTTTTATGCTCATATTCATTCAAATATTCTTGAAAGAGTCTTTTGTTATTTGGTATTGTATTACCATTTATTGCACAATTCATTATTATTATTAAGGTGGTATTGTTATTCACATGCAAGCTCATTTGATGATTCATTATTAGCGCAGCTTCTTATGTTTTTACTTTCTGTTGGTGTGTATTTCACTTTTGAGTTGCGGCTTGTTTTATTTACTTTGTGAAACAGCGCAGTTTTTCTTTTTAACATTAAAGTTATTACAGACATTTTGGGAGTGAGCGCAAACTTCAGCCTGTCTTACAGCCTGGGAGGCTGATCAGGTAGGTAAAAATGCTTTTTGTGGCCCCCTAGACCTAACTGAATGTAGCGGGGTGTTCCCCTTTAATCAGAGACAGGAAATTCCAGAGAGAGGGGAGTCGGGGGGAAGGAATATAAGGAGGGGGCGAGGCCTAGCTCTTTCTCTTTTGGACACGGGGCGACAGAGAGAGATACACCTGTGCGGATCTGTGCTGTTCCAGGCCTGAAGCCTGGGGCCTGTGGAGCGAACCAAAGAGCCTTCCACCCCCCCCTTTGCGAGCCTGGGTGGCATCCAGACTCATCTCTTCTAAAGTTATCTGGATCGGGGATCCGATCGTAGAAGCTGCTGTGGACGAGGACCGACACAGCCGGTGGAAGTTCCGGACTGAGGGAAGTGTTCCGGAGTGGTGAGCGAGCGAAAGCTCATCTTTAAACTGTTACTTTTATACTTTGTGCCTATTAGACTTCCGAGGCCTAACACCTCCGGTGTGGGAGAATTACCCCCCCCCCCTATTGGATTACAAATACATGGTTTTGAATACTTCAAGTGCACCACCTTTACAGATCCTGTGCCGGTGAAGATTCGTGTTTCTTCTAAGACTGAGTTTCATGGTTAGGGATCAGGCCTGATCCGTTAGATAGTTATAAGTTAGTTATCACACCACAGGGTGTTTAGGTAACGGTCGCCCCACGTGGCGTTCCGTCCCCTTTCCAAGGCGGGTACACACACACACAGTATTGTGATTTACAACTGCAGGGACCTGCTTATGTGTTGTGAACCAAATGTTACATGCATGCTATTCCCTTTTATCTTACCACTAGCAGTAAAGTCAGTTATTATTTACAACATTGTCTATGAGTCTGAGTTATCAATCCACACACCCACATTTAAAGCATAAGTGATTGTTTATGTGAAATTGCTGTGGGTTAACTGTGCCAGAGTGAGAGAGCAGATAGCCGGGGGGTTGGGGAAGCCGCACTCAGGGCCCAAATCAAAACTTGCGGCTCTCTTAAGCTGAGGGTATCGCTACACGTGGGGGCTCGTAAATCCGGGATTACTGAGACAGCGGTGAGAGCCCGCCAAGACTTACCGGCATGGACCCGAAAGACATCAGAACGTGGTGTGAAGTAGCCAAGACAGATCCAAGCCAGTCAGTGGTCATTAACATTCCGGGTCAGGAATGGTCGACCGAAACGGTGGAAGGGTTAATGAAGTCAGACCCAGACACCTCACACCAGTATACGCTAGTGGAATATTCAGATGGGAAGCCAGAGGCTTGTAAATGCAAATATGCGCGGATGCCGGATAACAGATCTTATAGTTTGGCGTACGCTACTAAGAAAGAGCTATCACCAACGGGATCACCGCCAGTTGCGGCCCGTACCCCGCCAGAGAGGAAAGACGGAGCCACACCTCCGGTGACGCCTGCACCTGCCACGGCCATATCACCCGAACTGATAAAGGCGTTAGGGGATCTACTAACAAACTGTCAGAAGACAAGCACAGTGCACGTAGAGACTAGCTACCGGAGACTAAAAACATTCTCGGGGGAGCTCCCCGTCCCTGCGGGGGAGGAAGATTTTGACACTTGGGTGGAACAGGCATTACAAGCAGTAGAGGCATGGGAGGTGCCTGAAGCACAGAGAAGACAACGAGTTTTAGAAAGTTTGAAAGGTGCCGCGGCAGAAGCGGTGAAGAGCTTCCGTTTTGGAAATGCAAACTGTACAGCTCAAGATTGTCTGGCCATGCTGCAGGAAGAGTTTGGACAGCTGGAGAAGGTGACAGAGATGGTCTACCAATTTGAACATACTTTCCAGCAGCCGGAGGAGAAACTGTCAGAGTATGTTAGAAGGTTGAACAGGCTGTTATGCAAGATCGTCCTGAAGAAGGGAATGCTGCCCAAAGATGCAGATGAAGCACGAATGAAGCAGATCATGAGGGGAGCGCGGCGCTCAGACCCAGTCTGGCTGCACCTGAAAACCTCAGGAGGAGGAATGTCACTAACCTACTCTGATCTAATAAAAATTATTAGGGACGAAGAGGCGCTACAGAGAGATCAGCAGGTGGCCAGAGTGAGTGTCACCCCTGTACCAGTGTTGGTCAGTTCAGTCAAGAGCCCGGAAAGAGATGCAGAAGTCGACACTTTGAAATCACAAATGTCCCAAGTGTTGGAGATGCTGACCTCTTTGATGGAGAAAGATCAAAGAAGAGCAGAGAAACCAAGTCCAAGAAAGGAGTTGTTCCCGAATACCTCAGAACCAGCTTCCATACAGGACCGAGAAGAGATGCTATGTTACAACTGCGGGGGCAGTGGTCACTTTGCCAGTAGGTGTTCCAGTCCCAAGAAGAAGAAAATGGATAATCGCCAGCCGGCGGGAAACTCCAGAGGGCCCCGGTGAGGGAGTCAACCGGGTGCCCATCTCTTTCAGTGAGCTCCAAACTGAATGGAAGGAAGCAAAAGAGAGGGGACAAGACCCCTCAGAAGAAATTTAGCACTCCCAAGAAGGAATGTCTACAACCAAGAGACAATAACATCCCTCAGCGGGTTTGTACTCCCATTAGGGTGGGGAAGGTCAATGCATACCGGGCTCAAGAGAGAATAAAGTCAAAAACAAACTGGATGAAGACAAGTCCTCAGAAGAAAGTGACCTCAACCCGGCCGTACCCAGAAGAATTGGTCGGCCCGTCCCCCACTGTATCTATCCAGGTGGAAGAAGTATATACGAAGGCCCTCCTGGACACTGGAGCTCAAGTGACTTTGTTGTACAGAGACTTCTACGATAGGCACTTAAGCCATTTGCCTATACAGAAGATAGAAGAACTGGAGATATGGGGCCTGGGAACGCAGAGGTTCCCCTATGATGGTAATCTGCCCATAAAGCTGACATTCGACCCCTCTGTGGCTGGGAAGACAGAAGTGTTCGACACCCTGGCAGTTGTGTGTCCTAGACCACCCGGGGCCAGCAAGATGTCCCTCATCATAGGCACCAATACGGATCTAGTGAGAAGACTTCTGACCCCCCTGGTGAAGATGAGGAGCCATCAGGATCCAAACATCCATCCCATGCTGAAGACAGCCTACCAACGGTTAGTGTTGGAGCAGAAGACCCCAGGAGAGGGGATAGGGAAGGTGTGGAGACTGGGGAGAGAAGGAGTGGTGCTGCAGCCCGGACAGGTGGCTTGTCTCAGGGCCACTGTGAAGCTCACCTGGAAGCAGCCTGGTCCCTTTGTCATGCTGGAATCCGACCCAAGGGAAGATCACTCAGGCCTGGAAGTGATACCGGAAGTGATTCCAATCAAGGCCCTGAAGAAAGCCAGGGGAAGAGTCCCGGTGAGTGTGAGGAACTCTACAGAAAGGGCCATAGAGATCCCTGCTCGGATGCTGTTGGGACAGGTGAGTCCTGCTGTCCCAGTCAGCTGGTCAGAAGTAAAGGGGACGGGTGAAGAAGGAGATGTTTGGGAAAAACTTTCCATGGAGAACCCGAATTTACCTGGAGCCTGGAAAGAGAGAGCCAAGGCCCAGCTGACTAGATGGGAGAAGATTTTCTCCAAAAATGAGTTCGATGTGGGGTGTGCGAGGAGTGCTACCCACCGCATCCGCCTGCAAGAAGACAAACCGTTCAGGGAGAGAGTCAGGCGGGTTCCGCTGGCAGATCTGGAGGATCTGAGGGAACAGCTTGCAGAACTGAAAAAGACTGGGGTGATTCGAGAGTCCAGAAGCCCTTATGCCTCTCCAATAGTGGTGGTCAGGAAGAAGAATGGGTCGCTGAGGCTCTGCATTGACTACAGAACTCTCAACAGGAGGACCACCCCTGATCAGTACACCACGCCAAGGATAGAGGACGCCTTACAGAGTTTGTCTGGAGCTAAGTGGTTCAGCGTGATGGACCTCAAGAGCGGGTACTATCAAATTCCCATGCACCCAGAGGATAAAGAAAAGACCGCTTTCATAACTCCTGTGGGGTTCTTTGAGTTTAATAGAATGCCTCAGGGCCTATCTGGGGCCCCAGCTACTTTTCAACGTCTCATGGAGAAGACTGTCGGAGATATGAACCTCATAGAAGTCCTCGTGTACCTGGACGATGTCATTGTCTTCGGGAGAACTTTGGAGGAACATGAGGCCCGATTGGAGAAAGTGTTGAGAAGGCTTAGTGAAGAGGGACTAAAGCTTTCCCCCGAGAAGTGTCGGTTCTACCAGTCTTCGGTGAACTACCTGGGACACATAGTGTCTGAAAAGGGGGTGGCTACTGATCCTGAGAAGTTGGAGGCAGTTACCTCCTGGCCAAGACCCACAACAGTCACCGAACTTAGATCTTTCCTGGGCTTTTGCTCCTACTATAGGAGGTTTGTGGATGGGTTTGCCCGTATTGCCAAGCCCCTAAATGAACTGCTCAAGACTGAAGGGGAAGAGGATCGCTTGGGACCCAGAAGACCCGGGGAGTCGGTTCAAGATCAGTGGACCCCCAGGTGTGAAGAGGCCTTCAGAACCCTGAAGAGGAGCCTCACCACAGCCCCAGTATTGGCCTATGCTGATCCCACCAGACCATACGAGTTACATGTTGATGCTAGTCATGAAGGCCTAGGTGGAGTGCTCTACCAAGAGTATGAAGAGCAACTGCGACCAGTGGCCTATGTGAGTCGGAGTCTGACCCCCTCGGAGAAGAACTACCCCACTCATAAGTTGGAGTTCTTGGCCCTCAAATGGGCAGTGGTGGACAAACTAAGAGACTACCTCTATGGGGCAGAGTTTACAGTAAAAACAGATAACAACCCTCTGACTTACCTATTCACCACTGCCAAGTTGGATGCCACAGGACACAGGTGGCTGGCTGCATTATCTGGGTTCAACTTCAGTCTTAAATACAGACCAGGGACTGGAAATAGGGATGCAGATGCCCTGTCCCGAAGATCTCATACCATGGCTGATGACTGGGAGGACTGGACTCAGGTAGCGCCGGACGGAGTGCGAGCCCTTTGTCAAGGGGCTGAATTTCAAGCCAGAGGGGGCTCCAGAGCCGAGGAGATAGGAGTTACCACAGTGGGAGTCCCAAAACACTACTGCAGGGTGACTCAAATTGAAGAGGAATGCTTACCGAAGCTGTCTAAGAAGGAACTGAGGTGCGACCAATTGGAAGACCCCATGGGGAGATTGGTCTTTGAAGCATTGGAAAACGAGAGTCCAGAGAAACTTCGACATCACCCCTCCAAGGAGGCTCGTCTGCTAAGGAGAGAGTTAGACAAGCTACAGGTCCATCAGGGAGTGGTCTACCGAAGGGGCCCCTCTGATGACTCCGAGGATAAATGGCAGTTGTTTCTCCCAGAGAAGCACCGAGAGACTGTGCTGGTTGCCTTACATGACCAGCATGGTCACCTGGGAGCTGAAAGAACCTTCCAACTTGTCAGAAGCCGGTTCTATTGGCCCTGTATGAGGGCTGAAGTGGAGGAATATTGCCACTCCTGTGCACGATGCATCCAGAGGAAGACTCTACCCCATCAAGCTGCCCCAATGGGCCACCTACAGAGTCAAGGCCCAATGGATCTGGTATGCATTGACTTTCTCTGCCTCGAACCCGATTTGAGTGGATTGGGAAATGTTCTGGTGGTAACCGATCATTTCACCCGTTATGCACAGGCGTTCCCCACCAGAGACCAGAAGGCTTCCACTGTAGCTAAGGTGCTTGTAGAAAAATACTTCGTCCACTATGGATTACCACAGAGAATCCACTCCGACCAAGGAAGGGACTTTGAGAGTCGCCTGATCCGGAACTTACTGGACTCCCTGGGAGTGGAAAAGACCAGGACTACCCCCTATCATCCACAAGGAGATGCCCAGCCTGAGAGATTTAACCAGACTTTGCTAAACATGCTTGGGACTCTGGAGACAGAGAAGAAGCAGCATTGGAGTCAACACATATCCACTTTGGTGCATGCCTACAATTGCACCACCAGTGATGTGAGGGGTTACTCTCCCTACCGCCTCATGTTTGGGAGAGAAGCAAGATTGCCAGTGGATCTGGCCTTTGGCATTTCTCTAGACTATACCTCTGCTACCTCCCACAAAGGATATGTAGACAGACTTAGGTATAATTTGAAAGCGGCCTATGAACAAGCCCAAGCGGCCTCAGACCAAAGAGGGGCCCGAAATAAAAGGAACTATGATTTGAAGGTTCGAGTGCAAGACCTGCAGCCTGGAGACCGTGTTCTGCTACGCAACCTAGGGATCCCAGGGAAGCACAAACTTGCTGATAGGTGGAGGTCTGAGCCTTACGTTATTTGTAGGAAACTCCCTGGACTACCGGTGTACAAGTTAAAGCCAGAGGGGAGAGTGGGACCCTTGAAGACCTGGCACAGAAACCACTTACTCCCGCTTAAAGAAGCAGTCAGGATACCTCCAGTGAGGAACCTACCGGAATCTGTTTCCATCTTGGATACTCCCAGACCCAACACTCGGTCTCAGACCTCTCGATCTAGAGGTGGACAGGCTTCTCAATCAAGTGAAGATGGGAGAGGAGAACTGGAGTGGCTATGGCCTTCCCCAACCCCGGAAAATCCCACCATAGACCTTCCACCCACTGAGGATATGCAGGATGGGACCCTGAACCCAGAAGCTACAGAGTTCATTCCATCCAGTGGCGTGCCTGAATGCTGGGAAGATATTCTGGGCCTGTACTCAGATGAAGAAGAGACAGAGGCCCCAGAACCAGTGACGATGTCAAAAAGTGTTCCTGAAACAGAGCCTGTGGCACCAGAGCCTGAAGTCCCAAGGGAGCAGAGAGCTCGCAGAGTCGTGAGGCCTCCCATGAAGTTAACCTACCCTCAATTGGGAAAGAGCTCAGAGGACTCTGTTACCACCGCTAGAAGAAGTACCGAGTGCTCCAATCCTTCCACTGTTCATTTGGTGGAGGGCAACCCCAGCTCACTCTCTGGCACAGTTAGGCAGGCCACTCATGCCAGTGTGACCTGTGGGACAGGGAATCCCACCTCTGAGTTTTGGTGGCAATTCCCTGTACCAACATCATACTCCGCACTCTCTAAAATGGTTCAGAAATGTTGTTAAAATGTTTATCTTTGGGGACCAAAGAGTTTTAGTGGGGGGAGTGTGTAGCGGGGTGTTCCCCTTTAATCAGAGACAGGAAATTCCAGAGAGAGGGGAGTCGGGGGGAAGGAATATAAGGAGGGGGCGAGGCCTAGCTCTTTCTCTTTTGGACACGGGGCGACAGAGAGAGATACACCTGTGCGGATCTGTGCTGTTCCAGGCCTGAAGCCTGGGGCCTGTGGAGCGAACCAAAGAGCCTTCCACCCCCCCCCTTTGCGAGCCTGGGTGGCATCCAGACTCATCTCTTCTAAAGTTATCTGGATCGGGGATCCGATCGTAGAAGCTGCTGTGGACGAGGACCGACACAGCCGGTGGAAGTTCCGGACTGAGGGAAGTGTTCCGGAGTGGTGAGCGAGCGAAAGCTCATCTTTAAACTGTTACTTTTATACTTTGTGCCTACTAGACTTCCGAGGCCTAACACCTCCGGTGTGGGAGAATTACCCCCCCCCCTATTGGATTACAAATACATGGTTTTGAATACTTCAAGTGCACCACCTTTACAGATCCTGTGCCGGTGAAGATTCGTGTTTCTTCTAAGACTGAGTTTCATGGTTAGGGATCAGGCCTGATCCGTTAGATAGTTATAAGTTAGTTATCACACCACAGGGTGTTTAGGTAACGGTCGCCCCACGTGGCGTTCCGTCCCCTTTCCAAGGCGGGTACACACACACACAGTATTGTGATTTACAACTGCAGGGACCTGCTTATGTGTTGTGAACCAAATGTTACATGCATGCTATTCCCTTTTATCTTACCACTAGCAGTAAAGTCAGTTATTATTTACAACATTGTCTATGAGTCTGAGTTATCAATCCACACACCCACATTTAAAGCATAAGTGATTGTTTATGTGAAATTGCTGTGGGTTAACTGTGCCAGAGTGAGAGAGCAGATAGCCGGGGGGTTGGGGAAGCCGCACTCAGGGCCCAAATCAAAACTTGCGGCTCTCTTAAGCTGAGGGTATCGCTACAGAACATTTACACTTTGTAATGTGGGAGCAACCCAAAGCAAGGGAGATTTTTGGCTTTCCTGTTAAAATGTGTAGAAATAGTAATTATCACAAACAGTCAAGGAAAACCTGCACATACATAGTAGTCCATGTGAGATGGTTTACTTAATCAATAGTATCTCCAGTAGTCAGGTGAGAGATTGTAAAAAATATTTTGACCTTAACAGTCTAAACCAGCTATTCTCAACCAAGGTTCCATGGAAGGTTGCTAGGGGTTCCCTAACCTGTGGCTGATTAACTTCCCATATGCTGGTGCCTGGATAGTTCCATGTTCAAAACTACTTGGCAGAGCCAGCCACATAACACATGCTGAGTAGGGTCAGGGCCATATTTAATATTGATTGGACCCTGGGCAAAAAAAATCTTGGGCCCCCCATGCAATTTTACTCTCCACCTGCTCTGAGACATACAATAAATAGCAGTGTAGCGGCCTCACCCCCTCTTTCTGGTCTAGGGGTATATTGTACGTGAGAGTGAGATGCGCTACGGCCCATGTCCTCCCCATTGCAGCGGGTGAGGTGAAGGCCAGTACCTGTTATTCTCCTCTGGCCTGTGTATCTCTTTAAGAACCAAGTCCTGCTGTACTGACACTCCCCTCGCTCCCATTAACCAGAGTTCCACACACCGATAGAGGGTCCAACTCTTGTTTATTAACACACTCCAATAAACAGTCCTTTGCCAACTGACTGGTTGGGACCCATAAAATAGTTCAATACGGTGGGGTGAGCAGGTCGAGGCACAGTCCTAACAATCAATCTAAACCACTGTGGTTTCACCAGCGGTTGCTACAGCCATTGGCTAGAGAGAGAACTTGAATCTTTGGAGTCTCTACCAGCGACTCTAGAGAACATGAACTGGAATACCTTCGCTGCGTTGTGGCCCCTGTCAGGGGGAAGATGTCCCTCCAAGGGAGTTACCAGAGGCCCCTCCGTCACCGGGTTGATGCTGCTCCGGGCTCTCCAGAAGGGTAACCTCTCCGGCCTCCTCACATCAGACACAGGCCCCATCCACCTCAGGGTCCCTCGGACTCATCCGCCCTTGCGGAGCCCAGTTGAAGTCACTGGGCCCCAGGCCTCCGATGTAGTACCTCACCCCAGGCTTAAGGTGCCTGAGATGGACGCCAACACTGCTCCGACCAGGCCATGGGCGCCTGGTCCGGAACTCCGGACCGCCAGCACCCAGGCCTAAGGTGCCTGGGCGCGGGATGCAGAAGAAGAAGACCTCGTGGCAAGGGCGTCTCTCCCCTTTATATCCTCCCGTGACGTCACAGCAGGTTCCCCGCCCCGCTGTACCACCGCCGGAACGGGACAAAAAGGAGACAGCACTGTGGCAATGATTCTACCTCGACCCGTGGGAACATCGCCACCCACAGGTCAAGGAGAATAGCACACCACCAAAGTCCTCCACAATTTGAATGGTGTAAATCCTCTCATAATTAGCATATCCTGGATCATACTACCACCCAGGTGTACCCCCCTAAATTTAGACCCCCGCTACAGCAGCTAGACTCAAGCCCTGTACACACGATAGGTTTTACCGATGAAAACAGTCCGATGGACTTTTTTCATCGGACAAACCGATCGTGTATGGGCCCTATTGGTCTTTTTTCCATCAATGTTTAAAAATAGAACATGTTTTAAATTTATCCGATGGTTAAAAAACCGATAGCAAATTACTATCGTCTGTGGGGAACTCCATCGGATAAAAAACCATAGGAAATCCGATCGTGTGTACAGGGCTTTAAAATCAGTTTACTGTATCAGATCAAGCAGCAATTGTGATTGGTTGCCAGTGGTTACAGCATATCATTACTGCTTACTGACTGATTGCTAGAGGTTACAGCACACATTACGGCTCACTGATTAGTTGCTAGAGATTACAGCACATGATTTCTGCTTATTTATTGGTTGCTAGAGATTACTGTACAGTAATACTGCTCACTGATTGGTTGCTAGAGGTTACAGCACATCATCTCCTCACTGCAGGGGGGCATGATATACATATGAATGCCGCCTTTATTTACATATAAATGCTGCCGACCACAGCTATTTACATATGAATGCCGCTGATATTTACATATGAATGATGGTTATTTACATGTAAACACAGGGTCTGCAGGTGAGTCATCTGTACACAACAATAGGGCAGAGCTGGGCAGCATTAGTACCAGCACTTCACACTGAGATATCGGAACACAGCACAGGACTAAAGCTTCAAGGGATAAGGAAATTTAAACTGGGATAGTTAGCAAGTATGAGGCAGCTGCTTTTGGCCCCACAACAATGACAGGGCCTAGGGCAGCTGCCCCTTTTGCCCTGCCTTAAAGATGGCCCTGGGTAGGGTGGCATTGTGACCTCCATGGTAAGGGGCATTCTTCCCACTGATCACCAATAAATTGATTTTAGCAGGGTTTCCCTTAGGCCAAAACAGTTTTTTAAGGGTTTCTCTCAAGTATAAAGGTTGAGAAAGGCTGCTCTAAACAAATATCATAACATATAAGAAGTTAGATCAAGCTGTTCCCTACTAAACCAGAATCAGCATAAAGTATATCCTACAGAATTGAAAGAAAAAGGAAAGGCACATCTGATTTATTTTTAGTGTTTGTGGAGGATCTTACAACAATTTAAAATTTAGACCTTAGGGCTCATGATGAGTCACTTTAAAGCTACAGAGCTGTTTATCTAAAAGTTCTGCAGCTATTTTAGGATAGATGGCACAAACACAGATAAGATGTAAAATTTGATCTTTTATTAATATTTAAAGATTCCTGCTCAGGAAAGTCATGAAAAAAGGAATAAATATAAGGGCCTGTTTCGAAAGACTTTAATGCGCAAATGCAGTGTGCTTTTAAAATCAGTTTGAGCCCTGGTTCACACTCATGCAATGCTGGAAAAGCACACGATTTGCTACATTTCCCAGCATTGCATCACACTGCATAGCAATCGCACAGCGTCAATGCAATCTGCTGGGTGTCAATGTTAGATTAATGACACCCCGCAACAGATTGCAAACGACAGTGCGATTGCCAGAATAGAATTGTATTGGTGTGAACACCCATGCGATTCAAGTGCGGAAAAAAGTGTCCTGCACCATTTTGGTGCGGATGCAATGCGACTTGAGCCATACAATTCGTATGGGAATCCCTGCAAATTAAGGAAATCCCTTGGGGACCCCCTGAACTATCCCCATTGGAAGATTTCCTCATTTATGTTTCTTACTTTTCTGGAAACAATCCAAAATTGAGGATATTCTTTACTTTCAATGATAATGGTAAACAGGACAAATATAGAGGGTGAATCTCCTTCCCGGGGGCACAGACAGCAATAAAAAGTGACAGGGGTTCTAATCCCTCTCCGTTCTATCCAAAACAAAAATAAAAGTTTTGCCTTTAGTTATACTTTAACAAACTTCCAAATGTGTGTGCTTACTGTGTTAAAAAAACAATTTCAGAACTAATTAAACTGACACTGAACTTTTTATTTATTATATGGCGACTGTATTTTCTGATGAAATCAGAACTACAGTAAAATTATACTATATCTGGAAAAAGTCAAGGTTAGATATAAAAGAGAACCTGCCCTTTTGGTAAAGAGCAGGATAAAATGTATTTAATTCAAAGTACAGGTGGGAAAAAATCTGTCACCATCTTCTTCTAAAAGAAAAAGAGATCAATGGCAAAGGGTATGGGAAAGGTCAGAACTATATAGATCTATAGATACATTCTGAGGGGAATTTATAGTATAGAAATTAGATTATAATGGGTTCAAATCCAATTAATCTGGTAAATGAAAGCAGTAAAGTCCAAATGTGGCTTCATTCATTACACATTTTAAAACATGCATTAAAATACACATTTTAACTCCTTTAAGCCTCGTACACACGGCCAGGAATCCCGTCAGGAAAAAAACGTCGGGTTTCCTGACAAGCTTTCCTTGCCAAGCCATGCATACAGATGGCCATTCAAAAGAACCACCGTTCTTTTGAATGGCAAGAACGCGGTGACGTCATCGACTACGACGAGCCTGCGCTCGTCACATTCGATGCCGTCGCCGCCATCTTGCTACACCCTACACTACCCTTGTATGCTACCGCGCATGCGTCAAAGTCTTTTCGAGCATGCGCGAGTTTACCTGGGGACAGGTAAGCATGCACGCTAATGGTTTTCTCGGCAGGAAACACTCTGCCGAGAATCCTGACGAGAAAATAGAGAGCAGGTTCTCTATTTTTCTCGTCGGGATTCCCGGCAGTTTTCTCGCAGAGAAAGCATACATACGCACGGTTTTCACAGCAAAAAGCTCTCCCAGCAGCTTTCTTGCCGAGAAAACCGTGCGTGTGTACGAGGCTTCACTTGTTTAAATTTTTAATTATTACTACAGCATTGCTGCAAAATCCCCTCTGCTGGCAGCAGACTGAAGAGGACTGTTGCAGCTTTTGTGAGATCAGCCTACTATCATCAATTGTACTACACACCTCTGGCACAGTCACAGCTATTGCTTTCCGGTCAGCATGATGCATGGATTCCGAATTCTCTATTGGGCAGGAGAATCTTTTGAATAAGTGCATCTAAACCAAAAAATAAAATATGTATTTATGGCAGCTTACAGATTCTTAGATGTGGTGGCTACATTTCTTTTTATTTTAAAGGTGTCTCGCTACCTCCTTAGGGACTGCTGGATTTTGTTGTGATTGACAATCGATCTACACCGGGGACATTTTTTTTTTTGTAATAAAGGACTTGTCAAAAACTTGCGTTTTTATTAACTTTTTACACTTTTTTTATTAGTGGGGTACTACTGTATGTACCACATATTCATTGACATGGGGGATCTAGGGACCTTGTTAAAGTAGGCTTCTAGATTCTGATAAGCCCCTGCCCGCAGACCCCCACAACCACCGGCCATGGTTGTGGGGAAGAGGCCCTTGTCCCTATCAACATGGGGACAAGGTGCTTTGAGGGGCGGGCACAGCACCCCTGCCCCATAGCACCCACCATTATAAGGGCATGTGGCCTCTTATGGTTCAGTGAGGAGGGGCACTGACTCGTCCCACCACTTTCCTGACCTGCTGGACTACATGCTCAGATAAGGATGTGGTATAGATTGGGGGGAACCCCACTCGGTTTTGTTTCTGCATTTTTTATTGCCGGCATCCTTTTGTCTACATTTTAGTTGTCAGTGGGGAAGCCCATTGACAGCTGATGAATCATCGTTTTTGTTAAGGACGCAGCGACTGGCTTCCCGGCCTGCTGCTTGACGACCAGCTATTCTTCACACAGAATTCAAATTGGTCGATAATTTTTCGACCAATCCGAATTCCAATTGTTCCAAAAATCTGGAATTAGTTTGAAAATTAATAAACGAAACACAATGAAACTAAACTAAACGAATTCCGAAACAAATTAACAAAGCAAAATTAGTAACATAACAAATCTATTCAAAACAAAAGGCAACATTGTTTTTCCATTCTGCCCATCTAAAAGAAGGCAAGCCAGCAGAAGCAGTGCAATGCTTTGTCTGGAGGAGTCCATGGATGGCTCAGGGCTGCTTTGGCGGCAGAGGTTGGCCTACTCAATATTATGTAGATGGTCATAATGTTACGGCACATCTGTGTAAATTAGCAGATAGTTCTTCAGTGCTAAGTTCAGATAATATTGTAAGGTTGAGCCACGCATTGTCATTCTCTCAATGTCCCCTTGTTCTATACAGCTCTGGAATGACTTGTTCTTTTTGTGTTCCATTAGGAACAAAACATTAATTTTCCATATTTTTCTTGTAATTTACAGTGTGACTAGCTAATTGAATGATATGAGAAAGAAACGGAAAATAAATTAACATTTAGATGATGAAATGAAGTGTTCATTGCTAATGTTTTATTGGGCTTCAGAACCTGGTTGGATAAAAGTATGAGATATGCTATGGCTGACTTGTTCTTCAAGATGCAAGCTCCTTGGCTGCCATCATATTTGCCTCACTAGTTAAAGCGGAACTAAACCTAAAATGTAAAATATATAAAAAAACTGACGTTCTATATCTCCTTTCTGCAATAAGGCACACTTACCTGCCTGCTCACTGTCCTCTGCTGAATGGCTTGTGGCTACAGCATTAAAATAGAGACTTGAAGGGCCATAGCTTTTCCACAGGTATACGTGCACTATTAACTGTAGAAATCACCTCTCGCCCTCAGTAATATTGTCTCACATTGCCTAGCCTAGTTATGGACAGGGCTTATTGCCCAAAAAGGAGAACTGTAGTTTCTTTGCTCGCTAATGCCCAACTATGCAGATGGTTATCCCGGTCATGAGAAATCTGCATTAAGGCAGCATCTCCAACTTAGAAGTGAGCACATGTCATGGCACAATTATTTATTTGTGTCTCATTCACTTTACAGCGATGTTACACTTGACCAACTGCACACTTTATTCCTACATGGTGCAGCACTTCTGAGAGAATACCACAGAGCCTGTATCCCACTTTCCAGCCAAGCTTTAATGTCACCTTTCTCCTAGTGACATACCACAAGTCAGTAGTGTATTTAGGTTTTGTGCTGCCCTAGGCCTGACTAAACTCGTGCACCCTCTAATTTAAATATGACCCACCCCTTCCTGTCAAGGCCACACCCCTTTCCAAGACCCGTCCTGAAATTTTTGAGTGGGGACACTAGTTCTGAGGGCCTGGAGGGGGGGGGGGGCAATGGATTCCCTTAATTTGCATAGATTTCCTCTCACTTCCTGTCTGGCCAGGAAGTGAACTGAAATCTCTGCAATGGGACAGGGATGGTAAAAAATAAACTGACAGGGGCTATAACCCTCCCTTACTCTATCCAAAATGGAAAAAAAAAGTGTTGCCTATAGTTCTACTTTAAGCACAAATTTCTGATAATTTTATGGAGGGGACTAAGAAGATATAACCATGCTAATGGTGCAGCAGAAAACATATAGCACAGTGAGGAAGGTTTGTGGTCCAGGATGATAGGACAGTCAAAATTAGAAGCAGCACCCCCCCACACACACACACACACACACAGTTGCGGAATGCCGGCCTCCCGCATACCGGAAGCAGTGTGACCCCTTTATGGGAGCGCTAGACTAATTTGCCTCTCAGCCCGGTCCGCCCCATAAGACTGGCGCTACACTAACAGTGTAGCGCAAGCCGGCGGGGACTCTTTCCGTGCTGCCCCCCTGCAACGTGCTGCCCTAGGCCTGGGCCTTGTTGGCCTAGGCCAGGATACAGCATTGCCACAAGTACTAAGTTGACTCTTGAGGATCCTCTTCACACTTTCTTTCCCCAGGACATACCACCGCTAGGGAGGGGGTCACATCAGGCACCCCCTCGCTAAAAGAGCACACAACGTCATCCCTGACAGTCACACTGAACACACCAACTTACAGCTTAAGCACCAACACACTACTGGCTACTAATTGCAATGGTACTTAGATCATCTCTTGCAGGATTCTCCACTTGCAAACCCTTGGTAGCACACTTCCCATCAGGGGCATTTTATTAAATCAGTGGGCCTGTGTGCAAGATCATGAGTTGGGCCCCATTGCTTGATAAAAAAAACAACAACATGGTGTGCTTAACACATCGCAGCAAAGAGTAGAGCATGTTTTTAATTGTGCCATGGTTTTTGCTAGTATTTAAAAAAAGGTTGCAATACCTTTGGGCAGTTTTAGCAGAGCATTAAGTGGTCATAGCACGCCAAGGGCGAATGGTGGGTGTGGGGGTGGTCAAATTGTGTTAACGGTGGGAGGGACTTAAAGGGGCATGGTTAACCACTTACGGACCGCCCGACGCAGGAATATGTTGCTACTTGGAAGAGGAATACCGTTGTTATGGTAGCAGCTAATGTAAAAGAATGATGAAGCAGCGCTAAATGTCCGTGAACGATAATACAATAAAAACGTGCTATAAAAGTGCTAAAATAAAAATAATGAATCCCATAAAAGTGCTATGAAACATCAATACACAATAATATTAACTATTAATAAACGTGCATAATGTGCAAAAAATGCAAAAACATCCAAATACTGATGTGTCCCAAAAAAATGTAGAATAGGTAGAAAGTTCACACATAAAGTGCCAATCTTCCAAAAAATTTAAAAATATCAGCAGCCAAGAGCAGAAAAGCAGGAAAGGAACAGGCATGGAAGTCCAACTCATCACATCAAACAAAGGGAACCAGTAAGGAATCGGTATATATGTACTATCCTCCCCCGTTGACACCAGCCTCTCACCTTACTGATGGACCCCAAGGGGTTAGATACAGCCTTAATGAATCTCCACTGCTTCGGATGATAAACTGCAATTCTTGTATGCAAACAGGGATTACTGCAACCTTTTCACTGCTTCCAATTGTGGTTTCTTAGGATATACCTTGCTCCAGGGTTTCAGGAATAAAACAAGAGGGACTCCGTGGTGAAGTAAGTAATAAAAGCCAGGAAACTGCGTTTATTTGAATTAAAATAACGTAAAAACAGATATAAAAACCATGAGGCAAATAAAAAACGGCAAAAAACATCAATGGAGTACACACTTCCGGTTCACGGCCGTAAACCAGAAGTCAACGTCACTAAGCTCCTCCTGCGGACACGTTGCGTCACTACTCACGTGACTTTATCAAGGGCGTCGTCACATTATTTGTTTGTGTTGGTTGCACTATAGAAGTCAGCTGCTGTATGTCATATATTTTTATATCAGTTATTTATATTAGCACTTTGTATTGAGCACTTTATAATAGCACTTTAGTTTAGTTTAGTTGTACATATTGGTAGGCGCATAGGTACCTTCCTTTAACATATGGTAGCATCTAGCTACCATAACCCCGGTACCCTCTTCAAGAGCGGGCGGTCCACTTTCAGATAAAAGTGGTCTCTGTGCCCACTACAATTCTTCCCCCCAGGTTACTCTGTGCCCACTACAGTTACTTCCTCTTTAGGTTATTCTGTGCCCACTACAACCCCCCCCCAGTTACTCTGTGCCCACTACAATCCCTCTACAGGGTATTCTGCTCCCACTACAATTCCTCCCCCTGGGTTACTCTGTGCCCACTACAATTCCTCCCTTCAGGTTACTCTGTGCCCACTACAGTTCCTTCGTCTTTAGGTTATTCTGTGCCCACTACAATTCCCCCCTCCCCCCAGGTAACTTGGTGCTCACTACAATTCCCTCCACCCAAGGCTATTCTGTGCCCACTACAATTCCCCCCAGGTTACTCTGTGCCCACTACAATTCCCCCCCAACAGGTTACTCTGTGCCCACTACAGTTCCTAACCCCCCCCCCACCAGGTTACTCTGTGCTTACTACAATTTCTCTCCCACAGGTTACTCTGTGCCCACTACAATTTCCACCCCCCACCCCACCCAGGTTGCTTTGTGCCCAATACAATTCCTCTCACCCACAGGTTACTCTGTGCCCACTACAATCCCCCCCCCCCCACACCCAGGTCACTCTGTGTCCTCTACAATTCCTCCTCCACAGGTTACTCATCGCACACTTTGCACCCATGAATGATATGCCACTGCCCCAGCCCTGTTCTTTAGATACACCTGCCATACATGTACCCCTTTAGAGAGACTTCAGACCTTGAGCTTAGTAACTTAGAAACTTTTACTGAAGTTTCTTGCAAGTACAAGGTTAACAGATCAGTCTTTCACAGTCCATTGCAGACACAGTTCCAGTTCATTCTAACTAACGTGCTAATTCAGACTACTTAGGCTGCACACCTCTAAGCTATAGAGAATGGGTACACCAAAAGGGTGGCCACATGTTCCTACAGGAGCAGCTACATCTTGCAGCACAGCTTCCTGTCAGTTCCCATGAGGAAGAAAGAGCAACCTTGAGGGACTCTCTCCCCTTGTATTTATGGGCCAGTACAAGGGGACTTTATTATATATATATTATAGTGCAATACATTAACATGACATAGTGTGCACCACAAAAGTAGGCACCTGCCTACATGTCGATGGCCAGAAGGTGCTTTTTAGGCTGTATCTCCAGCCTTATATTTTCTGTACTTGAAAATGTGTAGCTGGGTGAAGACATGCTACAAGTCCACCTTTAGTTAATTATTTTTTCAATTACTTTTAAATATATTTTATAGGTCCTGATCTTAGCACCTAAATCACATACAGTGAATCAAACCTGTCAGGGGATTGAAATCCTAAACCCAGCAACCTTCCACTGTGGACTAGGCAACATCTGGAGTCTCATGTATGGTTTATTATCTTGGTACATATGAGCATGGAGTAACACATGAAATTCCCTCGGTTCCTTTCCATGAGCGGCCAACCACCAATATAGGACATGGAGGAATTACAAAACAGTGTACAAGGACCATTACTGCTATTTATTAAAATAAATGAATTTTTTACCTATTACATACAGTGCATTAACAAAGCTCAGACTGGTTACTTACTAGACTTTATATTTTGCCCCTGGGCCCGTACAACATTACTAAATAAGCTCACATTTGGACATGAGTCCACCACATTTTTGTAGCCCAGACTCTTTTTTCATCATTATTATTATTATTCATTATTTATTCTCCTTATTCATCATTGTTTTCCCAAAATATATCCCAGATAAGTCTGAGTAGAACTTTGTTGCTGAAATATGAAGTTCCTTTAATGATTACTCTGGAGTAAAATTATAGAAAATTGATGTCATGTTGTATTTATTTTAACCTGATAGCAACAGATGGAAAGAGATAAAACAAAAACAGGTGCACCATCCTGCACATGACTATATATATGTCTTAAATTTCCTATTTACCTTCCTTACAGTTGGCGTATTTCTATCAGGTCTGGGAAATCTGTTCAATTGTGAGCTCTGAGGAGGAGGACCCTTATTCCTTTTATTTTCTGTTAGCTTCTTTACAGTAATTGTTTGTGTTTTGTTAACACTTTACGTCCATTAACTCCTACTCTCCAAAATCATCAAAAGAAAAATAGGTACACCTTGCCTAAGGTCTACCTTGCCCCCTCCTCTTCCCCCAGTGCAGCCTGTGAGTTACTTCACAGATTTCACTGAACAATGAATAGTGTTGTCACCTTTCCACCCACGCAAAGCAGAATAATAACAGATCAAAAAGTAAAAAACAATGTTAGAGGAGGGGGGAATCGGAAAAAACAAAAAGTGCTGTTCTAATGCTAGTGACATACTTCATCACATATGCAATTTTTTATTTTGCCCAAAAATCCTACTTTAAACTCACATAAACACTTTATCTTTCTCTACTGATATGTAAGGTGTTGCCATTTGCTTTTTCACAGACAGACGGGCGCCAGCCTTTACATCCAGGTTCCAGGGTACCATGTCTAGCGCTACTTCCGTAGGAGCTGCTGATGAATGATAGTTATCTTCCACCCTGCTCAGCCACACATTTTCCGTATACTCTGGAGTCAAAAAGCAGTCCTTACAGCTTTGTTGTTTTTTTTTTTGTATTATTGAATTTGGATTGGGGGGGGGGGGGTTTATTATGGGATCCCCACTTGATCAGCATAACTCTTAAGGGACTAAACCTATATACATCTGGTATATACACACTCCTTTCTTCTACCTACAGTACACACTTGCTTGTAGAACTACATCTCCCAAGACCTGCTAGCACTTTGTGGATGGTCTGACAAGAGCGTATTCAGACCACAGAAAATGCCCTTTGCAGGTGGGGACAGCGTGTAGCAAAAATTAGGTCTTTGGGGGTAGCTGTCCTTCTCTGTGGCTACTGCTCCCAGTACCCCTTCTTTAGGCACTGCCAGCCTGCCTGGCTGCAGCTGCCCCTTTCTCTAGCCCTCCTGGCTACTTCTCCACAGTCCTCCCAGACTGACTCTGCATCCATCCCAGACTGCTTGCACCCAGGCCCTTCAGGCATGCCTCTCAGTCCTCAGACTACAACATTTTCCAGCCCACGTGGCTGCTTCCTCTGTGGAGATTTGCCTGGCAGTGTTCTCCTGCTGTCCTCTCATTGCTCCCGTGCCTGCTGGTCAGGATCTCTCTGTGTGTCATGAAGAGGGGTCCCTTCCGCACCCAAG
The DNA here is from genome assembly GCA_029206835.1 of Rana muscosa. Taxonomy (NCBI): domain Eukaryota; kingdom Metazoa; phylum Chordata; class Amphibia; order Anura; family Ranidae; genus Rana; species Rana muscosa. The sequence goes on along the minus strand of CM055127.1, from coordinate 110,455,198 downwards.
CCCAGGCCTGAGCTAACCCCCCCCCCAGACTGGGGAGCTACTCTCAAAGCCCCTGGCCACACTAACACTGCATCTCCATCTTCCAACCGAACTCCACACTGACCCAGCTGGGCTCACCCGGAGTATTTGAGTGGGCCTGCCCCCTGTCGACCCTTCTTTTGGGGATTTGTCAGGGCCCTCAGAATACTCCAGGCAGCTCCACCTTGTTCTGTCCACCAGACTTCTATTCTGATTACCTGTATCTGTGTTGATAAAATTACATGCTAGGTTTGTAATTTACATAGTGTTGAATATAGGGGGCGCTAGTACTATATAATATACCAAAGTACTAAAATAAAATATAATCAATTTGACAACTCTTATAAGCTCTTAATTGGTATCCCAATGTAAAGCATTAGTGACAGTCCCAATATGAGTCCTTCAATTTACATGGTGTTTAACCACTTCCCGACCGCGCCATGTACAAAAGACGTCCACAGCGCGGTCGAGTTATCCTGAGTGGACGTCCCAGGGACGTCCTCACAGAATCTTGCTCCTGCGCGCCCCCTGGGGCGCGCTCCAGGATATGACCGTGACCGCCGGGTCCGGAAGACCCGGCGCATCACGGATCACGGTAGATGGCCGCTAATCGCGGCCGTTTACCACGTGATCGCTCCGTCAAATGACGGAGCGATCACTTGTAAACAGACCGGCGTCATGTGATGACGCCGGTTTCCTCTCTCCCCTCTCTGTACCGATCGGTACAGTGTGAGAGGAGAGGGGAGGGAGCGGATCATGTCCGCTCCCTCCCCCATGTCAGCTGTGGGCTGGATCTGTGACAATTGCAGTCACAGATCCAGCAATCCATCCATCCCTGCTCAGCCATCCCTGTGCAATACTCTGCCAATACTCTGCAATACACCCTGTGCAATACTCTGCAATACACCCTGTGCAATACTCTGCAATACACCCTGTGCAATACTCTGCAATACACCCTGTGCAATACTCTGCAATACCCTGTGCAATACTCTGCAATACACCCTGCCAATACTCTGCAATACACCCTGCCAATACTCTGCAATACACCCTGCCAATACTCTGCAATACCCTGTGCAATACTCTGCAATACCCTGTGCAATACTCTGCAATACCCTGCCCATACTCTGCAATACCCTGTGCAATACCCTGCCCATACTCTGCCCATACTGTGCAATACTCTGCCATATTCCGCAATACCCTGCCATACTCTGCAATACTCCTCAATACCCTGCAATACTCCACAATACCCTGCAATACTCCACAATACCCTGCAATACTCCACAATACCCGGCAATACTCCACAATACCCGGCAATACTCCACAATACCCGGCAATACTCCACAATACCCGGCAATACTCCACAATACCCGGCAATACTCCACAATACCCGGCAATACTCCACAATACCCGGCAATACTCCTCAATACCCTGCAATACTCCACAATACCCGGCAATACTCCACAATACCCAGCAATACTCCTCAATACCCGGCAATACTCCTCAATACCCGGCAATACTCCACAATACCCGGCAATACTCCTCAATACCCGGCAATACTCCACAATACCCGGCAATACTCCTCAATACCCGGCAATACTCCTCAATACCCTGCAATACTCCGCAATACCCGTCAATACTCCGCAATACCCGTCAATACTCCGCAATACCCGGCAATACTCCGCAATACCCGGCAAAACTCTGCAATAACCACTTTCCGCCCGCCGGCCGTCATATGACGTCCTTGACTTTGTGCGGAGATATCTGAATGATGGGAGCAGCTACAGGCATCATTCAGATATTCGCTTTTTCAGCTGGCGATTCCCTGCACCATAAGAACGATCATAGCGGCTGTTCCACCGTTTGATCGCTCTTACGGAAGGTGAGAGGGGATGCCCCCCCCCCCTCCCGCTGCCCTCCGGTGCTTCTACCGACTCACCGCTACGATCAAAGCCAGGATTTTTTTTTTTTTTTTTTTTTTTCAGGCTTCCCAGCCTAGAGGTGAGATGTGGGGTCTTATTGACCCCATATCTCACTGTAAAGAGGACCTGTCATGCCATATTCCTATTACAAGGGATGTTTACATTCCTTGTAATAGGAATAAAAGTGATCAAAAAAAAATTTGGGGCGGAAAAACATGTCAAACTAAAATAAATTAAGTAAAATGAACAATAAAATATATATATGTTTTTTAAAGCGCCCCTGCCCCCGCGAGCTCGCATGCAGAAGTGAACGCATACGTAAGCCCCGCCCACATATGAAAACGGTGTTCAAACCACACATGTGAGGTATCGTTGCGAACGTTAGAGCGAGAGCAATAATTTTGGCCCTAGACCTCCTCTGTAACTCAAAACATGTAACCAGTAAAAATATTTAAAGCGTTGCCTATGGGGATTTTTAAGTAGCGAAGTTTGGCGCCATTCCACGAGCGTGTGCAATTTTGAAGGGTGACATGTTAGGTATCTATTTACTCGGCGTAACTTCATCTTTCACATTATGCAAAAACATTGGGCTAACTTTACTGTTTTTTTTTCTTTTAGGCACAAAACAGTTTTTTTCCGTAAAAAACGCGTTAGAAAAATTTCTGCGCAAATACCGTGCAAGATAAAAAGTTGCAATGACCACCATTATATTCTTTAAGGTCTTTGCTAAAAAAACATATATAATGTTTTGGGGTTCTATGTAATTTTCTAGCAAACAAATTATGATTTTTACATGTAGGAGAGAAATGTCAGAATTGGCCTGGGTTCTCCAGAACGCCTGATGGTGCTCCCTGCATGTTGGGCCTCTGTATGTGGCCACGCTGTGTAAAAGTCTCACACATGTGGTATCGCCATACTCGGGAGGAATAGCAGAATGTGTTTTGGGGTGTAATTTGTGGTATGCATATGCTGTGTGTGAGAAATAACCTGCTAATATGACAATTTTGTGGACAAAAAAAAAAAGAAAAAAAAATCTTGATTTTTGCAAAGAATTGTGGGAAAAAATGACAACTTCAAAAAACTCACAATGCCTCTTTCTGAATACCTTGGAATGTCTTCTTTCCAAAAAGGGGTCATTTGGGGGGTATTTGTACTTTTCTGGCATGTTAGGGTCTCAAGAAATGAGATAGGCTGTCAGTACTTCAGGTGTGATCAATTTTCAGGTATTGGCACCATAGCTTGTGGACTCTATAACTTTCACAAAGACCAAAAAATATGCACCAATTTGTACTTATTTTTACCAAAGATATGTAGCAGTATAAATTTTGGCCAAAATATATGAAGAAAAAATACTAATTTGCAAAATTTTATAACGGAAACAAAGAAAAATTCATTTTTTTACAAAATTTTCAGTCTTTTTTCTCTTATAGCGCAAAAAATAAAAAACCCAACAGTGATTAAATACCACCAAAAGAAAGCTCTATTTGTGTGAAAAAAAGGACAAAAATTTCATATGGGTACAGTGTTGTATGACTGAGTAATTGTCATTCAAAATGTGAGAGCACCGAAAGCTGAAAATTCGTCTGGTTAGGAAGGGGGTTTAAGTGCCCAGTTGTCAAGTGGTTAAAGTCCATATCCAACATAAATACACATTTGCTGTTGTGATCAATCTTGAAGAAAAAACTTTTTGAGATGTGATCCTTCTAACATCAGAACTTATTCATGCAATAACTCTGATATAAAAATAGTGGTGATATAGAAAGTGAATCCTCCACCAGTGTTTTACAACTTCACACCCGACGTGTCAGTAGTTTGATTCTGCTTACCAGAATTACATGACCTCTTTCGCCAAAAAGTAGGTCATTAGGGCTTGCGCAGGATTGTGCCTGCTCACATAGATGATACTAGAGACGTACAGTAGCCTTCCTCCTCACAAGGTTGTGGCCGGATAATATGTAAAAATTATGAAAAAATCCCCATAGTGTAAAACCGTTTAATGGTAAAAAGTATAAAAAACAAAGAGCCAATTGGCTTACTCACATTAAAATGTGCCCATTCCCGGCACTGGGGCTGCTGGTTTTCGAATATGTGTGCTGGCGGGGAACTGTTCTCACGCGGCCACCTACGTTTGCGGCGTGCGTTCCACCTCCTAGCTTCCGGCAAACCACTCAGTCCGGAAATGACGCACGAACGTGACCAGGTACCGCCTCGACGTACGTTTCGTGGTGAACGTCCTCAGGACGCTTCCTGAGGACGTTCACCACGAAACGTACGTCGAGGCGGTACCTGGTCACGTTCGTGCGTCATTTCCGGACTGAGTGGTTTGCCGGAAGCTAGGAGGTGGAACGCACGCCGCAAACGTAGGTGGCCGCGTGAGAACAGTTCCCCGCCAGCACACATATTCGAAAACCAGCAGCCCCAGTGCCGGGAATGGGCACATTTTAATGTGAGTAAGCCAATTGGCTCTTTGTTTTTTATACTTTTTACCATTAAACGGTTTTACACTATGGGGATTTTTTCATAATTTTTACATATTATCCGGCCACAACCTTGTGAGGAGGAAGGCTACTGTACGTCTCTAGTATCATCTATGTGAGCAGGCACAATCCTGCGCAAGCCCTAATGACCTACTTTTTGGCGAAAGAGGTCATGTAATTCTGGTAAGCAGAATCAAACTACTGACACGTCGGGTGTGAAGTTGTAAAACACTGGTGGAGGATTCACTTTCTATATCACCACTATTTTTATATCAGAGTTATTGCATGAATAAGTTCTGATGTTAGAAGGATCACATCTCAAAAAGTTTTTTCTTCAAGATTGATCACAACAGCAAATGTGTATTTATGTTGGATATGGACTTTAAACACCATGTAAATTGAAGGACTCATATTGGGACTGTCACTAATGCTTTACATTGGGATACCAATTAAGAGCTTATAAGAGTTGTCAAATTGATTATATTTTATTTTAGTACTTTGGTATATTATATAGTACTAGCGCCCCCTATATTCAACACTATCACTGGGAGCTTATCACTTCGCAGGGGAGCAGCTTTTTTGTTTTTTGTTATTTTAGTTTATTAGTATATATTGGCGCGAGGTTTTCTTTACAACTATTTGTAATTTACATAAGTTAATCATATGTGGAGTACAGGCACCACCTAGCGTCCTTTTTTGGTATTGCTTCAGTTCTGTTTATCTGATTTACTGTATGTCCAGGAAGTTGTTAGTAAGCAGGGAATTCTGGGTAGAATCGTCACACGAAGGGAAGCAGCCACCATTCTTTGAGAAGACACTGCAGGAAGCAAGACATGTCTTGCTCAATCTATCGCCATCACCCCTTAGAAAAATCAAAAAGTAAGTTTTTATTAGGGATGAGCCGAACACCCCCTGGTTCGGTTTGCACCAGAACCTGCGAACCGACCGAAAGTTTGTGCGAACTTTAGAACCCCATTAAAGTCTATGGGACTCGAACGTTCGAAATCAAAAGTGCTAATTGTAAAGGCTAATATGCAAGGTATTGTCCTAAAAAGGGATGGGGACCCAGGTCCTGCCCCAGGGGACATTTATCAATGCAAAAAAAGTTTTAAAAACTACTGTTTTTCCGAGAGTAGTGATTTTAATGATGCTTAAAATGAAAAAAAAAGTTAAATATTCCTTTAAATATCGTACCTGGGGGGTACGATATTTATGCCTTATGCTATAGTATGCCTGTGAAGTGGCACATGTTTCCCGTGCTTAGAACTGTCCCTGCACAAAATGACATTTCTAAAGGGAAAAGGGTAATTTAAAACTGCTCGTGGCTTTAATGTAATGTCTGGTCCCAGCAATACTGATCAAAATCATTGAGAAAAATGGCATGGGTATCCCCCCAGCCCATTACCAGCCCCTTTGGGTCTTGTATGGATATTAAGGGGTACCCCGCACCCAAATTAAAAAAAGGAAAGGCGTGGGGCCCCCAGGCCCTATATACTCTCTGAACAGTAGTATACAGGCGGTGCAAACAAGACAGGGACTGTAGGTTTGTTGTTAAGTAGAATCTGTTTGTAATTTTGAACTGGTACATTTTTAAAGTGTAGCTCCAGACGAAAAATCTATTTTTAAGCTTTTTGGAAAACATAGGGAAGGGTTATCAACCCTGTAACATTTGTTTTGCTGTCTGTTCACCTCTTCAGAACATTTCTCCTCACTTTCTGTCCCAATGACAATTTTTTTTTTATTTGGGGTTTTTAGTGAAACAAGGATTGGTGATAAAGCATCAGTGGAGAGGAGACACATTTTTCCCATATTAGCTCTTACAGGAGAGAATTTCCCTTCCTAGGGGTAGATTTCCTCTCACTTCCTGTTGTCTCCCTCTGTTTGCAAGTAGGAGTCCTTTGTAAGTTGGATGTTTGAAAGTAGGGGCCTGCCGTATATACTCTGCAGAAATTTGGCCCTTAGGTGTTAGTGTTGCCAAAACATTGTAAGCCCTCACAGTTACTCTTGGTGGGCGCTGGAACTGGCCCTGCTGTGAACTATTATATCAAGAATTGTAATTACATGCCATTGTTGAACAGTGGTAGAAAAATTGGGCCTTTGGTGGTGGTGTTGCCACAACACTGTAAGCCCTCACAGTTACTCTTGGTGGGCGCAGGAATGGGCCCTGCTGTGAAATATTAGATCAAGAATTGTAATTACATGCCCCTGTTGAACAGGGGCTGAAAAATTGGGCCTCAGGCACTGGTGCCACAGCACTGCAAAACGTCACATATACTCTAGTTGGAGCGCAGGAATGAGCCCTGCTGCAAAGTATTGCATCAAAAATTGTAATTACATGCCCCTGTTAAGCAGGGGCTGAAAAATTGGGTCTTAGCCACTGGTGGCGGTGCCACAAAACCGCAACCCCTCACAGATACTCTAGTTGGCGCACAGGAATGAGCCCTGCTGCAAAGTATTGCATCAAAAATTTTAATTACACGCCCCTGTTAAACAGGGGCTGAAAAATTGGGCCTTAGCCACTGGTGGCGGTGCCCAGAAACAAAAATGTTCTTACAAGCTATCAGCATGATCATTGAGGAGGAAGAGGATAGTCACTCAGCATAACAGGATAGTTACTCAGCATCAGCATAGGCAGTTTTGAAGGTATCTGACATTTCAAAAAAAAAAATACTCGGTTACATCAGCATCAGGTGCTTGGTAGCTGGTGGTGATCCAAGACTGATTCATTTTTATGAAGGTCAGTCGATCGACCGAGTCGGTGGACAGGCGCACCCTGTGATCGGTTACAAAGCCTCCAGCAGCACTGAATGTGAATTCCGAAAGAACGCTGGATGCAGGACAGGCCAGTAACTCAATTGCATACTGTGCAAGCTCTGGCCAGTGATCCATCCTCAAGACCCAGTAACCCAGAGGATTTTCGGTGGGAAAGGTGTCCAAGTCTGATCTTGCCCTTAGGTATTGCTGCACCATGTAAAACAGACAGTGGCGATGGTTGCTGGAACCGATTATACCTTGGAGCTGCGGACTAAAAAATTGTCTGAACGCATCGGTCAGACGGCCACCTTCTCCATCGCTCCTTCTTTGACTCACCGAAGCCTCAGCAACACGTTGTCCAGGACCAGGAATTTGTAACCTCCCAGTCTCTGGGAACGCATTGCACAGACCTTTATGCAAGGCCTCCCGAAGATGTTTCATCCTCTGCTCCCTCTGCGACGCCAAGATAAGGCCCGCAACCTTACCCTTGTAACGTGGATCAAGGAGGGTTGCCAGCCAGTAATGATCCCTCTCCTTGATAGCACGAATACGAGGATCCTTCCGCAGGCTTTGCAGGATCAGGGAGGCCATGCAGTGTAGGTTTGCTGAGGCATTCGGTCCAGAGTCCTCTGGGTCACTCAGGGTGACATGATCCGCAGCCACCTCCTCCCAGCCACGTACAAGTTCATGGGTTTCTTGAGACTGTAATTGATCCCTTGAAGACTGCTGCTGATGCTTAGTGCTAGGCTCCACCTCCATGCTGACACAATCCTCCTCCTCCTCCTCTTCCTGTGTGATAGGCGGGCCAGTGCCCTGTCCATTATTCCACGCAGTGTGTGCTCCAACAGGTTTGACAAGAGGGACAGTGTCACTGATGCATGCACTGTCACTGCTCAACATCTTCGTGGCCTCCTCAAATGGTGACAGGACAGTGCATGCATCCCTGATCATGGCCCACTGGCATGGGAAAAAAAACAAGCTCCCCTGACCCTGTCCTGGTGCCATATTGCAACAGATACTCATTGATGACCCTCTGCTGCGTGTGCAGCCGCTGCAGCATGGCCAACGTAGAGTTCCACCTGGTGGGCATGTCACAGATTAGGCGGTTCTTGGGCAGGTTGTATTCTTTTTGGAGGTCAGCCAGCCAAGCACTGGCATTATATGACTGGCGGAAATGCACAGAGAGTTTCCTGGCTGGTTCAGGACATCCTGTAAGCCCGGGTACCTGCCCAAGAATCTCTGCACCACCAAGTTAAGGACATGAGCCAAACAGGGCACATGGGTCAGTTGTCCCTGTCGGAGGGAAGAGAGGAGGTTGGTGCCATTGTCGCAAACCACCTTTCCTGGCTTAAGCTGGCGTGGCGTCAACCACCTCTGAGCCTGCCCCTGCAGAGCTGACATAATCTCTGCCCCAGTGTGGCTCCTGTCCCCAGAGCACACCAGCTCAAGCACCGCATGGCATCTTTTGGCCTGCGTACTTGCGTAGCCCCTTGAACGCCTACGGAGCACCGCTGGTTCCGAGGACAAAGCACAGGAAGAGGCCATGGAGGAAGAAGAAGAGGAGGGGGTGGAGGAGAAAGGTGTGTCAGAATCACCAGTAGTAGCATTTTGGAGGCGTGGTGGCGGAACAACCTACAACACTATTGCACCTTGTCCTGCATCCTTCCCAGCTGCCATCAGTCACCCAATGTGCCGTGAAAGATAGGTAACATCCCTGTCCATGCCTGCTGGACCATGAGTCAGCGGTAATATGCACCTTACCGCTGACCGCCCTGTCCAGCGAGGCCAAGACATTGCCTTCCACATGCCGGTAGAGAGCCGGAATCGTCTTCCGTGAGAAAAAGTGGCGTTTGGGAACCTGCCACTGAGGAACCGCACATTGCACAAACTCACGGAAGGGGGCAAAGTCTACAAACTGAAAAGGCAGCAGTTGAAGTGCTAGCAATTTAGCCAAGCTAGCATTCAACCGCTGGGCATGTGGATGGCTGGGAGCGAACTTCTTTGGGCGGTGCAGCAGCTGGGGCAGGGAAATTTGCCTGGTACAATGTGACGTCGGTGTACCATTAGCAGATTGCCCACAAGTACTTGGCTGTGACACACCTAATTCTACACCTTCATTCCTCTCAGTGCAGGTTTCAGAGAGGACTGAAGGTATAGTGGGGTTGGAGATCCCAGCTGATGAGGAGCAAGGAGAGGTCCGCTTTGTTCTTTGGTGTGGGTCTTTTAGGTGTGCTTGCCAATGAACTGCATGGCATGTCGACATATGCCTGATCAAGCATGTGGTGCCCAAGCGGGTGATGTTTTGGCCACGCAAGATACGCCTGAGACATATGTTGCAAATAGCAGCACTGCAATCTGATGCACTCATCTCAAAAAAGGCCCACACCAAAGAACTTTTGGAATAACGCGCAGAGACAGCAGCGCCCTGCACATGCAGAGCTCTGCGGTGTGATGCAGTCAGTGTGCTGCCCTTAAGCTGGCCCCTGGAGGGCATCCTGCCTCGTTGGAGATGTGCCTCCTCCTCCTCTCTCCTATCAGGCACCCATGTGGAGTCAGTGACCTCATCATCCCCTCCCTCCTCATCACTTGAGCAAATCTGGCAGTATGCTGCAGCTGGGGGAACATGACTGCCAGATTGCTGTCCTTGTTGGGCACCCCCTCTCTCTGGGCTCACGTTACTACCCCCTCTCTCTGGGCTCACGTTACTGCCTTCCTCTAGCTGGGTTCCATCATTGGAGCCTTCAGAACGCTGGGCATCCTCCTGGAGAATGTACCCAACACTGTGCTCAAACAGTTCGGGGGACTCCTCAGGAGGACATAGTGGGACTAGGGAAGAAGTGACTGATGCCATTGAGCCGAGGGAAGAGGCAGAGTTGGCAGCTGCTTTGCCGGACAAAGTACCCTGAGCCTGGGTGAGAGAGGATGAGGAGGATGAGGACGGCTTGGTCATCCACTCTACCAAGTCTTCGGCATGTTACGGCTCAACATGGCCAGCTGCCGAAAAGAAAGACAAGCGTGTCCAACGGCAACGTTCTGATGAGGATGCACCGTGTCCACAACCAGCACTGTTGCCTCTAGACACAGAGCCTGCTTGCCCTCTTTTATTGGCTCGTGACTGTCTGCCTCTCCTTGTTTGCCTTCCAGACATACTAATGGCCTGCAGTGAGATGTAGCTGCACCAAGGTGGGATGTATATATATATATATATATATATATATATATATATATCTATACTGATTATACTGCAGCTAGCAGAATCAACTGCCTGCTATGGTATTAGTATGAGAACACCAGCATTTGTCTTCTGTTAGTTTTAGTTGCACACTGTGCAGAGGACACAGTACACTAACTGAAAATACTTGCAGCTCCCTGCCTGTGGTATTGGTATGAGAACACCACCAATTGTATTCAGGTACCTTTAGGAGCACGCTGTGCAAAGGACACAGTACACTAAGTGAAAATAATGCAGCTCCCTGCCTGTGGTATTGGTATGAGAACACCACCAATTGTATTCAGGTACCTTTAGGTGCACGCTGTGCAAAGGACACAGTACACTAAGTGAAAATAAATGTCATGGATATGCATTAATGTCTGTCTGCCATCTTACCTTCCTCCTCATGTGTTCATCTTAGAGACCAGACCTCCTTCACCTGGCTTCCTTTATAATCTCCTCCCAGCCTGACTCCACCCCAGGCCCTATCACAGAACACTATATTAACCTGTGCACTGCAAGCCTGCTTTGCTGATCAACGTGTTTGTTAGGCATTGTGTGTTTGGGTTCCTGCCTGCCGTGTGCTACGTCTGTCTCTCTGTTACGTTATTGGCTTGTCCCCGACTATCCCTGTCTGCTCGTGACCCTTGACCTTCGGCTCGTTCTTTCGTTATCCTTGTCTGCTTGTGGCCCCTGACCTTCAGCTTGTTATTTGGTTCTCTCTTATCTTGTGCTGCTGCTTCCCCTCTTTTCCCCTTATCCTACGGGGCGTGAGCTAGGAAACTCCAGGGGCCGCGACCTGGTCCCAGCCTGCAGCATAACATCCTCACCACTAGAGGCCCTGGAGAAGACCAGCTGGGTCTTAGACTCCGCGCCCTGGGGAATCTTGGCTCTAGCTTCCGTTAGGATCCCGGTTGTGCTCCTCTGGTCCCGCTTTCCACAACCACCCAGTTTCCTATCCGCAGAAGCCAGCCATAGGGTTCACTACCTCGCGGTGCACTCCTGTCCCCCTACGGTGTGCATCTGTCACCTGGCCACAGGTGACCCTGACAGTTTGATCAGCCATGAACCCGGCTGACATCCCGCTTCCCGCGGATGATCCATTGCAGGGCATAGCTCGCAGACTTGAAACCCAGGAATCAAATCAGACTCAGGTGATGCGATTCCTCCAGGATCTGGCTTCTCGATTCGAGCAGCTTCAGGTCTCCTTGGGAACCCCGAATCCGCAACCCCAAGTACAACCAGCGGCTGTACTTATCGCACCAGTCGCAGCCTCACACTCACTAAGATTGCCAGCTCCGTTCCGTTTCTCTGGGGACTCCAAGGCCTGCAGGGGGTTTCTCAGCCAATGCACAATTCATTTTGAGCTTCAGCCTCAAAGCTTCCTGTCTGACCGGGCTAAGGTAGCCTATATCATTTCCCTCCTCTCCGGTGAAGCTTTGGCCTGGGCTGCCCCCCTGTGGGAGAGGAACGATCCGGTGGTTTCCAGTCTGTCCGATTTCTTGAAGCTCTTTCGTAATATCTTCGAAGAGCCGGCTCGGGCTTCTTCAGCGGCTAGTGCTGTCTTACGTCTTCGCCAAGAATCTAGTTCAGTGGGGCAATATGCTCTTCAGTTCCGTATCCACACAGCTGAATTGAGCTGGAATAATGAGGCCCTGGTCGCTACCTTTTTACATGGCCTCTCTGACCGAGTGAAAGACGAATTAGCGGGAAGAGCCATTCCCGTCGGTCTGGACGATGTAATTTCATTATGCAACCAGATCGACATTCGTTTTCAAGAGAGGTCCTTAGAAAAAAGACGCCAGCACTCTCTGGGTCCTAGCCAGTCTGAGCTCCCCTCCCTTCATTCCGTGGAGCATCCTCTACCTGCTGAAGAACCTATGCAGCTGGGCCGGACCAGACTAACCCCCGAAGAACGTGCTAGGCGCAGAACTCTGGGCTTGTGCCTCTATTGTGGGGGCAAGGGTCATTTTCGTGACTCCTGCTCGCTTCGTCCGGGAAACGCTCGGGTCTAATACATTTGGAAGGTGGAGTATTGGACCCAGAAACATCACCTTCTCGCCTGCTCTTGCCGGTGTTCCTTCATGTAGGCACTTCTCCTCAGTCAACCCTTGCATACCTGGATTCCGGGGCTGCCGGCAATTTTATGGATTGGAGAACTGCTTCTTCTATGAAGCTTACCCTTTCACCTCTCACTACCCCATTGGTAGGCCTCGTACACACGACCGATTTTCTCGTCGTAAACAGTCAAGAAAAGTGCCGCGAGAGTTTTTTTGTCTAGAAAAACGTTCGTGTGTATGGTTTTACGACGAGAAACTTGACGAGAATCTCGACGAGAAAATAGAGAACCTGCTCTCTATTTTCTCGTCAGGAGTCCAGATTTCCTCGTCGTGTTTCTCGTCGGCCTGTTTTGTGACGAGAAAATGGTTCGTGTGTATGCTTTTACGACTCTTCCAAAAGCGCGCATGCTCACAAGCAACTATGAGACGGGAGCGCATCTTCTGGTAAAACAAGCCTTCGTAAAGGAGATAGCACATTCGTCACGCTAAAACGAACTGAAAGCACGAAGACTGAAAAGTGCGAATCGTCTCTTCCCAAACTTTTACTTCACACACGGTAACACGAGATCAGCAAAAGCAGCCCAAGGGGTGGCGCCAAGAAAAAAGATCTTCCCCTTTATAGTGCCGTCGTACGTGCTGGACGTGAGCGCAGAGAACCACGAGGAAATTGGGAAATGACAGTGTGTACGCATAGAAAGCTTGACGAGAAAATCGACAAGCTTAACAAGAATCTCGTCGAAAAAAACGACGTGTTTTTTACGACGAGAAAATCGGTCGTGTGTACGAGGCCGTAGTCTCGGAAATTGATGGCACTGTTCTCCCAGGGGGCCCTATTCGCTTCCAGACGCTACCCATTAGGATGTCGGTAGGGATTCTCCACCAGGAGTGGATATCCTTTCTTATTCTACCCAAGGCCTCTACCCCAGTTGTATTGGGCCTCCCTTGGCTACAGCTCCACTCTCCACATGTGGACTGGGTCTCTGGGCAGATCCTGGCCTGGGGTTCCTCATGTTTCTCGTCGTGTCTTCTCAAGGTGACCCCCAAGGAGAGTCTTCCGGTTGCTGCCACTTCTGTTTCTTCTGATCTTCCTGCTGCATACAGCGATTACCGGGATGTGTTCTGTAAGAAATCAGCTGAGGTGCTTCCTCCCCACAGGTCTTTTGACTGTGCTATTGATCTTGTCCCCGGAGCAACTCTACCCAGGGGTCGTACCTACCCTCTGTCCATCCCAGAGACCCAGGCCATGTCGGAGTATGTCGCAGAGAATCTGGAGAGAGGTTTCATCTGGAAATCCTCATCACCTGCAGGGGCAGGGTTCTTTTTTGTTGCCAAAAAGGATGGTACCTTAAGACCCTGCATCGATTATCAGGGTTTAAATGCGGTTACTATTAAAAATCGATACCCCTTACCCTTAATATCTGAGCTATTCGATAGGTTGAAGGGTGCCTCCATTTTCACCAAGTTGGATCTCAGAGGCGCGTACAATCTCATTCGAATACGGGAGGGTGACGAATGGAAGACTGCATTCAACACTAGAGACGGGCATTACGAATATCTGGTGATGCCTTTTGGTCTGTGTAATGCTCCAGCCGTGTTTCAAAACTTTGTCAATGAAATCTTCAGAGATCTGCTGTACCAGTTTGTTGTCATCTATCTGGATGACATTCTGATCTTTTCTGAAAATCTGCTCGTCCACAGAAACCATGTCCGCACTGTACTTCAACGTCTTAGAGAGAACAATCTCTATGCCAAGCTGGAGAAATGTTCCTTTGAATGTTCTGAGGTCCTGTTTTTGGGGTGCTTTGTCTCATGTTCGGGTCTTCGTATGGACCCTGGGAAGGTCTTGGCTATCACCAACTGGCCTCTTCCTGCTAGCCTCAAGGCCACACAGCGCTTTCTTGGCTTCACTAATTATTATAGGCAGTTCATAAGGAATTACTCTTCCATTGCCGCGCCTATTATCGCTTTGACCAAGAAGGGTGTGAATGCCAGAGACTGGCCTCCCGAAGCTGTCTCTGCATTTCACAACCTGAAACAGGCCTTTGTTTCTGGCCCCCTCTTGAGGAGACCAAATCCTGGGAATGCATTTTTTATTGAAGTGGACGCTTCCTCAATGGGGGTGGGAGCTGTGCTTCTTCAAATCTTTGAGAAGAGACGCCAACCATGTGCGTTCTTCTCCAAAAAAAATTCTCAGGCAGAGAGGAATTATGCCATCGGTGATCGGGAACTTCTCGCAATTAAATTGGCGTTAGAGGAGTGGCGTCATCTCTTGGAGGGTTCCCCTCACTCCATAACGATCTTTACCGATCACAAGAATTTACAGTATCTACAGAATGCTAAACGTCTGAATCCTAGACAGGCCAGGTGGAGTCTCTTCTTTGCCCGTTTTAATTTCACGATTACCTACAAACCTGGTTCCTGCAACGGTCGGGCTGATGCGCTCTCTAGGTCATTTGACACTTTGGACGAGGAGTCCGCCCCTGAACCTGAGCCGATCATTCCAACCTCATGCATTGTTGCCCACTCTACCACCCTGAAGTCAAAAATTCCGCCTGGTAAGACCTTTGTCCCCACTGAGCTAAGAGCTAAGATCCTTCGTTGGGGACATGATTCCAAGGTGGCAGGGCATTCTGGATTCCTCCGATCCTTCCTTCTCATCAGTCATCACTACTGGTGGCCTAATCTCCGCTCAGACGTCAAAGACTACGTTAAAGCTTGTCATGTCTGTGCTCAGTCCAAATCCTCCACACAAGCTCCTGCTGGTCTCCTCATGCCCTTGCCCATTCCTAAGGAACCCTGGGCCCATATTGCCATGGATTTTATCACCGATCTCCCACTGTCTGAGAATAATACAGTCATTTGGGTGGTAATCGATCGATTCTCCAAGATGGCTCATTTTGTTCCTCTTCCTGGTCTTCCTTCTGCCCCTGCCTTGGTTCCAATTTTCATTCGAGAAATTCTCCGCCTACATGGGGTCCCTTCTCATATTGTTTCCGACAGGGGAGTCCAATTCATGTCTCGTTTTTGGAGAGCCTTTTGCAAATCCCTCAATATTGTCTTGGATTTTTCTTCTTCTTACCATCCCCAATCCAATGGACAGACTGAGAGGGTTAATCAGGAGTTAGAGGTCTTTCTTCGCACCTTTTGTGTCTTCTCACCATGACGATTGGTCCTCTCTACTCCCGTGGGCAGAATTCTCCCATAACAATCATGTGAATACCAGTTCGCAGAAGACACCCTTTTTCACAGTTTATGGAAAACACCCTCAACTTCCTCTTCCCATGAGCTGTTCTCCAGACATTCCAGCTTTGGCTTCGGTTCAGGAGTCTCTCAATTCCGTTTGGGGTCACGTTCATGATTCCCTCCGGGCAGCTGCTGAAAAATTCAAAGGCTTTGCCGACCGCCGCAGGCGTAAACCGCCTTCTCTTCAGCCAGGGGACAAAGTCTGGCTCTCTACCAGGAACATCAAGCTCCGAGTTCCTTCTCTGAAGTTTGCTCCACGATTCATCGGTCCATACACGGTAACTGCTAAACTGAATCCGGTTTGTTTCAAACTCCAGATTCCTAAGAGCCTTAAAATCACTAACTCCTTTCATGTTGCTCTTCTAAAGCCTTTAGTCCTCAATAAATTCTCTCGTCCTCTCCCTACCGTGGCGCCTGTCTCTGAGGATAATCAGGAGTACGAGATCAGTCAAATTCTGGACTCCCGACTCTGTAAAGGCGTTCTTCAGTACCTCGTTCATTGGAAAGGGTTTGGTCCTGAGGAGAGGTCTTGGATCACTGCATCTGAGGTCTTTGCACCTCGTCTGTTAAAGGAGTTTCATCTGAAGTTTCCCTCTAAACCTGGGCCCAGGCGGGGAAGGGGGAGGCCTCATAAGAGGGAGGGTACTGTCATGGATATGCATTAATGTCTGTCTGCCATCTTACCTTCCTCCTCATGTGTTCATCTTTGAGACCAGACCTCCTTCACCTGGCTTCCTTTATAATCTCCTCCCAGCCTGACTCCACCCCAGGCCCTATCACAGAACACTATATTAACCTGTGCACTGCAAGCCTGCTTTGCTGATCAACGTGTTTGTTAGGCATTGTGTGTTTGGGTTCCTGCCTGCCGTGTGCTACGTCTGTCTCTCTGTTACGTTATTGGCTTGTCCCCGACTATCCCTGTCTGCTCGTGACCCTTGACCTTCGGCTCGTTCTTTCGTTATCCTTGTCTGCTTGTGGCCCCTGACCTTCAGCTTGTTATTCGGTTCTCTCTTATCTTGTGCTGCTGCTTCCCCTCTTTTCCCCTTATCCTACGGGGCGTGAGCTAGGAAACTCCAGGGGCCGCGACCTGGTCCCAGCCTGCAGCATAACATCCTCACCACTAGAGGCCCTGGAGAAGACCAGCTGGGTCTTAGACTCCGCGCCCTGGGGAATCTTGGCTCTAGCTTCCGTTAGGATCCCGGTTGTGCTCCTCTGGTCCCGCTTTCCACAACCACCCAGTTTCCTATCCGCAGAAGCCAGCCATAGGGTTCACTACCTCGCGGTGCACTCCTGTCCCCCCTACTGTGTGCATCTGTCACCTGGCCACAGGTGACCCTGACAATAAAGCAGCTCCCTGCCTGTGGTATTGGTATGAGAACACCACCAATTGTATTCAGGTACTTTTAGGTGCACGCTGTGCAAAGGACACAGTACACTAAGTGAAAATAAAGCAGCTCCCTGCCTGTGGTATTGGTATGAGAACACCATCAATTGTATTCAGGTACCTTTAGGTGCACGCTGTGCAAAGGACACAGTACACTAAGAGAAAATAAAGCAGCTCCCTGCCTGTGGTATTGGTATGAGAACACCACCAATTGTATTCAGGTACCTTTAGGTGCACGCTGTGCAAAGGACACAGTACACTAAGTGAAAATAATGCAGCTAGCACAATCACCTGCCTGCCTGTCAATATAGAGAATAACAGAAACGGATCTAGCTAAACTGAATACAGTGTGTAAATATATATACAACACCTAGGATGCATATATATCCTCTACACACTGTAAGTGCAGCTAACTGACTCACCTGCCTGCTCTGTCTAATGCAAATCAAATTACACTGTCTCTCTTTCTTTTAACAATCACCGCAACACACTACACAAGGCCGCCAAGCCGGCGTGTACCTACTCCTCTGAGCCATGATTGGCCAAAGCCACCCTGGCTTTGGCCAATTACGGCTCTCTGTACTTACGGCGCTGTGATTGGCCAAGCATGCGGGTCATAGTGCACGCTTGGCCAATCATCAGCCAGCAATGCACTGCGATGCCGCAGTGAATTATGGGCCGTGACGCGCCACTCGAACAGCCCATAATGTTCGAAATTCGGCGAACAGCCGAACAGGCGATGTTTGAGTCAAACATGGGTTTGACTCAAACTCGCAGCTCATCCCTAGTTTTTATTATCTCATCTTGTATTGTAGATCGTTGTTTCTGTAATGTATTCTGTAATATATGCAACATTGTACTGATTAAGGTCTATTTCTGTTATTTTGTCGTTTCCACTGTCTTGTTCTAATAAAATTGAGATCAAAGAAATATGGTATCTGAAGTTTATGGGACAAGAAGGTTTAAACTATATGTCCTTGAGACAGAATACACCTTACTTCCCCTCCCATTCTTCTAGAAGGTTCCATTCTAGAAGAAGGGGAAGGTCTCAGAGATGCTACCTGTGAGTCATTCAGCTCTCCCTGGATCTCTGCCCAACCCAGGAAAACACACACAGGCTTGGCTGACAGCCAAACCTGAAAATTTACCCACACTAACACAAAAAACTCTAGCACTCTAGCAACACTAGGCGGTGCTACACATTTTAACCCCAACCAGATCCTGTATTTCTAGCCCCTTACACTGTTAACTTCCTTTTTCCCAGGAGTACTCACAGCCTTGGTCCAAGCATATAAAGTACTTTCAGGACCCAGATGACCAGGTTTCTACCAATAAACACACATCTCACTCCATTCCCCAAGCACTAGTTGTAATAGACACATCTCTAGATATTCACCCAGAGGCTAAAAAAATAGACTTTTACTTGTTTGAGGCTAGAAAATAAACATAATAGTCCAGATACTGGCAAAGGCATAGTCCACAAATTGGCTTGAATTAGATTACATCAGGAAGCCTAATGTGTGGCTCATCTTCAGAACAAATAGAGGAAAATCTCAGCCACCGCACACCATACAAACTCAGTGTGTAATAAGTCATAACAACCTAAGCCTAACTCCATCCAGGTCACACCCCCTCTCCCAACATGTTTCGCCCCACCCATGGGGCTTAGTCACATAGGTTCATTGTGGCTCATCTTGTGTAGTATTCAGTCCTTCTCCTACTCCTACTCTCTCAATCCAATCCCCTATGAAGGGAAACTTTACTCCCCAAAAGTGAGAGTCATGGGAAAAAACAAATCTTCATCGGATAGTTCTAGGCCTAGGACAATCAGAGCAGGACCTCCTCAGAAGGGGAGAGCATCCTCAGCAGGCCTCTATCCTAAAACTTCTCTTTTTTTGAAGACCCGGTGCCCCAACTACACCCACCTTAAAAAGGAACTGCAATCTGCTCACATAATTTGTAATACAATAATCTTTGCCATTCTGAAGCTTCCCTCCAACCACTTTGCATATTATTTTATATGTAGCACCCACTACCTTTTGGTAGGTGCTAAAATAGGGTTTTTGTGTCTCAGGTTCTGGTACAGGCAAATTTAGTCAGGCCTGTGCATTATGCTTAGCCTGTTTGTTTTGATCTGGGACTGGGAGTGTTTTAGTGCAGCAGTGGGTGTGGCCTCTTGTGCTCAGACTCAGAGACACCTCCCCTGGTTTTCAGTTAGTAAGTTCTGGAAAAGGGGTTGGACTTGAAGTTCTGAGTGACAGGCAGCTTGTGTAGGAACTCTGACCAATCCTCAACTAGGATTGTCAGGGGGCGGGCCTCCTATATAAGCTGAGGTAACATGCCACTGGGGAGGAGTTATGAGAGGAAAGAATATGGAGCAGTAGTGTTTCTGTGAGAAGGCCCCCGGCACGGGGCCTGGGGCCTACCAGGTGCTGAGGTGAAGTCCCGGTGGAGGACCGTTCTTCTTCAACACCGCAGAGAAGGATAAAGAGAAAGGAGTTTGTAACTGTTATTGCTGGACTGTGTGGTTGAACCACGTTTCTTCTATGGACCGGGGACCATGGAGAAGGTCAGTGGACACAGTACAGCAAGTGATGGAACCGGAGGAATCTATTAATTTAGTGCGGATGGCTGTGGCCGGGGAACTCAGCTTCTGCAGTACTGGACTATCTGGGCCTAGTAGTCTACCAGTTACTATATGCTGTTAAGGTACTGGGTCATCGGGGGGAGGTGTGTGGCGACACTTCTGACGCAGTACCAGAATTTGAGTAACTGTCCATATGCTGAAGAGTTATTCAGAGTGACTCTTCACAGGAAAGCAGGAAATTCAGGAACAATTTATAGCCAAGGCTTTACTCAGGAATATTAAAATAATATTCTACAGGAGTCAATGCAGCAGTCAAGGAGCGATAGTCTGCAGTGACTCAACACAATAGACTGTAGGTCTTTTATTTGCCTTATCTTCAGAATTTAAATTACCAATGTGCCAAGATGTATGGCATCCAATGTCATTATGTCCTTTCCTACTCTATCCAAGTTAATCCTGCAATAAAAATACCGCAAGGTAAAGCAAGTGACTTTTTTCATTGTGTCTCAAAAATGGATGAATGGATGGTCAGACAACAGGGTGATGTGTGGATCTTCTGAACTAGTGCAAGTGCACCGCTACATATATGTACTTTGATTCTGTACTTGCCACATATGGTGCAGAAATCTCCCTTCACTAAGTCTGGCTGCATCTATTTTAACTGTGGGCAGCTGAAGCTGCTGCCTATTTACTTCCTGGATTTACACAGACACACAGAGGCACACCTCTTGCTCCTCAGCTCTGCAGCTCTCATTGGCCCTCTTATGACTCATCTCCCCTCCCTTCCTGACTAACTCTCACAAGAGTGGGAAAGAGAGCTGTGCATGATGTCATAAGCCTAAGCTAATGACCAGACAAGAAACAGGAAGTGGGCTGTAGAAGGTATTTACTGGCAGAAAAAATGTTTAACTATCCAAAGTTAAAACAACAAGGGCAGAAGTTTTAATAGATGGAAAGTTGAAAAAATTACGAAAGGTCTGCTTTAAATAGGGCTACCCATAAGTATGCCACCAGGATGAGGAACAACCCTTAAAGGGGACCCCTGCCTAACTACACCTCCCTAAAGGTATACAGCATCAGGAGGAGAATGGCAAAACTTCCTATAGCATTAATGCAAGGTATAAAACAAGCTCCTAGATATCTTCTTGCCATTGATATATACAGTATATATACCATGTCCTCATAAATTTCAAACATAACAAACAAATGTACAACACTGCTTTTGCTGTGCGAGGTCAGGATTATAATGCACAACATACTGAATACAGTGCAGGGGACAGGAGAATAATGTGCATCACAGCAAATGCAGTGCACGGGTCAGTACTATGGATGATATGGTTCAGTGATCAAGGCGGTGTGCCGAAATGCATATGCTTTTGTGTTTTTAACATGTGCAAATAAAACTATTTCCATTTGATCTGGACATGGAGTTGCCGGCCCTTCTCTCTTCTACTATGGATGATATGGGACTGTGTACAGAGTGGTGTGTTCAGTAATATCATGACCCTTACTGCGTCTAAGTGAGAGAAAATTTGCCCCAAAGTTTGTGTAATGCCCTGTACACACGATAGGAATTTCCTATGGGCTAAAATCTGATGGAATTTTCTGTCAGAATTCCGTTCAAGCTGTCTTCCATCAGTCTTGCATACACACTGTCAGACTAAATTCCGACTGTCCAAAACACGGTCACGTAAAACACTACGATGAGCCGAGAAAAATTAAGTTCAATGCTTCCGAGCATGCGTCGACTTGATTCTGAGCATGCGTGGTTTTTTTCTCTGTCGGAGTTCCACACAGACGATCGAAATTTCCCATAGGATTTTTTTCCATCAGAAAAAAATAAAACATGTTCTATTTCCAAACTCCGACGGAAAAAAATCCTATGTGTGAAAGTAGCCTAATGCCTTGTACACACGATAGGAATTTCTGATGAAAAAATTCCATCAGACTTTTTACATCAGAAATTCCTATCGTGTGTACAAGGCATTAGGCTACTTTCACACTGGGGTGGGGCATTAGCGGTAAAGCGCTGCTAGTTTTAGCAGGGAGTGGCTCAGAATAGGCTGGTGACACAGATAGCATCACCTCTCAGTTACCTCCCTTCTTCTTCTAGAGGCTTCTAGAAGGAAGGAGGGGAAGAAACGTGGGGCTGTCTGGGGTGTCTCAGGGGGCACTAACCAATCCTCAACTAGGATTGACAGGGGGCAGGCTCCCGTGAAATACCCAGGGTCAGCCCAGCTGGGGAGGAGTTGACAGGTGGAAGAAATGAGGATGGAGTACTAGGCTGTCGGGGCCTTTGAGCGAGTTCCCCAGTCTGGGGGGGGATGACCTTGGGCCTGGGACTCTGGTGCAGGATGGATGCTTTCAAGAACACATGAAGGGTCGGAACACGAGGCACGGAGAGGAGTCAGAGAGGACAGCGGAAGCTAGTACTGCCAGGCAAGTCTTCACTTGAGGAGGGAACCACCACTTTGCAGCCAGGAGGGCTGGTGAGTGACATGGGCAGTCAGGAGGACTGGAGAGGCATGCCAGAGAGGACTGAGAGGAAACAGTCAGAGCTGGGTGTGGAGCCAGTGAGGATTGCAATGTCACAAGCAATGAAGTCAGGCAGCTGCAGCCAGCAGGACTGGCAGGGCCATAGGACAGCTAGCACTAAAAGACTTCCTTTTTCAATTTTTGATACATCAAAGGGACCTGCGGTCCCTGCCTGCAAAAGGCAGTTGCTGAGGCCTGACTGAGTTAGAGTTGGGCCTACCCACGTGCTAGCTGTGCCTGAAGTTAGGTGTTGTGCTGGAGAGAGAGAGAGTAAAGCCCTGTACACATGATCTGATATCCTATGGACTGTAATCCGATGGTTTTTTCCATCGGAAATCTGATGAAACTGTCACCCATCAGTCTTGCCCACACGCCATCAGTCAAAAAACCGACCGTTTCAAACGCGGTGACGTAAAACACTCCGATGAGCCGAGAAAAATTAAGTTCAATGCTTCTGAGCATGCGTCGACTTGATTCTGAGCATGCGTGGGTTTTTTATAAATTTAAAACATGTTCTATTTTTAAACACATATGGAAAAAAGACCGATGGGGCCCATACATGATCGGTTTGTCCGATGAAAACAGTCCATCAGACTGTTTTCATCGGTAAAACCTATTATGTGCACACGGCTTTACAGTCTGCAAGCAAAGATGTTCTGGAGGAGACTGGAGTAGCTAAGCGTGTATAGTTGTCCCAACCGATTGATATACAATCAACCAATTGTTCATTCTACTGGGCATCCCATATATTCCTATCCCTATTCAAGTTCAAACCCCTCAATAAAAATACAAAAATAAAAAATCAAATGGACTGTTCATTGTCTCAAAAGTGACTGTGAAGTGAATGCTGAGCTGGGACCACAACTTTTAGCAGCCTTCACGGGGGCTGCTGAAAGTTTTACAGAAATAAAATATCCGAATATGTAATTTTATCTAGTTGTCTGTCACTCACCTCTTTTAACCACTTCAATACCAGGCACTTACACCCCCTTCCTGCCCAGCCTAATTTTCAGCCTTCAGCACTGTCGCATTTTGAATGACAATTGCGCTTTCTTTTGGTGGTATTTGATCACTGCTGGGGTTTTTATTTTTTGCAAAACAAATTAAAAAAAAATGAAAATTTTGAAAAAAAAATGTTTTTTTTTGTTTCTGTTATACAATTTTCTAAATAATAGGATTTTTATAACAGCTTACCTGTAAAATCCTTTTCTTGGAGTACATCACGGGACACAGAGCGACATAGTCATTACTATTGGGTTATATAGATACCGTCAGGTGCTGGCACTGGCAACTTCCAAAACCGGAAGTACCCTCCCCTATATAAGCCCCTCCCATCCGGGAGCACCTCAGTTTTGTAGCAAAGCAATAAGTGTCCCCAAAGAGGGGCGGGAGCTCTGTGTCCCGTGATGTACTCCAAGAAAAGGATTTTACAGGTAAGCTGTTATAAAAATCCTATTTTCTTTCTCGTACATCACGGGACACAGAGCGACATAGTCATTACTAATGGGATGTCCTAAAGCAATGCCAAATGAGGGGGGGGATACACCATATATAAGCTGAGCGCTATCAGACATGAGGATCTTTTGCGGCCTGCAACACACTGCGCCCAAAGGCGACATCCTCCTGACTTCTAACGTCCACCTGGTAGAACCTAGTAAACGTGTGTACTGAAGACCATGTTGCGGCCTTACAGATTTGAGCCAGGGAGGCCTGGTGATGCACTGCCCATGAAGTTCCAACTGCTCTCGTGGAGTGCGCTCTAACTTTGAACGGAGGCGGTCTCCTTCTCAAGCCATAGGCTTGTATTATGACCTGTCGAATCCACTTGGCTAAAGTAGATTTTGACGCTGCCTGACCCTTTCTGGGGCCTTCCGGCAGAATAAACAAAGTATCCGTTCTGCGAATCTGAGCAGTGGCTTTTAGATAAGCTTTAACTGCTCTTACTACATCCAAAGAATACAATAACTTTTCCTCTACCGAAGTAGGTTTGGGGAAAAAAGAAGGAAGAACCACATCCTGGTTCAAATGAAACCTCGATACCACCTTAGGAAGAAAGGCTGGATGAGGACGTAACACTACTCTGTCCTTATGGATAACCAGATATGGCTCCTTACAGGACATAGCTGCTAATTCCGATACTCTTTTAGCCGAACAAATGGCTACTAGAAAAATCAATTTCCTGGTGAGAAGCACCAAGGAAATATGCTGTAATGGTTCAAATGGTTGTTTCTGTAGAACCGACAGAACCAAGTTTAGATCCCATGGACATATGGGAGTATTAACCGGAGGACTAATACGCATCACCCCTTGTATAAAGGCTTTGACTAGTGAATGCGAAGCCAAGGGCCTTTGAAAAAATATTGACAAGGCCGAAATCTGACCCTTGATAGTACTCAAGGCAAGCTTCCTATCTACAGCCCATTGTAGGAAGTCCAGAATCCTACCTATTACGTATTTACGTGGATGCCATTTCTTGGCCTCACACCAGGCGATGTACGCCTTCCAGATTCTATAGTAGATCTGCCTGGATACCGGCTTCCTGGCATTGATCATGGTAGATACCACAGCATTAGAGAGCCCTCTCTTTTTTAGAATGTGGGCTTCAATAGCCAGGCCGTCAAACCTAGGGCTGGTAAGGAAGGGTGGTATATCGGTCCTTGCGAAAGCAGGTCCGGACGATGTGGGAGGGTCCAAGGACTCCCCACAGACATTTTTACAATCTCCGCGTACCATGCTCTTCGGGGCCACGCTGGAGCCACCAGAATCACTGGTTTCTTTTCTACCCTGATTCTGCGGAGTAATCGAGGTAACAATTGTGGCGGTGGGAATGCATATATCAGCTTGAACTGATCCCAAGGGAACACTAGGGCATCCGAGCCGCACGCTAGGGGATCCCTTGTCCAAGAGACAAACCTGTCCACTTTTGTGTTGAATCTGGATGCTAGCAGATCTACATCCGGTGTTCCC
Organism: Rana muscosa; assembly: GCA_029206835.1. NCBI lineage: Eukaryota > Metazoa > Chordata > Amphibia > Anura > Ranidae > Rana > Rana muscosa. Next base: position 110,430,043 of record CM055127.1, on the reverse strand, counting down.
CACCGCTGACATATTGTCCGGAAAACCTCGGGATGAAGGGACCATTCCCCTGGGCATAATTGTTGGCGACTTAGAAAGTCCGCCTTCCAATTCTCCACTCCTGGAATGAATACCGCAGATATGGCTGGGACATATCTTTCTGCCCATCTCAGGATGTAATTTACTTCCCTTTGGGCTGCACGACTCCTGGTGCCCCCCTGACGATTGATATATGCCACTGCTGTGGCATTGTCTGATTGAACTCTGACAGGGGACCCTTGGAGTTTGGATGTCCATGCTACTAGGGCATACCGGGCTGCTCGTATCTCTAAGAGATTGATGGGCAGGGCCTTTTCTGCTTCTGACCACTTGCCCTGGAGAGACCATTGCTCCAGTACTGCTCCCCAGCCTATAAGGCTGGCATCTGTAGTGACCACCTTCCAGGAAATCGGACTGAAGGATTTCCCTCTTTCCAGATTCTGGGGAACCAACCACCAGCGGAGGCTCTTGCGAACGGAAGGGGACAAGGACATTGGTGAGTCCAGAGCCTGAACTTTTTTGTTCCAGGCTGACAGTATGGCCCTTTGCAATTTCCTTGAATGGAATTGACCGTAGGGTACTGCTTCGAATGATGCCACCATTTTTCCCAGCAGCCTCATGCACAGGCGTATGGATGGCTGTCTTTTTGAACCCACTAAGTGGATCAAATCTCTCAAAGACGACCCCTTTTCTTGAGGCAAGAAAATTTTTCTCTGGTCTGAATCCAGCCTTAGCCCCAAGTATTCCAGACTTTTGACTGGTTTTAGGGCTGACTTGTCTCGGTTGATAATCCAACCGTGATATTCCAGAAACTTGATTGTCTCGTGAACAACCACTTCTAGTTTTTCCACTGAGTGGTCTATCAGCAACAAGTCGTCTAGATATGCCATTATCGTTACACCTCGTGTCCTTAGATTGGCCAATAATGGGGCCAGAATTTTTGTGAACACTCTTGGTGCTGTGGCCAGACCGAAGGGTAAGGCTCTGAACTGAAAATGGCGCCCTTCTACCGCAAAGCGTAGAAATTTTTGGTGGGCTGGAAAGATGGGAATGTGCAAATAAGCATCTTTGATGTCGATCGAGGCTAACCATTCCTCCCCTTGTAGGGCAGTGGCTACCGATCGGATCGACTCCATCCGGAAAGTCCTGATATGTAGGAATTTGTTTAGCCCTTTTAGATTTAATATGGGCCTCACGTCCCCGTTTGGCTTCGGAACTGTAAAGAGGTTTGAGTAAAACCCGAACCCCCATTCTTCCAGGGGAACCTCTATAATTACTGCTTGGAGCAATAATTGTTCCAGTGCCAACAGGAGGGATCCTCTCTTCTGGGGATCCCTTGGCACGTTTGACCTTATAAAGCGGGAAGGAGGGGAGTTTTTTAACTCCAATTTGTATCCCAGATTTACTGCGGAGAGCACCCATCTGTCTCGGATCGTGTCCCGCCAGGTCTCTGTGAACAACTGAAGTCTTCCCCCCACCCGATTGAGTGGGGGCAACCCTTCATGCATTTGACTTTGGGGGAGGTTTTGTACCTCTCCTGCTCCAGGGCTTCTTGTTACCCTGCAACTGTCCCTGATTTTTACCTCCGGGATTTGACCGAGGAGGCCGTCGGAACTGTTTCACAGCCGATGTCCTAGGGACTGGAGAAGCCGGCCTCTTTAAAGAGGGACCTCTAACTCTATTTTTAACCGGCAAAAGTGTACTTTTACCGCTGGAAATTCTCTGGATATACTTGTCCAGGTCTTCCCCGAATAAGCGCTCACCATGAAATGGGAAGCTGACCAGCAATTTTTTACAGGGAGCTTCAGCAGACCAGTTTTTGAGCCATAGAAGCCTGCGCATATGTACTACAGACAGCGTAAGGCGGGAGGCCTGATGGATTGAATCCTTTATGGCGTCCACCGCAAAGCATAAGGCTCCAGGTAGATCAGCTAGGGCAAGAGCCTGCTGATCTGGCAAGTCCCTTAAGACCTGTTTCAACTGATCCTTCACTGCTTGGCAGACCCCAATAGCTGCCACTGCTGGTTGTGTCACCAATCCTGCTGTAGAAAAAGCAGATTTTAATAAGGACTCCAATTTTTTATCTATTGGGTCCTTGAACATTTGGACATTATCCACCGGACATGTCAGTGATTTATTCACACAAGAGATGGCTGCGTCCACTGTAGGGACCCTCCATTTTCTGATGAACTTATCCTCCATGGGATAGACCACCGGAAATCTCTTAGGGGGAGTAAATATTTTGTCAGGATGCTCCCAATCCTGGTAAATGAGCCCTTCCAGTAAAGGATGGATCGGAAAGGAACAAACAGTCTGGGGAGCTTTTAGCGACCCCAACGAGGAGACAGAAGTGGATGATGGCTCCGCAAGTGGCATTTTAAATGCTGATCGGACCATATTAGTCAGGGACTGAACCCATAACCTTTCAGCATGTGATGCTGAGAACGGCTCTTCCACTGTTGATTCCTCTACAACCGAATCGACCTCATCCTGATCCCCTTCAGGTAGGTCGATCCCTGTATGGGACTGTTGCTCTGTTAACAGGCACTCTGAGGGAGGAGACGGAGATCGGGCGCTTTTCTCCTGTGACAGGGAAGCCGCGATCAATGCTGACAATCTCTCTTCCAGCCCTCCCAGAGCTGAGGAAAAAACCTCCTCTGTTACATACACAGGAGCAGGTGAACTGAGGACAGCCACAGTACCAGGTACTCCTGAGGGTGCTCTACGGTCACTAACCTCTGATTCTTCAGGGGAGACTGGTGCAGCCAAAGCATGCCCAAGATCCTCAGAGCCCGATGGAGACCCCCTATTCCTCCTGGAATTTCTAGTCCCGGAGTTTTTAGACGGCATATTCCTAAGCCACAAAGCTGAGGTATTCCAGCCGAAATACACCAGTTACTGACAATAGTCTAGCATAAATGCTGCTATAAGAAACAGTTGGTGTCTACTAATGTGCCTTTCTAGGGGATGCCTGTATCAACCGCTTGCTGTATGCCCTTTTTTAAATGTTGCCAGCTCTGTCTCTGTACTTCATAGCCAGCTCACCACACAAAATTGTGATTTTTAACATGCTGGGACGCCCGCACATGCGCAGAAGCGCTGCGGCGCGCACAGAGCGTCATCCCCCAGGCTCCGCCCCCTTTCCCGGCTCACCTCTATATATAGAGGCGCGTGCACGCGCACGCGCGCGGCCACGTGCGCCTTTGGCGCTAATTTCGAAAAATGGAAACTAGGGACAAGAGCCAGGGCCCCTTTGCCGCAGGCCGGGGGATGGACGAGCATTGCAACATGGCAGAGGAAGCAGTTTCCCATAAGAGAACTCACCATCTGCCTGGACTTGCTCTGCTGAGAAGAAACTAGTCCACATGACAAGAAAACATTCCACAGCGGCCTCTAGTGGACAAACACAGGTACCGCAGTCTAATATATTAAATATATATAAAAAAAAATTTTTTTTTTTTTTTTTCTTGACCACCATTAAAAATTATTACATTTTTTTAGTAGTTACAGGCATGCACAGAATTTTGCGGGAATACCATTAGGTAACAGACAGAAAGACAAATTAGGCTTGGGGGTCCCCCAATAGAACCAAGTTCCTGGGGGCCCCCACTTACCTGTTCCCCGCCGCAGGACTTTGTTTGGTCCACAAAAGCCCAAACTTCACCTATCACGGCAGGCATTGTAATCAAACCTTCAGGGACCGGGTTCCCAAGGATTCCACTCCCCTGGACCTGTATAGCACCCTGCACAGAAAACATCTTGGTCGTGGGTATGACCAGAGCTCTGGATCCCAGGGTCCAGCTCTCCTAAGAGAAGCATTACAGGCAAAACCTTGCTCTTCTCTGCAAGGCCCGGGTACCGACCGTTTAGCTATGAAGCTTTTTTGGTCGGATCCGGAATAGCTTACTGAGGCCCAAAAGAACCTGTACGCAAGCTCAGTGAAAAACACATGTTTCTTCTTGGCCAACACCTTAGACACTGGCAAAAAACTGAGGTGCTCCCGGATGGGAGGGGCTTATATAGGGGAGGGTACTTCCGGTTTTGGAAGTTGCCAGTGCCAGCACCTGACGGTATCTATATAACCCATTAGTAATGACTATGTCGCTCTGTGTCCCGTGATGTACGAGAAAGAAAAGTATGTTTTCTCCTTCACTGATGGGCACTGAGGCTGCACTGATGGGCACTGATAAGGCAGCACTGATAGGCGGCACTGATGGGCACTGATAGGTGGCACTGGTATGCAGCACTGATGGGCACTCAAAGGCGGCACTGATGGGCACTCATAGGCGGCACTGATGGGCACTGAAAGGCTGCTCTGATGGCTACTTATGGGCTGCACTGATAGGTGGCACGGATGGGCACGGGTGGGCACTGATAGGTGGCACTAATGGACACTGATGTGTGGCACTGCTGGGCATCACTGATGAGGAGACATTTGGCAGGCAATAATAGTTGGCACTGACTGGCAAGATGTGTGGGCACTGATTGGCATTATTTGGGCACTTACTGGCATCCCTGGTGGTCTAGGGTGGTATCAGGTTCATGCACTTAATATTTATTTTACATTGTAATTTGATAAAGTACCCATACATGTTCACTTGCTGCTTGCTATAGTGAGAAGTAAAGGCTTTGCTCTGCTGAATCCATTACTAAACTTCCACTTGCTGGGAGTTTGTCTGCTCTGTGATTTCATTAGAAATGTCCCCACATCTGATGACCTGCCAGTTCCCTGTCTGTTATCATTTGCTTTTGGCGTGCCCTGACTTCACATTCACGCACTCTGATTGCAAGCATGACCTTTGTGGAATCATTCAGTCACAGAGTGCTCTGACATCTGTGAGTCTGCCTGTGTCAGCTTGTCACTGCTGCTTGTCACTTTCCGGGACGGTGACCTGCCATATTTGTCTATATGTCTAGCATCAAAGGTTCAATGATTCAGTAAGGTACAAGCATGTTAATTAACTTATTAGGAATTAAAATATGCCTTGGAGGAAAATAAAGGTCCTGCAGCGGGACTGATAATTCTTAGTTACTTTACTTTATGAAATCAGAAGGAAATAATAAAGGTTAAAAGAACATACATTATATATATACACACTGTACAGTGGGTAAAATGAGTATTGCACACGTCACCATTTTTCTAGGTAAATATATTTTTATAGGTGCTATTGACATGAAATTTTCACCACATGATGGTGGCAACCCATAAAATCCATACATACAAAGAAACCAAAACAAATACAGTCAGAAATAAAGTTATGTGTATTAAAATGGAACAATACAGGTAAAAAGTATTGAACACTTGAAGAAAGGGAGGGGCAAAAAGGCATTGAAAGCCAAGACACCAAGATCTACCAGTAATTAGAAAGCAATTCTGCCCCTTGTCAATGCAAATTATTATCAGCTGGTTTAGACTCAACTGATGGCCTATAAAAAGGTGTTTCATTACCAAGGTGTCACACAAGAAACATCTCATGATGGGTAAAAGCAAAGAGCTCTCTGAAGACCTTCACAACCTTATTGTTCCAAAACTTACCGATAGCATTGGTTACAGAAGGATTTCTAAACTTCTGAATGTTCTAGTGAGCACTGTTGAGGCCATAATCCGGAAGTGGAAAGAAAATCATTTCACCATAAACTGGCCACGACCAGGTGCTCCTCGCAATATTTCTGACAGAGGAGTTAAAAGAATTATCAGAAGCATTGACCAAGAGCCAAGGACCACTTGTGGGGAGCTTCAGAAAGACCTGGAATTAGCAGGTACAATTGTTTCAAAAAACAGAAAACAATAAGCAACATCATCAACCGCTATGGCCTGTATGCAGGCTCACTACACAAGACTCCATTGCTGAAGAAAAAGTATGTTGAAGTTTGTTAAAAGTTTGATGCACAACATTTAGATAAGCCTGTTAAATATCCAGAGAATATTGTCTGGTCGGATGAGACTAAAATTTTACTTTTTGGATGCCATAATACACCCCATGTTTGGAGGTCAAATGGCACTGCAGATTACCCCAATAACACCCCAATACCAACAGTGAAGTTTGGAGGTGGGAACATTATGGGGTGGGGCTGTTTTTCAGCATACGGTACTGGCAAACTTCATATCATTGAAGGAAGGCTTAATGGAAAAATGTACCAAGACATTGTTGATAACAATCTGCTGCCATCTACTGTACCAGGATAATGAAGATGAAACGAGGGAGCACATTCCTGCAAGACAATGATCCCAAACACAAAGCCAAGCAAACTCTCAACTGGTTTCAAAGAAAGGAAATAAAGCTGCTAGAATGGCCCAGCCAATCACCTGACTTAAATCCAATAAAAAAAAAGAACTAAAGGTCAGAGTTCATAGAAGAGGCCCACAGAACCTTCAAGATTTGAAGACTGATTATGTGGAAGAATGGGCCAAAATCACACCTGAGTAATGCATGCGACTAGGTTTTTCCATACAGGAGGCATCTTGAAGCTGTCATTACCTACTAAGGATTTTGTACCAAGTATTAAATACATTTCAGTTAGCGTGTTCGTAAGGTTAATAACAGTCTGCTGCAATGCAAATGCCTGTTTTTTTTTACTGTGGTCTTCTGCCCATGTGAACTTAAGCCGGCCATAAATGGATCAAATCTTGGCCGGTGCAGCAGGGACCGGTCGAGATTCGATCCATCTATGGACAGGCTGATTGTACTCAAGTCGATCCATCGATTGACTTGGGTACAACCACCATGTCAGATTTTTAGCATGTGATTATTACCAACGGCTATAGCTGCTAGCAGTAATCATTGTGCTCTCCTGGCTGGAGTGGGTGGTTGCAGGAAAGAAATTAGCATAATCTATGGCTTGCCTTTGTCTTATGCCGCGTACACACGACCGATTTTTTCGACGGTGAAAACACCGTCGAGAAAATCGACGTGAAAAACGAGGAACAGCTTGTTCCCCCCACACACGGCCGTTTTAAATGTCATTTTTTTTTTGGTCGAAAAAAACGACCGTGTGTGGGCTCCCCGGCAGTGTTTCCCTATGGGAAAACTGCCGCGGAAAAAAACGACGGGAATCACGACGAGAAAAATTAGAGCATGTTCTAATTTTTCTCGTCGTGATTAATGCCGTTTTTCCCGTCGAGAAAAACGACAAAAAGCCCACAGACGATCGTTTTTCTCGTCCAAAGGAAAAAATGAAATTTTTCTCGACGGGAAAAATGATCGTGTGTACGCGGCATTACAGTACCAATGTGGCTGGACATACAAGATCCGATGTTTTAGACAGGCAGTGACTATTTCAAATTCTCCAAATACCTTTTCTTTATCGTACATCATGGGACACAGAGCCTTAAGTAATTTACTTAATGGGTAATAGGCCTACCTTCAGGTGTTGACACTGGTAAACCCTAATTAAGGAAGTTTACTCCCTATATAACCCCTCCTCCTTCCAGGAGCACATCAGTTTTTTCGCCAGTGTCTAAAGGTGTTGGTCACGAGTGAAGATGTGCTCTGAGGAGCTCCAGGAGGGATCCATGCTGGGTTTAAATTCCTCCATAAAAAGAAGCCAGATCCACCACAGTGCCACTGTGGCCTAAATGGATGGTACCTGGGACCTCGTATCCGAAGCACGAGGTTTTGCCTGTAACGCCTTTCTTTGTAGGGCTGGACCCCAGGAAACCAGGGCTAAGGTCTTGTTACATTACCTATTTGCTTCCTGATGGGGTGCTATACATGGCCCAAGGCAGTGGAAATCCCTTTTCAGGGACCCCCGTCCTTGAAGGTTTGGCTAAACACAGCCCACCGTGATGGTTAAAAGCTGGATTTTTTTCTGTTAATTCAGAAAAATCCTGCGACGATGATAAGGTAAGGAAGAAACTTAGGTATTTTCAATGTCTATGTATTTCTTCCATTAAGGAAAAGAGATTGTCATGCCTTAAAGTCTCCTCTAGAGGGAGCCTATGCACTTACCATACTCTGTCGTCTTCACTAAGCTCAGTCCGTGCTTGATTGGTACAGCAGGTGGAGGGGATATTCTTACCAAGGTAAGATAAAGCCTTTTAAAAGAGTTTTTTCCCCCCTCTGATGGGACCAGTGGGTTAGGGAGACAGCAGCGCTGCACCCCCCTTACTTACCCCCTCCCCCAGCCGTGGGGGACGCAGATGTCCCGCTATGTACCACGATAGGATTGTCTGGCTGTTTTTTTGTTTCTCTGCCTCATTGCAGTCTCTGCTCCCCTCCCCCTCCCCTTCTCTTGTTTGGTCAGGGATCCATAGAAAATTATTTTTTATTTTTTTTTAAATGGAAAAAGGGGGCGGAATTTTTTCCGGAGGGGGCGGAGCCTAAACGCAGTACCGCGAAAATGGGAAACATATAGCCATGTCAGTCTCTCCTCCGCTGCTGAGGAGGAAGCATACACAGAGACACACGAGCTGTGAGACACGTATGGGTTGCACTGGCATTCCTGATTCAGGAAAGACACACTTTTCAGCACTAGGCTGAAACTTTATAGCGGCTTTTAAAGTCATGACTATTTTCAGCGATTTAGTGCAAATTGTATAGCGCCTCTGTTTTTGTACTTAGGACTATGCCTACCAAAAAAAGACACCTCAAAAGCCAAAAAAGCAAAGATTTCACCCCCAGGCATTGAGACTTCTAGCTGTAATTCCATGCTGTCATTCTCGCCTGAATTACCAATTATGGCAACACAGGGTGAGCCATTGGAACAAATTGATGGTGCAACTGCCTCTCACATCTCAGCACCTAGATAGGTGACTGAAGATGCCCTCTCCTCCTCCCTCCAGGGTATAGAAGAAAGATTAGCGGCTTTAATCGCATCCTCTATTCAGAGTGATAAGAAACGTACTAGCCCTTCCCCCACTTTAGCTTTACTAGGGGAACAGTGGACTCACGATGAGGTGTTACCCTCAATCGATCAGGAAGAAAGACAAACCGATGATTCCTCCTTGGAGGAGACAACGGTAGATGAACCTTTTTCAGCTTCCCAAACTGAGAAATTGCTGATACAATCTCTTACAGAAATGGTTCGCTCCACCTTCATGCTGCCTCTAACAGAGTCTCATGAAAACCCGGCCTCTTCCTTAGGTTCTTTGAAACCTTCCCATGCTTTGTGTCAGGGTCACCTGTGGCCAGGTGACAGATGCACACCGTAGGGGGACAGGAGTGCACCGCGAGGTAGTGAACCCTATGGCTGGCTTCTGCGGATAGGAAACTGGGTGGTTGTGGAAAGCGGGACCAGAGGAGCACAACCGGGATCCCAACGGAAGCGAGAGCCAAGATTCCCCAGGGCGCGGAGTCTAAGACCCAGCTGGTCTTCTCCAGGGCCTCTAGTGGTGAGGATGTTACGCTGCAGGCTGGGACCAGGTCGCGGCCCCTGGAGTTTCCTAGCTCACGCCCCGTAGGATAAGGGGAAAAGAGGGGAAGCAGCAGCACACGATAGAGAGAACCGAATAACAAGCTGAAGGTCAGGGGCCACAAGCAGACAAGGATAACGAAGAACGAGCCGAAGGTCAAGGGTCACGAGCAGACAGGGATAGTCGGGGACAAGCCAATAACGTAACAGAGAGACAGACGTAGCACACGGCAGGCAGGAACCCAAACACACAATGCCTAACAAACACATTGATCAGCAAAGCAGGCTTGCAGTGCACAGGTTAATATAGTGTTCAGTGATAGGGCCTGGGGTGGAGTCAGGCTGGGAGGAGATTATAAAGGAAGCCAGGTGAAGGAGGTCTGGTCTCTAGATGAACACATAAGGAGGAAGGTAAGATGGCAGACAGACATTAATGCATATCCATGACAGTACCCTCCCTCTTACGAGGCCTCCCCTTCCCCGCCTGGGCCCAGGTTTAGAGGGAAACTTCAGATGAAACTCCTTTAACAGACGAGGTGCAAAGACCTCAGATGCAGTGATCCAAGACCTCTCCTCAGGACCAAACCCTTTCCAATGAACGAGGTACTGAAGAACGCCTTTACAGAGTCGGGAGTCCAGAATTTGACTGATCTCGTACTCCTGATTATCCTCAGAGACAGGTGCCACGGTAGGGAGAGGACGAAAGAATTTATTGAGGACTAAAGGCTTTAGAAGAGCCACATGAAAGGAGTTAGTGATTTTAAGGCTCTTAGGAATCTGGAGTTTGAAACAAACCGGATTCAGTTTAGCAGTTACCGTGTATGGACCGATGAATCGTGGAGCAAACTTCAGAGAAGGAACTCGGAGCTTGATGTTCCTGGTAGAGAGCCAGACTTTGTCCCCTGGCTGAAGAGAAGGCGGTTTACGCCTGCGGCGGTCGGCAAAGCCTTTGAATTTTTCAGCAGCTGCCCGGAGGGAATCATGAACGTGACCCCAAACGGAATTGAGAGACTCCTGAACCGAAGCCAAAGCTGGAATGTCTGGAGAACAGATCATGGGAAGAGGAAGTTGAGGGTGTTTTCCATAAACTGTGAAAAAGGGTGTCTTCTGCGAACTGGTATTCACATGATTGTTATGGGAGAATTCTGCCCACGGGAGTAGAGAGGACCAATCGTCATGGTGAGAAGACACAAAGGTGCGAAGAAAGACCTCTAACTCCTGATTAACCCTCTCAGTCTGTCCATTGGATTGGGGATGGTAAGAAGAAGAAAAATCCAAGACAATATTGAGGGATTTGCAAAAGGCTCTCCAAAAACGAGACGCGAATTGGACTCCCCTGTTGGAAACAATATGAGAAGGGACCCCATGTAGGCGGAGAATTTCCCGAATGAAAATGGGAACCAAGGCAGGGGCAGAAGGAAGACCAGGAAGAGGAACAAAATGAGCCATCTTGGAGAATCGATCGATTACCACCCAAATGACTATATTATTCTCAGACAGTGGAAGATCGGTGATAAAATCCATGGCAATATGGGCCCAGGGTTCCTTAGGAATGGGCAAGGGCATGAGGAGACCAGCAGGAGCTTGTGTGGAGGATTTGGACTGAGCACAGACATGACAAGCTTTAACGTAGTCTTTGACGTCTGAGCGGAGATTAGGCCACCAGTAGTGACGACTGATGAGTAGGAAGGATCGGAGGAATCCAGAATGCCCTGCCACCTTGGAATCATGTCCCCAACGAAGGATCTTAGCTCTTAGCTCAGTGGGGACAAAGGTCTTACCAGGCGGAATTTTAGACTTCAGGGTGGTAGAGTGGGCAACAATGCATGAGGTGGGAATGATCGGCTCAGGTTCAGAGGCGGACTCCTCGTCCAAAGTGTCAAATGACCTAGAGAGCGCATCAGCCCGACCGTTGCAGGAACCAGGTTTGTAGGTAATCGTGAAATTAAAACGGGCAAAGAAGAGACTCCACCTGGCCTGTCTAGGATTCAGACGTTTAGCATTCTGTAGATACTGTAAATTCTTGTGATCGGTAAAGATCGTTATGGAGTGAGGGGAACCCTCCAAGAGATGACGCCACTCCTCTAACGCCAATTTAATTGCGAGAAGTTCCCGATCACCGATGGCATAATTCCTCTCTGCCTGAGAATTTTTTTTGGAGAAGAACGCACATGGTTGGCGTCTCTTCTCAAAGATTTGAAGAAGCACAGCTCCCACCCCCATTGAGGAAGCGTCCACTTCAATAAAAAATGCATTCCCAGGATTTGGTCTCCTCAAGAGGGGGCCAGAAACAAAGGCCTGTTTCAGGTTGTGAAATGCAGAGACAGCTTCGGGAGGCCAGTCTCTGGCATTCACACCCTTCTTGGTCAAAGCGATAATAGGCGCGGCAATGGAAGAGTAATTCCTTATGAACTGCCTATAATAATTAGTGAAGCCAAGAAAGCGCTGTGTGGCCTTGAGGCTAGCAGGAAGAGGCCAGTTGGTGATAGCCAAGACCTTCCCAGGGTCCATACGAAGCCCCGAACATGAGACGAAGCACCCCAAAAACAGGACCTCAGAACATTCAAAGGAACATTTCTCCAGCTTGGCATAGAGATTGTTCTCTCTAAGACATTGAAGTACAGTGCGGACATGGTTTCTGTGGACGAGCAGATTTTCAGAAAAGATCAGAATGTCATCCAGATAGATGACAACAAACTGGTACAGCAGATCTCTGAAGATTTCATTGACAAAGTTTTGAAACACGGCTGGAGCATTACACAGACCAAAAGGCATCACCAGATATTCGTAATGCCCGTCTCTAGTGTTGAATGCAGTCTTCCATTCGTCACCCTCCCGTATTCGAATGAGATTGTACGCGCCTCTGAGATCCAACTTGGTGAAAATGGAGGCACCCTTCAACCTATCGAATAGCTCAGATATTAAGGGTAAGGGGTATCGATTTTTAATAGTAACCGCATTTAAACCCCAATAATCGATGCAGGGTCTTAAGGTACCATCCTTTTTGGCAACAAAAAAGAACCCTGCCCCTGCAGGCGATGAGGATTTCCGGATGAAACCTCTCTCCAGATTCTCTGCTACATACTCCGACATGGCCTGGGTCTCTGGGATGGACAGAGGGTAGGTACGACCCCTGGGTAGAGTTGCTCCGGGGACAAGATCAATAGCACAGTCAAAAGACCTGTGGGGAGGAAGCACCTCAGCTGATTTTTTACAGAACACATCCCGGTAATCGCTGTATGCGGCGGGAAGATCAGAAGAAACAGAAGTGGCAGCAACCGGAAGACTCTCCTTGGGGGTCACCTTGAGAAGACACGACGAGAAACATGAGGAACCCCAGGCCAGGATCTGCCCAGAGACCCAGTCCACATGTGGAGAGTGGAGCTGTAGCCAAGGGAGGCCCAATACAACTGGGGTAGAGGCCTTGGGTAGAATAAGAAAGGATATCCACTCCTGGTGGAGAATCCCTACCGACATCCTAATGGGTAGCGTCTGGAAGCGAATAGGGCCCCCTGGGAGAACAGTGCCATCAATTGCCGAGACTACCAATGGGGTAGTGAGAGGTGAAAGGGTAAGCTTCATAGAAGAAGCAGTTCTCCAATCCATAAAATTGCCGGCAGCCCCGGAATCCAGTTATGCAAGGGTTGACTGAGGAGAAGTGCCTACATGAAGGAACACCGGCAAGAGCAGGCGAGAAGGTGATGTTTCTGGGTCCAATACTCCACCTTCCAAATGTATTAGACCCGAGCGTTTCCCGGACGAAGCGAGCAGGAGTCACAAAAATGACCCTTGCCCCCACAATAGAGGCACAAGCCCAGAGTTCTGCGCCTAGCACGTTCTTCGGGGGTTAGTCTGGTCCGGCCCAGCTGCATAGGTTCTTCAGCAGGTAGAGGATGCTCCACGGAATGAAGGGAGGGGAGCTCAGACTGGCTAGGACCCAGAGAGTGCTGGCGTCTTTTTTCTAAGGACCTCTCTTGAAAACGAATGTCGATCTGGTTGCATAATGAAATTACATCGTCCAGACCGACGGGAATGGCTCTTCCCGCTAATTCGTCTTTCACTCGGTCAGAGAGGCCATGTAAAAAGGTAGCGACCAGGGCCTCATTATTCCAGCTCAATTCAGCTGTGTGGATACGGAACTGAAGAGCATATTGCCCCACTGAACTAGATTCTTGGCGAAGACGTAAGACAGCACTAGCCGCTGAAGAAGCCCGAGCCGGCTCTTCGAAGATATTACGAAAGAGCTTCAAGAATTCGGACAGACTGGAAACCACCGGATCGTTCCTCTCCCACAGGGGGGCAGCCCAGGCCAAAGCTTCACCGGAGAGGAGGGAAATGATATAGGCTACCTTAGCCCGGTCAGACAGGAAGCTTTGAGGCTGAAGCTCAAAATGAATAGTGCATTGGCTGAGAAACCCCCTGCAGGCCTTGGAGTCCCCAGAGAAACGGAACGGAGCTGGCAATCTTAGTGAGTGTGAGGCTGCGACTGGTGCGATAGGTACAGCCGCTGGTTGTACTTGGGGTTGCGGATTCGGGGTTCCCAAGGAGACCTGAAGCTGCTCGAATCGAGAAGCCAGATCCTGGAGGAATCGCATCACCTGGGTCTGATTTGATTCCTGGGTCTCAAGTCTGCGAACTATGCCCGGCAATGGATCATCCGCGGGAAGCGGGATGTCAGCCGGGTTCATGGCTGATCAAACTGTCAGGGTCACCTGTGGCCAGGTGACAGATGCACACCGTAGGGGGACAGGAGTGCACCGCGAGGTAGTGAACCCTATGGCTGGCTTCTGCGGATAGGAAACTGGGTGGTTGTGGAAAGCGGGACCAGAGGAGCACAACCGGGATCCCAACGGAAGCGAGAGCCAAGATTCCCCAGGGCACGGAGTCTAAGACCCAGCTGGTCTTCTCCAGGGCCTCTAGTGGTGAGGATGTTACGCTGCAGGCTGGGACCAGGTCGCGGCCCCTGGAGTTTCCTAGCTCACGCCCCGTAGGATAAGGGGAAAAGAGAGGAAGCAGCAGCACACGATAGAGAGAACCGAATAACAAGCTGAAGGTCAGGGGCCACAAGCAGACAAGGATAACGAAGAACGAACCGAAGGTCAAGGGTCACGAGCAGACAGGGATAGTCGGGGACAAGCCAATAACGTAACAGAGAGACAGACGTAGCACACGGCAGGCAGGAACCCAAACACACAATGCCTAACAAACACGTTGATCAGCAAAGCAGGCTTGCAGTGCACAGGTTAATATAGTGTTCAGTGATAGGGCCTGGGGTGGAGTCAGGCTGGGAGGAGATTATAAAGGAAGCCAGGTGAAGGAGGTCTGGTCTCTAGATGAACACATGAGGAGGAAGGTAAGATGGCAGACAGACATTAATGCATATCCATGACACTTTGCATGCGTTTCCAGCATATGCATTGCTAGAACAGCTTATTTTTCCGGAATGGGATCATCCGGATAAACATTTTCTCCCTCCTAAGAGTTTTGCAAATCACTATCCTCTGGAGGAAAGATTCTCCAAAAGATGGAAAGTACCAGCAGTTGACGCTGCGATTTCCAATGTGAATAATAACTTGACTTGTCCTGTAGACAATGCACAAATGCTTAAGGATCCAACAGATAAGAAGTTGGAATCCCTGCTAAAATCTGCCTTTTCCATAGCAGGTGCCGTCACTCAGCCAGCAGTCGCCGCAATAGGCGTCTGCCAATCCCTAAAGGACCAATTTAAATTGGCCTTTAGAGAACTTCCTACACAACAAGCTCGTTATTTGGCTGAACTACCTAAGGCATTATGTTTTGCCATAGATGCTATTAAAGATTCCATTCACCAGGCATCCCGCCTTACGCTTATGCTTGTACATATGCGCAGGATCCTGTGGCTAAAGAATTGGTCAGCTGAAACACCATGTAAGAACCTCCTAACTGGGCTTCCCTTCCATGGGGAGCGACTTTTCGGAGAGGACTTGGATAAATATATCAAGACAATTTCTAGTGGGAAAAGCACGCTTTTACCCATCAAAAGAAAATACAAACGCCCTTCATTTAAACGGGCCCTTTCCCCTGCACCAAGGGCTTCCGCCTCTAAGCAGTGGCGACGGCCTCCGCCGTCAGACTCTAGAGGAAGAGCTCAGAGTCAGACCCAGGCTCAAAAGAAGCCCTGGGGTAGGAAATCTGCAAAACAGAATCCTAAAGCCTCGTCATGAAGAGGCAACCCCCCTCACCAAGGTGGGGGGAAGACTTCTGCACTTTTCAGAAGTCTGGAAAAAGGAAATTCGGGACACATGGGTCATATCCACGGTAACGCTGGGATACAAGCTGGAATTCCGGAACTTTCCACCATCTCGTTTCCTAAGATCAAGCGTACCCAAGGATCCAGAGAAGAAACAATCTCTGTTTCAAGCACTAGACCGATTAAGATCTCAAGGGGTGATCATACAGATCCCCACAAGGGAACAAGGTCTGGGGTTTTATTCAAATCTTTTCATGGTACCAAAACCAAATGAGGACGTCAGACCCATTCTAGATCTAAGAAAGCTAAATCAATTCCTGAAGATCCGCTCCTTGCGCATGGAGACAATCAGATCAGTCGTTTCTATCCTTCTAGGAGGAGAACTTCTCGCGTCAATCGGCATCAGGGATGCATATCTGCATATCCCTATATTCCCTGCTCATCAAAAATGTCTGCGGTTAGAATTAGAACAACAGCATTTCCAGTTTGTAGCCCTGCCCTTCGGGCTAGCCACAGCACCCCGGGTGTTCACCAAGGTGCTGGCCTCACCTCTAGCCAGGTTAAGGGCACAGGGCATAACAATCATAGCGTACCTAGACGATCTATTACTTATAGATCAATCAGTGATTCGCTTGGAGCAAGCTGTACGCACTACAACCGACTATCTGAAAGCATTGGGTTGGATTCTCAATCTGGAGAAATCTTCCTTATTACCGCTAAAAAGACTGAAGTACTTGGGTCTGATCATAGACACAGCCCAGGAAAAGGTGTTCTTGCCTCTAGCAAAGATCAACTCCATAAAAGAATTGGTACGGCGGGTCAGGTCAAATGGCAATCCCTCCATTCGTCTCTGCATGAGGTTACTAGGAACCATGGTGGCTTCATTCGAAGCAGTTCCTTTTGCCCAGTTCCATTCAAGACTGTTGCAAAACAGTATCCTGTCTGCTTGGAACAAAACAATTTAAGCCTTAGACTCGCCAATGCGGCTGTCCCCAAGAGTGGCCCAAAGCCTCACTTGGTGGTTACTAACCCAGAATCTGCTGAAAGGAAGATCCTTCAGACCAGTTATCTGAAAGGTCGTAACGACGAATGCGAGCCTCTCAGGCTGGGGAGCAGTACTAGAAAGGACAACTGTCCAAGGACAATGGTCAAGGACCTAAAGAGGCTTGCCCATCAATATCCTAGAGATTCGGGCAGTACGTCTGGCTCTAAAGGCCTGGACTTCCAGGCTACAGAATTACCCTGTCAGGATTCAATCCGACAATGCCACAGCTGTGGCCTATATCAATCACCAAGGGGGCACCAAGAGTCTCTCAGCACATAGAGAGGTGAACCATATTCTAACTTGGGCAGAAAGGAATGTTCCTTGCCTTTCTGCAATATTCATTCCCGGAGTAGAGAATTGGCAGGCGGACTACTTAAGTCGCCAGCAGTTATTCCCAGGGGAATGGTCGCTTCACCCCGACATATTTCGGGCTGTTTGCCAAAGATGGGGGACTCCAGACATAGATCTCCTAGCATCCAGATTCAACACAAAGTTGGTCAACTTTGTGGCCAGAACAAGGGATCCATTCGCATGCGGAACGGATGCGTTGGTGACCCCATGGGATCAGTTCTCACTGATATATGCATTTCCCCCCATCCAGTTGCTGCCTCGACTTCTTTGCAGAATCAAGCTGGAAAGGAAGCCGATTATTCTGGTAGCACCAGCATGGCCCAGAAGGTCATAGTATGCAGAAATCGTAAGGATGGCAGTGGAGGGCCCATGGTCCCTCCCACTACGGTCAGATCTGCTCTCTCAGGGACCGATATTCCATCCTTCCTTACGGTCTCTAAATTTAACGGCTTGGCTATTGAAACCCACATTCTAAAGAGACGTGGGCTTTCTGGGTCAGTTATCTCCACCCTGATCAATGCCAGGAAGCCAGCTTCCAGAACAATATATTATAGAGCCTGGAAGGCTTATGTTTCCTGGTGTGAATCCAAGGGTTGGCACCCTCGGAGATATATCATAGGCAGAATTCTTGCCTTTCTACAATTAGGGGTAGAGATGAAATTGGCCTTAAGTACTATTAAGGGCCAAGTCTCAGCTTTATCGGTCTTATTTCAGAGACCACTTGCTACTCATTTAGTTTTGTCTGTGTTACAAAAACAGCCATTTGAAACGATACAACATATTCCCCTAGTCCTTCTGACAAGGAAGTTGGTATTTTTGGTTGCAATATCCTCAGCAAGGAGGGTATCAGAGTTGGCTGCTCTTTCTTGTAAAGAGCCGTATTTAATTTTTCATGAGGACAGAGTGGTACTACGCCCTCGTCCAGGCTTTTTGCCAAAAGTAATTTCAGGTTTTCACCTGAACCAAGATATTGTCCTGCCATAGTTTTTTCCAAAACCATGTTCCAGGGAAGAAAAGTCACTACATTGTCTTGATGTGGTGAGAGCAGTGAAAATCTATTTAAAGAAAACTGCTCAGATTCGTAAGACTGATGTCTTATTTATTCTGCCGGAGGGTCCTAAGAAGGGACAGGCAGCGTTGAAATCCACTGTCGCTAAGTGGTTTCGGCAAGTGATAATTCAAACTTATGATTTAAGGGGCAAGATTCCCCCGTTTCGAGTTAAGGCGCACTATACCAGGTCGGTTAGTGCTTCTTGGGCAGTGCATCATCAGGCCTCCATGGCTCAGATCTGTAAGGCCGCAACTTGGTCTTCAGTGCATACATTCACAAAATTTTATCAGGTGGATGTAAGGAGGTATGAGGATATCGCCTTCGGGCGCAGTGTGCTGCAAGCAGCAGTGTAGATCCTCAAGTCTGGGTGTACCCTGCGGGTTGTTTCTCCCACCCCTCAAGTGGCATTGCTATGGGACGTCCCATTAAGTAAATTACTTAAGGCTCTGTGTCCCATGATGTACGATAAAGAAAATAGGATTTTTATTACAGCTTACCTGTAAAATCCTTTTCTTGGAGTACAT
Source organism: Rana muscosa (assembly GCA_029206835.1). NCBI lineage: Eukaryota > Metazoa > Chordata > Amphibia > Anura > Ranidae > Rana > Rana muscosa. The sequence goes on along the minus strand of CM055127.1, from coordinate 110,411,474 downwards.
CATGGGACACAGAGGTCCCTCCCCTCTTTTGGGATTTAGACATATTGCTTTGCTACAAAAACTGATGTGCTCCTGGAAGGAGGAGGGGTTATATAGGGAGTAAACTTCCTTAATTAGGGTTTACCAGTGTCAACACCTGAAGGTAGGCCTATTACCCATTAAGTAAATTACTTAAGGCTCTGTGTCCCATGATGTACTCCAAGAAAAGGATTTTACAGGTAAGCTGTAATAAAAATCCTATTTTTTAGTTTAACTGCTCAACTGGACAATTTCCAGCAATAAAGTATTAATAATTCAAGTTGTACAATAAGAAGCACACTACTTTGATCTATCGTTTTCTTCCAGTATATATTTGACACAAAGCCAGTATGCACTATAACATGTGGTAGCATAATTTTCCAGCTTTAGCACCAAATCTTATGATAATTGGCTCTAAAATGCTTCCCATTCTTTAATAACAGACAGTTTTCTCCTTTTGAATGATGTAATTTTATTGTGCTACATTTATAGTGTGAATAAAGGCACAGCTCACCTCATGCACACACACACACACAGGACTATTTCCCATTACTTATTGAAGACATATAGGCAGAACCGAAGATAGAGAAAGAAATGAGAACAGGTTATGTTGGAAGGTGGACGGGCATTATTAAAGCTACATTCTACTTTTCTTTTAAGTGGCTCTGTCATTATTTCAAACAGGTAAAAGTAAGCTGAGCCAGCAAAGCATTAATACTCACTCCTCCTGTTGCCTGGGTGACCCCAAGGTGACTGGAACCCATAACCTATTAGCAGGTTTTAGATTCATGCGCTTGGAAGCTTGTTGTATGCAGAGGATAGCTTTACTTTCATGGAGGAAAAGTGCAGTGGATGCAGATGTGGGTGGTAATGAAGAGGGGTAAGGGGTAAGGGGGGGGCAGAATTGAACAGTGGTGTATTAGATGTGCAGAGGTTTTCAGTGGTGGTCAAGGGGGTGCAGAGTTGAATAGTGGACAAAGTGTGCAGGGGGTGATCGGTGGACAAGGGGTTGCAGAGATAGGTAGTGAATAGTGTTGGAAAAACAACAACATGTAATGTAAAGTCGCTTATATAAACTGGCAATATATATACTGTATATATATGCAATATACCTTTCTACCCAGCAGGTGGCACTGCAGTGTTATAGTGTGCTATTCTATGGTAAAGTAATAACAGGATGTTCTGTCTATGTTAAGTGCATGTACTTGTATATTGCTGTTTCCTGTGTCATGTTTCCTAATGCTGTAAGACATGCATTGCTAATCCTCCATGAAAGTAAAGCTATCCTCTGCATACAACAAGCTTCCAAGCGCATGAATCAAACACCTGCTAATAGGTTATGGGTCCCAGTCACTTTGGCATTGGAGAGGATATCCCAGACACCCAGCAACACCAATATGCACTGGGAAGAATACTCAGTGAGTACGGAAAGTCAATGAATACTGCATACAAGCTACTGAAAGATGGCAAGTGGTTCAGATGTGAAGTTTGCAATTGCAAAACTGAACAATACCACTTACCAGCTTTGGAAGTTTTAACTAGAAATGTTTCTAAGCAAGGATGACTTGTGGCAAGTGCTGAATACATAAAAGGAAATCAGACAGCGCAAAAACTAACCCCTAATAAAAGCAGCTGAACACTGAAAGGTCAATATAAAAGTCCTTGAATAAAGTACATATAAAAAAGCAGTGCAGCGCTAAAGACTAAACTGAAAATGGCATCAAAAGTCCAAAACAATATGCAGCAAGATGAGGCCAGAGGATGTTGAAAGGCAACAAAGGTGCAGAACTTCTTAGGTGGAAAATGGGGTGCTTCAAACAATTACCATACATCCAGACATAAGCGTCTCCTCCCCCTGAAGTACAAACCGCTCACCTGAACAAATGGACCTCTGAGCAAACAGAAGGTCAATCACGCTGTCCCTTAAATAGGGTAGTGGTAAGAAGTTCTCTTCACGTAAGGTCCTTCTCTAAGACTCCTCAGTCGATAAATGGTCTCCAAAACTCGCTCATATAAAGAATGGATCATGTAAAAATATAAAGGAAACGCATAGTGCTCTCCGTATAAGCTGGGGTGGCTTATAGTGATGTCAGGACAGCCACCTACCTGGTCCTTTTATATGTACTTCATGCCGTGCACTAGGTTATAGTGCCGTGTTTGTGAGTAATTTTACTTCATCTTATTAAATGTGTTGCCTTTACATACGGAGAGCACTATGCGTTTCCTTTATATTTTTGCATGATCCATTCTTTATATGAGCGAGTTTTGGAGACCATTTATCGACTGAGGAGTCTTAGAGAAGGACCTTACGTGAAGACAACATCTTACCACTACCCTAGTTAAGGGACAGCATGATTGACCTTCTGTTTGCTCAGAGGTCCATTTGTTCAGGTGAGCGGTTTGTACTTCAGGGTGAGGAGACGCTTATGTCTGGATGTATGGTGATTGTTTGAAGCACCTCATTTTCCACCTAAGAAGTTCTGCACCTTTGTTGCCTTTGAACATCCTTTGGCCTCATCTTGCTGCATATTGTTTTGGACTTTTGATGCCATTTTCAGTTTAGTCTTTAGCCCTGCACTGCTTTTTTATAAGTGCTGAATACAGACAGACCCACAGACAGAGAGATGGAGGACTGGGACAGGAAGGATAGACAGGTAAAAGCAGTTGTAGCGTCCTGCCCCAATGGTGGGGACACTATTCTAAAATTTAAGGGTGTCTGAGCCAATAGTTGGGCTCAGACTGCCGATTTGTACAAATTTGCCTCTGTTCTGGTTGTGGTTTGCCTGATAGCAGTTTCCCTTATTGTCTGTAGGTGGCGTTACCACCTCCGGCACCTGTTGGAACACAGGCAAACCATGGTGCATTGAGTGACCCTTCTCGGCAGCGGTGCAATGGGAGTGGTCGACCCGCAGTGCCTTCTGGGAGGGGATACTTAAGGGGCAAACGCCATTGTTCAAGGTCGTTCCCCTCGTGGCCCTCCTGGCGTGAGGTATGTGTGTGTGATTCCGGTCTCGGGGCCACGTTGGCCCGAGGCGACATCGCTTTCGTGTAGGCCTGGCTATGCTGGCTGGGGTCTACATCTTAAAAGGGGTTTCCAAGCTATCCGTCCACAAAGGGGAGGAAGCTGCCTTGATAAAGGAAACCGGGGGAGGACCTGCCCTGGAGGAGACTGGCAAAACACTGATGTCTCGGGTGAGGCTGGTTGACCTTGCTGAGGAGGGATCCAATCTACTAAAAGCCCTACCGGATCGGCTTAAAGGCTCTCTTACTGTACGGCTGCAAGTTTTGGACTTTAAAATCCTGTGGCAGAGGATTCCTGGACTATCCATTGAACTATCTCTAAAAAGAAGGTGTGTGGCAGAGACCGACTCCATCTTGAGCAGTCTGTGGCAGAGGCTGTCTTGTTACTGGTTCGTGCATCATCCCGGCTGCTAGGCCATGTGAGAGGGGACTATCCGGGTGAGCAATATCCACTCTACTGAGAGAGTGGTGAGTGATTGATAAGAACTTTGAACTGATTTGTGTATTCTGTTCTGCATGCCTGAACCTTCCCCTATTCTTCTCCTACCTTCTACTTTCTCTCAAGTTCTACTGCAGAAGAAAAGAATAAAGCCTGAGCCCTCGTACACACGGCCGAGATTCTCGTTGAAAAAAACATGTCGTTTTTTTCGACGAGATTCTTGGACAAGAAACTTGTCCCGGCCGAGTGTACACACGCTCATTTCAAAGAACCCGCGGTTCTTTGAATGGAGTGTACGCGGTGATGTCATCGACTACGACGAGCATGCGCTCGTCACATTCGATGCCGTCGCCGCCATCTTGGTATACCCTACGTATGCCTAGGAAGCTACCGTGCATGCGTCAAATTCATTTCGAACATGCGCGGGCTTCCGGGAGGACAGGTAAGTGTACACACACTCACTTTTCTCGTAGAGAAACATGCCGACGAGAATCTCGACGAGAAAATAGAGAGCAGGTTCTCTATTTTCTCGTCGAGGTTTCTTGTCGGTTTTCTCGACGAGAAACCCGATAGCCGCGTACACACGACCAATTTACTCGGCAAGACCTCTCTGCCAGCAAGTTTCTTGCTGGTTCTTGCCGAGAAAATCGGCCGTGTGTACGAGGTCTGACTGTCGAAGGTTTTACTTTTGTGTGGACATTGCAATTAATATAGACTTTCCTACCCTGACAACGAAGCTAAATAGGTAACGTGCAAACCCAAAAACAAACCAGCAGCTCCTACGAGGGTAGTGCTACACAATCGTAAGCTTGCTAGTGGAAGATGACCAGCTTAGCCACATAAGAACCTGCAGCCTTCCAGAGACATAAACTGCTCTTATTAAAGTGGTTGTAAACCCAATTTTTTTTTTTTAAACCTAACCACCTGCAAGATAAAGCCATAATGAGCTAGTATGACTAGCATACTAGCTCATTATAGAGTACTTACCTTAGATCAAAGCCCCCGAAGCCATCCACGTCTCCCCCACCGGCCACAGTCATCTCTCCGGAAGGTTACTTCCGGGTATCGCCGCTCCAGCACTGTGATTGGCCGGAGCGGTGAAGACGTCACCCCGCGCATATGTGGGGTAGCCGTCAAAACTTGTGTCGCCGGTTTTATGAATGGGATTTTCACTAAGCCTGCGCTGTTGTCTACGGCGCGCATGCGCCGTACGAAACTGTGCAATCCCATTCACAAATATCTCCTAAACCGTGCAGGTTTAGGAGATATTGAAAACACCTACAGGTAAGCCTTAATCTAGGCTTACCTGTAGGTGAAACTTCCGGGGGAGGGTTTACAACCACTTTAACACTTTCGAAAAACACATATCCAATGGCAGGTGTGTTGCATATCATTGACTTTGTATAGTAATGTAGTGCAGCACTGGGGTGTGAATGGGTCCTGTAACATTGCCTCCCTGTTACTCATATTTTTGCTTAATGCATTTTTGTTCTTGTTAAAAATAATATATGCTATAGCTTAGGCCCTGAGCCACATGACTGTAGTAATTAGGGTGTTTTTGTTTTGTTTGTTTTTTGTTTGGGGATGTGTTTTTTAGTAACACTTCTGACCTAGTCCCCTGCTGTGCTCGGTGGTTCCTGCCAGGCCCCATGTAACCTCTGTATCTTGTAGTGATATAGGGGTTAAAATTATATAATTCTCTTTAGTCAGTTGCTTAATCCAGACACCCTTCCAGGAATAACAGGAGGCTAGTACAAAGGCAGCCAGAAGTACTTTGAAAAGTATTTTTATAAAATAGATAATTTAATGAAATTGGGATCGTTTTTAACAACACTAATGCTATCTCCTGTTTCCAAATTTCAGGTAAAAGCAGAGAAAAATCTGTTTTTTAAATGCTTACTTACAGTGTTTTTCCTTTCTATGAATCATTTTTTGTTCACTTCCAATGTGTCTTTGAGCTTGGTAGAAAATTTGACTGCTTCTGGAAGAGTCAGTTCCCTTTTAGGCCTCATTAACAAGGGGCGTACTATAGCGTACTCCCGTGTGAGGGCTGTGCCTACCCAAATGTTTGGGGATGTGCGTGTCCCCTAACTCCCAACGTCTGTTTTCAAAGCTGTGCACCCACACTTGCAGGGATGTCAAATGGGAAGCAGCGGATGTGTCCATGCAGCCACTGCATCCCAATTAGGGTTGCCACCTCATCCCTTTAAAACCGAACACATATTAATTACACAGATTATGTGGCTGATTAAGGTGGTAATTAAACTCACCTGGTGCCTTATCTGCATTAAATTAGCCTCAGAACCTGTGTAATTAATATGTGTTCGGGTTTAAAGGGATGAGGTGGCAACCCTAATCCCAATTGACATCAATGGGACTGCCTGCACGGGGATGCACCTGTGCATCATCATGTAGGTAAACACAGCCCTTGCATGGTTTGCCCTGCTTACAGGAGGCTTAATTCCATTTCCCACAACTACTTGGACACACCCACGGAATTTTCTAATTCCCTACCTCTAAAGCTCCAAGAGCTCATACCTGATGAGGCAGAGGTAGCTGGGCAAGTGATCTGCAGCCAGTTGAGTAGCACCCCACTGTCTTTCTTTATTGCTCCCAAATGTCATGTGTTCAAATACCAAGAGCTGCAAAGGAAGCTGGTGCTGGAAGATGTAAAGGGGTGTGACTGTAAATCATGTAAACAAGGAGCACTTACCTTTCACTGTGCCCACCAATAATTGAACACCATGGTATACTTTGCATGGTACACTTTTATTAGGTCCCAAAAATATGTCCAAACCATGAAAAGGCTACTGGGTTTTAGATTTCCCCCAGGCTAAAGGGTGTGCATATTCTCAGGGCCATAAGTGTCTAAGTCTAGATTAAAGGGGTCGTAAACTCCACTTGGTCACTTATTCCTACGGGTAAGCTTATAATAAAGCTTACCTGTAGGTACAATGAATATCTCCTAAATGTGCACTGTTTAAGAGATATTCACAAATTTTGCAGCCTGTGATGTTACCGGCTCATGTGCACTGTGCTCTAAATTGAGTGAACACTGAATGTGCTGCCAGTTCAGACTGCTGTGCCACAATTGTGACCTTCATGGGTATGTGTGGAAGTCACGTCATCATGGCTCAGCCATTCAAATATCTGGAGCCTGCTAACCTGGAAGGAAGACTGGGTGAAGTTGGAAGCCCTGGCAGCGGTGACAGCGCACCCCTGAAGGTATCTATTTTACAGGCAAGTCTTGCCTATGTGCCTAGAATCAAACAGACTTCATTGGAGCACAGAAATTGAGCTGAAGACTAAGGCTGGCCTAAATGATACAGTTTTCTTTCTTTCTACCACGGGCAGAAAAAAAAACGGATTTTTCCATCAAAACTTACTGTGTTGATGGGGGAATGCATCCCGCTGTGCTATTGTATTCTGCCAGGGGGAGGCGCGGGGAGCATTCCTAGCTGGCAGAATACAATGGTTACTGCTAGTGGCTATAGCCGCTGGCAATAACAGTATATAGTAAAATCAGTCATGCTAGTTGTACCTAGTGCTTGTCGATCGATCAACCTGGGTACAATCAGCTTGGCCATACATGGTTCGAATCACGGATGGTACCCGCTGAACCGGTTGAGATTCGAACCATTTATTGCGGCAGGTGCCATACGATGCAGCAAGAAGAAGATATTCCAGAGCTCATGCAGCTCCTCTAAAAATGTTCCATTTATTGAGATGATGCAGCACTTACTGTACGTACCCTTGTTTGTGTGTTAGGTCAGCACAGGTTCACTTTAAAACCTAATTATATTTATTATTCTTTGGATTTTACCTCTATATTCTAATAAAGCCTTTATACTTTAATTTTAATACTGCCATGTGCCAATGTTTGCTAAACTTACATTTGTTGTAGCCCGGTTGTTGTAAAAATGTAAAAACAAAATCTCTTCCTGCATTACTTATCTTCTCCCCAGCACTTTCTATTGTTCAGTATTGGTCCTCTTCTGGGTTAGACAGAGCTCCTCGGGGGCAGGACTGGGGGGAACAGGGAGGGGGGGCTGCGATTTGGCTTTAAGGATATTCAGATATACAATGTGTATTTGACTTCACATATTTTACCCAACATAGGTATCTCTAGACTTTTTTTCTACAATAGATTTCTTATTGTTTTTCTCTGCTGCAAACATAATGCAAGAAATATACCATGAAGTCATCGTCATTTTCTCGCCACAGATGGCACGGAATAGATTTGCCGTGTGAATGCCTGATAAGCTGTGAAAAACTGGGAAACGTTCTGTCACAGACATAAATCACCAGCGCATAGTTTGAAAGGCCTAATACACACCGCCTGGTGATGAGATGCGCCGATCCTCTCATCTCCATCGGCACAGACGGGCCTCGTCTACAGCAAGGCAATCACCTCCCAAAATGGAAGCGGCTGCTGTTAATTGTATGCATCAGGAGACGGAAGTTTCCAGCAATATTGCTCATAAATCTCTGCTCACAATAAGTGAATTAATTATGCCAACGCATTTGGCTTTCACTGTTACAAAACTGAGTGTCTTATTACCCCAGAGGAATCATTATTAGCATATCTACACACTGCTTATCAACACCACAAATGTTTCCCTTTCAAAGTAATCCTCTACGTTTTTTTATTTTTATTTTTTTTTGAAAGAGGCTCATATGAATACAATGGGATAGGAAATTTTTCACCTGCAACAGTCAGACTTAATTAGAACTTTTGTCTCTTGGTTCTGATTAGAAATGAATGGGTAGGCAGAGCTGGATATTTAGCAGTGTTTAGTTGCTGTTGGTGACTTATTAAAAAACAATTTTGGATAAAGCAGAGACTGATTGCATGAATTCAAATCACAGAACTATTATGGTGTATTAATTATGGAATTGTGATTCTTCAGAAGAACAGTTAGCTGGTCAGACATAATGGAAAATTTTGTGTTTTCAGTCAATTTAATTTGATTTTGTAAATCTAATTTTAAAAGTTTTTATATATTTTTTTTTACTAAATATGTAAATTCTTTATTTTACAAATAAAACTAGTATCACAGAGCATTGTGGGTTTTCTAGAGTAAAGCCTCGTACACACGACCGAGTTTCTCGTCCAAAACCGGCAAGAAAAGTGCCGCGAGAGCTTTTTTCTCGAGAAAACCGTTCGTGTGTATGGTTTTACGACGAGAAAACTGCCGTGAATCTCGACGAGAAAATAGAGAACCTGCTCTCTTTTTTCTCGTCAGGATTCAAGATTTCCTCGTCGTGTTTCTCGTCGGCCTGTTTTGTGACGAGAAAATGGTTCGTGTGTATGCTTTTACGACTCTTCCAAAAGCGCGCATACTCAGAAGCAAGTATGAGACGGGAGCGCATCTTCTGCTAAATCAAGCCTTCGTAATGGAGATAGCACATTCGTCACGCTCTAAATTATTGCATCGTTTAAATTTTGTGCATTGAAATCTTCTTTAGAATGTTACATTAATCAAAACAAATGAACTTCTTTTGCTGCTGATATTCACACAGAGTTAGGACTATCTTTTTTTAACCTTTTTCATGCTGCTCTTCAGAAGATATATGTGTATTATATTGTGCAAGATCTTCTGAATATTTTACTGTTTTATATTTTTCAAACTGATGTTAATAGTAATTTGCCAATGTTTTGATAGTGATCTCCCATTGAATATTTTAATTTATTTTTGGTAAATTTTACACCCTCTATTTTCAAAAATATATTTTAATTGTTTTTTTGGGGGTTGTTATCTGTCCCTTTTTTTGGCTGTCAAATGTATCTGCTTACTCCAAAGCTAAATTTAAAAATTGTAAAAATAAACATAGTCAAGTATGAACTTAAACAAAAATAACATTTATTCATGTTTGAAACAAAATAAAGAGAAGGCAGCGCTGGAGAACCTGCTGCCATTTGTGCATTCCAGGGACCCCAGAGCACACATCAACCCTGTGTGGACACTAAAATTGGGAGCTTGAGAAGGCCAACATTTCTGAGCACAATCTGATCCTGGCCTCCCAGAGGTCAGGAACAGCAGCAGGTGATATATATGTCCCAAGTGTGTGGTACTACAACAGACTGCCTTCTGTCCGACCACAATGAAGCAAGGCCATCACTTCCTCGTCTTCTTGGCAGCCTTCCCTGCAGCCGTCCATGAAGCCTTCCCTGCAACCTTCCTTCTTCGTGTGGCTGGAGGCTGGGCCACTGGAGGGGTACTCCTGTCAGGAGGAGGAGGAGATGGAGGAGAAGGGGGTGGCGCAGAAGAAGAAGGTGGAGGAGGAGGTGGAGGAGAAGGGGGTGGGGCAGAAGAACAAGGTGGAGGTGGAGGAGGAGGTGGAGGAGAAGGGGGTGGGGCAGAAGAACAAGGTGGAGGAGAAGGGGGTGGGGCAGAAGAACAAGGTGGAGGTGGAGGAGGAGGTTGAGGTTGTGAGAGTTGTGCCACCTCACAAATTGCGGTATTGGGGGTAATTTTCTCCATCACCCCCTTGTTCAGCAAGGTGATGAGCAGGGGCTCGCATAGGAGGCATTGCTCCATGCTCATCACCTTGAACTCCACTAGGCCGGCAATGTCCTCTTCAGGGGATGTGGGCTCCTTGAGGGTGGCATGGGCCTCTTTAATAAGGGCCATTGCTGCCTCACTGGTGGTCCTGTCCCTCCTGCTTCTTTTGGGAAGTCGGATGGGAGGCACCTGTGATGTTGTGCTTCTCCTTTGGTTGGCCACCTCCTGCCTGCCACTGGGCCCTGCCACCTCCTGGCTGCCACTGGGCCCTGCCACCTCCTGGCTGCCACTGGGCCCTGCCTCCTCCTGCCTGACAGTTTCCTGACCCTTCCCCTGGCTGATTTCATCCTGTGTATGAAAAAGGGACATAGTTTAATTTTTTGTTTTATTGTTTTCATCCAACTTTCAGCTCATATTTGAAGCAATTAGAATGTAAATCCTGATTTTTTTTTTTTACAATTTACAACTACATCAGATTGACTATTTAGCACCCAATTTAGACCAGACTAATGTCTAGAGATCTTGATTTTACGTGTGTAACACAAAATAGTTTCTGTTTGTCATCTTGACATATTTGTCAAACATTAGGTTTATCACAATACATTTTCGAAAAATACTATACCTGGCTCCAGATGGCCAAAATCAGGTTCATCCAGGATGGCTGCCTCCTCTTGCTCCAGAGAAGGCTCAGGTTGGCTGCAGGGAAGTCTGGGGGGAAGAGTGGATAGTGATGGCCTTGCCTCAATGTGGTCATCCAGAAAGGACATCCTGCTGTAGTACCACAAATTCGGGACATAAACATCATCTGCTGCTGCTCCTGACCTCTGAGAAGCCAGGACCTTAGAGCGTTCAGTCCTGTATGTGCCTCTCAAGCTCCCAATTTTAGTGTCCACCTGTTTTTCTGTGTCTGTGGGCACCTTGGTCTGCACAAATGGGAGCAGGCTCTCCAGCGCTGCTTTTCTCACCCCTTTTTTTTATGGATGGGGTTTTTGGTCTCCCACAGAGCGGGCAGCTCCCTTACCCGGTCTATAAATTCCGCAAGGAATTCCTTGTCACTTATAAAGACATTCATTTTGGGTCTGCAAGTCAAAAAAAAAAAAACTAATGTGAGGCACACAGTCTAACCTCCTTAAAATCTTATTCACCATATATATCCTCCAACATTCTCAAGACAGTATAGGCCAACAATTGTTCAGTCACAAAATCACATACCTTCGTTCGCACGTCCGTCACTTGAACTCCTCTCTCCGCACACCGAACGTAGTATAGTCACATGTGTGTTTGCTATATATACACCACGCATGCGTGTAACTACGCACACGTCGCTCCGCACACGTCGCCCGCCCATGACGTTCTAACTAACATCTTTTCCCCGCCTCTTCTCTTTCGGCGCGCAGACAGATATGGCGGATTTACAGCAGGTGTCTGATAATTCCTCAAATAACGAGGAGGAGACAAGCCCGGAGACCGAGGAAACGTCATGATCAAGGAGGAGATTCAAGGCATCTAATATGTCTTATGCGGAGATGGCGGAGATGGTGGACATATTGCTAAAGTCGGATTATGACACAAAGCATGGGCCGTATAGCAAACCAAATAGAAGGAAGGCCAAAATCATGAAGAAAGTCGTGAAGAGTCTGAAGAAGAATTTTGGGGTGAAACGCTCAAATGAGCAGCTCAGAAAGAGGTGGTCAGACCTCAAACTGAGGGAGCCGGAGCAGTTAAGGAGCATTAAGAGAATGCTAGCAAAAAGTAAGTAAATTTTTCACTTTTTATGCTATTAATTTATTTCTCAACTTCCATGTTGCTCCATTTTTTTTTATTTCCTATTGTACTCTCTTCCAAAATGTCATAGTTTGAACTTGGTTTGGCACAGTAATCGTTCGTTACAGACACATCGTTTGGCCACTCTCCTCTTTTTTGGGTTATTTTTCACCCTCAAATGTAATTAGACATCTGCCGGATTTCTTTAAATTGTTGGCTAGATGATGTGTTTGTAAAGAGAATTAAATGCAAACTTTAATCAGTGTAAAGGAGAGGACACTCAGCAGATGCTTCCACATCTGTACTTTGGAGCACTATAGTGTGGGCCACAAAAACCGCCTTTTTGGGGTGTCCCACACAGGTGCATCAGTGAATTTTTGTGCTACCTCCATGTCTTAAAATTGACAGCCAAAGGTGAATACTAAACCGATTCTTGGACATATATAATGCATTCATGTTTAAATTCCGCACAAATACACACTTGTACCCCACTTTCAAGCAATTTAGCCTGTTTTCATTTTTCATAGAGAATTTCTGTGTGATAACTAGACATTTGGTTTGCTTCTCATAGGGGAGAGAAGACTGGGAGGAGAACACTCCAGGGAGCACATGAAACCCATAGCTTCGAAACAACCCCAACCTCACAAAGACCCACAACCTGAGGGTGTTGAGGAAGTTGAAGAGGTGGAGGAAGGAGAAGTGCAGGAAGGAGAAGTGGATGACGTGGTGGAACTGGTCTCCACAACAGGTCAGTATCTGTCACCACAGCTTCAGGTAAGAGATGTAGGCCTGCAGAGTTATATTACCTTTTTTATTTTGTTTTTAGGGGATGTAAATGTTGTGGTGAAGGATAGTACACGTTTCTCTGCTGACAGTGCCCTCCGAATAATACAGCAAGTGATGGAATGTAGCACAGAACTGGACAGAATTAAACAAAGAATTCATGTGATGGATCAAACATTTAAAGACATTCTCGATGTTTTGGGGAGAATTGAATAAGGCATCAAAACCCCCAAATTTTGTTTAATGATTGTTCTTCCCCCTTTTTATTACCTTTTTGACAATCAAACCAGCCAAAAATTGAATATGCACACAGTGTGTCAACATGTGCCATCTGCCATCAGGGGATATCCATGTACGGCTTTTGTGGGTGCAACCCCTTCCTCGTATCTCAAGTAGGTGAACTGAAGAAGGGGTTGCACCCACAAAACACGTCCATTGATCACCCCCGATGGCAGATGGCACATGTTGACAATAGGGATCAGGAGTCTCAAATACCTATTGGAAATGGCTTCAAAATGTGTGCATATTCAATTTTTGGCTGGGCAAGGGGTGGCAAGACCCCATATTAGGACGGGCACATAGAGACATAGTTTGTGTACGTGAATTGCTCAGAGGTATCCAATGTTGTACTTTTTGCAATGCAACTGATGGTTTTCTATTTTCATATTAAAAAAATTGCCGGTTTGTGGCCAGCCAAAATCCCCCAAAAAAAATATTACCATGCGTGTGAATGTGCACAGAGTAAAATGTTTGAACACAAACAACGTGTAGCTTCTTTTTCAAATACGCTCTAACCTTATTTTATTTTTTGTGGGGTTACATAGTGAAATGGTTGGTATTTACTAAAGGAAAATACACTTGGCACTACAAATGCATTAAGACAAACTAGGAGACATGAAAAAACAAAAGTTAAAAGATTATATCAGATTTTTATTGAGTTCGTTCTCCATGCATCTTTACACATGGCCTGGCATAGGAATTGCCCCCCTACCCGTGAAATATTCCAGATACTTCTCACGAACCTCACGGGCATTTTGGGGGGGCAAGCCAGGACGGGCAGATTTGAGGCCCGGCAGCCGATTGCCAGAGGAAAGTCCTGCCTCCGGCAAAACTGAGGCCATATAAGAAGTTGATTTTCTGCTGAGAAAGTTATGGAGCACACAGCAGCATAAAACTACATAGTTTATTTTGTAGTCCGCCAAGTGGATGGGAGTCATAAAAAGGCGGAACCGGCTGGCCATTATCCCGAAGGCATTTTCAACGACTCTTCGTGCCCTGGCCAGCCGGTAGTTGAACACCCTCTTCTCTGGGGTCAGGGTCCTCTGTGGAAATGGCCTCATGAGGTGCGGTCCAAGTCCGAAGGCTTCATCAGCCAAAAAAACAAAGGGGAGTCCTTCAACATTCCCTGCATCCGGTGGCAATGCAAGGTCGTCACTCTGGAGACGGAGGGCAAACTCCATCTGGATGAAGGATCCCCCATCGGACATCCGGCCATTCTTCCCTACATCAACATAGAGGAATTCATACCGTGCTGACACCACCGCCATCAGCACAATGCTATGAAACCCCTTGTAGTTGAAGTAGTAGGACCCAGAACGGGGTGGCGGCATGATGCGGACGTGCTTCCCGTCTATGGCACCACCGCAGTTGGGGAAGTATCACCGCGTGGCAAACTCCGATGCCACAGTCTGCCATTCCTGTGGCGTGGAAGGAAGCTGGGGAATCAAACAAGATGAAAAAAAATTAGAATTTAAAAATAGAACATTACAAGCAGATTATAAGAAAATACATTAGAGGCCAACATCAATAAAAATCTCAGTTTAAGGTGTTTTTAAGAAGTATAATGGAAGGCTCATGTTTCATATTCATCACCCCCTCTGATGGTCCATTCTTAAAATATTTTTTTAGATGTGTTTGGCCACAGGATAGCATTGCAGTGGCGGTGCGTCCAGAGTGGGCGCTGGAGCACTGCCCCCTCTATCCTGCGCCCATCACTCAGAACAATACATAGGTTCATGCGTTGCAGTAACCTATGTATTGTCAATGCCGCACAATATTCAGGTGGGTGGCCCCCTGTTAAGCGACCGACATATGAAGAACTGCGGCATTTATGGGTGAAAATTGCATATCAGAAACAGGGGGGCAAATAGGCTTGCAAAATCCAGCCTGAGGGATGTAATTGGCTTGATAAAAGTAAAATTGGGGACGCAGGGGGGGGGGGACATTCCTTGGGTAAACACTGACAGGCTGCTCTGCCAATCATGTTCACCAAGTCTGTTTTACGGTTACATGATTGGCTGATGCAACATCGAGGGCAGGAAAAGACATCAAGGACAGAAGAAGGATGGCGCTGACCAGAAGAAGGTAAGTGCAGGGCTGGGGGGAAATGGCTGCATTGGAGGGGACAAAATGGCTGCATTGGAGGGGACAAAATGGCTGCATTGGAGGGGACAAAATGGCTGAATTGGAGGGGACAAAATGGCTGCATTGGAAGGGGCAACTGGTGGCGTTTAATAGGCACAGTCGCTAAAAAGGAGAAAGTTTAGTTCCTAAAATTGGGTTTGGATCCCCAAACATTTGGAGCAACAGACGCCCCTGCTGGAAAGCTTAGTGAAGGGAAATATGCATGTAGGAGAAAAAAGGGGCATTTAAAAGCTTCCAGCATGCATGAGGACAAAGGGGACATTCTCAGCATATAGCAATCATGGTAATTAGTGAAGGATGAAAGAAATACAATACATTATCATACATGAAATACATAAAATGTGATGTTAACCACTTAACGACCGCTCACTGTATATGTACGTCGGCAGAATTGCACAGACAGGCACAATCACGTACAGTGTACGTGATCGTCTTTGTACAGTTGGGGGGTCCGATCGGACCCCCCTCCTATACAGTGA
Source organism: Rana muscosa (assembly GCA_029206835.1). Lineage (NCBI taxonomy): Eukaryota > Metazoa > Chordata > Amphibia > Anura > Ranidae > Rana > Rana muscosa. The sequence continues at coordinate 110,396,040 of CM055127.1, read as the reverse complement.
GCGGCCGTTTATCATTGGGGAGCAATCGGAGATGAGGGGACGGCCATTCGATTCCGGCCACACCCTCGCGATCGCTCCCGGCGAATGAAAATGCTCCCTCTGCCTGTGTAATGTAAACACAGGCAGAGGAAGTGATGTCATCTCTCCTCGTGTCGGTCTTTTCGTTCCCGGCGCCGAGGAGAGAAGAAGTAGGTTAGTGCACCAACAGTCCACTGACACTTAGGTACACATAGGCACATATTTCACCCCCCAGTCACCCCCAGATCACCCCCCAGGTCACCCCCCAGCCACCAATCACAGTGTCACTGATTGCAGTGATCATTTATTTTACTGATCACTGCATTTAGTGTCATCTGTGACACTAAAAAGTTGCAGGGCAGTTAGGTTTAGGCCCCTTTAGGTCCAGGGTAGCCCCCTAACCCCCCCCTTTCACCCCCTAACGCCAGCGTCACTAAGCGATCGTATTTTCGATCGCTGTATTTAGTGCCGGTGGTGCCCTAGATAGCCAGTTATTTATTTTTAGTTTTGCCGCAGGTTTTTATAGCGTCAGGTACCCCCATATATTATTTTAACCCCCTGATTGCCCCTAGAGTTAACCCTTTCACCAGTGATCACCGTATAAGCGTCACTGGTGACACTGGTTACCCAGTTAGTTATTTCGTTATTTAGGTTACCCGTCAGGTTTTTCTATAGCGTCGGGTACCCCCATATATAACCTAATAAAGGTTTTAACCCCCTGATTGCACCTAGTTAACCCTTTCACCAGTGATCACCATATAAAGGTTACGGGTGACGCTGGTTGGTTAGTTTGCTTTTTATAGCATCAGGGCACCCGCCGTATATAACCCAATAAAGGTTTAACCCCCTGATCGCCCGGCGGGTGAGATCAATTAGGTTTTAGCGCCAGAGAGGGTCTGCGTCACCCCAGGCAGCGTTAGGTTAGTACCAGTAACGCTAACACCCACGCGCAAAGCATACACCTCCCTTAGTGGTATAGTATCTGAACAGATCAATATCTGATCTGATCAGATCTATACTAGCGTCCCCAGCGGTTTAGGGTTCCCAAAAACACAGTGTTAGCAGGATCAGCCCAGATACCTGCTAGCACCTGCGTTTAGCCCCTCCGCCCAGCCCAGCCCAGCCCACCCAAGTGCAGTATCGATCGATCACTGTCACTTACCAAACACAACACACATAACTGCAGCGTTCGCAGAGACAGGCCTGATCCCTGCGATCGCTAACAGTTTTTTTTTAGTAGCGTTTGGTATATTTGCTGACGACAGTCAGGTGCTTTTTTTCCTGTGAATCTTACTAGTGTACCCCTAAATTTAGAGCCCAAAATGGCAAGTCGAAGGTACACTAGTAAAGAGGCCTACGAGATTCTGAGCATGACAGATAGTGAAGAGGAGGTCACGCATCTGTCAGATTCAGGCTCAGAATATCTTCCCGTAGAAGACAGTGACGTCAGATAGCTCTGACGACGAAGTTGAGGTCCCTGCTAAGGTCAGGCGTACTCGATCCCGATCTTCTGAGGTTGTTGAGGAGCAAGAACCGCAGGGCTCTCGTATCATGGAGCAGAGTAGTACTAGCGCCGCTATTCCTTCTGGTGAATTGGCAAGCACCAGCGGCCTAGTACAGCCTGGGCGTACATCCAGCACTGCAGTATCACGTGGTGACGTGGCGAGTCCCATAAGTGCAGTTCAAGCTGGCGAGGTGGCAAGCACAAATAGTGTCCCGCTGCCTCAAAAAAGAAGACAAAGGCAGGCCCGTCGTACCTATAGTGCCCTTCCTGCAGAATTTGCCTATCCTGATTGGGTCCCCACCACTTCTGCAGAACCCATACTTCCCCCATTCACTGCCCAACCCGGTATTCAGGTGGAAACAGCTGATTTTATGCCAATTGATTATTATTCGCTGTTTTTCACGGAAGATCTCTATAGATCTATTGTGGACCAGAGTAATTTATATGCTGGTCAATTCATCGCCGCTAATCCCCAGTTGCCTTCTATTGCCAAAGATTGGAAACCAATTACGGTTTCCGAATTTAAGACCTTTCTGGGCCTTTCCCTCAACATGGGCACACATAAATTCCCGCCATTGTGTGCTTATTGGTCCACGCACCCAATTGACCACATGCCCGTGTTCTCTGCCTCCATGCCCAGGAAACTATACGAGCAGATTTTGCGGTTCATGCACTTCAACGACAATGAACTTTGTCGTCCACGTGGGGACCCTGAATACGACCGGCTCTATAAAATTCGGCCCCTCATAAACCACTTCAACGAACGTTTTGCAGCCTTGTTTATTCCCGATCAAGTTGTCTGCGTTGATGAGTCCCTGATTAAATTTTCTGGCCGCTTGGCTTTCAAGCAGTACCTTCCCAGCAAGCGTGCCAGATACGGGGTCAAGCTCTATAAGTTCTGTGACAGGGCAACAGGCTATGTATGGAGCTTTATGGTTTATGAGGGAAAAGATAGTCAGGTTGAGCCGGTCAACTGCCCGGATTACATAGGGAGCGCTGGCAAGATAGTGTGGAAATTGGTGTCACCCTTATTCGGAAAGGGGTACCACTTGTATGTGGACAATTATTACACGAGCGTGCCACTGTTTAGTCACTTGTTTGATCATCAGATTGGAGCATGTGGCACCTTGCGACCTAATCGCCGGGGCTTTCCCCAGCGGCTTGTAGATGCCCGTCTTAGGCTGGGGGAGAGAGCCTGCGTAAAGTGTAATAATTTGCTCGCTATGAAGTGGAGGGACAATAAGAATGTTTTCCTTCTTACCTCCCTTCATGCAGACACGACAGTCCAAATTCCTACTGCGACTGGTGTTGTGGAGAAACCCCTCTGTGTCCACGAAGATAACCAAAATATGGGAGGGGTGGACCTCAACGACCAGTTGTTGGCGCCGTATCTAATTGACCGCAAGGCGAGACGCTGGTACAAAAAAGTGTCTATATCCTTATTTCAATTGGCTTTGCTGAACGCTCATGTGCTATACAGAGCTTCAGGCGGGACTTTATCTCTTCTAAAATTCCAGAATGAGATTGTCACAGAACTCCTGTATCTAGGCGGTTCTGCATCTTACCATCCCCAACCAAATGCAGTAAGCCGGCTGCATGAGAGGCATTATACGCATCTCCTCCCGAGTACCCCTACCCAACGAGCCCCCCAAAAAAGATGTTGTGTCTGTAGCAAGCGCGGATTTAGGCGTGACACCCATCATTATTGTCCACTCTGTCCTGACAAGCCTGGTCTTTGCCTTGGTGAATGTTTTGAACGCTACCACTCAAAAGTGAAGTTTTAGCCTAGGATACAGCATTTCACAGACTAGGACACACTTACACAGGGTCTCCCAAGATACCATTACATTTTGAGAGACCCGAACCATTACAGTTGTTAAAGTTACGAAAAAAAAGTGTAAAAAAGAAAAAAAAAACGTAAAAAAAAACCACAAAAAAAAATAAAATAGAAAAAACAAAAATAGTTGTCGTTTTATTGTTCTCTCTCTCTCTCTCTCTCTATTTTCTCTCTATTGTTCTGCTCTTTTTTACTGTATTCCATTCTGCAATGTTTTATCATGCTTGCTTTTCAGGCATGTAATTTTTTGTTTTCAGGTGCGCCATTCAACTGCAGCGCGGAATTATTTATCTTGACAGCAACAGCGTTTGCTCCCACGATACATAAAGCCATGACTCCAGTGCTGTAGGAGGTGATTTCACCACCACAGTTAAAAAAAAAAGAGCATATATGCCGAAGCATGGGGGCAGCAGGGGCGGAGGAGCGATTTTGCTCCTAATGCCGCGTACATACGGTCGAAATTCCGACGGAGGCTTGCCCGTGGAAAAGTCCGACCGTGTGTATGCGGCATAACCTTTTATGCCGCGTACATACGGTCGAAATTCCGACAAAGACTTGCCCGTGGAAAAGTCCGACCGTGTGTACGCGGCATAACTTTTTTGCGGGAGGATGCCCCCATGCTTCGGCATATATATATTTTAGGCACAGGTTGCGTTAAAAAAATGTTTTATTTTTTACTAGGTTTTGTTTTGGTATTTGCTTAGCAGGTATGGTATGGTAAGGTCTTACTGTTGTACTGTAATGTTACTTTGTTTTAATGTTAACCATCATTTGCTTAGCAGGTACACCATTCAGTTGCAGAGCGGATCTATTCATCTTGACAGCAACAGCGTTTGCTCCCACGATACATAAAGCCGTGACTCCAACGCTGTAGGAGGTGATTTCACCACCACAGTTAAAAAAAAGAGCATATATGCCGAAGCATGGGGGCAGCAGGGGCGGAGGAGCGATTTTGCTCCTAATGCCGCGCATATACGGTCGAAATTCCGACTGAGGCTTGCCCGTGGAAAAGTCCGACCGTGTGTACGCGGCATAACCTTTTATGCCGCGTACATACGGTCAAAATTCCGACGAAGGCTTGCCCGTGGAAAAGTCCGACCGTGTGTACGCGGCATAACTTTTTTGCGGGAGGATGCCCCCATGCTTCGGCATATATGCCCATCATTAGAAGTGGGTGGATGAAGGGAGGTATTCTAATGGTGGGCATACCCACCGATCAATCTCTTTTTTTCGTTCAGCCAATAGGCTGCATGAAAAAAAAAGATTACAATACATGTCCAACAAGGACCAGCAATGTACTGGTATGTTGCTGGACTTTGAATGTTTATACCAGAATGATGCCTGCAGGTTTAGGTATCATCTTGGTATCATTCTTTTCAGCCAGTGGCCGGCTTTCATGTAAAAGCAATTCTAGCAGATAATTAGCCTCTAGACTGCTTTTACAAGCAGTGGGAGGGAATGCCCCCCCCCCCGGATATAAACAGCGTCATTGGGAAATTGGGAAAGCATTTTATCACACCGATCTTGGTGTGGTCAGATGCTTTGAGGGCAGAGGAAAGATTTGGGGTCTAACCCCCAATTTTTTTCAAAAAAAGAGTACCTGTCACTACTTATTGCTATCATAGGGGATATTTACATTCCCTGAGATAACAATAAAAATGGTAAAAAAAATAAATATGGAAGGAACAGTTTAAAAATAAAATAAAAAAGCAAAATAAATAATAAAAAAAAAAAAAAAAAAAAAAAGCACTGCTGTCCCCCCCCTGCTCTTGCGCAAAGGCGAACGCAAGCATCGGTCTAGCATCATATGTAAACAGCAATTGCATCATGCATGTGAGGTATCACCGCGAAGGTCAGATCAAGGGCAGTCATTTTAGCAGTAGACCTCCTCTGTAAATCTAACGTGGTAACCTGTAAAGGCTTTTAAATGCTTTTAAAAATGAATGTAGTTTGTCGCCGCTGCGCGTTTGTGCGCAATTTTAAAGCATGTCGTGTTTGGTATCCATGTACTCGGCCTAAGATCATCTTTTTTATTTCATCAAACATTTGGGCAATATAGTGTTTTTTAGTGCATTAAAAATAAAAAAAGTGTGTTTTTCCCCCAAAAAATGCGTTTGAAAAATCGCTGCGCAAATACTGTGTGGGAAAAAAAAATGCAACACCCACTATTTTAATCTGTAGGGCCTTTGCTTTAAAAAAATATATAATGTTTGGGGGTTCAACATAATTTTCTTGCAAAAAAAAATGTTTTTCATGTAAACAAAAAGTGTCAGAAAGGGCTTTGTCTTCAAGTGGTTAGAAGAGTGGATGATGTGTGACATAAGCTTCCTAATGTTGTGCATAAAATGCCAGGACAGTTCAAAACCCCCCCAAATGACCCCATTTTGGAAAGTAGACACCTCAAGCTATTTGCTGAGAGGCATGTTGAGCCCATTGAATATTTTTTTTTTGTCCCAAGTGATTGAATAATGACAAAAAGAAAAGAAAAATGTACAAAAAGTTGTCACTAAATTATATATTGCTCAAACATGCCATGGTTATATGTGGAATTGCACCCCAAAATACATTCTGTTGCTTCTCCTGAGTACGGGGATACCACATGTGTGAGACATTTTGGGAGCCTAGCCGCGTACAGGACCCCGAATACCAAGCACCGCCTTCAGGATTTCTATGGGTGTAAATTTTTGATTTCACTCCTCACTGCCTATCACAGTTTTGGAGGCCATGGAATGCCCAGATGGCAAAAACCCCCCCCCAAATGACCCCATTTTGGAAAGTATTGTACGAGGCTTAAGAGCACAGCAGAAGATGTTTGACTTCATACACTCTCTGTCTGATTGATATTCAACAGCCCTTCTGAACAAAGCAGACAGGAAGGGGGAGAGAGCAGGGATTTGTCAGTCCTTTTCAATCATGTATGTAAATTCAAACTTGAGCTATTGAGCTCTATAAGCAACACTTTATTTTTTCAACATAGCAGCTGAGAATAGACAGATAAACATGTGACTAGGGATGAGCTCGGTGTTCGAGTCGAACATACGTTCGACTCGAACATCGGCTGTTCGATCGTTCGACGAAGATCGAACGATTTGGGCTGTTCGCGCCTAATTCGAGTGACGCGAACGGCCCACAATGCACTACGCCATCGCAGTGTCATCCAGGCGCTGTGATTGGCCAAGCATGCACTGTGACCCCGCATGCTTGGCCAATCACAGCTCCGGCAGCGAGGAGAGCAATGATTGGCCACAGGCAGGATGCCTGTGGCCAATTATTGCTGAGGGTGTTTAGTACACGCCCCACACTATAAAAGGCCGCCAGCACGGCGGCCTAGTGTAGTGTGTTCCGGAGCAGGGAAAGAGAAGCATAGGCAGGGACAGTGACATTTTTTTTTCTTGCTTAACCTGGATTCCTTTAGTTTAGGGAAAGAGAAGGATAGGTAGGGAGAGTGTCAGTGTGTTTTACTGTGCGAATCCTTGTTTCTAGGGACAGGGAAGGACAGTGAGGGAAATTCTCCTTGTGCTATAGTGTGCTAAAGCATTGATCATCAACCATCTTTAAAAAATCATTTTTTCTAGGGACAGAAAACTATAGGTAGGGAGAGTGTCAGTGTGTTTTACTGTGATAATCCTTGTTTCTAGGGACAGGGAAGGACAGTGAGGGAAATTCTCCTTGTGCTATAGTGTGCTAAAGCATTGATCATCAACCATCTTTAAAAAAACATTTTTTCTAGGGACAGAAAACTATAGGTAGGAAGAGTGTCAGTTTCTTTCACTGTGATAATCCTTGTTTCTAGGGACAGGGAAGGACAGTGAGGGAAATTCTCCTTTTGCTATAGTGTGCTAAAGCATTGATCATCAACCATCTTTAAAAAAACATTTTTTCTAGGGACAGAAAACTATAGGTAGGGAGAGTGTCAGTTTCTTTCACTGTGATAATCCTTGTTTCTAGGGACAGGGAAGGACAGTGAGGGAAATTCTCCTTGTGCTATAGTGTGCTAAAGCATTGATCATCAACCATCTTTAAAAAAACATTTTTTCTAGGGACAGAAAACTATAGGTAGGAAGAGTGTCAGTTTCTTTCACTGTGATAATCCTTGTTTCTAGGGACAGGGAAGGACAGTGAGGGAAATTCTCCTTGTGCTATAGTGTGCTAAAGCATTGATCATCAACCATCTTTAAAAAAACATTTTTTCTAGGGACAGAAAACTATAGGTAGGAAGAGTGTCAGTTTCTTTCACTGTGATAATCCTTGTTTCTAGGGACAGGGAAGGACAGTGAGGGAAATTCTCCTTGTGCTATAATGTGCTAAAGCATTGATCATCAACCATCTTTAAAAAAACATTTTTTCTAGGGACAGAAAACTATAGGTAGGAAGAGTGTCAGTTTCTTTCACTGTGATAATCCTTGTTTCTAGGGACAGGGAAGGACAGTGAGGGAAATTCTCCTTGTGCTATAGTGTGCTAAAGCATTGATCATCAACCATCTTTAAAAAAACATTTTTTCTAGGGACAGAAAACTATAGGTAGGGAGAGTGTCAGTTTCTTTCACTGTGATAATCCTTGTTTCTAGGGACAGGGAAGGACAGTGAGGGAAATTCTCCTTGTGCTATACTGTGCTAAAGCATTGATCATCAACCATCTTTAAAAAAACATTTTTTCTAGGGACAGAAAACTATAGGTAGGAAGAGTGTCAGTTTCTTTCACTGTGATAATCCTTGTTTCTAGGGACAGGGAAGGACAGTGAGGGAAATTCTCCTTGTGCTATAGTGTGCTAAAGCATTGATCATCAACCATCTTTAAAAAAACATTTTTTCTAGGGACAGAAAACTATAGGTAGGAAGAGTGTCAGTTTCTTTCACTGTGATAATCCTTGTTTCTAGGGACAGGGAAGGACAGTGAGGGAAATTCTCCTTGTGCTATAGTGTGCTAAAGCATTGATCATCAACCATCTTTAAAAAAACATTTTTTCTAGGGACAGAAAACTATAGGTAGGAAGAGTGTCAGTTTCTTTCACTGTGATAATCCTTGTTTCTAGGGACAGGGAAGGACAGTGAGGGAAATTCTCCTTGTGCTATAGTGTGCTAAAGCATTGATCATCAACCATCTTTAAAAAAACATTTTTTCTAGGGACAGAAAACTATAGGTAGGAAGAGTGTCAGTTTCTTTCACTGTGATAATCCTTGTTTCTAGGGACAGGGAAGGACAGTGAGGGAAATTCTCCTTGTGCTATAGTGTGCTAAAGCATTGATCATCAACCATCTTTAAAAAAACATTTTTTCTAGGGACAGAAAACTATAGGTAGGAAGAGTGTCAGTTTCTTTCACTGTGATAATCCTTGTTTCTAGGGACAGGGAAGGACAGTGAGGGAAATTCTCCTTGTGCTATAGTGTGCTAAAGCATTGATCATCAACCATCTTTAAAAAAAAAAAAAATTCTAGGGACAGAAAACTATAGGTAGGAAGAGTGTCAGTTTCTTTCACTGTGATAATCCTTGTTTCTGGGGACAGGGAAGGACAGTGAGGGAAATTCTCCTTGTGCTATAGTGTGCTAAAGCATTGATCATCAACCATCTTTAAAAAAACATTTTTTCTAGGGACAGAAAACTATAGGTAGGAAGAGTGTCAGTTTCTTTCACTGTGATAATCCTTGTTTCTAGGGACAGGGAAGGACAGTGAGGGAAATTCTCCTTGTGCTATAGTGTGCTAAAGCATTGATCATCAACCATCTTTAAAAAAACATTTTTTCTAGGGACAGAAAACTATAGGTAGGAAGAGTGTCAGTTTCTTTCACTGTGATAATCCTTGTTTCTAGGGACAGGGAAGGACAGTGAGGGAAATTCTCCTTGTGCTATAGTGTGCTAAAGCATTGATCATCAACCATCTTTAAAAAAACATTTTTTCTAGGGACAGAAAACTATAGGTAGGAAGAGTGTCAGTTTCTTTCACTGTGATAATCCTTGTTTCTAGGGACAGGGAAGGACAGTGAGGGAAATTCTCCTTGTGCTATAGTGTGCTAAAGCATTGATCATCAACCATCTTTAAAAAAACATTTTTTCTAGGGACAGAAAACTATAGGTAGGAAGAGTGTCAGTTTCTTTCACTGTGATAATCCTTGTTTCTAGGGACAGGGAAGGACAGTGAGGGAAATTCTCCTTGTGCTATAGTGTGCTAAAGCATTGATCATCAACCATCTTTAAAAAAACATTTTTTCTAGGGACAGAAAACTATAGGTAGGAAGAGTGTCAGTTTCTTTCACTGTGATAATCCTTGTTTCTAGGGACAGGGAAGGACAGTGAGGGAAATTCTCCTTGTGCTATAGTGTGCTAAAGCATTGATCATCAACCATCTTTAAAAAAACATTTTTTCTAGGGACAGAAAACTATAGGTAGGAAGAGTGTCAGTTTCTTTCACTGTGATAATCCTTGTTTCTAGGGACAGGGAAGGACAGTGAGGGAAATTCTCCTTGTGCTATAGTGTGCTAAAGCATTGATCATCAACCATCTTTAAAAAAACATTTTTTCTAGGGACAGAAAACTATAGGTAGGAAGAGTGTCAGTTTCTTTCACTGTGATAATCCTTGTTTCTAGGGACAGGGAAGGACAGTGAGGGAAATTCTCCTTGTGCTATAGTGTGCTAAAGCATTGATCATCAACCATCTTTAAAAAAACATTTTTTCTAGGGACAGAAAACTATAGGTAGGAAGAGTGTCAGTTTCTTTCACTGTGATAATCCTTGTTTCTAGGGACAGGGAAGGACAGTGAGGGAAATTCTCCCTGTGCTATAGTGTGCTAAAGCATTGATCATCAACCATCTTTAAAAAAACATTTTTTCTAGGGACAGAAAACTATAGGTAGGAAGAGTGTCAGTTTCTTTCACTGTGATAATCCTTGTTTCTAGGGACAGGGAAGGACAGTGAGGGAAATTCTCCTTGTGCTATAGTGTGCTAAAGCATTGATCATCAACCATCTTTAAAAAAACATTTTTTCTAGGGACAGAAAACTATAGGTAGGAAGAGTGTCAGTTTCTTTCACTGTGATAATCCTTGTTTCTAGGGACAGGGAAGGACAGTGAGGGAAATTCTCCTTGTGCTATAGTGTGCTAAAGCATTGATCATCAACCATCTTTAAAAAAACATTTTTTCTAGGGACAGAAAACTATAGGTAGGAAGAGTGTCAGTTTCTTTCACTGTGATAATCCTTGTTTCTAGGGACAGGGAAGGACAGTGAGGGAAATTCTCCTTGTGCTATAGTGTGCTAAAGCATTGATCATCAACCATCTTTAAAAAAACATTTTTTCTAGGGACAGAAAACTATAGGTAGGAAGAGTGTCAGTTTCTTTCACTGTGATAATCCTTGTTTCTAGGGACAGGGAAGGACAGTGAGGGAAATTCTCCTTGTGCTATAGTGTGCTAAAGCATTGATCATCAACCATCTTTAAAAAACATTTTTTCTAGGGACAGAAAACTATAGGTAGGAAGAGTGTCAGTTTCTTTCACTGTGATAATCCTTGTTTCTAGGGACAGGGAAGGACAGTGAGGGAAATTCTCCTTGTGCTATAGTGTGCTAAAGCATTGATCATCAACCATCTTTAAAAAAACATTTTTTCTAGGGACAGAAAACTATAGGTAGGAAGAGTGTCAGTTTCTTTCACTGTGATAATCCTTGTTTCTAGGGACAGGGAAGGACAGTGAGGGAAATTCTCCTTGTGCTATAGTGTGCTAAAGCATTGATCATCAACCATCTTTAAAAAAACATTTTTTCTAGGGACAGAAAACTATAGGTAGGAAGAGTGTCAGTTTCTTTCACTGTGATAATCCTTGTTTCTAGGGACAGGGAAGGACAGTGAGGGAAATTCTTCTTGTGCTATAGTGTGCTAAAGCATTGATCATCAACCATCTTTAAAAAAACATTTTTTCTAGGGACAGAAAACTATAGGTAGGGAGAGTGTCAGTTTCTTTCACTGTGATAATCCTTGTTTCTAGAGACAGGGAAGGACAGTGAGGGAAATTTTCCTTGTGCTATACTGTGCTAAAGCATTCCTCATCAACCATCTTTGAAATCCTTGTTTTTTGGACAGTCAGGGAAATTGTCGTTGTGCTATTCTGTGCGAAAGCAATCATCCTCAACCATATTTAGAAATCCTTAAGTAAAGGGACAGAGAAGGACACCTGAAGGTAGCCCTTATTGCTTTTTTCCCATCTATCTGCAGGCCATCTATTAGAATGTCTGGAAGGCAAACAAGGAGAGGCAGACAGTCAGGAGGCAATAAAAGAGGGCAAGCAGGCTCTGTGTCTGGGGGCAACAGTGCTGGTCGTGGACGCGGTGCATTGTCATCAGCACATGGCCATGGGACACGCTTGTCCTTCTTTTCGGCAGCTGGACATGTTGAGCCACATCATGCCGAAGACTTGGTAGAGTGGATGACTAAGCCCTCCTCCTCCTCCTCATCCTCTCTCACCCAGGCTCAGGGTACTGGCAAAGCATCTGCCAAAGCGTCCTCTTCCCTGGTATCAATGTCAGACTCATCATCAGTCACTCCTTCCCTAGACCCACCATGTCCTCCTCCTGAGGAGTCCCCCGAACTGTTTGAGCACAGTGTTGGGTACATGCTCCAGGAGGATGCCCAGCGTTTCGAAGGGTCTGATGATGAAACCCAGCTAGAGGAAGGCAGTAGCGTGAGAGCAGACATACGGGATGCTCAAGAAGGACACCAATCTGGCAGTCATGTTCCAGCAGCTGCAGCATACTGCCAGATTGGCTCCAGTGATGAGGAGTGAGGGGATGATGAGGTCACTGACTCCACGTGGGTGCCTAATAGGAGAGAGGAGGAGGATGAGGAGGAGGCACATCTCCAACGAGGCAGGATGCCCTTTGGTGGCCAGCGTAAGGGCAGTACACCGACGGAATCACACCGCAGAGCTCCGCCTGTGCAGGGCGCTGCCTCTGCCCGTCATTCAAAAAGTTCTTTGGTGTGGGCCTTTTTTGGGGCTAGTGCATCAGATCGCACAGCTGCTGTTTGCAACATATGTCTCAAGCGTATATCGCGTGGCCAAAACATCAGCCGCTTGGGTACCACATGCCTGACCAGACATATGTTGACCTGCCATGCAGCTCGTTGGCAAGCCTACCTCAAAGACCCACACCAAAGAACAAAGCGGACCTCTCCTTGCACCGCATCAGCTGGGATCTCCAACCCCACTATAACTTCAGTCCTGTCTGAAACATGCACTGAGAGGAATGAAGGTGTAGAATTAGGTGTGTCACAGCCAAGTACTTGCGGCCACTCTGCTAGCAGTACACCGACGTCCGATTCTAGCAGGCAAATTTCCCTGCCCCAGCTGCTGGACCGTCGAAAGAAGTTCACTCCCAGCCATCCACATGCCCAGCGGTTGAATGCTAGCTTGGCTAAATTGCTAGCGCTTCAACTGCTGCCTTTTCAGTTGGTAGACTCTGCCCCCTTCCGTGAGTTTGTGCAATGTGCGGTTCCTCAGTGGCAGGTTCCCAAACGCCACTTTTTCTCACGGAAGGCTATTCCGGCTCTCTACCGGCATGTGGAAGGCAATGTCTTGGCCTCGCTGGACAGGGCGGTCAGCGGTAAGGTGCATATTACCGCTGACTCATGGTCCAGCACGCATGGACAGGGACGTTACCTTTCTTTCACGGCCCATTGGGTCACTCTTTTGGCAGCTGGGAAGGATGCAGGACAAGGTGCAGTAGTGTTGGAGGTTGTTCCACCGCCACGCCTCCAAAATGCTACTACTGGTTGTGACACACCTCTCTCCTCCACCCCCTCCTCTTCTTCTTCCTCCATGGCCTCTTCCTGTGCTTTGTCCTCTGAACCAGCGGTGCTCCGTAGCCGTTCAAGGGGCTACGCAAGTACGCAGGCAAAAAGATGCCATGCCGTGCTTGCGCTGGTGTGTGTGGGGGACAGAAGCCACACTGGGGCAGAGGTCCTGTCTGCTCTGCAGGGCCAGGCCGAGAGGTGGTTGACGCCACGCCAGCTTAAGCCAGGAATGGTGGTTTGCGACAATGGCACCAACCTCCTCTCCGCCCTCCGACAGGGACAACTGACCCATGTGCCCTGTGTGGCTCACGTCCTTAACCTGGTGGTGCAGCGGTTCTTGGGCAGGTACCCGGGCTTACAGGATGTCCTGAGGCATGCCAGGAAAGTCTGTGTGCATTTCCGCAGATCTTATAATGCCAGTGCTCGCCTGGCTGAGCTGCAAAAGGAGTTGAACCTGCCCAAGAACCGCCTTATATGTGACATGCCCACCAGGTGGAACTCAACGTTGGCCATGCTGCAGCGGCTGCACACGCAGCAGAGGGCCATCAATGAGTACCTGCGCGACTACGGCACCAGGACAGGGTCAGGGGAGCTTGGTTTTTTTTCTCCACGCCAGTGGGGCATGATCAGGGATGCATGCACTGTCCTGGCACCATTTGAGGAGGCCACGAGGATGGTGAGCAGTGACAGTGCATGCATCAGTGACACTGTACCTCTTGTCCACCTGTTGGAGCACACGCTGCGTGGAATAATGGACAGGGCACTTGAGGCAGAACAGAGGCAGGAAGAGGAGGACTTCCTTGCCTCTCAAGGCCCCCTTTACCCAGACAGTGTTCCTTCTGTCCCACCCATCGCACAGGAAGAGGAGGAGGAGGAGGAGGAGGAGGATTGTGTCAGCATGGAGGTGGAGGCTGGCACTCAGCATCATCAGCAGCAGTCTTTTAGGGATGATTTACATTACCAAGAAACCAGTGGACTTGTACGTGGCTGGGAGGAGGTGGCTGCGGATCATGTCGTCCTTAGTGACCCAGAGGACTCCGGACCGAATGCCTCAGCAAACCTACGCTGCATGGCCTCCCTGATCCTGCAAAGTCTGCGGAAGGATCCTCGTATTCTTCGGATCAAGGAGAGGGACCATTACTGGCTGGCCACTCTCCTTGATCCACGGTACAAGGGTAAGGTTGCGGACCTTATGTTACCGTCGCAGAGGGAGCAGAGGATGAGACAACTCCGGGAGGCCTTGCAGAAAGGTCTGTGCAACGCGTTCCCAGAGACTGGGAGGTTACAAACTCCTGGTCCTGGACAACGAGTTGCTGAGGCTTCGGCCAGTCAAAGAAGGAGCGGTGGGGAAGGTGGCCGTCTGACCGATGCGTTCAGACAATTCTTTAGTCCGCAGCCCCAAAGTATGATCGGTTCCAGCAACCATCGCCAGCGTCTGATAAACATGGTGCAGGAATATCTAGGGGCAAGGTCAGACTTGGACACCTTCCCCACCGAAAATCCTCTGGCTTACTGGGTCTTGAGGATGGATCACTGGCCAGAGCTTGCACAGTATGCAATTGAGCTACTGGCCTGTCCTGTATCCAGCGTTCTTTCGGAACGCACATTCAGTGCTGCTGGAGGATTTGTCACGGATCACAGGGTGCGCCTGTCCACCGACTCGGTTGATCGACTGACTTTCATCAAGATGAACCAGTCTTGGATCACCACCAGCTACCACACACCTGATGCTGATATAACAGACTAATTGATTTTAACATGTCACATCCCTTCAAGACTGATGCTGATGCTGAGTGCCTGTGCTGTTATGTTGACTGGCTATCCTCCTCCTCCGAGTCCTCAATGATACGATTGATGATGATAGCTTGGAAGATCATTTTTGTTTATGGGTGCCGCCACCAGTGGCTAAGGCCCAATTTTTCAGCCCCTGTTTAACAGGGGCGTGTAATTACAATTTTTGAAGCAATACTTTGCAACAGGGCTCATTGCTGTGCTCCAAGTACAGTATCTGTGAGGGGTTGGAGTGTTGTGCCACCAGTGCCTAAGGCCCAATTTTTCAGCCCCTGTTTAACAGGGGCGTGTCATTACAATTTTTGAAGCAATACTTTGCAACAGGGCTCATTGCTGTGCTCCAAGTACAGTATCTGTGAGGGGTTGCAGTGTTGTGCCACCAGTGCCTAAGGCCCAATTTTTCAGCCCCTGTTCAACAGGGGCATGTAATTACAATTCTTGATCTAATAATTCACAGCAGGGCCCATTCCTGCACCCACCAAGAGTAACTCTGAGGGCTTACAGTGTTGTGGCAACACCACCACCACCACCACGAAAGGCCCAATTTTTCAGCCCCTGTTCAACAGGGGCATGCAATTACAATTCTTGATCTAATAATTCACAGCAGGGCCCATTGCTGCACCCACCAAGAGTAACTGTCAGGGCTTACAGTGTTGTGGCACCAGCACCACCATCAAAGGCCCAATTTTTACTACCACTGTTCAACAATTATATGTAATTACAATTCCTGATATAATAGTTGACAGCAGGGCGTTCCAGCACCAACCAAGAGTAACTGTGAGTGCTTACAGTGTTGTGCCAACACCAACAACTCAGGGGCCTATTTCTGCAGAGTATATACGGCAGGTCCCTACTTTCAAACATCCAACTTACAAACGACTCCTACTTGCAAACGCAAGAAGACAACAGGAAGTGAGAGGAAATCTACCCCTAGGAAGGAAAATTCTGTCCTGTAAGAATTAATATGGGAGAAAGGTGTCTCCTCTGTACTGATGCTTTATCACCAATCCTTGTTTCAAGAAAAACACCACATTTCAAAAACAGTTGTCATTGGGACGGAAAGTGAGGTGAAATGTTCTGAACAGGGGCACAGACAGCAAAACAAATGTTACAGGGGTGATAACCCTTACCTATGTTTTCCAAAAAGTTTAAAAATAGATTTTTGGGCTGGAGCTACACTTCAACAATGTACCTGTTCAAAATTACAAACACATTCTACATAAGAACAAACCTACAGTCCCTGTCTTGTATGCACCGCCTGTATACGGCTGTTCAGAGTATATAGGGCCTTTTTTATTTTGTGTGCGGTGTTCTCCTTAATATCCATACAAGACCCAAAGGGGCTGGTAATGGGCTGGGGTAGGGGGGGGGGGGGGTCATGGGGTAGCTATGCCATTTTTCTTAAAGATTTTCATCCATATTACCGGGACCAGACATTACATTAAAGCCGCAAGCAGTTTTAAATGGCTTTTTTTCCCTTTAGAAGTGTCATTTTGTGCAGGGACAGTTCTAAACACGGGAAACACGTGGCACTTCACAGGCATACTTTAGACACCCCCCAGGTACGATATTTAAAGGAATATTTGACTTTTTTTTTTTCACTTTATGCATCATTAAAATGACTGCTCCCGAAAAACGACCGTTTTTAAAACTTCTTTTTGCATTGATACATGTCCCCTGGTGCAGAACCCGGGTTCCCAAACCCTTTTTAGGACAATAACATGCATAATAGTCGTTATAATTAGCACTTTAGAATTCGAACGTTCGCATCCATTGTATTTAATAGGGTTCTAATGTTCGTACGAACTTTCGGTCCGTTCGCGGGTTCTGGTGCGAACCGAACCCGGGGGTGTTCGGCTCATCCCTACATGTGACACAAAGGGTGGTCACACCAAATATTGATTTGATTTGGATTTCTCTTGTGTTTATTTTTATCAGTTAACAAAAACAAAACTTCTATAGCTGACTGCTTATCTAAATGTGGTCATATGTGGCATTTCACATACAGTATACTTGAAATATTTTTTGAGTATTGTTTTCTAATAAATTTAGGGAAAAAATATAAACTACTGTGTAAAAGTTTTAGGCTCCATGTACACAGAAGCTGATAAACTGCAGTTTATTGGCGTTTTGGCGTTTTTTTTTTAAAAGCCCATTAACTGCACTCTATGTTAGCGTATGTGTTCATGTACACATAACGTTTTTTAGCTTTAATGAGCAGTGGAGTTAATGGGCTTTTTTCTGAACGCAAGAAATTTGCGTTCAAAGTGACGTTTTTCGGCAGAAAAAAATCGCAAAACGCCGAAAAAACGCTCATAAACGCTCAAAAACGCTGTCCGCGAGCGTTTTTTAGCGTTTTTTGATTCATTGAAAAAAAAAAAAGCTAAAAAACGCTACACTGAAAAACTCTAATAAACGCTAGTAAAAAAAACGCTGATAAAAGCTAGCTTTTTCTGCTGCTTTAAAAACTACAGTTTTTGAGCTTCTGTGTACATGGAGCCTTATTCTTTTTAACCGATAAAAATAAACACAGGTGAAATCCAAATCAAATCAATATTTGGTTTTACCACCCTTTGTCTTTAAAACAGCATAAATTCCTTTAGGTACACTTACACTCAGTTTTTAAAGAAACTTGGCAGATAGGTTGTTCCAAAACATCTTGGAGAACTAACCACAGATCTTCAGGTGGATGTAGGCTGCATCAAATCCTTCTGTCTCTTTATGCAATCCCAGGCAGACTTGATGATGTTGAGATCAGGGCTCTGTGGGGGGCCAAACCATCACTTCCAGGACTCCTTGTTCTTCTTCTTATGCTGAAGATAGTTTTTAATGGCATTGGCTGTATGTTTGGGGTTGTTGTCCTGCTGCAGAATAAATGTGGGGCCAATCACATGCTTCCCTGATGGTATGGCAAGGTGATTAAGTATCTGCCTGTATTTCTCAGCATTGACCAAATCTCCAACTCCATTTTCAGAAATGCAGGTTCCAAACTTGCAAGGAACCTCCATCATGCTTCACTGTTGCCTGCAGACATTCATTATTGCGCCGCGCTCCAGCCCTTTGACAAACAAACTGCCTACTGTTACAGCCACATGTTTCACATTTTGACTCATCAGTCAAAAGCACCTGCTGCCATTTTTTTGCACCCCATTTCCTGTTTTCATGCATAGTTGAGTCCTTAGCCTTGTTTCCACATTAAAGACCACTTCTGACCAGATTTCTCTGGGCAATAGATGGGTGTACATGAATCCTACTGGTTCCCCTCAGTTTTGTGCTGATGGCACTGTTGGACATCTTCCGATGTCACATGGAAGTATTCATGATGTGTCTTTCATCTGCTGCACTGTTACTGTGGCTGACCACTGTGTCTACGATCCTCCACACTGCTTCTTCAAAAGAGCTTGAACCACACATCTTGAAATCCCAGTCTGCTTTGAAATCTTTGCCTGGGAGATTACTTGCTGATGCAGAATAACTACCAAGGAGTTATGGAAGTCATAGTTTACCCCCACAGAGCCTTGAACTCCACATCATCGAGTCTGTCTTGGATTACATGAAAAGACAGAAGGATTTGAAGCAGTCTACATCCACAGAAGATCTGTGGTTAGTTCTACAAGATGTTTGGAACAACCTACCTGCCAAGTTCCTTCAAAAACTGTGTTCAAGTGTACCTAGAAGAATAGAGGCTGTTTGGAAGGCAAAGGGTAGTCACGTCAAATATTGATTTGATTTGGATTACTCTTCTGTTCGTTTACTTTCTATTTTGTTAATTGATAAAATAAACTATTAACACTTTTATTTCCCAAAAAAAAAAAATTCTTAATTTACAGTGTGTATATATATATATATATATATATATATATTGTGAGGGGGTTAGCTCGGCAGCGGGTGGGTGTGACCCCCTGGATGGGTTCACCACACAAAAACAGGCACAGCAGACAGAGTTTGTAGTTGCAAAAACAAAAGGTGTGGTTTATTTAAACTATTTACAGTGGAAAAACAGCAAAACAAAAGAAACATAAAAAATAAATCCTGGTCAGCTTGACCGCTTACTACACACGTAGGTTCCCTGTCTGACAACTAGGTCCAGCCTTGTGCTGCCCCAGCCCCTATCTCCCTGTTTTTGAAGGTTTTAGCCACACAGGCTTTGTCTCACCGCACAGGACAGAAACACACTCCCCAGTCTTGCACAACACAGAACTGGTTCCAGGGTGGAGCATCTCCCTTAGCATGCTGGGAGTTCTTGTAGAGGCCTCAATGAGCCACTTGATTCAGCTGGGCTCATTAACTCTTCCCCCGCAAGACTCCCAGCACTCCTCCTAGTGGTATGAATTTGCATAAAGCCTGAATCTAGGGCATACATACCTACCATCCTGGATGCAACCTGGTGATTTTACCTGCCTGCTGTCACAATAAATATATATATATATATATATATATATATATATATATATATATATATACTGTATATACTGTGTGTGTGTGTGTGTATGTATTTATCTGTGTATATATATATATACCGTATTTATCGGCGTATAACACGCACCCTAACTTTAAGAGGGAACTTTCAGGAAAAAAACTTTCCACAGCCCCCTGCGTATAACACGCAGGCAGTGGCGTAGCGTGGGGGGTGCGAAGGGGGCCTAGGCCCCGGGCGCAACATTTGGGGGGGCGCAATCCCGCGCCGGTGTCACCCTAGCTCCATAAATCTTTTTTTTTTGTGACCCCGCGCCGCTCCGGCCGCCATCTTTATTCTCAGGCCGGCCCCTGGCGCCCTGTGATTGGGCAAAAGGGGTCATGTGGCCTGTCCTTAATAGCGGGGGAGCGGGGCTGTCTTCTCCTCCTCCTCCTCTCCGGCCCAGGTCACCAGGTCGGCGGCGCGGTGGCAGGCAGGCAAGGCAGTCTGTGGCCAGCCGCCGCCGCCGCCATCATCATCATCATCTCCTCCTCCTCCCTCTCCGATCATGTCCCCGGCGCAGCAGCAGGCAGTCTGTGGCTGCCATCATCATCATCTCCTCCTCCTCTCCGGCCGGGTCTCCCGATCGTGTCCCCGTCAGGACAGGCAGTCCAGCGAGCAGTGTGACAGGCAGCAGAGCAGATGGAAGAAAAAAAAGGTAAGAGACTCACTCGGCCTGGGGGGAGTAGATATGGTCTGGGGAGAGGGAGCAGCCAGAAAGTTTGTGTATAATGTATTGTGTATAATGTATTGTGTATAATGTATTGTGTATTGTGTATAATGTATTGTGTATAATGTATTGTGTATAGTGTATAATGTATTGTGTATAATGTATTGTGTATAGTTATAATGTATTGTGTATAATGTATTGTGTATAGTTATAATGTATTGTGTAGCGGTCAGTGTATTGTATTGTGTAGCGGTCAGTATGTAGAGTATTGTGTAGCGGTCAGTGTATTG
Source organism: Rana muscosa (assembly GCA_029206835.1). Lineage (NCBI taxonomy): Eukaryota > Metazoa > Chordata > Amphibia > Anura > Ranidae > Rana > Rana muscosa. The sequence goes on along the minus strand of CM055127.1, from coordinate 110,375,694 downwards.
TATTGTGTAGTGTATTGAATAGTGTATTGTGTAGCGGTCAGTATGTAGTGTATTGTGTAGCGGTCAGTATGTAGTGTATTGTGTAGCGGTCAGTATGTAGTGTATTGAATAGTGTATTGTGTAGCGGTCAGTATGTAGTGTATTGAATAGTGTATTGTGTAGCGGTCAGTATGTAATGTAGTGTATTGTGTAGCGGTCAGTATGTAGTGTATTGAATAGTGTATTGTGTAGCGGTCAGTATGTAGTGTATTGAATAGTGTATTGTGTAGCGGTCAGTATGTAATGTAGTGTATTGTGTAGCGGTCAGTATGTAGTGTATTGTGTAGTGGTCAGTATGTAGTGTATTGTGTAGCGGTCAGTATGTAGTGTATTGAATAGTGTATTGTGTAGCGGTCAGTATGTAGTGTATTGAATAGTGTATTGTGTAGCGGTCAGTATGTAGTGTATTGTGTATTGGTCTGTGGGTAGAGTATTGTGTAGCGGTCAGTGTGTAGTGTATTGTGTATTGGTCTGTGGGTAGAGTATTGTGTAGCGGTCAGTATGTAGTGTATTGTGTAGCGGTAAGTATGTAGTGTATTGTGTAGCGGTCAGTATGTAGTGTATGTAGTGTATTGAGTAGTGGTCTGTGGGTAGTGTATAGTGTATTATGTAGTGGTCAGTATAGGAATCAGGTAGGTCAGTGTGTAGTGGGCGATGTAGGAATCAGGTAGGTTAGTATAGGAATCAGGTAGGTCAGTACTATTGAAGGAAGGGAAGGGACTTGGAGAGTGCGAAAAGTCCGCAGGTCAGGGGGGCGCAAATTACTTGCCTTGCCCCGGGTGCTGACAACCCACGCTACGCCCCTGCACGCAGGCACAGTTTACCCTCTATATTCAGGGTAAAAAAGTGAGTGTTATATGCCAATAAATACAATATATATATATATATATATATATATATATATATATATAAAAGAAGGCCAGTATGGCAGCCTGAATTTATGGGAGGAGCCCTTGGGGTATTTAAGCAGCCCACTCACCTGTGGTCTTTGTCGGTTACGGTGCACGATACCACACGTAACTGGGCTGACTCTTTACAGCTCACCTCATGTTCGTGAGTCTGTGCATTCGATCGCAGGTGCATTTCGGCTTCTTCGTTCGTGGTTTTCGTTGACGGTTCCCGCTCACTGTCGCAGGTAGTATTCAAACCTTTTCGTATCATGTGCAATCTTGCGTTTCAATTTTGCTTCCTATCCAGCATCCCTTTCGTAAAAAGCCTGCCTCTGAGTTATTGTCGCTACATCAATCAGCACAGGCGTAAGTTCCTTCTGCCAAACATACGATTCATTCGTAGATCCAAGCCTCCGAGCCTCCGAGCCGCTGTCGGTCGTTGTCCGATATCACCCGCCATAGGCTTCACTGGTTTTAAGATTCGCTGTCCATAGGGTTGCCGTCTCATCCATTTGGAGATGAACATGTATTGTTTGTACCGGTTTTTGTGGCTGATTGAGGTGGTAATTAGACCCACCTGGTGCTTTTTCTGCACTTGATTAGCCAGGGGGGTGGGTGGTTGGTAGGTGTTCAGTTTCAGAGTAAGGGGTGGCATACACTATACAACCAATTCGTATCAGATTAGATTAATACCCCTTACTACCGATTCGTATTGGATTCATTACATACATTTTCAACCGATTGGTATCAGATACATTGCATACTTTGTACCATTGTCATTCTTTGTTTACCTTATGCCGTGTTTTTTAGTTCCCGCAGCGGAACTTACGAATCGTTTGTACACGGTTATTCTCTCATTTACCAAACCAAAGTTATTTTCTGTGCGTCATGCACGGCGCCACACCACGCTCTTTGGATGTGTTGCACACCCGCCCCAGTCCAATGCGAACCCAGTCGCACAACTCTTCCAACTCACTCGGTATTCGTGAGCTGCGTGTCCAAACTTTCAGAGGCTTTCGGTTCGCCGTTCGTGCTTTTTCGTAGGTCAAGTCTTTTTCACACTGTCGCAGGTAGGATTTGTATAATTTCCTCATTTCACGCACTATTGTTTTCCAGATACCCCCTGTCACCGAAACCCTGCTACGTATATTCAGCCTTATTTTTAGCCTTCTTCAAACCACGAACTTGTCGCTCAGTTCGTGAGCACAAACACTGAGCTGTTTTTTCGGTTTCATTCGTACATTCTCGTACCTTGTTGTTTCACGCCACGTAGTAGGCCCATTTCACTTAGAAACACAATGCCTATCATTCAGTTATTTTAGTTCGCATTACCCTTCGGTCCAAAACTAGTCGCATCAGCGACTCACCTGTTTCGCAAATTACGGTACACTGTCATGGCAAGTCATTTCAGTCCCAGGCCAAGAGCAATCCTTTGCGCTAGTCCTGCTTAATTTATACCACCTGTTGGTGGACACAAGTGGACTGCAAAATCTGGTCCGGAGCCAACCCTGTCAAGGTGGTTGGTAAAACCCGGACCACCTTAGTTCTCGACAAATGAATGCATACGAGGTGACACATAATTTCCATCAACCACCTCGCCTTTCATAATGTCACAATATAATGTGTAGCGGGGTATCGTTTTACCCGCAAGACTACATTTCCCAGCACGCTTTGCGGCACCCAGGGTGCCATTCCCCGCGCAAGGACTGCTGGGGTGGACTTTAAAAGGGGAGAGGGGCGGGGCTTGCTCGGTCTCTTGGAACGCCGCCCTCCTTGCAAGAGGATCCCCTGCACTCACCTGCTGCGCGCGCTAGGCCTGAAGCCTGGGCCTCGCGTTTTTGTTCCAGAGAGCCTTCCGTTCCGCTGGGGAGTTGGTGAGGCATCCGATCCACCTGAGGTGCCATCATCTTCTGAAGAACCGAGGACTCGATGCATCATGGACACGGTGACGTCACTCACAGTAGCGGAGGAACCGGACAGGAATCGGTCCGGTCTGGGTGAGAGAGCGCCAGGTCAGAACCTTATAAGAATAACTTTGTGCCTATTGACTTTGCTTAGGCCCCCCTCTTTGAACACAGTTATACTTTGGAGAGACTGTTTGTGCTGAACTGAGTTTGTCGGTCTCTCCATCTTTGCCTGGTTGGCTAACATCTGTTACCCCTTTAACTGGATTACAAATTGGTTTCTCCATGTGGACCACCGACAGTTGCTAGCGAAGATTCTCCAGCGAACTATACCCTAAGTTATAGTCAGGCCTGACTGGGTAGTTTAGGACTTTGCTGGGCGCCATTTTTATTGCTCACGAGGGAGGATTGCAGCAGTGAGATTGATGTGTTATTGCATTATTGCGTTATTGACTGTTATACCCTTTAAATGTGCACACCTATACTGCAGGGATCTGGATAGAACATTTTTATACAAATTACTCTGTTATCTTTCTACTTCCAGTAAAGAATTATAGTTAAGTAATTTGGTGGTGAGTGTCAATTACTTGCTGGTATACAAAGGGGGTTGTACTGTATAATAGTGGATAGAGATAATACAATATACCATCCTCCCCTTTCCTAGCTGTGTCAGAGAGAAGTCAGAGCCGATTGCCAGGGGTTGGTAGCAGTGCATTACAGGGCCCAAACAAACAAGCAGCCCTCTTAAGCTGGGGGTATCGCTACAAATATATAAATATATAATTTTATTTTTTAATTGAAAAATAATGAATGTAAATGTCAAGGGGTATACATGAGTTTGCATATAATATCCAACTCCAGTGTATACAGTACTATTGTCCTGTTTTTACTTAGATATAATGTTTGGTTTTACTGTCTGCCAATGAAATGTTGTGATCTTTGGTATTTGTATGTAAGATGTTATTATCTCTGAATCTACTATTCACTGGATTTGTATACTATATACAAATAGGTATATATACCTGTTGACTTTTGCACCCATCATTTTTTTTATTAACATATTTATTTTTATATTTATTATTTTTACTTTTATAGTTATGACTTTTATATTTGTATTGTTGCTGTGATGAAGGAGGGTTCTGTGTTGAGTTTTTTCTGCCATGAATCAATTTTATTAAAGACTTTGAACTCTTGGTCAGTTTTATGGCTCTCTCATTGGACTGTATATGCTGCTTGGAGATTAGCTTCAATATACAATATTATGTAGCAAAACACACCTTGGCTTTTTTTCTCTTTAGAAAAAGGTTCACCATATATAAAGTTAAAACCCGAGCACAGCCAGTACAATGCTTGTTCCCACTTCCCACGCCTAGGCCATTTTAAGCTCTGACTAAGCTGCCCTCTCATGTAAAAGACTTTATCTCATTCCCATCACTGTGCATATGTAGTGCATCTGTAAAAGCTTAGGGGTGACATGGAGGACAGGCTCTTGAAAGAAGAAAACATTTCTCAGAAAGGAAGTCAGGCTGACACACAAGGTATATTTATTATTACACAAAGAGCTCAAGAATACTTCCATTGTCTCTGTTTTTCTATAGCGCCTTCACCTTCAGCCCTTCTGTGCCACCTTCCCATTCCATTACTGTGATTCAGCTTACACAGAGTGCTGCGCGTAGTACACAGATTGCCATGCCGGGCATGCAGCAGATGGAAACAATTTACAAATGCATTGTTAAACTCATGAAGCTATGAACTGATGTATATGGTCTTAAGATACCAGCAAATTAGGGAAGTGCTGAATAATAGGAGAGGTTAGCGATTCACTTTGACATTGTTGCAGCTCAGGTTGATTAACAGGACTACCTCTGCAAAATACCTAAGAAACTGATGAATATGGTTCACGTCCTAAGACTTTCTCCATTGTTTGGAGCAATGTACATTATTCAGTGTACTCCTTATTACTGATGAGTGCCCTTGATGTTTGCTGTTTTATGTGTAGCACACAGATCCCTGGCCTTACCTCCTCAAGGCGGGACACACCGTACCACAATGCCCAGGTTCCTCCTTGAATAAGAGGGTGAGCGGTGTTCAGAAATTGTTGGGTCCCGCAGCGAGTTACCTTCCCTCAGTTGGATCTCACCCCTAGAGTGTAGGGAAGAGTCTGTTGTAGGTACACCAATAAGGCCAATGTCCAGACAAGGTTAAACCTTAATGAAGGAAGGTTTATTTTCTTTATACTGACAACTGGATAGGGAAGTTGGAGTTGAAGAATAAAAGAAACAGGGAGGCAGGTTCAGGCACTTAGTATCACCACTCAATCCCGAGTGGGCTCTGCTCACCCGGATATTCCCCTCTCACGGTACTAGCAGCCGGAGCGATGCACAAACTTTACTTCTCTTAATTTTCCCTTGGAGATACGATCGGGAGATTCTCTGCCACAGAATCTCTGAGCCCCGAACCTCTCAGTGCTTGTAATTAACCACTTCCATACTGGGCACTTATACACCTTCCTGCCCAGACCAATTTTCAGCTTTCTGCGCTGTTGCACTTTGAATGACACTGCTACACTGTACCCAAACTAAATTTTTATCATTTTGTTCCCACAAATAGAGCTTTCTTTTGGTGGTATTTGATCACCTCTGCGATTTTTATTTTCTGCTAAAAAATAAAAAAAAGACCGAAAATGTTGAAAAAAAAAAGTTTTTGGGTTTCAGTTTCAAAACTTTGTAAATAAGTTTGTTTTTTCCTTCACTGATGGGCACTGATGGGGCTGCACTGACGGGCACGGATAAGGCGGCACGGATGGGCACAGATGAGGTGGCACGGATGGGCAACGATCGGCGGTACGGATGGGCAACGATCGGCGGCACAGATAGGCGGCACGGGTGGGCACAGATAGGCGGCATGGGTGGGCACAGATAGGCAGCAGGGGTGGGCACAGATAGGCGGCACGAGTGGGCACAGATAGGTGGCACGGGTGGGCACTGATGGGCATGGATAGGCAGCATGGATGGGCACTGATAGGTGGCACGGATGGGCATGGATGGGCACTGATAGGTGGCATGGATGGGCACTGATAGGTGGCACTGTACTGTACTAATGGATGCCAATCAGTGCCAAACAATAATGCCTGCCAATCAGTGGTGCCCATTGTGGGCACTGATTGGCATCCATTGTGGCACTGATTGGCATCCATTTGGCATTGGCATCCATTATTCCTGGTGGTCTAGGGTGGCATACCTTATGGTGGGCTTCCCTGGTGGTCTAGTGGCATCCCTGGTGGTCCAGTGGGCATCCTCGGGGGGGCTGTGCTGATAATGGATCAGCACAAACCCCCCCTGTCAGAGGAGCAGCCGATAGGCTCTCCTCTACTCGCGTCTGACAGACGCGAGTGAGGAAAAGCCGATGACCGGCTTTTCCTGTTTACATCGTGATCAGCCGTGATTGCACACGGATGATCACGTGGTAAAGAGTCTCCGTCGGAGACTCTTTACCTAGATCGGTGTTGCGGGGTGTCAGACTGACACCCCGCAGCAACGATCGCCGCGATGCGCGCCCCCGGGGGCACGCAGCGGCTCAAAATCCTGAGGACGTCATATGACGTCCAGTCAGGATTTTGAAACAACTTTGCCACCGTCAATCCTCTATAGGGCGGGCGGCAAGTGGTTAAAGTACAGGTGCAAGTTGCTGCACATTACAAGGCTTCAGATGATTAGTGAAATCCCTCCAGAAGTTTACCGGCCTCTCTTTCACTGTGAAACTCTCACCGGTCCCTCAGAAAAGGTCCTCCCCCAGTCTCTTCTTCTTAGAGCGGGTCCCCTCTCCCGGGGCACCCTGGGATTCCTCCTCTTAGAGCTGAGCCCCAGCTAAAGGTGCTGGGCCCAATGGCGAAGTTGCAGCCCCAGGCTAAAGGTGCCTGGGACCGATGCATACGCGCACCCCTGGCCTGGAGGGCCAGGTCACGCGACCCGAACTCCGGAGCCCCGGAACTCTGGAACAACCACCCCACTCCAGGCGGCGTCTGCCCCTTATGTATCCTCTCCCGGCATGCACAACAGGTTGACCACGCCCACTGTACTACTGCTGAGAGAGGACACCCTAAGGCACAGCACTGTTACTAGTGGTTCAACCCTGACCTGTCATGGCAGTGCCACCTACAGGCCACAGGGAACTGCACACCAGTACAACACCTGAAACCAGAAATAACCAAACCTATCAATAAAAGCGGTCTGAGTCTGGCTACTAGCTCAGACCAACCCCTAAATTTAGGCACACAGCACCCCTCAAAGTAGAGGGGCGCTACATATGAAATGGGGTATCAGATGGAGATTGAGAGCTTAAAATTACAAACTTTAGAATGCATTGTTGGGTTCTTACAGCAGACCCCAAAAGGGAATAAAGATCCAGGGAAACGATTGTCACATAATAATCTCAAATTGCAATTACAGAAAGCAGTAGTTAGCATGTCTGTGGGGTAGACAGCCCTAGTAGGACAGCAGTCCAGCCCCGCTGCCAGCAGCATGTAAAAGTCCATTAGAGGCTGAAGGTTGCTGTTGCTGGATAGGGGTGAATGGGGTACTGAGTGACACTAATATTTAGAGCTGTAGGTATGCCATTTTTGTTGTCTGGAGTTCAGCTTTAAGACCCTGCAAGTGCAGAAAAATAACTGTTGCTCTGTCAGAAATCTCCTGCTGTGGGCTAACAGCTAACGGCTATATTTTTATGGACTGATTGGTGTCAGGTTTGCCCAACTATATTTTTTAAAGTACTGAAAACTCACCCCTATATTATTCTCCATAACATAGACACTATTTATTCTGACATTCAAGATCAGATCTAGGAGGGATAATTAGACCCTTTCAGGTTGCTAAACCTGTCACCGGTTTAGAAGATTCCTTAAATGAGACAACAATAGAAAGCATAACTACAATACACCACCCCGCCTATTTTACAGAGATGAGGTGAGGTGCAGATGTTTGATGTCCAAACAATGAGAGCAGCCTAACGTACTGTATATATGGAGGTTTCTCCATCATAAATACTGTAGCACCCTCAGTGTTACTAGGTGAGGTAAATTTAGTTTGGCTCCTCTGTAGGCAGAGGAACCAGGGTTATTTTGTGTTCTGACTGTGCAGTGCTTCAAGGGCTGTGGCTCTGTTGCCTCCCCTGGCTTTGAGAACTCACTGGGTAGTTCTAGAACCTACAGGTTGAGGAACAGAGGCTGCAGCCTGAATATTTATGGAGTTCCCACCACTCCCTGGAGAGGCAAGGCCCAGAAGGCGGGGGATCAACCCATAAATACTCAGGAGCCTGGCAGTCTGGGAGCAGAGTCCAGCATCCAGTTGTTTGAAGGGGAACCCTGTGCTGGGGGGCTCTGCCCCTGCGGCAGAAGTAAGGCCAGGAGAGAAAGAGAGAGAGAGGGAAGGAGAGAGACAGAGAAGCTGGAAGCTTCACACCTTTGGCCAGTCTCAGCTAGGCTGAAGCAATCCTAGAACACAGGACTCAGCATGTGCAGCAGTGTGCCAGTGCAGCAGCTACCTGGATCCAAGGAGCCTCTTAAAGGGACTGTGTCACTACTTTACCTTTCTTTTTTTTTATAATCAAATTTTTTTATTTTATTATAAGCTTCAACATTTCCTTTCAGCATTGTACATTTATATAAGACATAACATTGCAGAAAAGAACTAGATACAAAATTGTCTTATCAAAAAATGTATCAGTTATATTAACTACCCCCCCCCCAAGAGAAAGAGGAAGAAGAAAAAAAAAAAAGATACATGAAGAAATAAGATAAGATAATTCCCTCTCCCCCTCCATTCCCCCTCTCCCCTCCATCCCCGGCTGCGGTGGATTAAGTCTGTTCTGTCCCCACTCACTTCATTCCTTCTACTTAAGTCATGTGTTCTCCTACTGTGTTCTTATTTATCACTTATCCCGTACCCCCTCCCACTTCCAAAGAGGCCTCTACTGGCCCTAGTGCCTATTCTTTATGTGGGAAAAAAAAACGACTTTACCTTTCAACATGTCTAAGGCTACAGAGAGGACAGTGAGGTGCAATACTTTACATGACTGGGACCAGAGGAAAACTTAGAGCCAGCTCAAAGCAGACCGAAGCATCCCCACAATTCACTAGCTTGGGATAGTATTAGCCAGGTTCCTTGTAATTTCCACCAGGAGCTGCACCTGCAACTTAAGTTAGGAATCTTTATGTTGCTGTATTAGTTGCACCACTACTCTCACTTGTGGGAGATAGTTTATAGCAGGAAGTGACATTAGCAAGTCCTCAAGCGTTTGCCTAAAGTTCTTCAGTTCTCGGTATCCCATGTAACCCTTTTCCCTATCCAAGTTCATCCCTTAAATAAACAAAAAAAAAAAAAAAAAATCCCTGGACTGATTAATGAGCCTGTAAGGAGATTGTGGACAATCCTGCTGCCTGACTGTGTGGGGGAAAAGCCCACAATCCAGCTGCTCCTGCGGGGGTAGCGCTACAATAAAATGTGGTAAGTTATCATTGTCACTCTAGGACAGAAAGTGTGTAAATGTTGAACTAATTGTTCTTGAAGTTATATATTCTTTAAAATGAACCAGTTCTTTGTCCAAGTGCAAAGCAACATGTAATCAGGGGTTAGTTTCCCTTTTAGGGAGCCCCCGCCCATAGATGTATAACGTGGGGTAGGCTAGCTTATCCCTATATATGATAGGGCTGGGTAAGCTGGAAGGGTGTTTGATGGAAAGTAGGGGCCTGCAGACAGCCATCATGTAGTTTGCAGACTTGTGCTTCAAAGAGAAAGGAAGGGCCCATCCCAGGGAACCCACAACTGAGCAAGAGGTGGTTTGCACCTTGTGGTTAAATCTGAACTCTACAAAAGCAGTGGCTGATGTAATATTTTGCAGGAGAGAACTTTGCATACTGTTCATGTTTACAGTAAAACGTTAAAAAGGCTGGTCATGTGGACAATATTTTTTTTTTCTTGAGGAGGACCGGGAGCATAATTCCTGTTATAGAAGGATGATGGGAGGTGCCCTAGACCAGCATGACAATTTCTAGCGGCAAATGAGGGGCCTGCCAGCAAACAGATTTCCTTTAATGGCAGCCCCACTAGCAGCATATCACTAGCAGCTGTGGAGCGCAGCACCTACTTTTAGGGCTCATTCATACCAGATTCTTTGGGGTTATCCTGGCAGCTACAGTATTTTCCGAGCAGCCCCAATTAATAGTCAAGGCACAGTCTTGCTGTGATTTGCACTGAAAAAGTACTGCTTGCAGTAATTTTTTTTAGTGTAGTGGGTTGCAACGTTGCAATGCTGCTGCAGTGACTATAACTATTTAAATGTCACTCATGACATTTAATAATGGAAACAGTGCAATGTTCCATGATTGGTGCATTGGCACTGTCTTCTAGCACACACCATCAGTTTGCTGGAGTGAACAGGCTCTTACTGCTCTCCCCTACTGTTCCATTAAGCCACCATAAGTGAATACAAAATCCTTGCACTTCTGGGTATAGTGAAGCAAGTGACTCACTCCTCTTCCTCCCTGTGGCAGCCCTGGTGCTTGCCAATTGCCCACTCAAGCACCCCTAAATGTCACACGGGGGCAGGAATTTAGTCCTGAGCTCCAAATTAAACTCTTTTGGATCGCCCGCGACCCACCCACATTGTGCTGGGGATGGGTGCTCCTACAGGCACAGCGGCATACCTCTACGTCACTGGACTCTTCCAGGTACAGGGTCCACATGCAAAGCCCATCCCTACCTGCCGACTCCCAGGAGCCCCTTACAGGGAAAAGGAATAAAGAGATTTTTAGTAAAAATCAGCACATAACACAAACATTACAATTGTTAGGCACACACTTAACCCTTTGATTACCCTGAAATGCTAACCCCTTTCCAGCCAGTATCATTAGTACAGTGACAGTGTATAGCATTATCACACACGGTATCAGTGTCACTGGTGATGTCCGTTTCAGTTAGTCAATTTCCACCCAGTGTCAATTAGCATCAGATTGTTCGCCACACTATCTTCACTGTCCCACTATAGGTTGCTGATTACTGCCATTACTAGTATAAAAAAAGTAATAAAAATTCCAGTATATATACCATAGTTTGTAGGCGCTATAACTTTCATGCAAACTAATCAATATAAACCCATTTGGATTTTTTTTGTTTACCAAAGGAAATGTAGTAGAATACATTTTGGCCTAAATTTTATGAAAAAGTTTTTTGATTTTTTTTTATTGGATATGTTTTACAGCACAAAGTTAAAAATGTTTATTTTTTTTCATTTTTATATAAAAAAATCCAGTGGTAATCAAATACTACCAAAAGAAAGCTCTTTTTCTGTGAAACAAAATGCTATCAATTTTGTTTAGGTACAGCGTTGCATAACCACACAATTACTAGTTAAAGTAGGGCAGTGCTAAATAGCAAAAAATGGCCTGGTTATGAAGGGGTAAAACCTTCCAGAGTTGAAGTGGTTAAAGTGGTTGTAAACTCACTTTGTAAACAAACACCTACAGGTAAGCCTAGATTAAGGCTTACCTGTAGGTGCATGAAATATCTCCTTAACCTACACGGTTAAGGAGATATTTGCATTTAAAACCGGCGCCGCTGACGTCACGCGCATGCGCACTAGCGGGCCGGCTTAGTAGCCGGATTTCTGAATGGAGTTAGCCGGCCCGTGCGCGCATGAGTGTGACGTCATCGTCGCTCCGTGGCCAATCACAGCGCCGGAGTGGCGATACACGGAAGGCAGAGGGGAGCGAGATGGCGGTGGCGATGGAGGTGTCCGAGCACCGCTTTGGGGGCTTTGATTTTAGGTAAGTGATTCATAATGAGTTAGTATGCTATGCATACTAGCTCATTATGTCTTTATTTTGCAGGTTGTATAAAATAAAAAAAAAGGCCAGGGGGGTTTACAATCACTTTAAGACTCTCACTGCTATCCCTCTTTGTAAGTGTATAAGTGTATGTGCAGCTGGTGGGGCCAGCATTAAAGGGAGGCCCGGAATGAAGAGACAGAAAAGAAAAATAATGGAGGGTCGTGCATGACTAGGTGGAGAGGACAGACATGAAGGGGTTAACAGAAATGTGAAGAAGGGAGAGGGAGGAGACTGAGTTGTTCTTTTAATGAGATGGGAGGAGCGCTTTAAATAACAGGGGGCGGGTACGTCCGGGATCATTTTGTGTGGGGACAGATAGGGAGAGGAAGTTTTGCACTTCTCTCCAGGATTTAAAATGGCGTCCGTGGATATTTGGCTAGCACGGCTGAGGGCGGCTGTGGCTTCTAATGGGCCTGACTGGCTGGAGGCTCAGTTAGGTCCGCTTTTAGGGGAACAAGCGGGGGGGTCGGGGGACAGCGGCAGAGTTCCGGAGCACGCTGGAGCGTTTTTCACCGCCGGGTCGGTCACGCCACCCCCAGAGCCTACAAATTGACTCGCCGCCCCCCCCCCAGCTAAGTGTGCTACTGCTGTGGAGGGAGCTGGGCGGTGTATTCAGGGACAGCGCAGTGCAGGGGGCGGGGCTACGGACGCAATGGCGCCCGTCCCTCGCCCTCGAGGCAGAGGACAGCGATGACTTCGATCCCCGAAGGGGGGGATTCGGCGGTGGAGAAGCAGTGCCACGTCCGCGGGGCCTCTACCAGACAAGGCTGGCGGTGTTCCGGTCGGAGTTGGGCTGAGTGAGAGGCAGGACGGCGGGGAGAGCAGTGCACGGCCTTCCAGGGGCTCATCCAGAGAGCGCAGGCGCAGCGGTGAGGTGACTGGTGGGTCACGTGGGAGAGACGTCCGGTCCGCGCAGAGGGGTCCCTCGGCCCCTGGGCGGGCCTCGCCTGGGGGGCTCATCGCATCCATGCCACCAGCCCAGGAGTCCAGGTCCGAAGGGGAGCTGTCCGGATCGGAAGGGGAGGATCGGATGGACATCGACGCATCAAGGGAGTCGAGAGCAGCGGCTGTGGGGGTCGTGCCCAGTCAGCCCGGTAAGTCAAACGCTATTGTCTCTGCTACTGACTTTAATGCTGCATTAGGTACATTGTTAAGGGTTGGGGTTGGGGGGTTTGGTACCGTGGGGGGTCCTTGCAAGTGATGGGGGTCCTGTGCCGCCTGTGGCAAGGGGGGGCGAGCGGTTCGCCTGCTCCTCCCAGGACAGGGGGTGCGTTGTTAGGGTTACTTGGGGGGTTGCAGGATCTTTTGCAGAAGTTCTCGGGGGCGCAGGTGGGTTCTCCGCAGGTTACTCCTTGGGTCGGGGTCCCGGCGGGGGTTTCTGACGGGGGGTAGTTCGGGGGCCCCTGCAGGGATGTCATCTGACCCTTTGGTGGCGGTGCAGGTGAGTACGGCAGGGGGGGCCAAGGCGGTGGAGCCGGCTGCGAAGACCCGAGAGGATGTGGTACGTATTGCTGACATGGCCAGGTGTGAGGAGTATGTGTGCTTTGAGGGTCCTTTAGGGGCTCACCTAAAACAGGAGGTACGGGACAAGATCGGCAAGGGTGAGTATGTGGAGATCTTTTCTTTGCTGCCGCTGGAAAAGTTTAATTTGTATAGGGTGAAAAATCCCCGAAAACTGCTCTTCCTTGTTCTGTTACATGGACGCGATCGGGGAGGCTCATAGGGTGTATGGCGGAACTGCTTGGCTGCGGTATGACGAGCAGTTTTGGCAGCGGATGGCGGTCCGTCCTGCTCTGAGGTGGGACCACAAGGACATAAGCCTCTGGATGCGCCTTATGTCCTCGGCGAGGACGCCTAGCCAGTTTCTTCAGGGGGGGGTCGGGGGGACGAGTACCTCAGGGCCACCGACCGGAAAAAAATGGGGGGTGTGCTGGCAGTACAACGAGGGATCCTGCAAGTTTGGGGGATCCTGTCGTTTTAAGCACGAATGCTCAGGGTGCGGGGGTAATCACCCCGTCCCGTTGTTTTAAGAAAGGAAAGCGTGCCGGTGACGCTGCTCACGCCGGTGAGGGAGGAAAGGATGCGTTTTTTTCTAAGTAGGTACCTGGACAGGGTGGCTGCGGAGTTATTGACCGGGGGTTTTTCGGAGGGTTTTAGGATACCGTGCTCTCTTGAGGTGGTGCCTCCGGTGGCGCGGAATTTGAGGTCGGCGTTGGCTAACCCCGGGGTGGTTTCGGAGAAATTGGCGAAGGAGGTGGCTTTGGGCCGCATGGGGGGGCCATTTCGGGAGAGACCTTTCGGTCGCCTGGTGGTGTCTCTGCTAGGGGTGGTGCCTAAGAAGGAACCAAATAAGTTTTGGCTTATCCACCACCTGTCTTTCCCAAAAGGGGGGTCAGTCAATGACGCCATTGATCCTGAGGCGTGTACGGTGTCGTACACGTCTTTCGATGCAGCTGTGGGTTGGGTCAGGAAGTATGGGCGCAGTGCACTCATGGTCAAGGCTGATATTGAGTCTGCTTTTCGTCTTCTGCCGGTACACCCAGACAGCTTTTGGCTGTTGGGGTGCTGCTGGGGGGGGGGCGTTTTACGTGGATCAGTATTTGCCTATGGGATGGTCCATCTCTTGCGCCATGTTCGAAACATATTCAGCTCCTTTTTGGAATGGGTGGTACGGGACGTGTCCGGTGTGGATTCTGTTATCCATTACCTGGACGATTTCTTGTTTGTGGGCCCCCCTTCCTCCAAGGTGTGTGCGATTTTATTGGCTACTTTGCAGCACGTGGCAGGAAGGTTTGGGGTCCCATTGGCGGCGGAGAAGACGGAGGGTCCCAGAACGAAGCTAAGTTTTTTTGGGGATCGTGATTGATTCTGAGGCCATGGAGTGTAGATTGCCCCCAGAAAAGGTGGAGGCCCTTAGGGAGGAGTTTAGGGAGACAATGGGGATGAAGAAGGTGCAACTGCGTGGACTGCAATCCTTACTGGGTAAGTTAAATTTTGCGTGCAGGATTATTCCCATGGGGCGGGTTTTTTGTCGGCGGCTGTCGGCTGCTACGGCCGGGGTGCGTGCCCCTTCGCACTTCATTCGGCTTCAGGCGGAACATAGGGAGGATTTGAAGGTGTGGCACTCGTTCTTGGAAACCTACAATGGGCGTTTGTTGTGGATGGGTTGCCCGGTGAGCAACTTCGATTTGGAGTTGGTCACTGATGCTGCTATGGAGCCTTTTTCCGGGGGCGGTGGAGTGCCGAGGCGTGGCCCAAGTCCTGGGTGGAAGCGGGATTTGTGTGAACCTGGTGTTGCTGGAATTGTTTCCAGTGGTCTTGGCTATGGAACTGTGGGGGGCGCAGTGTAAAGACCTGAAGATTAGATTGAACTGTGACAACATGGGAGTGGTGGAAGTCATCAATCGGACTACCGCTTCTTCAAAGCCGGTGATACGGTTGCTGCGCCATTTGGTCCTGCGTTGTTTGCAGTTGAATATTTTCCTTTATGCGGTACATATCCCCGGGGTTGAGAACACTCTGGCTGATTCACTGTCTCGGTTTCAGTGGGACCGTTTCAGGGAACTGGTGCCGGCGGCGGAGAGGGATGGGACACCTTGCCCGGGTTGGCTCTGGGAGGTTGCCTTGGAGCCACGGCAGGCTGGATCTGGAGGTCGGTAAGTGGACCGACGTGGGGTGCGTATACCAAAATCTGGAGTGAGTGGGCCGCATTCATATGGCTTGCGGACGCAGGGCTGGACGTGGCCCGGACCAGATTGCTGGTGGTTTATTTTGTAACCAGGCACATGGAAGCCGGAGGTTCGGTCTCGGGGATTGAGAAGAAACTGGCAGGATTGGCATTTCTTTTTAAACTTCAGGGAGTGCCGGATTTCACTAAAGACTTTTGGGTGAAACAGGCACTAAAAGGTTATCCGAAGGATCACCCGCATAGGGACACACGGCGGCCGGTTTCCTTTGCCATTTTGCAGGTGCTTTGCGAGGGGTTGGCCAATGTGTGTTCCTCTGTGTATGAGGTTAAGCTGTTCTCTGCGGCTTTTTCTGTCGCATTTTTTGGTGCTTTTAGGGTGGGGGAGCTGGTGTGCCCATCAAAAAGGAGGGCTGTGGGGACTGATGGTTCAGGACGTGGTTGCTGGGGACGATAGGGTGAGATTGAAGTTGAGGAGGTCAAAGACAGATCAAAGGGGGAAAGGTGTGGTGGTGCAATTGTTTGCCCTGCCCGGGTCTCTGGTTTGTCCAGTGAGGGTCCTGAGGGAGTTTTTGAAAGTCAGGCCAACTGGGGGGGGGGCATTTTTGGTTCATGGGGATGGCGGGGTACGACTGCACGCTATTTGCTTCACATTCTTTCCGCATCGGGGCAGCTACGGAGGATGTACGTCGGCAAAATGGCACGGCTGGGCACAAGGGCGTACAGGTACGTCCCCTTTAAGAGCCCAGCCGTGGGTTGCGAGCGTGCCGCCAGTGGCGTGCTCGCAACCCGGTCCTCTTCTCCGTGACCGTCCCCGCGGGAACAGCGGACCCGATCGCCGCTGGTGTCCCGCGATCGGGTCACAGAGAGGAAGAACGGGGAGAGGTAAGTGTAAACAAACCTCTCCCAGTGCTTCCTAGTGTGACAGACACTGATCGTCTGTTCCCTGTAATAGGGAACGACGATCAGTGACGTCACACGCTAAGCCACACCCCCACAGTAAGAAACACACATCAGGGCACACTTAACCCCTACAGCGCCCCTCCTGGTTAACCACTTCACTGCCAGTGTTATTTTTACAGTAATCAGTGCATTTTTATAGCACTGTTCGCTGTAAAAATTACAATGGTCCCAAAATACTGTCAAAAGTGTCCGATGTATCCGCCATAATGTCGCAGTCACGATAAAAATCGCTGATCGCCGCCATAACTAGTAAAAAAATAAAAAATAAAAAAATGCCATAAAACTATCCCCTATTTGGTAGAAGCTATAAATTTTGCGCAAACCAATAATAAATGCTTATTGCGATTTTTTTTAACCAAAAATATGTAGAAAAATACGTATCGGCCTAAACTGAGGAAAAAAAACATATTTTTATATATTTTTTGGGGATATTTATTATAGCAAAAAGTAAAAAATATTGAATTTTTTTCAAAATTGTCGCTCTATTTTTGTTTATAGCGCAAAAACTAAAAAACGCAAAGGTGATCAAATACCACCAAAAGAAAGCTCTATTTGTGGGGAAAAAAGGACGCCAATTTTGTTTGGGAGCCACGTCGCACGACCGCGCAATTGTCAGTTAAATCAACGCAGTGCCAAATCGCAAAAAGGGGCCAGGTCTTTAAGCTGCATAATGGTCAGGAGCTTAAGTGGTTAAAGGCTTAGTTTACCTTTTGAGAAAAGGTGAACTAACACCGTACCCCCTCAGTCCCTGCCATACTTACCATGGGTGATGACCTGTCAGTGCCCACGCAGCTGGTGCCATGGTCTGGGAATTTCAAATCCCTACTATTTTCCCTATTTTGCCACACTTCTGGGAAGAATCGTAACAAGGCTCTCAGCTCTTTGCTGGTGTTGACTTCTCAGAATCGCTCTGAGATGTCCTGCAAAAAAGAGGGAGAAGAGCAGGAATTTCAAATCCCTGGACCGCTGTACTGGCTGTGTGGGCACTGACTGTTCGTCACCCATGGAGGTACTGTAAGTACAGCGGGGAATCGGGGAGGAGGGGATGGGAAGCACGTATGGTGTTTTTTATTTTATTTAATTTTTTTATTTTTTCAAAAGGTGAACTTACACTTCAAATGTCATCATGTAAATAAGTCCACAGCAAGCCAATGAAAATGTGAAGGTGACAAAATGTAATTTATAAAAACATGTGAAAAACCTTTTTAATGCTAGCACCATTTAGTTTTCCTTTAAGATTGTAAAGTACACAACAGCACACACCGCTGTCATTGATTTAAATCCAGTTTGTGATTATTAGATTGCATTTCTTCCCTGTTACAGATGATGCACAGCCCTGCCATGCACAAAAAGGAACATAACTCACTCCAAGTGAATATCACAGATTCCCTACAAATTCTTAGAGTACTCTAAATAATAATTTATCTCATAGAGCGCTGTGCCACTGGGATCAAAATCATTTCATATAACTAAAATAAAGAAAACATTGCAGTTGATTAAGGAGACAGAAAAAAATATAAGATGAATAGAATTGATATTTAAATTGATGACATTGAGCTTTTATTTCCTGAAATCACAAAGAAATAAACCCAAAGAATTTTTGAGAGGTAGAAGGAGAGCGTTTTCTATGCATACACTTTTTTTTCCAGCAGATAATATCACTAAATGCTATCAGGTTGAGTTACTAAAGGCAAATGGACCATTTACTTTGCAAGGGACTTATTATCCCCAGAGCTTAGTGAATAAGGTGAAGCTCTGCTGACTTTCATTATCCAATCATGTGCAAGCAAGAATACTGCTTATTTTTGTTCTTGTATGTGATTGGGTATTCTTTGCAATGTGAAGTTATTCGCTAAGCTGTGGGGAACATTCCCTTGCAAAGTGCAACTTCCAAACCAACGTAGCTTTATTGTAAAAAAGATTTTGGAACAAGCACTACAAGTCACAGCAACTGAAACCAAGACAGTTGACGCGTTTCACACTACACTAGTGTTTACTCATTAGTCATCTGTCTTGGTTTCCCTTGCTGTGACTTGTAGTGCTTGTTCCAAAATCTTTTTTACAATAAAGTTACGTTGGTTTGGAGTGCGGCTGTCCTACACATCTTTGTTCTAATTGCTACGTGCATTGCCGTCACCCACGGTTCCTGAGAGAAAGAACATAGCCAAGTAAGACCTGACTGGAGTGGCAATTTCTTTGTTTCTAAAGTGCAACTTCCCTTGCAAAGCGAACAACCTATTTGCCTTTAGTAAATCAACCCCATTGTGTTGTGGCATCACTCTTCTGTGTACTGGTTCTTGCTTGTGCATTGCTAATGTTGAGGATGGCTTCAATCAGCCTACAGGCTGGTGGTTATGGTCTTGTTCCTCTCAGCTCCTACAACCTTGTAGAGAGTTAAATTGATATTAAATTCCATATTTTTTTAAATTAAAGCAGAAGTAAAGGCAGAGACACTTACCTCTGCACCGACGATCCAACTCCCTTGAGGTCCCTCACCAGTGCTGGCATCTTCTCTTGCATCTTCTCCCCAGCCTCTTCTGGCTGCTGGTCTATAGCCAGTCTTTGGCATGTGTGGGAGTCATTCAACTCTGCATTTGGGCACCGTGCTGGAAATGTGAACTGGGTGGCACATGCACAATCTGTAGAGGATTGCGAATAGGCAGGTCACTTTATTTTATTGCAGAAGAAACATTGCATGTCTTTTCTACAATAAAGAGCCTTGACTTCCATTGTAATGCATACAATGCATCAAATTGACGATTGTTTTCAACCACAGTGACAAAAACAATTGAAGGAGCAGGATGTAAAAGTTTTCACAAATGAATAGCTAACAAAGTATGTGTTTTTTTGTTCTGAAAATTAATTAATTTCAATATTGAATGTTAAAAGCAAACAACATTTTGAACTGCTTTCGAACAACATTCCTGACGTTTCTGATGGCATGTTCTGGTGAGATTTTGGGTATGAATGTTCATACAAAAGTTAACCAGTGTATAGCCAGCTTTAGGGTGGCTCTTTGACTTGCAGGGTCCCGCTGGAACAACCCTTATGTGCACATTCACAGCATGGCTGTCTCTCCTCCATTGATAGGAATTGAACTATAGCTTCCTGCAGTGAAAAGGGCTCTATGAATGAAGGACGGGCATATTCATAGAGGTCCTTTAATTCATGTAAGCTTTAGTACAGTTTCTATGAATGAAAGGTAGGGGAGGGTGGGCATAGTTGGTATTGTTGATAAGTACCTAAGATGGGTCAAGCTTCTTGTGCTAACCCACGCAGTACCAAGAGATTACCACTGCAATTGGTAATTGGTCAGAGAGGAATACGGATTAAGACTGCACATTTATTAATTGGTTATCCACATTTAAAAAACACATTTAATTACACAAAGGTGCCAGGGTCTCCTCAGCACTAATAAAATTAGACACTAGTCTAAAGAAGACAGATGGCCACCACAACCAGACATACTTCTCACAGACAATCACCTACAGGGGCCGGCCATAGAACTGAAGCATGTGAATAGATGTCATGGAACTGTAGTAATTTTGATAAAGCAACAGACTAAAACCTGTAATGAAAAAATGCAGTTCCAATACCCGTGGGTATAGCGTTCATAGAAATGTTTCCACAGAAGCAGGGTGGATTAAATGCAGCAGTTCAATAATGGATATCAGTGAGATTATCGCTATAATGCAATGCTGATTTAAACAACAACAACGGCAAGATCTTGTGGGTTAGCTCTTTAAGATAGACCGGGTAGCAGTAACAGCATGGGCACCTAGTAGCAAAACACACCATAGGTCGGTGCAGCTAGTGGCCACATACACGTCCCGATGTCACACTTTAGGGGGATTACTGCTCACCCATTTTTTGTCCGTTCAGACCATCTCACGGCTGTCCTCCATCCATGTATTCCGGGACTAGCGTTCGTTACGGTGCTGGCGCGTTAGCCGCTCATTCCTCCGGCCGGAGGATACGGCGGGCAGCGGTCAGATGGTTCCTGGGCGTGCAGCAGCCAGAGAACTTGGTTCCGGGGGGTATGAAGGTTCCTCCAAGGGGGAAGCAGATTAGTGGTGAGATGGTTCAGTGATGAACAGTCAGCATGCAGCGTAGCTTCCTTACTGTGTATCCGGGGCTGTGTCACTTAAAGAGGTAGGCGCGAAAAAATTAAAGTTCATAAAGTTGGGAAGAAAAACCCCCAATAGTGAGGAGTGAGTTGCTGGGAGGGTGGCTAGTGCTGCCTCACCGCTGATGTGCGTAATGCTTTCGCGTTTCGATCATTGCTGATCTTCATCGGAGCATACAAGTGTGGTCAAGATCTTTCCCTAAATACCCATAGTTAATTACATGCCGCTCAATACAGTTGGGTTAATTAAGGAGACAGATACAGCCAACACATAGACATTCAAAACAGACAGACTGACTAGATAAGTGATATTCCAACATTAAGGTAGCAAGATGCCAAAAAATAAGTAGAAAAATATATATATATATGCATATATATTGAGATATATATATATATATATACATCTGATCCGGGCCTCAGAGAATAATAATAATACTACAAGAAAAATAAAATAAAATAAGATAAGATGAAACAAAAGAATCAATCAAATCAAGGGATGCTAAACGTCCATGAAAAATCACATTTGAGAGTGTTTACACTGCTATGTCATGAAGGATGTTTTTTCCCCTGGCATATGAACTCACTTAACAGTTTAGGAGCTTAAATAGGGGCTCAATTGGTTGATATCTCTCAAACTTTTTAATTATATGTGATTAATCCTTTATGTATAGCAGCTGATTTGCCTGAACACATACCTTCCCGTGGCCTCTGAATAACAGCATACAATTTTTGATGGTAGCTGGATTATCCAGAGAGAAAACAAGCCCTCTCAATTTAAAGAACCTTTTTCAATCTTCTGTTTTGAACACCTATTTTTTTCCCCTCTCTTTCCCCTTTTTGGTTCCAGCAGCAGAGACCATAACTTGGTTATGGCATACCTTCTGGATAAGGAAATAGATTTGGAAATACAATCTGCCTTTTCAAGTGATCAATCTGCGCACTCTGAGGGAGATGAATCCTTTAAAAAATTCTTCAAGATACATAAGAAATTTACCATCAAATATTTGAATCATAAATGGGACATCTCCTCTCTTAAGTTGCATATTGATCACAAAATTATTCCAAGGAGTCTTAGAGAAAGGATTATTCCCACCGGTCACCTACATACCCCTCGCTTTCTGAAATTATGGAAAGAAACCTGCTTGGTTAGGGGTTTAGATACTTTACGTATGATACTGAACGAAGACAACTCCAACTAGATGAGATCAGAACAGAGATTGATAATAGTGTTAAACTATTAGAACCATTCAAATCAGACCCGAACTTTGACAAAAGTAATGAGCTTCTGAAAAAAGAAGTTGAAAGAACCCAAAAATAGTTCAAATTAAGCAAACAAGAAAAATTTTAACAAAACCTAGAAGATTGGGAAAGAGACGACGTCTTTGATCCAACAATTTCTAGAGGCAGGAGTAGATCCCGTAAGGGACGTGGCCCCATATCCAAAACCCCCTCAATCAACTATTTACTCCTCAGATAGTGAACCAGATTCACAGGAAAAATCTGTCATTTTTTTAGAGAAGGGTGGGGACCTATGGGGAACATCAAGGCCCCAGCAGAGGAACAAACAAACCAATTTTGAAGGCAAGAAAGGGCACAAAAACTCACAACCGAGACCACCTAAACGGACGAGACAGCGACAGACCATCGAGAGAGCTCAGACCCAGACGTCACTAAATCCCGAACCACCATCCTTATCTGAGAATTTGACAGTAGAGACCTGTAATAATCCTGATATGAAAGTTGTGAATTTATCAAATTTTCCCCTCAATGAGCATCATGTTTCCCTCCTACAAAAGTCTCGTTCTCGCCCAAATCGGCAATGAACGAATTTGAAGTCTACAAAGACATCAGCTTATTTCTTAGAAAGGTATATTTCAGATATTGGCACAATGAGAGACAGCAGGAAACAGCTGTGACTGAGTCTAATAAAGAAGAACGAGATGCTCTTAATGCACTAGTTTTCCTTTTACAAGAAAATACTGACTATGATTCGGATGAGGACACTCTATCCCCTGCAGCCGAGGGCCCGCGTAACTCCAACCTCCAAATGAAGTCATTGAAAATGCCCGCACTTTCAAAACATAAATGGATTCAGATGTTCCTGGAACAGGTACAAAAAGACCTGTCCAAGGTCAATTGGACGTGGAGAGGGATAGACAACATCTCTAAAGAGGAGAGAAAGGCCTGTAGGGAGCTGGAACTGGCCACTGATATTATAATCAAGGGTAGCGACAAAGGGGGAAACACTGTTTTGTTGCCCCAGGAAATGTATGAGGAGGAGGCTTTGCGCTAAAAAACGTGCATATCAAACAGATAGGAAGAAACTTCTCGCTAAAAGGAGTGCAGCGAACCGAGAACCATCCAAAACCCAAATGGCCCCAATCAGGATAATACCAAAATATGGTGAACAGTGGGAAAAAGTAAAATCTATTTTGACAAGCACTGGCACATATTATCAGATGCACCTATCCTTGGGAACATTGTAGGTGAACGTCCCCTCCTAACAGCCAGAAGATCCACTAACCTTGAGGACTGTTTGGTGCACTCGGAGTACAAGAGAACTACTAAATCTAATTGGTTTACAGACTTGCCCCCTCTAAAAGGCATGTTTGCATGCGGTAGATGCACTATGTGCAAGTTTATTGATAAAACTGATACTTTCCTCAGTTCTGATGGCACCAAACAATTCAAGATAAATAGTTTTATCAACTGTTCAACCACCCATGTAATCTACCTGCTTACCTGCCCATGCGGGCTGATATATGTGGGCAAGACTAAACGTCAACTAAAAATCAGTTTAAGTGAACACATTCAAAGCATCCTCAAAAAAGATGACGACCGCCCGTTATCTCTACATTTTCTCAAACACCACAATGGTATTCCTGATGGACTTACCTGTAAAGGTATCTACAGGCTTAACCTACCCCCAAGAAAAGGAGACTTCGATAGGATTCTCTACCGTAAAGAGAAAATGTGGATATATAATTTAGGTAGTCTCCAGTCACGCGGGTTAAACAATGAGTGCAACCTGTCGGTCTTTTTAGATCAATAGAATTCACTCATTGGCCATAACTGATAATCCCATGCCAGAATGATTGATAGTCTGGGTATTAGACTTGTGCACAACGGAAAAATTTGTTTAGTTTCGGTTAGTTTCTTATGCACAACGGAAAAATTTGTTTAGTTTCGGTTCGTTTCTTTTCGGTCCTGTTGATTCGTAATCATTCGTAATTTTGCTAGACGGGATTTTTCGTGTTCGGACTAATTCCTACTTTCGTAACTTTTTTGGGGTTCGTTGATTCGTAATTTTCCGTGTCTCTCTCACAACGACGCTGCCTATTATGCCTAATGTGCTTCGAATGGATTTGTACTTTTCTAAATACATAGCGGTTATTTGTAACGATTCGAAATCTCGTATTTTACTTTGGTTTTTTACATGCGGTTATAGCCTCCGCCCCTGTACACCATTTTGAGAGGGTTCAGCACGGTGAGGGAGAAGCAGAGAGCAGAGCAGAGTGTTATTGTGCTTCGAATGGATTAGAAATCTCGTATTTTACTTTCGTTTTTTACATGCGGCTATAGCCTCCGCCCCTGTACACCATTTTGAGAGGGAGTTCAGCACGGTGAGGGAGAAGCAGAGAGCAGAGCAGAGTGAGTGTTATTGTGCTTCGTATGGATTCGTACATTCGTAACTTTTTTCATAACGAATTATGCCGAAGACATTCGGGCATTCGCTATTTTGCGGTATAATTTATTTCGGATTCGGTTTTATTTGTAATTGCTTTGTTCGGAAATTTGAATGCTTCCGAATGTCCGAAAGTTGCTAAATTCGGACGAATTTCGATTTGTTACGAAACGAATTGCACAAGCCTACTGGGTATCACCTCACCGATACTACTGTGTAGGGTGATCAGTTGATTTAGCATTACAGGACAGAATACATGTATTAGCTCACTTACTCAGAATAAGGGTTGTTGAGCTATTAGCACCACCTATCCATACCACTGCTGTCTGCTTTGAAAGATAACTGAAATACTTCTGATATCTGGTCACAGTAACATACCACCCTGAACTATCTATTGGACATTAGTAAATGGAGCTGACCATATTCACTTTTTCATACATTATGTGATCTACCCTGATATACATAAGAAACTCTGCCCCTGGACTCCTGCCTCCAATACTGTTTGAGAGATATCAACCAATTGAGCCCCTAGTTAAGCTCCTAAATAGTGATGAGCCGAACACCCCAGGGTTCGGTTCGCACCAAAACCCGCGAACGGACCGAAAGTTTGCACGAACGTTAGAACCTTATTAAATACAATGGATGCGAACGTTCGAAATCTAAAGTGCTAATTATAACGACTATTATGCATGTTATTGTCCTAAAAAGGGTTTGGGAACCTGGGTTCTGCACCAGGGGACATGTATCAATGCAAAAAGAAGTTTTAAAAACGGCCGTTTTTCGGGAGCAGTCATTTTAATGATGCATAAAGTGAAAAAAAAAAAAGTCAAATATTCCTTTAAATATCGTACCTGGGGGGTGTCTAAAGTATGCCTGTGAAGTGCCACGTGTTTCCCGTGTTTAGAACTGTCCCTGCACAAAATTACATTTCTAAAGGAAAAAAAGCCATTTAAAACTGCTTGCGGCTTTAATGTAATGTCTGGTCCCGGTAATATGGATGAAAATCTTTAAGAAAAATGGCATAGCAGGGGGCTATGTTAAACAGGGGCTGAAAAATTGGGCCTTAGCCACTGGTGGCGGCACCCAGAAACAAAAATGTTCTTCCAAGCTATCATCATCAATCGGATCATTGAGGAGGAGGAGGATAGTCAGTCAACATAACAGGACAGTCACTCAGCATCAGCATCAGTCTTGAAGGGATGTGACATTTGAAAATAAATTAGTCTGTTATATCAGCTTCAGGTGTTTGGTAGCTGGTGGTGATCCAAGACTGGTTCATCTTTATGAAGGTCAGTCGATCAACCGAGTCGGTGGACAGGCGCACCCTGTGATCCGTGACAAATCCTCCAGCAGAACTGAATGTGCGTTCTGAAAGAACGCTGGATGCAGGACAGGCCAGTAGCTCAATTGCATACGGTGCAAGCTCTGGCCAGTGATCCATCCTCAAGACCCAGTAAGCCAGAGGATTTTTGGTGGGGAAGGTGTCCAAGTCTGACCTTGCCCCTAGGTATTCCTGCACCATGTATATCAAACGCTGGCGATGGTTGCTGGAACCGATCATACCTTGGGGCTGCGGACTAAAGAATTGTCTGAACGCATCGGTCAGACGGCCACCTTCCCCACCGCTCCTTCTTTGACTGACCGAAGCCTCAGCAACTCGTTGTCCAGGACCAGGAGTTTGTAACCTCCCAGTCTCTGGGAACGCATTGCACAGACCTTTCTGCAAGGCCTCCCAGAGTTGTCTCATCCTCTGCTCCCTCTTCGGCGGTAAGATAAGGTCCGCAACCTTACCCTTGTACCGTGGATCAAGGAGAGTGGCCAGCCAGTAATGGTCCCTCTCCTTGATCCGAAGAATACGAGGATCCTTCCGCAGACTTTGCAGGATCAGGGAGGCCATGTAGCGTAGGTTAGCTGAGGCATTCGGTCCGGAGTCCTCTGGGTCACTAAGGATGACATGATCCGCAGCCACCTCCTCCCAGCCACGTACAAGTCCACTGGTTTCTTGGGACTGTAAATCATCCCTTAAAGACTGCTGCTGATGATGCTGAGTGCCAGGCTCCACCTCCATGCTGACACAATCCTCCTCCTCCTCCTCCTCCTCCATCTCTTCCTGTGCGATGGGTGGGACAGAAGGAACACTGTCTGGGTAAAGGGGGCCTTGAGAGGCAAGGAAGTCCTCCTCTTCCTGCCTCTGTTCTGCCTCAAGTGCCGTGTCCATTATTCCACGCAGCGTATGTTCCAACAGGTGGACAAGAGGTACAGTGTCACTGATGCATGCACTGTCACTGTCCTCGTGGCCTCCTCAAATGGTGCCAGGACAGTGCATGCATCCCTGATCATGCCCCACTGGCGTGATGAAAAAAAACCGAGCTCCCCTGACCCTGTCCTGGTGCCGTAGTCGCACAGGTACTCATTGATGGCCCTCTGCTGCCTGTGCAGCCGCTGCAGCATGGCCAACGTTGAGTTCCACCTGGTGGGCATGTCACATATAAGGCGGTTCTTGGGCAGGTTCAACTCCTTTTGCAGCTCAGCCAGGCGAGCACTGGCATTATAAGATCTGCGGAAATGCACACAGACTTTCCTGGCCTGCCTCAGGACATCCTGTAAGCCCGGGTACCTGCCCAAGAACCGCTGCACCACCAGGTTAAGGACGTGAGCCACACAGGGCACATGGGTCAGTTGTCCCTGTCGGAGGGCGGAGAGGAGGTTGGTGCCATTGTCGCAAACCACCATTCCTGGCTTAAGCTGGCGTGGCGTCAACCACCTCTTGGCCTGCCCCTGCAGAGCAGACAGAACCTCTGCCCCAGTGTGACTCCTGTCCCCCAAACACACCAGCGCAAGCACGGCATGGCATCTTTTTGCCTGCGTACTTGCGTAGCCCCTTGAACGCCTACGGAGCACCGCTGGTTCCGAGGACAAAGCACAGGAAGAGGCCATGGAGGAAGAAGCAGAGAAGGGGTGGAGGAGAGAGGTGTGTCACAACCAGTAGTAGCATTTTGGAGGCGTGGCGGCGGAACACCCTCCAACACTACTGCACCTTGTCCTGCATCCTTCCCAGCTGCCAAAAGAGTGACCCAATGGGCCGTGAAAGAAAGGTAACGTCCCTGTCCATGCCTGCTGGACCATGAGTCAGCGGTAATATGCACCTTACCGCTGACCGCCCTGTCCAGCGAGGCCAAGACATTGCCTTCCACATGCCGGTAGAGAGCCGGAATCGCCTTCCGTGAGAAAAAGTGGCGTTTGGGAACCTGCCACTGAGGAATCGCACATTGCACAAACTCACGGAAGGGGGCTGAGTCTACCAACTGAAAAGGCAGCAGTTGAAGCGCTAGCAATTTAGCCAAGCTAGCATTCAACCGCTGGGCATGTGGATGGCTGGGAGTGAACTTCTTTCAACGGTCCAGCAGCTGGGGCAGGGAAATTTGCCTGATAGAATCGGATGTCGGTGTACTGCTAGCAGAGTGCCCGCAAGTACTTGGCTGTGACACACCTAATTCTACACCTTCATTCCTCTCAGTGCAGGTTTCAGAGAGGACTGAAGGTATAGTGGGGTTGGAGATCCCAGCTGATGCGGTGCAAGGAGAGGTCCGCTTTGTTCTTTGGTGTGGGTCTTTAAGGTAGGCTTGCCAACGAGCTTCATGGCAGGTCAACATATGTCTCGTCAAGCATGTGGTGCCCAAGCGGCTGATGTTTTGGCCACGTGATATACGCTTGAGACATATGTTGCAAACAGCAGCTGTGCGATCTGATACACTCGACTCAAAAAAGGCCCACACCAAATAACTTTTTGAATAACGGGCAGAGGCAGCGCCCTGCACAGGCGGAGCTCTGCGGTGTGATTCCGTCTGTGTGCTGCCCTTACGCTGGCCCCCTGAGGGCATCCTGCCTCGTTGGAGATGTGCCTCCTCCTCATCCTCTCTCCTATTAGGCACCCACGTGGAGTCAGTGACCTTATCATCCCCTCCCTCCTCATCACTGGAGCCAATCTGGCAGTATGCTGCAGCTGCTGGAACATGACTGCCAGATTGGTGTCCTTCTTGAGCATCCCCTCTCTCTGCTCTCACACTACTGCCTTCCTCTAGCTGGGTAGTATCATCAGACCCTTCGAAACGCTGGGCATCCTCCTGGAGCATGTACCCAACACTGTGCTCAAACAGTTCGGGGGACTCCTCAGGAGGACATGGTGGGTCTAGGGAAGGAGTGACTGATGATGACATTGATACCAGGGAAGAGGACACTTTGGCAGCTGCTTTGCCAGTACCCTGAGCCTGGGTGAGAGAGGATGAGGAGGATGAGGAGGGCTTGGTCATCCACTCTACCAAGTCTTCGGCATGATGCGGCTCAACACGTCCAGCTGCCGAAAAGAAGGACAAGCGTGTCCCATGGCCACGTGCTGATGGCGATGCACCGCGTCCACGACCAGCACTGTTGTCTCTAGACACAGAGCCTGCTTGCCCTCTTTTATTGGCTCCTGACTGTCTGCCTCTCCTTGTTTGCCTTCCAGACATTCTAATGGCCTGCAGGGAGATGGGAAACCAGCAATAAGGCCTAGCTTCAGTAGTACATTTTGCAGGAAGCACACTACACCCGCTGTAAGTGCTGCAGATGCCTGTTGGTGTAACACACCAGGAAAACACAGCAATACGGGCTAGCTTCAGGTGTATAATGTGCAGGAGGCACACTCCGCCCACTGTAAGTGCTGCAAATGCCTGTTAGTTTAACACACCAGGAAAACACAGCAATACGGGCTAGCTTCAGAAGTATATTTTGCAGGAATCACACTACGCCTGCTGTAAGTGCTGCAAATGCCTGTTGGTGTAACACACTAGGAAAACACAGCAATAAGGCCTAGCTTCAGGACTCAGTATATTTTGCAGGAATCACACTACGCCTGCTGTAAGTGCTGCAAATGCCTGTTGGTGTAACACACCAGGAAAACACAGCAATACGGGCTAGCTTCAGGTGTATAATGTGCAGGAGGCACACTCCGCCCGCTGTAAGTGCTGCAAATGCCTGTTAGTGTAACACACCAGGAAAACACAGCAATACGGGCTAGCTTCAGAAGTATATTTTGCAGGAATCACACTACGCCTACTGTAAGTGCTGCAAATGCCCGTTAGTGAAACACACCAGGAAAACACAGCAATAAGGGCTAGCTTCAGGTGTATACTGTGCAGGAGGCTTAGCAACAATGACACTGACACTGTCCCCTGCTTATCCTTCTCTCTCCCTGCACACAAGGTTTATCAAAGAATATGACACTGACACTCTCCCTGCCTATCCTTCTCTCTCCCTGCACACAAGGTTTATCAAAGAATATGACACTGACACTCTCCCTGCCTATCCTTCTCTCTCCCTGCACACAAGGTTTAGTAAAGAATATGACACTGACACTCTCCCTGCCTATCCTTCTCTCTCCCTGCACACAAGGTTTATCAAAGAATATGACACTGACACTCTCCCTGCCTATCCTTCCCTCTCCCTGCACACAAGGTTTAGCAAAGAATATGACACTGACACTCTCCCTTCCTATCCTTCTCTCTCCCTGCACACAAGAATAGCACAAAGAATATCAACACTGTCCCTGCCTATCCTTCTCTTTCCCTGCGCCGGAACACACTACACAAGGCCGCTGCGCTGGCGGCCTTTTATAGTGTGGGGCGTGTGCTAAATCCCCTGAGCTATAATTGGCCACAGGCAACCTGCCTGTGGTCAATTATGGCTCTCCTAGCTGCCGGCGCTGTGATTGGCCAAGCATGCGGGGTCACAGTGCATGCTTGGCCAATCACAGCGCCGGGATTGCACTGCGATGGCGCAGTGTATTGTGGGCCGTTCGCGTCACTCGATTTTTGGCGCGAACGGCCCAAATCGTTCGATGTTCGCCGACCGATCGAACAGCCGATGTTCGAGTCGAACGTATGTTCGACTCGAACACCGAGCTCATCCCTACTCCTAAACTGTTAAGTGAGTTCATATGCCAGGGGAAAAAACATCCTTCATGACATAGCAGTGTAAACACTCTCATTTGTGATTTTTCATGGAAGTTTAGCATCCCTTGATTTGATTGATTATTTTGTTTCATCTTATCTTATTTTATTTTATTTTTCTTGTAGTATTATTATTATTCTCTGAGGCCCGGATCGGATGTATATATATATATATATATATATATATATATATATATATCTATATATATGCATATATATATATATATATATATATATATTTTTTTTTCTACTTATTTTTTGGCATCTTGCTACCTTAATGTTGGAATATCACTTATCTAGTCAGTCTGTCTGTTTTGAATGTCTATGTGCTGGCTGTATCTGTCTCCTTATTTAACCCAGCTGTATTGAGCGGCATGTAATTAACTATGGGTATTTAGGGAAAGATCTTGACCACACTTGTATGCTCCGATGAAGATCAGCAATGATCAAAACGCGTAAGCATTACGCACATCAGCGGTGAGGCAACACTAGCCACCCTCCCAGCAACTCACTCCATCACTATTGGGGGTTTTTTCTTCCCAACTTTATGAACTTAAATTTTTTCGCGCCTACCTCTTTAAGTGGCACAGCCGCGGATACACAGTAAGGAAGCTACGCTGCATGCTGACTGTTCATCACTGAACCATCTCACCACTAATCTGCTTCCCCTTGGAGGAACCTTCGTACCCCCCGGAACCAAGTTTTCTGCTTGCTGCACGCCCAGGAACCACCTGACCGCTGCACGCCGTATCCTCCAGCCGGAGGAAAGAGCGGCTAACGCGCCAGCACAGCAACGAACGCTAGTCCCGGGATACATGGATGGAGGACAGCCGTGAGATGGTCTGAACGGACAACAAATGGGTGAGCAGTAATCCCCCTAAAGTGTGACATCGGGACGTGTATGTGGCCACTAGCTGCACCGACCTATGGTGTGTTTTGCTACTAGGTGCCCATGCTGTTACTGCTACCCGGTCTATCTTAAAGAGCTAACCCACTGTTAGACAAGCCGTTGTTGTTGCTTAAATCAGCATTGCATTATAGCGATAATCTCACTGATATCCATTATTGAACTGCTGCATTTAATCCACCCTGCTTCTGTGGAAACATTTCTATGAACGCTATACCCACGGGTATTGGAACTGCATTTTTTCATTACAGGTTTTAGTCTGTTGCTTTATCAAAATTACTACAGTTTCATGACATCTATTCACATGCTTCAGTTCTATGGCCGGCCCCTGTAGGTGATTGTGTGCGAGAAGTATGTCTGGTTGTGGTCAGTGGCGGATCCAGGGGGGGGCAACAGGGCATTTGCCCCCCCGAGACCATCTGTCACACTCGCTTGCTCTGTTTTTTTTTTTTTGTGCCTGATCTCCCGAAATTTGGGGACCCGGTACCGGCCGGCCGTAGGACCCCTTGGCCCCAAACTTGGCACACATGTAGCCCCATGTCTTCTATATAAGTGTGCAAAGTTTGGTGTCTGGGGGACTTACGGCCGTGGAGCACTGATTTTTTAAAACCGGGCACCCCTTCCATAGACTTCAATGTTAAACGGTAATTTCTCCAGTGATTTTGCGGACCCGGTACCGGCCGGTCGTAGGTCCTCTGGACCCCAAACTTGGCACACATGTAGCCCCATGTCTCCTCTATAAGTTTGAAAAGTTTGGTGTCTGGGAGAACCGATTTTTCAAAGCCGGGCACTCCTTCCATAGACTTCCATGTTAAACATCAGTCTAGTCATGGGCACAGTCAGGCATGGGCACAGTGAGGCAAAGTGAGGCAAGTATAAGCCTAGGACACCCTAGGCTTATACTTGAGTCAATACGTTTTCCCAGTTTTTTGGGGTAAAATTAGGCGCCTCGGCTTATATTCGGGTCGGCTTATACTCGAGTATATACAGTACTTGTTCTGCGGCTGCCGCTGCCTCTCTGAGTCTCTCTCTCAGTTTCTCACATCAGCCGATCAGCGGCGCTGAGAGAGAGACTCGTCTAATGTAGTTACGTGGCGCACTGACACGATACCAGGAGCGGAGGAGGAGGTGGGTGGAGCCTCTTCCCTGCACTCGCTGCTAACGCCTGGGCCGCTTGGCGTCTAGCAACGAGTGACGTCAGTGAGTCACGTCAGGCCGCTCTGTGGGCAGGTGCAATAGCGTGCGGCTCCACAGACGGGTAAGAAAGCAGGCGGCTCCGCTTGCGGCGCGGTTTGTTGTCGGGGGGCGGCGCGGTTCGTGGGCAGACCGTGCTGCTCAGTGTGTTGGCAGCGCAGGTGAGAGTGAGAGAGCAGGCTCAGTGTGGCAGCTGGCCAATCAGCTAGCCGGGAGCGGGGGAGCAGAGACATGAGATCATCTCTCACCGCCCATGCCTGACCTGCATTCCTGCAGTGACTTCTGCCCTCACTGTGCAGGCAGCAGAGAGATTACATTATCTATCTGCTGCCTGACTCTGGGAGTCTGGGACACAGCAAGAGACAACCAAAACTACACCTTAGCAGGCAAGTTAGTGACAATCCGCAAGGTGTGGCAGGCGACGTGGCAAGTGACAATCCGCAAATTGTGTCAGGTGACGTGGCAAGTGACAATCTGCATCTGGTGGCAGGCAAGTGACAATCAGCAAGGTGTGGCAGGTGATGTGGGAAGTGACAATCCACAAGATGTGGCAGGTGACGTGGCAAGTGACAATCCACAACGTGTAGCAAGTGACACGCTCAGGGCTCCCACTAATTGCAGGTGACAGTGGCAAGTAGGCTTGTGCAATTCGTTTCGTAACGAATTGAAATTTGTCCGAATTTAGCAACTTTCGGACATTCGGAAGCATTCGAATTTCCGAACAAAGCAATTACGAATAAGACCGAATCCGAAATAAATTATACCGCAAATAGCGAATGCCCGAATGTCTTCGGCATAATTCGTTATGAAAAAGTTACGAATGTACGAATCCATACGAAGCACAATAACACTCACTCTGCTCTGCTCTCTGCTTCTCCCACACCGTGCTGAACTCCCTCTCAAAATGGTGTACAGGGGCGGAGGTTATAGCCGCATGTAAAAAACGAAAGTAAAATACGAGATTTCGAATCCATTCGAAGCACAATAACACTCACTCTGCTCTGCTCTCTGCTTCTCCCTCACCGTGCTGAACCCTTTCAAAATGGTGTACAGGGGCGGAGCCTATAGCCGCATGTAAAAAACGAAAGTAAAATACGAGATTTCGAATCGTTACAAATAACCGCAATGTATTTAGAAAAGTACAAATCCATTCGAAGCACATTAGGCATAATAGGCAGCGTCGTTGTGAGAGAGACACGGAAAATTACGAATCAACGAACCCAAAAAAAGTTACGAAAGTAGGAGTTGTGTCCAGAATCAACGAAAAACAACGTACTCTACCGAAAGTACGAACCCAAAAAAAGTTACGAAAGTAGGAGTTGTGTCCAGAATCAACGAAAAACAACGTACTCTACCGAAAGTACGAATTATAAAGCAACAAAAAATTCAACGAAAAATGTCGCTTGCAAAAATACGAATGAGTCCGAACACGAAAAATCCCGTCTAGCAAAATTACGAATGATTACGAATCAACAGGACCGGAAAGAAACGAACCGAAACGGAACGAATTTTTCCGTTGTGCACAAGTCTAGTGGCAAGTGACACACTCGGGTCTCCCACTGATTCTGCATTGAACTATTTAATTTCATATTACAATGTAATAATAGAAATAATGCGCTTCAATCATCCTGACACCATAACAACCATGGTGCCGGGATGATTGAAGCGCCGACACCAACCATTTCCCCGATAAATTTCCCACAAAAAAAATCATTTTTTGGCAGTGCCCCTCCCGAGAAAAGACTCTGGATCCGCCCCTGGTTGTGGTGGCCACCTGTCCTCTTTAGACTAGTGTCTAATTTTATTAGTGCTGAGGAGACCCTGGCACCTTTGTGTAATTAAATGTGTTTTTTAAATGTGGATAACCAATTAATAAATGTGCAGTCTTAATCCATATTCCTCTCTGACCAATTCTTTTGGAACCCCTTGGTTCTCCCCTTCCTTTGATATGCTGTAATAATGTAGAGGAATTGACTCAGTAGTTAATAATCCTTAATAGGCAACTACTAAAAGCGGATATATTCACTTGGTTAGTGTGACTCCTTGCAGAATTGCATTTTTTCGCCTATCCCTGACTGCACGTGGATGAGTCATGTATACCTATATCTTTGTGATTTATTGTTGTCTATAAGTGCCCACCAGTGCCCCCATCAGTGCCACCTGTCAGTACCCATCAGTGCCGCCTATGAGTGCCCATCTGTGCCACCTATCAGTGCTGCATATCAGTTCCACCTATCAGTGCTCGTCAGTGCTGCTTATCAGTGCTGCATATTAGTGCCTGTTCAATGAAGCCTCATCAGTGCCCATCAGTGAAGAAGAAAACATACTTATTTACAAAGTTTTGTAACATAAATTAATAAAGACTTGTTTTTTTTTCAAAATTTTCGGTCTTTTTTTTATTTGTAGCACAAAAAATAAAAACCCCAGTGGTGATCAATTACAACCAAAAGAAAGCTCTATTTGTGGGAAGAAAATTATAAAAATGTTGTTTGGTTACAGCGTCGCATTACTGCGCAATTGTCATTCAAAATGTGATAGCACTGAAAGCTGAAAATTGGTCTGGGCAGGAAGTTGTATAAGTGCCCTCTATTGAAGTGGTTAAGGGTATCTGGGTCTTTTGCAATCTTAACAACACCCTAAGTTTTTGGTAAATATCTGGGATTCACGAAGATCTACTGTAAGTGTTATGTCTTTCCTCCTTGAGAAAATCTAGGCATAAAGTCAGGTCTTATCCTTATATCATGCACAGTGTTCATCAGTGTTCTAGACTGTGTGGCTTAAGGTTCTTACTAACTATAATTCTCAATGGATGGTATGGATTCCACTGATATTTACGAGCACAACAATTGGCCTGTGTGACCTTAGTTAGATTCAGGTGACACGTCTACATTATATCCATATGGGTGAGCAACTTTAATGGCTTCAAACAGTCATCAATCCAAGTAAAACTCCATCACATCTGGTTTACAACCCTCGTCCACAGTCAAGAGTCTGCTTAATTGAAATGGGTGAGTAATGACTTGAGTTGTTTGGTGTATATAACCTCCACATACTTTATCTCTAGTCAGAGATCTTATTAATTAAAAAAGAGGACATTTATTATTCTGGGGGGGGGGAATCTATGATTTCCTAATCTGTAACAATGGGGCAGGCTGACCCTTTAAACCTTTCTCAGTAACCAATGGTGACTTTGTGCTCTTGACCAAAGAGCCATATAATGTGGGCTATTCCATTAATACATATACATTACACATTCTTATGTTTTATGTACATCATCTTACTGTGGGGGAGATTTACTAAAACTGGTGCACATAGAATCTGGTGCAGCTGTGCATAGTAACCAATCAGCTTAGAACATTAGCTTGGTCAATTAAGCTTTGACAATACAACCTAAAAGCTGATTGGTTACTAAAGACAGCTGCACCAAATTCTGTGTTCACCAGTTTTAGTAAATCTCCCCCTATGTGTTTTTGAAGGAAATGTTATGTATGTCTTTGATCACAGAGATATTTTTGCAGTGTTTACCTTCAAGTAATTTTTAAAGCAACGTAACATTTTTACATCTTTGCCCTTAAAGGTATTTTTTATTTTTTTATATATAAAAAAAAACAAAAAAAAAAAACATGTCTATACTTACCTGCTTAGAATTGCACAGAGCGGCCGCAAACCTTCTCCTTTCAGGTCCCCAGCCGACCATCCTGGCCCTTCCCCACTGTTCAGGGCCTCCATCAGTGGGGGTGTGTCCATAAGGGCACATGGGCGTTGCCCCCTCTCTCCAGCCAACCCCTCTATGATCAATCGATCCATGGCCGTCGCTGCCACACCCTATTTAGGCGCCCAGACCCCTTTTCAGGCTCCGGGCGACTGAATTACAGGGGCGGGGGGGGGGCGTGTTTTTGAAGGGGGCTCTAATAGGTTCTAATAGGTGTCAAAAAAGGTGCACTGTGAGTGCCATGCTTGGCGCTCGCAGTTCACCCAGGTGTGTGAGAAAAGCGAATGGATATTCGCTTTCCTAACACTGAACCGCCTCTCTGCCAATCAGGTGCTTGGGTCTGTTACCCATCACCTGATTGGCTGAAACGACAGGCGCTGTGATTGGACGCCTGACTAGAGGAGAGGACCGGAGAAGACACATGGAGGACACCGCTCGCCGCCATCCCCCACTGTCCCACCGAGACAGGGTAAGTGCCGGACAGACGGCAAGCGGGCGGTGGGTCACAGTAGCGGCATTCAGTGGCAGCATTTGATGGCACAGTGGCAGCATTTGATGGCACAGTGGCGGCATTCGATGGACACAGTGGCGGCATTCGATGGACACAGTGGCGGCATTCGATGGACACAGTGGCTGCATTCGATGGGCACAGTGGCTGCATTTGATGGCACAGTAGCTGCATTTGATGGCACAGTGGCAGCATTTGATGGCACAGTGGCTGTGTTTGATGGGCACAAAAGCAGCATTTGATGGGCACAGTGGCAGCATTTGATGGCACAGTGGCTGTGTTTGATGGGCACAAAAGCAGCATTTGATGGGCACAGTGGCAGCATTTGATGGGCGCAGTGGCAGCATTTGATGGCACAGTGGCAGCATTTGATGGCACAGTGGCAGCATTTGATGGGCACAGTGGCAGCATTTGATGGGCACAGTGGCAGCATTTGATGGGCACAGTGGCAGCATTTGATGGGCGCAGTGGCAGCATTTGATGGCACAGTGGCAGCATTTGATGGCACAGTGGCAGCATTTGATGGCACAGTGGCAGCATTTGATGGCACAGTGGCAGCATTTGATGGCACAGTGGCTGTGTTTGATGGGCACAATAGCAGCATTTGATGGCACAGTGGCAGCATTTGATGGCACAGTGGCAGCATTTGATGGCACAGTGGCAGCATTTGATGGCACAGTGGCTGCATTTGATGGGCACAGTGGCTGCGCTCGATGGGCACAGTGACTGCGTTTGATGGGCACAGTGGCTGCATTTGATGGCACAGTGGCTGCAGTTGATGGGCACAGTGGCTGCAATTGATGGGCACAGTGGCTGCATTTGATGGCACAGTGGCTGCGTTTGATGGCACAGTGGCTGCAATTGATATGTTTTTTTCAGAATTTTAAAGTTTGTTTGCGCTCCCCCAAAAATGTTGAGCACCAGCTGCCACTGGCCTCCATGGGAAGCTGCTTCCCATGGGAACCCCGCTACTGTGTCCATTGACATAGACAACGGGACTCGGCCCCACTCCCTGCTCCATCGTCCCTGGCTTTGATTGACAGCACTGGGAGCCAATTGCAGCGAGACCCGGAAGTGTGGGGGAAGAGATCTGCAGACGTGCATGGTGCTGGATCGAATGGGGGCTCAGGAAAGTAAAAGGGGGAGGTGAGGGGGGATTCTGATGCCTAAACATTTTTTACATTAAAGCGCAGTTCCGGCAACATTTTTTTTTTTTTTTAAGTCAGCAGCTACAAAAAGTGTAGCTGCTGACTTTTAATAATCGGGCACTCACCTGTCCCACGGGCCAGCGATGCGGGCGTACAAATCCCTGTTCCTCTTACCGGGGCAGGGATTCTAACTATGGGCACTAGGGATGAGCCGAACACCCCCGGTTTCGGTTCGCACCAGAACCCGCGAACGGACCGAAAGTTTGCATGAACTTTAGAACCCTATTAAATACAATGGATGCGAACGTTCGAAATCTAAAGTGCTAATTATAATGACTAATATGCATGTTATTGTCCTAAAAAGGGTTTGGGAACCCGGGTTCTGCACGAGGGGACATGTATCAATGCAAAAAGAAGTTTTAAAAATGTCAGTTTTTCGGGAGCAGTCATTTTAATGATGCATAAAGTGAAAAAAAAAAGTCAAATATTCCTTTAAATATCGTACCTGGGGGGTGTCTAAAGTATGCCTGTGAAGTGCCACATGTTTCCCGTGTTTAGAACTGTCCCTGCACAAAATGACATTTCTAAAGGAAAAAAAGCCATTTAAAACTGCTTGCGGCTTTAATGTAATGTCTGGTCCCGGTAATATGGATGAAAATCTTTGAGAAAAATGGCATAGCTGTGAATTATTAGATCAAGAATTGTAATTGCATGCCCCTGTTGAACAGGGGCTGAAAAATTGGGCCTTTGGTGGTGGTGGTGGTGGTATTGACACAACACTGTAAGGCCTCACAGTTACTCTTGGTGGGCGCAGGAATGGGCCCTGCTGTGAATTATTAGATCAAGAATTGTAATTACATGCCCCTGTTAAACAGGGGCAGAAAAATTGGGCCTTAGGCACTGGTGCCACAACACTGCAACCCCTCACAGATACTGTACTTGGAGCACAGCAATGAGCCCTGTTGCAAAGTATTGCATCAAAAATTGTAATTACACGCCCCTGTTAAACAGGGGCTGAAAAATTGGGCCTAATGCCCCGTACACACGATCGTTTTTAATGTCATTTTTTAAACCAACGTTTTTCTCCTCGTTTTTTTTCATGTTTCCTCTCAAGCCTGCCTTGCGTACACACCATCATTAAAAAAAACGATCAAGCAAAGCGCAGTGACGTTCAACACGTACGACGGCACTATAAAGGGGAAGTTCCGTTCGAATGGCGCCACCCTTCATGTTAGTAAAGTTTGTTGAGCGACGATTCGCGCTTTTCAGTCCGTTACTGTGTAATGAATGTGCTATCTCCATTACGAACGCTAGTTTTACCAGAACGAGCGCTCCCGTCTCATACTTGATTCTGAGCATGCGCGTTTTTTTTCACGTCGTGAAAGCATACACACTATCGTTTTTCACGTCGTTAAAAAAAACGACATGAAAAACGACATGAAAAAAGAGAGCATGTCCGGAATTTTTAATGGCCGTTTTTCACGTCGTTAAAAATGCTCTGGAGCCTACACACGATCATTTTTAATGGCCATTTTTTAAAATGGCATTTTTAACGGCATGAAAAATGATCATGTGTATGGGGCATTAGGCACTGGTGCTGGTGCCACGACACTGCAACCTCTCCCAGATACTCTAGTTGGAGTGCAGGAATGAGCCCTGCTGCAAAGCATTGCATAAAAAATTGTAATTACATGCCCCTGTTAAACAGGGTCTGAAAAATTGGGCCTTAGCCACTGGTGGGGGCACCCAGAAACAAAAATGTTCTTCCAATCTATCATCATCAATCGGATCATTGAGGAGGAGGAGGATAGTCAGTCAACATAACAGGGCAGTCACTCAGCATCAGCATCAGTCTTGAAGGGATGTGACATTTGAAAATAAATTAGTCTGTTATATCAGCTTCAGGTATTTGGTAGCTGGTGGTGATCCAAGACTGGTTCATCTTTATGAATGTCAGTCGATCAACCGAGTCGGTGGACAGGCGCACCCTGTGATCCATGACAAATCCTCCAGCAGCACTGAATGTGCGTTATGAAAGAACGCTGGATGCAGGACAGGCCAGTAGCTCAATTGCATACTGTGCAAGCTCTGGCCAGTGATCCATCCTCAAGACCCAGTAAGCCAGAGGATTTTCGGTGGGGAAGGTGTCCAAGTCTGACCTTGCCCCTAGGTATTCTTGCACCATGTATATCAGACGCTGGCGATGGTTACTGGAACCAATCATACCTTGGGGCTGCGGACTAAAGAATTGTCTGAACGCATCGTCAGACGGCCACCTTCCCCACCGCTCCTTCTTTGACTGACCGAAGCCTCAGCAACTCGTTGTCCAGGACCAGGAGTTTGTAACCTCCCAGTCTCTTGGAACGCGTTGCACAGACCTTTCTGCAAGGCCTCCCGGAGTTGTCTCATCCTCTGATCCCTCTGCGATGGTAAGATAAGGTCCGCAACCTTACCCTTGTACCGTGGATCAAGGAGATTGGCCAGCCAGTAATGGTCCCTCTCCTTGATCCGAAGAATACGAGGATCCTTCCGCAGACTTTGCAGGATCAGGGAGGCCATGCAGCGTAGGTTAGCTGAGGCATTCGGTCCGGAGTCCTCTGGGTCACTAAGGACGACATGATCCGCAGCCACCTCCTCCAAGCCACGTACAAGTCCACGGGTTTCTTGGGACTGTAAATCATCCCTAAAAGACTGCTGCTGATGATGCTGAGTGCCAGGCTCCACCTCCATGCTGACACAATCCTCCTCCTCCTCCTCCTCCTGTACGATGGGTGGGACAGAAGGAACACTGTCTGGGTAAAGGGGGCCTTGAGAGGCAAGGAAGTCCTCCTCTTCTTGCCTCTGTTCTGCCTCAAGTGCCCTGTCCATTATTCCACGCAGCGTATGTTCCAACAGGTGGACAAGTGGTACAGTGTCACTGATGCATGCACTGTCACTGCTCACCATCCTCATGGCCTCCTCAAATGGTGCCAGGACAGTGCATGCATCCCTGATCATGCCCCACTGGCGTGGTGAAAAAAACCCGAGCTCCCCTGACCCTGTCCTGGTGCCGTAGTCGCACAGGTACTCATTGATGGCCCTCTGCTGCGTGTGCAGCCGCTGCAGCATGGCCAACGTTGAGTTCCACCTGGTGGGCATGTCACATATAAGGCGGTTCCTGGGCAGGTTCAACTCCTTTTGCAGCTCAGCCAGGCGAGCACTGGCATTATAAGATCTGCGGAAATGCACACAGACTTTCCTGGCCTGCCTCAGGACATCCTGTAAGCCCGGGTACCTGCCCAAGAACCGCTGCACCACCAGGTTAAGGACGTGAGCCACACAGGGCACATGGGTCAGTTGTCCCTGTCGGAGGGTGGAGAGGAGGTTGGTGCCATTGTCGCAAACCACCATTCCTGGCTTAAGCTGGCGTGGCGTCAACCACCTCTTGGCCTGCCCCTGCAGAGCAGACAGAACCTCTGCCCCAGTGTGGCTCCTGTCCCCCAAACACACCAGCGCAACACGGCATGGCATCTTTTTGCCTGCGTACTTGCGTAGCCCCTTGAACGCCTACGGAGCACCGCTGGTTCCGAGGACAAACCACAGGAAGAGTCCATGGAGGAAGAAGAAGAGGAGGGGGTGGAGGAGAGAGGTGTGTCACAACCAGTAGTAGCATTTTGGAGGCGTGGCGGCGGAACAACCTCCAACACTACTGCACCTTGTCCTGCATCCTTCCCAGCTGCCAAAAGAGTGACCCAATAGGCCGTGAAAGAAAGGTAATGTCCCTGTCCATGCCTGCTGGACCATGAGTCAGCGGTAATATGCACCTTACCCCTGACAGCCCTGTCCAGCGAGGCCAAGACATTGCCTTCCACATGCCGGTAGAGAGCCGGAATCCCCTTCCATTAGAAAAACTGTTGTTTGGGAACCTGCCACTGAGGAACCGCACATTGCACAAACTCACGGAAGGGGGCAGAGTCTACCAACTGAAAAGGCAGCAGTTGAAGCGCTAGCAATTTAGCCAAGCTAGCATTCAACCGCTGGGCATGTGGATGGCTGGGAGTGAACTTCTTTCGACGGTCCAGCAGCTGGGGCAGGGAAATTTGCCTGCTAGAATCGGACATCGGTGTACTGCTAGCAGAGTGCCCGCAAGTACTTGGCTGTGACACACCTAATTCTACACCTTC
The DNA here is from genome assembly GCA_029206835.1 of Rana muscosa. Lineage (NCBI taxonomy): Eukaryota > Metazoa > Chordata > Amphibia > Anura > Ranidae > Rana > Rana muscosa. The sequence continues at coordinate 110,333,902 of CM055127.1, read as the reverse complement.
ATTCCTCTCCGTGCAGGTTTCAGAGAGGACTGAAGGTATAGTGGGGTTGGAGATCCCAGCTGATGCGGTGCAAGGAGAGGTCCGCTTTGTTCTTTGGTGTGGGTCTTTAAGGTAGGCTTGCCAGCGAGCTGCATGGCAGGTCAACATATGTCTGGTCAAGCATGTGGTGCCCAAGCGGCTGATGTTTTGGCCACGCGATATACGCTTGAGACATATGTTGCAAACAGCAGCTGTGCGATCTGATGCACTCGACTCAAAAAAGGCCCACACCAAAGAACTTTTTGAATACCGGGCAGAGGCAGCGCCCTGCACAGGCGGAGCTCTGCGGTGTGATTCAGTTGGTGTGCTGCCCTTATGCTGGCCCCCCGAGGGAATCCTGACTCGTTGGAGATGTGCCTCCTCATCCTCCTCCTCCTCTCTCATATTAGGCACCCACGTGGAGTCAGTGACCTCATCATCCCCTCCCTCCTCATCACTGGAGCCAATCTGGCAGTATGCTGCAGCTGCTGGAACATGACTGCCAGATTGGTGTCCTTCTTGAGCATCCCCTCTCTCTGCTCTCACGCTACTGCCTTCCTCTAGCTGGGTATCATCATCAGACCCTTCGAAACGCTGGGCATCCTCCTGGAGCATGTACCCAACACTGTGCTCAAACAGTTCGGGGGACTCCTCAGGAGGACATGGTGGGTCTAGGGAAGGAGTGACTGATGATGACATTGATACCAGGGAAGAGGACACTTTGGCAGCTGCTTTGCCAGTACCCTGAGCCTGGATGAGAGAGGATGAGGAGGATGAGGAGGGCTTGGTCATCCACTCTACCAAGTCTTCGGCATGATGCGGCTCAACACGTCCAGCTGCCGAAAATAAGGGCAAGCGTGTCCCATGGCCATGTGCTGATGACGATGCACTGCGTCCACGACCAGCACTGTTGTCTCTAGACACAGAGCCTGCTTGCCCTCTTTTATTGGCTCCTGACTGTCTGCCTCTCCTTGTTTGCCTTCCAGACATTCTAATGGCCTGCAGGGAGATGGGAAAACCAGCAATAAGGGGTAGCTTCAGGTGTATATTTTGCAGGAAGCACACTACGCCCGCTGTAAGTGCTGCAGATGACTGCCTGTGTTACACAACAGGAAAAAACAGCAATAAGGCTAACTTCAGGTGTTTATTTTGCAGGAAGCACACTCCGCCCGCTGTAAGTGCTGCAAATGCCTGTTAGTGTAACACAAAAGAAAAAAAGCTCCAGCAATAAGGGCTAGCTTCAGGTGTATATTTAGGAGGAAGCACACTCCGCCCGCTGTAAGTGCTGCAAACGCCTGTTAGTGTAACACACCAGGAAAACACAGCAATACGGGCTAGCTTCAGGTGTATATTTAGCAGGAAGCACACTCCGCCCGCTGTAAGTGCTGCAAATGCCTGTTAGTGTAACACACCAGGAAAACACAGCAATACGGGCTAGCTTCAGGTGTATAATGTGCAGGAGGCACACTCCGCCCGCTGTAAGTGCTGCAAATGCCTGTTAGTGTAACACACCAGGAAAACACAGCAATACGGGCTAGCTTCAGGTATATATTTAGCAGAAAGCACACTCCGCCCGCTGTAAGTGCTGCAAATGCCTGTTAGTGTAACACACCAGGAAAACACAGCAATACGGGCTAGCTTCAGGTGTATAATGTGCAGGAGGCACACTCCGCCCGCTGTAAGTGCTGCAAATGCCTGTTAGTGTAACACACCAGGAAAACACAGCAATACGGGCTAGCTTCAGGTGTATATTTAGCAGGAAGCGCACTCCGCCCGCTGTAAGTGCTGCAAATGCCTGTTAGTGTAACACACCAGGAAAACACAGCAATACGGGCTAGCTTCAGGTGTATACTGTGCAGGAGGCTTAGCAACAATGACACTGACACTGTCCCCTGCCTATCCTTCTCTCTCCCTGCACACAAGGTTTATCAAAGAATATGACACTGACACTCTCCCTGCCTATTCCTTCTCTCTCCCTGCACACAAGGTTTAGCAAAGAATATGACACTGACACTCTCCCTGCCTATCCTTCTCTCTCCCTGCACACAAGGTTTAGCAAAGAATATGACACTGACACTGTCCCCTGCCTATCCTTCTCTCTCCCTGCACACAAGGTTTAGCAAAGAATATGACACTGACACTGTCCCCTGCCTATCCTTCTCTCTCCCTGCACACAAGGTTTAGCAAAGAATATGACACTGACACTCTCCCTGCCTATCCTTCTCTCTCCCTACACACAAGAATAGCACAAAGAATAGCACAATGACACTGCCTATCCTTTTCTTTCCCTGCGCCGGAACACACTACACAAGGCCGCCGCGCTGGCGGCCTTTTATAGTGTGGGGCGTGTGCTAAACCCCCTGAGCTATAATTGGCCACAGGCAACCTGCCTGTGGCCAATTATGGGTCTCCTAGCTGCCGGCGCTGTGATTGGCCAAGCATGCAGGGTCACAGTGCATGCTTGGCCAATCACAGCGCCGGGATTGCACTGCGATGGCGCAGTGTATTGTGGGCTGTTCGCGTCACTCGAATTTGGCGCAAACGGCCCAAATAGTTCGATCTTCGTCGAACAATCGAACAGCCGATGTTCGTGTCGAAGGTACGTTCGATTCGAACACCGAGCTTATCCCTAATGGGCACCCGGCCTGTGGCTTCACAGCCGGCACGCACTGCACATGCGCGAGCTGCGCTGCATGCTGTGAATGGCCGGGCAATCTTCTGGGACCTGTGACGTGTTCCAGAAGATTGCAGGGAGGGAGGGGAAGAGGTGAACTTACTTCCGGCGCTGCGGAGCCCTGGGAGGAAGTGGGAGCTGAATGCCTCTAAAAAGAGGGTATCCACCCCCCCCCCCTAAAAAATGACATGTCAAATGTGGCATGTCAGGGGGTCATCTGCACTTAAAGCGGAAGTTCCATTTTTGGGTGGAACTTCACTTTAATGCATGTTTAGGCTTTACAACCACTTTAAGGCCTAAATGTAGCTTAAATAAAAAAACAGGAAAATCAGCACAAGAGACACAACTGACAGTCAGTAGGATGTGTCCCTTGTGCTGATGACTCTTCTTTTTGGTTAAAACATCCTCAGTCCATGACAACCAACCCCTCCCCCAGCCCGAAACACCCTTGCCGCCATAATCCTCCAAAGAGGGGTGGTTAATAGAGCTAGGGGGCTGCCACAGGTGGTCATTGAGAGTGCTTGACTATGCCCACTCTTTCAATCCAGCTTTGCCATTCATAGAAACCATACTGCAGCTTCTATGAATGAAAAAAACGTTCTATGAATGCAGGATAGGTAGATGATTGAAAGGTCCTCCCTCCGTTCAGAAATTATGTTTTAGTCATGGAAACTGTAGTACGCCACGGTATGGAGAAGCCGAAGTGGACAGGGTGGGCTTGGTTGGGCTCCCCTGATGACAGCCTTTGTTAAATGAACCCTCACTGCACTGGAAAATTGGGGCGACGTGGTGTATGTGTGTGGGGTGGGGGGGGGTTATGAACTGAGGACGGAGGGTTTCACCTTAAAGAAGAGCCATCAGCACAAAGGCCGCATCCTACAGATTGTAAGTTATTTCCCTTTTGCTGATTTTTTTATTATTGTGGCTGTACTTTAGGGTTTATATGTATCTAAACCCAAAAACAAACATTAAACATATTGTAGCTTAACAGTCCTTAGATGTGTAGCGGACCCCCAAAATTGTGGTCGCTATGCTCTAAATTTAAGGGTAGCCTGAGCAATAGTTTGGCTCAGGTTCTCCAATTCTGTTAGTTTGGACTCTGCTCTGCTGTGGTGTTGCCTGGAGTATAGTTCCCCTTGACCTGTAGGTGGCGCTGTTGCCCAGGTCTCGGTTTGAACCACAGGTGGTGTTGTGGTGTAATTGGGTGTCCTCTCTCGGCTACCGTGCGGTGGGTGTTTTTTTTGCCTGCTGTGCATGACGGGAGAGGGTACATAAGGGGCAGACGCCATGATCTGGTGGTGGTGTGCCGGGGGGATTCCAAGGAGGACCCCTGGTGGCGAAGTCGTGCCCTTTGGCCCTGCTGGCCGGGGGGTGCGTGAACTGGTCGAGAAGTCTCGGGCACCTTTAGCCCGAGGCTATAGTGTTCCAGGTAGGCCCAGTACCTTCAACTGGGTCTACAACCAACCCACTGGAGTCCCAGGGAACCCGAGGGAGGGTGCATGCTCTGAAAGAGAGGAAACCAGGGGAGGACCTGTCCAATGGATCGGTGAAGGAAGTCACTGTCTCGGGGAGGCCTGGTTGCCTATCAGAGGAAAGAATTTGTGAGTTGCAAGATAGCTTCTGTAGCGTGCCCCATTGGCACCTATGGTCTCTAATAATCTACAGGTGTTAGGAAGTTCTAAATTCAGGAACTAAGGCCCCTTTCGCACTGAGGCGCTTTGCAGGCTCTATTGCGCTAAAAATAGCGCCTGCAATGCGCCCCAAAAAAGCCGCTCAATTGTATCCAGTGTGAAAGCCCGAGGGCTTTCACACTGGAGCGTTGCGCTTGCAGGAGGGTCAAAAAACTCCTGCAAGCCGCATCTTTGAGGCACGATAGGAGCGGTAAAAATACCGCTCCTATAGCGCCCCTGCCCATTGAAATCAATGGGGTAGCGCCTCCAAAACGCAAAGAGGCGTTATTACGGTCGTTTTTAACCCATTTTCGGCCGCTAGCAGGGGTTAAAATCCCCCCGCTAGCGCCCGCAAATCGCGGCAAAAAATACAGTATAGCGGCGCTAAAAATAGCGCCGCTATACCGCCAGCGCGTCCAGCGACTCAGTGTGAAAGTAGCCTAAAGGATTCTGTGGCAGAGGATCTCTTGAACTTGTCTTTGAAAGGGACTAAATCTGAAGTGACTGTGCTTCACTCCGGCTGCTAGAACCGTGAGAGGGATCTATCCGGGTGAGCAGTACCCACTCAGGCTTGAGTGGAGAATAGGGTGATTGGGGGCCGCGTGCCTGAATCTATCTCCCTACCTAATCCTATTGCTGTCTTCAACCTTTTTCCCAATTTGTTTCAAGCAACGAAAATAAACTTGTCTGTTGGAGTTTAAATACTGTCTGGACATTGGCTTTCTTTCGGGGGAAAGAATAGACATTTCCCTACATTCTAGGGACAAGAACCAATGGAGGGAGGTAACTCGCTGCAGGACCCAAAATTGTAAAAACACCGCTCAACCTCTTATACCAGGAGGATACGGGCATGTCGCATGGTGTGCCTCAGGGGTGGATCCAGAGTCTTTACTCGGGAGGGGCACTGCCAAAAAAAATTTTTTTTTTGTGGGAAATTTATCGGGGAAATGGCTGGTGTCGGCGCTTCAATCATCCCGGCACCATGGTTGGTATGGTGTCAGGATGATTGAAGCGCATTATTTCTATTATTACATTGTAATATACAATTAAATAGTTCAATGCAGAATCAGTGGGAGCCCCGAGTGTGTCACTTGCCACCGTCGCCTGCAATTAGTGGGAGCCCTGAGCGTGTCACTTGCCACACGTTGCGGATTGTCACTTGCCACGTCACCTGCCACACCTTGCGGATTGTCACTAACTTGCCTGCTAAGGTGTAGTTTAGGTTGTCTCTTGCTGTGTCCCAGACTCCCAGAGTCAGGCAGCAGAGAGATAATGTAATCTCTCTGCTGCCTGCACAGTGAGGGCGGAAGTCACTGCAGGAATGCAGGGCAGGCACAGGCGGTGAGAGATGAGCCTGCTCTCTCACTCTCACCTGTGCTGCCAACACACTGAGCAGCACGGTCTGCCCACGAACCGCGCCGTCCGCCCACAAACCGCGCCGCAAGCGGAGCCGCCCGCTTTCTTACCCGTCTGTGGAGCCGCACGCTATTGCACCTGCCTGCAGAGCGGCCCGATGTGACTCACTGACGTCACTCATTGCTAGACGCCAAGCGGCCCAGGCGTTAGCAACGAGTGCAGGGAAGAGGCTCCACCCACCTCCTCCTCCCCTCCTGATATCGTGTCAGTGCGCGGCGCAACTACATTAGACTAGTCTCTCTCTCGGCGCCGCTGATCGGCTGATGTGAGAAACTGAGAGAGAGACTCAGAGAGGCAGCAGCAGCCGCAGAACAAGTACTGTATATACCTGAGTATAACCCGACCCGAATATAAGCCGAGGACCTAAATTTTACCCCAAAAAACTGGGAAAACTTATTGACTCGAGTATAAGCCTAGGGTGTCCATCTGCATGCCTCACTGTGCCTCACTGTGCCCATACCTCACTGTGCCCATGCTTCACTGTGCCCATGACTAGACTGATGTTTAACATGGGAGTCTATGGAAGGAGTGCCCGGTTTTGAAAAATCGGTTCTCCCGGCCGTAGGTCTCCCAGACACCAAACTTTGCACACTTGTAGAGGAGACATGGGGCTACATGTGTGCGAAGTCTGGCGTCCAGGGGACCTATGACCGGCCGGTTCCGGCTCCGCAAAGTCACCAGAGAAATGACCGTTTAACATTGGAGTCTATGGAAGGAGTGCCCAGATTTGAAAAATCAGTTCTCCCCGGCTTTAGGTCTCCCAGACACCAAACTTTAAACACTTGTAGAGGAGACATGGGGCTACATGTGTGCCAAGTTTGGGGTCCAGGGGACCTATGGCCGGTCGATACCGGGTCCCCAAATTCGGGAGATCAGGCGCAAAAAAAAAAAAACAGAGCAAGCAAGCGAGTGTGACAGATGGTCTCGGGGGGGGGGGGCAATTGCCCTGTTGCTCCCCCCTGGATCCGCCCCTGGTGTGCCTTTACCCCTGCAGGTGAAGGTAGGCAGGAAAAAGGGTCTGTGTGCTACAGATGTAATGAATGCATTAGTTTTACTTTTTCACTTTTTTTTTCTTTATTTTCACCTGGTGATCCTGTAACATACATTCTTATCCTAGGATGACAATGTTCACTATATGTACTGTATCTATACTGTAGTGGAACTGTATTGTCACTACAAAACACCATCTCCTGTCTCCTTTCACATAGGCCGCCATCTTCTTGTAGGTAGACGGTCAAGGGATGGAAAAAATGCAGATTAACCATACTTGTTTTTACCACCCCTTGACTGCTCACCTACCAGAAGACGTAATCCCCATTGCCATAGCTTGGCATTGTGGTGTGGCAATTATTGTGCAGGGTTTTAAAGGCGGCACCACCTGTTAAACCTTGCTTGTAAGTAAATGGGCTGCATGGTTCCCGCAATTCAAAATTGCTGCTTTGCATTAAAAAAAAAAGGCATCAGGTGCCAGTAGCACCTCTGCCTTGGATTGTTGATATTGACCTGAGAAGTGATGGCAGCCAATAGGGTGCAATAGCGCTGTTTACATATAGATGTTAACACAAGTTTACATGCATACAACATAAATAACGTTGAAATATATGACCCTGTGCCCAACTGTGTTTTTTTTTTTAATGGTGATGAACATAGCACAACACTACGATGCAAGGCTCTGCTGTCTGAATTGGCCTATAGATTTGTATACTGCTATCAGTGCTGGGACAAGGACATCTAGAGCCTAGGGCGAACATGCCAAACTGCGCCCCCCCCCCTCTACCCAAGATGCATGAGCATTATGTGTCAGAAAAAATCCCACCTCCCCCCAAAAAAACTGAGCACTAACCTGCATGCTTTCCACTTAAGCATTAATTTCCCTTCCTTCCAGTACAAATCTGCCCCCTCCCATCTCCCAAATCCCCCCAAGCTCAAATGCCTCTTCTCCCCCAAAAAATCACCCCTCCTAGCACAAATCCTCTACTCCTAAAATGTCCCCTCCTATACTGTAACACATCGTCTCCCCCATACACTCCAAATCCCACCCTCCCTGCACAAATCTCCCCCCCAATCCCCCTCCTAGCACAAATTTTCTTCCCCCAACCCCCCTCCTGACACAAATCTCCCTAAATCGCCACTCTTGGCACACACACACACAGATTTCCCCTCCTAGAACAATACTGCTGCGTACAAATACATACAAACCTATACGATGTACTCATTTGTATGCTGTGTTTTTAACAGTGTGAATGAGCCCTCAGTGTTTTACTGTCCTACAATAGAAGAAGTGGATACTCACCTCTCTGGTGGCCTGTTTTTCACCTGTGACATAGGGGCACAGAGAACGGAACCAGCATGCAGGGTAGGGTACAGGTATCTGACACTCCCGGAAGTGTCAAATGCCAAAAAAGCTTTTTGAGGCTGCAGTCCTGGAACAGAGGAAAGGTAAGAGAAATGGCTATTGGAGGATAATTTTACACTGTCTTCTATTGCAGTTATTAAAGGGGTGCATGTTGGTTCTGGCATATCTAAAAGAACCAGGGTCTGTAAAGCACATGTGGAGTATGAAGTAACACTGTTACAAAAGGCTTAACTTGTCAAGACAAGGAGAAAAGGAGTGTGGTTGCTAAGAGTAACACAAGTTCAAGACACAAAGCAAACAGTTGTTAGGCATGGTACCTGGTAAGGTGACGGGTCCTCCAGTAGCAAGAGGGCAGTTGTCTGGCTTCCTCCCTAGCAATCAGTATCCACTAGCAACTGAAACCAAACACGTGTTACGGAGATCCTTGGCCTAGTCACGAGGTACAGGAAGTAAAGCGTTAACAAATGCACACATAAGGTCTGCGCTACGTGCACGGAGGGACCTCATTCTGTTACTGGGAGTGAGGTATGCTGGAATGGTGGAGTGGGCGGAGACGTGGCACCTCCCTCCTAATGCAACTTACAAAAGTTACAGTGTGTAGTGACACAGGACAACACTTGTGCCCTGTACACACGATAGGAATTTCCGATGAAAAAAGTCAGACGGAGTCCGTTGGGGTTTTTTCATCGGAAATTCCAAGCATGTGTGGGCCCCATCGGAGAAATTCCAATGAATTCCATCGGAATTTTCAAATAGAACATGTTCTATTTTTTTCCGATGAAATTCCGTCGGAATTCTGATGGAAGTTTTATCGTAAAAAGGTCCGATCGTGTGTACGGGGCATTAGTTGTTAGAGGAAATCTGTATGTTATTTTACTGCATACAGTGAAGGCTCATCTCAGAGAGAACTGCCTTAATGTTCGATTTTTCATATGACCACAGTCTCCGTCTGGTCCTGGGTATTGATGAGTTCTCACTGCAAGATAGATACGCCCATGTGCAGGGCGAAGATGATTCTGCCCACAAATGGAAAAGATAGCACGTTGTTTAGGTTGGAGAGATAGGGCAGCCATCAGAAATTTTGGGGTACCTTACACAGCATTAGGCCTGGGCCCCCTCGAGCCTGACCACCAATATTCCCCAGGGCCTGCCCACTAGCTGTCCCACCAAATCTGCCCCTGGCCATCCCACCAAGTCCTTCAGTGCACCCACTTTTATTTTACCACTCTTGCAACTTAATGTATCAAAATTAAGTGTATTCCAAGTCATCAGTGCTTGCATCCCCATATATTCAGCAAAGAGTTGGCCCAATCCAACAAAGAGACACCCCCATATATTCAGGAAAGAGATGATCTAATCCAGCAAAGAGATATCCCCATATATTCAGCAAAGAGACATCCCCATATATTCAGCAAAGAGACATCCCAATATATTTAGCACAGAGATATCCCAATTAGTGATGAGCCGAACACCCCCGGGTTCGGTTCGCACCAGAACCCGCGAACGGACCGAAAGTTCGAACGAACATTAGAACCCTATTAAATACAATGGATGCGAACGTTCGAATTCTAAAGTGCTAATTATAACAACTATTATGCATGTTATTGTCCTAAAAAGGGTTTGGGAACCCGGGTTCTGCACCAGGGGACATGTATCAATGCAAAAAGAAGTTTTAAAAACGGTCGTTTTTCGGGAGCAGTCATTTTAATGATGCATAAAGTGAAAAAAAAAAAGTCAAATATTCCTTTAAATATCGTACCTGGGGGGTGTCTAAAGTATGCCTGTGAAGTGCCACGTGTTTCCCGTGTTTAGAACTGTCCCTGCACAAAATGACACTTCTAAAGGAAAAAAAAGCCATTTAAAACTGCTTGCGGCTTTAATGTAATGTCTGGTCCCGGTAATATGGATGAAATTCTTTAAGAAAAATGGCATAGCTACCCCATGACCCCCCCCCCCTACCCCAGCCCATTACCAGCCCCTTTGGGTCTTGTATGGATATTAAGGGGAACCCCGCACATAAAATAAAAAAGGCCCTATATACTCTGAACAGCCCTATACAGGCGGTGCATACAAGACAGGGACTGTAGGTTTGTTCTTATGTAGAATCTGTTTGTAATTTTGAACAGGTACATTGTTGAAGTGTAGCTCCAGACCAAAAATCTATTTTTAAACTTTTTGGAAAACATAGGTAAGGGTTATCACCCCTGTAACATTTGTTTTGCTGTCTGTGCCCCTGTTCAGAACATTTCACCTCACTTTCCGTCCCAATGACAACTGTTTTTGAAATGTGGTGTTTTTCTTGAAACAAGGATTGCTGATAAAGCATCAGTACAGAGGAGACACCTTTCTCACATATTTATTCTTACAGGAGAGAATTTTCCTTCCTAGTGGTAGATTTCCTCTCACTTCCTGTTGTCTTCTTGCGTTTGCAAGTAGGAGTCGTTTGTAAGTTGGATGTTTGAAAGTAGGGACCTGCCGTATATACTCTGCAGAAATAGGCCCCTTAGTTGTTGGTGTTGGCACAACACTGTAAGCACTCACAGTTACTCTTGGTTGGTGCTGGAACGCCCTGCTGTCAACTATTATATCAGGAATTTTAATTACATATAATTGTTGAACAGTGGTAGTAAAAATTGGGCCTTTGATGGTGGTGCTGGTGCCACAACACTGTAAGCCCTGACAGTTACTCTTGGTGGGTGCAGCAATGGGCCCTGCTGTGAATTATTAGATCAAGAATTGTAATTACATGCCCCTTTTGAACAGGGGCTGAAAAATTGGGCCTTAGGCACTGGTGGCACAACACTGCAACCCCTCACAGATACTGTACTTGGAGCACAGCAATGAGCCCTGTTGCAAAGTATTGCTTCAAAAATTGTAATGACACGCCCCTGTTAAACAGGGGCTGAAAAATTGGGCCTTAGGCACTGGTGGCACAACACTGCAACTCCTCACAGATACTGTACTTGGAGCACAGCAATGAGCCCTGTTGCAAAGTATTGCTTCAAAAATTGTAATGACACGCCCCTGTTAAACAGGGGCTGAAAAATTGGGCCTTAGGCACTGGTGGCACAACACTGCAACTCCTCACAGATACTGTACTTGGAGCACAGCAATGAGCCCTGTTGCAAAGTATTGCTTCAAAAATTGTAATTACACGCCCCTGTTAAACAGGGGCTGAAAAATTGGGCGTTAGGCACTGGTGGCGGCACCCATAAACAAAAATGATCTTACAAGCTATCATCATCAATCGTATCATTGAGGACTCGGAGGAGGAGGATAGCCAGTCAACATAACAGCACAGGCACTCAGCATCAGCATCAGTCTTGAAGGGATGTGACATGTTAAAATCAATTAGTCTGTTATATCAGCATCAGGTGTGTGGTAGCTGGTGGTGATCCAAGACTGGTTCATCTTGATGAAAGTCAGTCGATCAACCGAGTCGGTGGACAGGCGCACCCTGTGATCCGTGACAAATCCTCCAGCAGCACTGAATGTGCGTTCCGAAAGAACGCTGGATGCAGGACAGGCCAGTAGCTCAATTGCATACTGTGCAAGCTCTGGCCAGTGATCCATCCTCAAGACCCAGTAAGCCAGAGGATTTTCAGTGGGGAAGGTGTCCAAGTCTGACCTTGCCCCTAGATATTCCTGCACCATGTTTATCAGACGCTGGCGATGGTTGCTGGAACCGATCATACTTTGGGGCTGCGGACTAAAGAATTGTCTGAACGCATCGGTCAGACGGCCACCTTCCCCACCGCTCCTTCTTTGACTGGCCGAAGCCTCAGCAACTCGTTGTCCAGGACCAGGAGTTTGCAACCTCCCAGTCTCTGGGAACGCGTTGCACAGACCTTTCTGCAAGGCCTCCCGGAGTTGTCTCATCCTCTGCTCCCTCTGCGACGGTAACATAAGGTCCGCAACCTTACCCTTGTACCGTGGATCAAGGAGAGTGGCCAGCCAGTAATGGTCCCTCTCCTTGATCCGAAGAATACGAGGATCCTTCCGCAGACTTTGCAGGATCAGGGAGGCCATGCAGCGTAGGTTTGCTGAGGCATTCGCTCCGGAGTCCTCTGGGTCACTAAGGACGACATGATCCGCAGCCACCTCCTCCCAGCCACGTACAAGTCCACTGGTTTCTTGGGACTGTAAATCATCCCTAAAAGACTGCTGCTGATGATGCTGAGTGCCAGCCTCCACCTCCATGCTGACACAATCCTCCTCCTCCTCCTCCTCCTCCTCCTCCTCTTCCTGTGCGATGGGTGGGACAGAAGGAACACTGTCTGGGTAAAGGGGGCCTTGAGAGGCAAGGAAGTCCTCCTCTTCCTGCCTCTGTTCTGCCTCAAGTGCCCTGTCCATTATTCCACGCAGCGTGTGCTCCAACAGGTGGACAAGAGGTACAGTGTCACTGATGCATGCACTGTCACTGCTCACCATCCTCGTGGCCTCCTCAAATGGTGCCAGGACAGTGCATGCATCCCTGATCATGCCCCACTGGCGTGGAGAAAAAAAACCAAGCTCCCCTGACCCTGTCCTGGTGCCGTAGTCGCACAGGTACTCATTGATGGCCCTCTGCTGCGTGTGCAGCCGCTGCAGCATGGCCAACGTTGAGTTCCACCTGGTGGGCATGTCACATATAAGGCGGTTCTTGGGCAGGTTCAACTCCTTTTGCAGCTCAGCCAGGCGAGCACTGGCATTATAAGATCTGCGGAAATGCACACAGACTTTCCTGGCCTGCCTCAGGACATCCTGTAAGCCCGGGTACCTGCCCAAGAAGCGCTGCACCACCAGGTTAAGGACGTGAGCCACACAGGGCACATGGGTCAGTTGTCCCTGTCGGAGGGCGGAGAGGAGGTTGGTGCCATTGTCGCAAACCACCATTCCTGGCTTAAGCTGGCGTGGCGTCAACCACCTCTCGGCCTGGCCCTGCAGAGCAGACAGGACCTCTGCCCCAGTGTGGCTTCTGTCCCCCAAACACACCAGCGCAAGCACGGCATGGCATCTTTTTGCCTGCGTACTTGCGTAGCCCCGTGAATGGCTACGGAGCACCGCTGGTTCATAGGACAAACCACAGGAAGAGGCCATGGAGGAAGAAGAAGAGGAGGGGGTGGAGGAGAGAGGTGTGTCACAACCAGTAGTAGCATTTTGGAGGCGTGGCGGTGGGACAACCTCCAACACTACTGCACCTTGTCCTGAATCCTTCCCAGCTGCCAAAAGAGTGACCCAATGGGCCGTGAAAGAAAGGTAACGTCCCTGTCCATGCCTGCTGGACCATGAGTCAGCGGTAATATGCACCTTACCGCTGACCGCCCTGTCCAGCGAGGCCAAGACATTGCCTTCCACATGCCGGTAGAGAGCCGGAATAGCCTTCCGTGAGAAAAAGTGGCGTTTGGGAACCTGCCACTGAGGAACCGCACATTGCACAAACTCACGGAAGGGGGCCGAGTCTACCAACTGAAAAGGCAGCAGTTGAAGCGCTAGCAATTTAGCCAAGCTAGCATTCAACCGCTGGGCATGTGGATGGCTGGGAGTGAACTTCTTTCGACGGTCCAGCAGCTGGGGCAGGGAAATTTGCCTGCTAGAATCGGACGTCGGTGTACTGCTAGCAGAGTGGGCGCAAGTACTTGGCTGTGACACACCTAATTCTACACCTTCATTCCTCTCAGTGCATGTTTCAGAGAGGACTGAAGTTATAGTGGGGTTGGAGATCCCAGCTGATGCGGTGCAAGGAGAGGTCCGCTTTGTTCTTTGGTGTGGGTCTTTGAGGTAGGCTTGCCAACGAGCTGCATGGCAGGTCAACATATGTCTGGTCAGGCATGTGGTACCCAAGCGGCTGATGTTTTGGCCACGCGATATGCGCTTGAGACATATGTTGCAAACAGCAGCTGTGCGATCTGATGCACTAGCCTCAAAAAAGGCCCACACCAAAGAACTTTTTGAATGACGGGCAGAGGCAGCGCCCTGCACAGGCGGAGCTCTGCGGTGTGATTCCGTCGGTGTACTGCCCTTACGCTGGCCACCAAAGGGCATCCTGCCTCGTTGGAGATGTGCCTCCTCCTCATCCTCCTCCTCCTCCTCTCTCCTATTAGGCACCCACGTGGAGTCAGTGACCTCATCATCCCCTCCCTCCTCATCACTGGAGCCAATCTGGCAGTATGCTGCAGCTGCTGGAACATGACTGCCAGATTGGTGTCCTTCTTGAGCATCCCCTCTGTCTGCTCTCACGCTACTGCCTTCCTCTAGCTGGGTTTCATCATCAGACCCATCGAAACGCTGGGCATCCTCCTGGAGCATGTACCCAACACTGTGCTGAAACAGTTCGGGGGACTCCTCAGGAGGAGGACATGGTGGGTCTAGGGAAGGAGTGACTGATGATTTGTCTGACATTGATACCAGGGAAGACGACGCTTTGGCAGCTGCTTTTCCAGTACCCTGAGCCTGGGTGAGAGAGGATGAGGAGGAGGAGGAGGGCTTGGTCATCCACTCTACCAAGTCTTCGGCATGATGTGGCTCAACATGTCCAGCTGCCGAAAAGAAGGACAAGCGTGTCCCATGGCCATGTGCTGATGACAATGCACCGCGTCCACGACCAGCACTGTTGCCCCCAGACACAGAGCCTGCTTGCCCTCTTTTATTGCCTCCTGACTGTCTGCCTCTCCTTGTTTGCCTTCCAGACATTCTAATAGATGGCCTGCAGGGAGATGGGAAAAAAGCAATAAGGGCTACCTTCAGGTGTCCTTCTCTGTCCCTTGAAACAAGGACTTTCACAGTGAAAGAAACTGACACTCTCCCTACCTACAGTTTTCTGTCCCTAGAAAAAATGTTTTTTTTTAAGCACAATATAGCACAAGGACAATTCACTCACTGTCCTTCCAGGTCCCTGGAAACAAGGACTTGCAGAGTGAAAGAAAAAAAACACTCTCCCTACCTACAGTTTTCTGTCCCTAGAAAAAATGTTTTTTTTAAGCACAATATAGCACAAGGACAATTCACTCACTGTCCTTCCAGGTCCCTGGAAACAAGGACTTGCAGAGTGAAAGAAAAAAAACACTCTCCCTACCTACAGTTTTCTGTCCCTAGAAAAAATGTTTTTTTTAATCACAATATAGCACTAGGACAATTCACTCACTGTCCTTACAGGTCCCTGGAAACAAGGACTTGCAGAGTGAAAGAAACTGACACTCTCCCTACCTACAGTTTTCTGTCCCTAGAATAAATGTTTTTTTAAGCACAATATAGCACAAGGACAATTCACTCACTGTCCTTCCAGGTCCCTGGAAACAAGGACTTGCAGAGTGAAAGAAACTGACACTGTCCCTACCTACAGTTTTCTGTCCCTAGAATAAATGTTTTTTTTAATCACAATATAGCACAAGGACAATTCACTCACTGTCCTTCCAGGTCCCTGGAAACAAGGACTTGCAGAGTGAAATAAACTGACACTCTCCCTACCTACAGTTTTCTGTCCCTAGAATAAATGTTTTTTTTAAGCACAATATAGCACAAGGACAATTCACTCACTGTCCTTAGAGGTCCCTGGAAACAAGGACTTGCAGAGTGAAAGAAAAAAAACACTCTCCCTACCTACAGTTTTCTGTCCCTAGAAAAAATGTTTTTTTTTAAGCACAATATAGCACAAGGACAATTCACTCACTGTCCTTCCAGGTCCCTGGAAACAAGGACTTGCAGAGTGAAAGAAAAAAACACTCTCCCTACCTACAGTTTTCTGTCCCTAGAAAAAATGTTTTTTTTAAGCACAATATAGCACAAGGACAATTCACTCACTGTCCTTCCAGGTCCCTGGAAACAAGGACTTGCAGAGTGAAAGAAAAAAAACACTCTCCCTACCTACAGTTTTCTGTCCCTAGAAAAAATGTTTTTTTTAATCACAATATAGCACAAGGACAATTCACTCACTGTCCTTACAGGTCCCTGGAAACAAGGACTTGCAGAGTGAAAGAAACTGACACTCTCCCTACCTACAGTTTTCTGTCCCTAGAATAAATGTTTTTTTAAGCACAATATAGCACAAGGACAATTCACTCACTGTCCTTCCAGGTCCCTGGAAACAAGGACTTGCAGAGTGAAAGAAACTGACACTGTCCCTACCTACAGTTTTCTGTCCCTAGAATAAATGTTTTTTTTAATCACAATATAGCACAAGGACAATTCACTCACTGTCCTTCCAGGTCCCTGGAAACAAGGACTTGCAGAGTGAAATAAACTGACACTCTCCCTACCTACAGTTTTCTGTCCCTAGAATAAATGTTTTTTTTAAGCACAATATAGCACAAGGACAATTCACTCACTGTCCTTAGAGGTCCCTGGAAACAAGGACTTGCAGAGTGAAAGAAAAAAAACACTCTCCCTACCTACAGTTTTCTGTCCCTAGAAAAAATGTTTTTTTTTAAGCACAATATAGCACAAGGACAATTCACTCACTGTCCTTCCAGGTCCCTGGAAACAAGGACTTGCAGAGTGAAAGAAAAAAAACACTCTCCCTACCTACAGTTTTCTGTCCCTAGAAAAAATGTTTTTTTTAAGCACAATATAGCACAAGGACAATTCACTCACTGTCCTTCCAGGTCCCTGGAAACAAGGACTTGCAGAGTGAAAGAAAAAAAACACTCTCCCTACCTACAGTTTTCTGTCCCTAGAAAAAATGTTTTTTTTAATCACAATATAGCACAAGGACAATTCACTCACTGTCCTTACAGGTCCCTGGAAACAAGGACTTGCAGAGTGAAAGAAACTGACACTCTCCCTACCTACAGTTTTCTGTCCCTAGAATAAATGTTTTTTTAAGCACAATATAGCACAAGGACAATTCACTCACTGTCCTTCCAGGTCCCTGGAAACAAGGACTTGCAGAGTGAAAGAAACTGACACTGTCCCTACCTACAGTTTTCTGTCCCTAGAATAAATGTTTTTTTTAAGCACACTATAGCACAAGCACAAAACACACTGACACTCTCCCTACCTATCCTTCTCTTTCCCTAAACTAAAGGAATCCAGGTTAAGCAAGAAAGAAATAACAGTCACTGTCCCTGCCTATGCTGCTCTATCCCTGCTCCGGAACACACTACACTAGGCCGCCGTGCTGGCGGCCTTTTATAGTGTGGGGCGTGTACTAAACACCCTCAGCAATAATTGGCCACAGGCATCCTGCCTGTGGCCAATCATTGCTCTCCTCGCTGCCGGCGCTGTGATTGGCCAAGCATGCGGGGTCACAGTGCATGCTTGGCCAATCACAGCGCCTGGATGACACTGCGATGGCGTAGTGCATTGTGGGCCGTTCGCGTCACTCGAATTTGGCGCGAACGGCCCAAATCGTTCGATCTTCGTCGAACGATCGAACAGCCGATGTTCGAGTCGAACGTATGTTCGACTCGAACACGAAGCTCATCCCTAATCCCAATCTAGCAAAGAGACATCTCAATCCAGCAAAGAGGCAGCCCAGTCCAGCAAAGAGACAGCCCAGTCCAGCAAAGAGACATCCCTATATATTCAGCACAGAGAGACAGTCCAATCCAGCAAAGAAACATCCCCATATGCTCAGCAAAGGGCAGGTCGGGATTGTAATGTACTTTGTCTGGCATAGAAGATTACTACACCTACACCCAAAACTGAAGAAACAGTCAACTTGGCTGGGGAAAGATTTATTTCTTTATTTTTTATTGCTACAGCGTGCAGATTGCAGTGCCCAGAGTCTACTCTCTGCCTCTGCCTACCCCCTTCCTTCCCTGCAGAATTGGCCAGGCCAGGCCAGACCTGGAAAGTATCCCCGCACAACAGCCAAAGCAGCCTGGGGGGGCTCCAGCCATGGTTGAGGCCCAGGCACCTGGGCCCCTCGGGATACCTAGGCCCCCACAAGTATATGGGCTGTCCCCCCCTGATAGCGACCCTAAAGAGAGGAACCAGGGAGGGCAAAATATAAGCAGATTATACTTTATCTTTAAATCAGTTAAGACCTGACAGTCTCTTTACCTGCCTTCTGAAGTGTGCTGCAAAATAAGCTAAAAGATGAATAAAATGTTTGCATTATAGTTTGCGCCTGGAAATGCCGCGACAGCAATTACACCTACAACGCGGCTGACAAATAACACAATGAGTATGAATACACCTCTCAGGTGACAAGACGTATGTGCGGGTTCACACTCTGACTAGTGACATGTTATGAGCGTTATGGGTTCTGTCAATGAAGAAAAATGTCTCCCTTCACCTTGCTTTGCATAGATTAATGTTGATCGCTCGTATTCCTCCTTTCCCGGCTTTTATTTCACGGTTTACTCTGCAAAGCGCTTTCTCCATCACAATAGAAGTAGGCTGTTTATCCATGCACAACTGAAGATGTAATAAAGTAAATGGGAAAACAATAAAGAAACAAAATAGGAGACGGGAAAGAATTGGGGGGTGGGTGGGGGGGGGGCATAGCTGTTTCCATCACACAGAATGTAAAATGAATGGCAGCTCTATGAGACGTTGGCCCACCCGCTAATTTTAGTTTTCAGTAATTTTCGTTGTAATTTGTATCTGTAAATTTCAAAGTGTCAGCCGGGTCAATATCTATGAAGAGTAAAGAGCTGAGATGCATCACGTTCAAGTCAATGACATTCACACATTACACAATTGATTCGCTAAAGAGGACAGACCCTCCACTATAATGACTTCACAATCTGCAGCCTGACACAATAAATGTGAGTAATCTTCCAGGAATTGTGGATTTTTATAGCTTATGCAGATGAATTTTTGATTGGTGTACCAATAACACTACACCGCTGCCGATACTCATAGCATTCCCAGAGCCTATAGAAAGGGAAAAACAGCAGTTTTAGCCATGGCAACCATTATCAAAAGAGCTACTTAACATAAATTACATGATCATTTACAGTATATGGAAGTGTTAGATTAGTAGTAGTGAATAAATGTGTATAAAAATCCAGGAAATTATCAGAACTGTATATAGTCAAAGTGGACCTGGCACCAAGATAATTGCATGCATACTAAGGAATGTGTAGCCCTAATCCCTACTATTTATGTGTGTGTATGTGTGTATATATATATATATATATATATATATATATATACTGTATATATATGTAGCGCACCCACCTATCCCCCTCCTGCATTTCAACTCGGCTCCTCGCAGGGGGAGACAGGCACACCATGCTAACAGCCCGTACCCTCTTGTGCAAAAGGTTAAGCGGTGTTATTGTTGGGTCTTGTCTGCAGCCAGGCCAAAATGCTCCCGAGAATGATTCTCGCCTCTACTGTAAGTAGAGGTAAGTCCTTAACTTCCCCAGTAACATGAAATTCCACACCAGTTGAAGCTCCAACTTAAGATTTATTCTCGCTTTACAATAGACAGTCCCTCGGATAGGAAAAAGAGGTTGGAGCAAAGGAAACAGAACAGCTCAAGGTGTGGAGGAGGTCCAGGCACAAACGTAGCTCTTTACTGTACTACTCAGATTCTCAAGCAGTATACTAGGCCCACAGTCTCTGCCACAGACCGTGAGTTTGGTCTCTGCCACAGACCCGGTGAATAAGGCCACTGCCACTGACCTGATGAACGTGAACTTCCTTCTTAGAACATGGCCCCTTTCAAGGAGAAGATGTCTCCCCAGAGAGTCAACAGACCCTTCCTTCACCGTGACTTCCGCATCGGTCCTTCAGAATGATTCTCCCTTCTCTGAGAGTGCGGGTCCCCTCGCAAGGCGGCACCATGGACTCCTCAATCCTTAGCGGACCCCAGCCGAAGGTGCTGGGCCCTGGGCCTTCTCCGCATCCCCTGGGTCTTCATACCCAGGCGATCAGGACAGCAGGGTAGTACCTCATCCCAGGCTAAAGGTGCCTGAGACGGAACAGGAACACAGCCTCCGGGCCTAGGGCACCCGGAGATCAACCGCACTCACTCCCAGGCTGAAGGTGCCTGGGGGTGGACCCTGATCAGGAGATTTCTCCCCTTTGTATATCCTCTCCCGGCATGCACAGCAGGTTCCCCGCCCCACGGCCGCCGAGAGGGGACACAAAAGGCACAGCACTATGCTTGCAGTTCAACCCTGGCCCAGAATGGCAGCGCCACCCGCAGGCCACAGGGAACTCATCACCAGCATTATCCCCTGAGGACAAAAAATGGTCCATAGCCACTAACAATCAAGGTGTCTGAGATTAATTACCACTTAGAGACTTCCCTTAAATTGACCACCCCGCTATATTTACATATATATATGAGTGTGTGTGTATATATATATAGCTATATATAGATATATATATATATATATGTGTGTGTAAAATATATATGTGTATATATATATATATATATATATATATATATATATATATATATATATGTGTAGCGGGTGTTGCTTTAAGTAGCCCTAGAGACTACCTTACCCAGTATGCAATGGGATACCCACAGTTCCTTTTGGGCCCGGCGCAATGTCTGCTGGGGTTGGACTATATAAGGAGGGGTGGAGCAGGGCGGGGGTCTCTTTGGACTTTGCCCGCCTAGAAAGTGGAACTCTGTGCTGTGTCTGCTGTTCCAGACTAGGCCCGAGAGCCGGGCCCTCTGGATCCAAAGAGCCTTCTACCCTTCACGGAAGAATCCCTGAGACATCTTAAGTATCTACCTTCCAAGTCTCGCCGGAAGGATCGGAGACCCCGGGTATCGTGAGACTGTGTGGGACGCACAGTGGTGGAAGTCGGCCGCCCGGACTGGTTCGGTTGGGTGAGAGAGCCCTTTCTCGAAGATTTCTTAAGTTACTCTTTAGGCCCATATCTTTTGCTTAGGGCCCATCGTTTATCAGGTTGAGCTGCTCACCAGAGGGACAGTGTGCCGTGCAACCTTAGTTAAATCCTTTGTCGCACAATCAGCAGCTAATTGTTTCACACCTTGTGGATTACAAATAACCTACAAAGTGCACCACCATTGCTAGTGAAGATCCTTCTCTACAGAAACATTGTGAACTAAGTAGTCAGGCCTGACTGAATAGAGTAGAGACATTGCTGGGCGCCATCTTGCCCACGAGGGGGAAGCTTGCAAGCGGGGTTTGTTAATTGATGTGCATAGGATTGAGGGGATTGTATACCTGTGTTATATGCTGACTAGATCTTATTGCAGGGCTCTGCATTGATAGATGTACTACTGTCTAATCCAAATCTTATTTTATTCAGTAAACGCATTAGTGATTAAGAAGACACGTTGTGTGGTGTGATTACTGTGTATGTTATCTGCAGTATTGGGATACCCATAGCCTACGGGTCTCACAATCCTTTAGTCTCACTAGCTGTGCCAAGGGAGGGTAGAGCCAATTACTGGGGGTTGGCAGCAGAGTGTTACAGGTCCGAAAATAATACCAGCAGCCCTCTTAGCTGGGGGTATTGCTACACGTGGGGGTTCAGAGTCCGGGATCCTGTACGCTGCCGTCAAGCCTGCCAGAAGTATCAGCATGGATCCGACGGTAGTGACACAGTGGTGCATAACAGCCGGAGCTTGTCCGGACATGGCGGTAGCCATTGAACTTCCCGGGGAAGACTGGCAGGAGAATGATGTGGAGCGGCTCATGGTGCTGCTGTCCCCGAGTCAGAAGGCATGGATTATGGATCTAAAGCCGGATCCAGAGGCCTCCTTTATTGGTGGAATGGCGCAAAGGGATGCCAGAGAGTTTTAGAGGTCAGAGTGTACAGGCCATAGACCAAAAGATATATGGTCTATCGCATGCAAAGCCCATGAAGAAAGAACCACCCGAACTAACGATCAAAGAGGCAGCAGCAGCTGCGGCGGCGCCGCTGAACGTTATAGGCCCTGAACTCCTTAATGCTTTAGGGGACCTAGTTGCTAAATGTCAGAAGAGCAACACGGTTTGTGTGGAGACTGGTTATCGAAAACTCTGAATATTTTCAGGTAAACAGCCCATGCCACTAGGGGAGGAAGACTTTGACACATGGATAGAGCAAGCAATGCAGGCTGTAGAAGGATGGGAAGTGACGGAAACCCAGAAGAAACAGCGCATTAATGAAAGTTTAAAGGGGGCCACTGCAGAAGCGGTGAAGAACCTCAGATTCAGCAACACTTCTTGCACTGCTTATGACTACTTAACCATGTTGCAGGAAGAGTTTGGCCAACTGGAGAAAGTTACTGACTTAATGTACAAGTTTGAACACACTCTTCAACAGCCAGGGGAGCAGTTTTCGGAATATGTAAAAAAGGCTGAACAAAATGCTTTGCCAAATAGTGCTGAAGAAAGGAATGGTGCCTCAAGCTATAGATGCGGCCAGGATGCGGCAGGTCATGAAGGGAGCGATATGCTCTGATCCAGTCTGGCTCCACCTGAAGACAACTGGAGGAGTCATGTCTTTGAACTACTCAGATCTCGTACGAATAGTAAGGGATGAAGATGCATTGCTCAAAGACCAGCAGACACCAGAGAAGCCAAATTTTTCTCCCATGGCTGAGGTTAGATCTGTCATAGCTACGAACGGGACTCTGAGGTGGCGGTTTTGAAGTCGCAGATGACTCAAGTTCTAGAAATGCTGACTTCTTTAATGACCAAGAGTCCAGGGGTCGTACAAACAGAGGAACCGAAGAAGGATGTGTATCAGAGTGCCCCAACGCCGGTTTCCCCACAAGCCAGAAGAGATGAGGTTTGCTTCAACTGTGGAGGGGTTGGACATTACAGCCGAGAGTGTTTCAGCCCGAGGAAAAAGCAAGGTTCATACCGCAAGCTGGCGGAAAACTTCAGAGGGCCCCGATGAAGTAGTCAGCCGGGTGCCCGTCAGTTCCAGTAAACTCCAACGGAATCAAGAAACCAGAGAAGCCAAGAAAAAAGGGGAACAATGTCACAACTCATGAACTCAACACTCCTCACTCTAAGTCGAAATCGAAAACTTGGCAAGAAATCAATGCATACCAGGCCCAACAAGGACTCAGATCCAGGAAAAGAGTAAAAGGAAAGAAATGACAGAAGGCCAAACCAGGGGAATCCAGGAAGGAGACTGCCCTGAATGAATTCCCAGTCAAACTAGTGGGACCCTCCCCCGTGGTCCCCATTCAAGTGGAAGGGATCTATACAAAGGCCATTCTCGACACAGGGGCTCAAGTGACCCTTCTGTACCGGGACTTCTATCAGAAACATCTGAAGCATTTGCCCTTAGTTTCCCATATGACGGATACCTCCCCATTAGGTTGGCTTTCGACCCATCAGTAGCCGGAGACACAGAAGTTATTGATACATTGGCGGTAGTCTGCCCTCGCCCTCCAGGAGCCGACAAGAGTTCTCTCATAATAGGGACAAACACTGACTTAGTCAGGAGATTACTGGCCCCTATAGCACAGGCACAGGATGCCCCAGTGACCAGAGTCCATCCTATGTTGCGGCAAGCCTACCAGCATCTGGTACTGGAGCAGAGAGCTCCCGAAGGAAGAGTGGGGAAGGTGTGGAAGTTTGATAACAAGCAGAAGGTATTACAGCCCGGTGAGGTTACCAGTCTGAAGGCTACTGTGAAACTTACCTGGGAACAACCTGGCCCTTTCATAGTCCTGGAACCAGACCCCTTGGACGCCCACCCAGGGCTGGAAGTCCTCCCTGAGGTGATCCCACTAATAGCCTTGAAGAAGTCAAATGGAAGGGTGTCCGTGAGCCTCAGAAATACTACTGACACCCCTGTGAAGATCCCAGCCCGAGTGTTGCTAGGTCAGGTGAATCCTGCCACTCCGGTAGCCTTATCCGACTTGGAGAATGAGGAAGGAGGGAGAGCTACTGTGGAGAAACTGCTTGGAGGAAACGGCCTTGCCACTGGCATGGAGGCAGAGAGCCCGGGTCCAGTTGACTAGATGGCAGAAAATCTTCTCTAAAGATGAATTCGATGTGGGGTGTGCGAAGAGTGCCACCCAACGGATCCGCCTACAGGAGGACAAGCCATTCAGAGTAAGGGTTCGGCGGGTCCCCTTGGCTGATCTAGAGGATCTGCGAGAGCAACTGACAGAGCTCAAAAGAACCGGTGTCATCCGGGAGTCTAGAACCCCATATGCATCCCCCATAGTGGTGGTGAGGAAGAAGAATGGGTCGTTGAGGCTATGCATCGACTATCGGGCTCTTAACAGAAGAACCATACCTGACCAATACACTACCCCCCGAATAGAGGATGCCCTACAGAGTCTGTTTGGAGCAAAATGGTTCAGTGTAATGGACTTGAAGAGTGGGTATTACCAAATTCCCATGCATCCTATGGATAAGGAGAAAACTGCCTTCATCACCCCTGTGGGGTTTTATGAGTTCAATCGCATGCCCCAAGGCTTGTCGGGAGCCCCAGCCACCTTCCAGAGACTCATGGAGAAGACATAGGGAGATATGAATCTCATCAAAGTACTAGTGTATCTAGATGATATTATTGTGTTTGGAAGGACTCTAGAGGAGCATGAAGAGAGGTTGGAGAAGGTTTTGAGGAGGCTCAGCGATGAAGGACTCAAACTCTCGCTAGAAAAATGTCAGTTTTACCAATCTTCAGTCCACTATCTGGGGCACATTGTGTCCGAAGAAGGAGTGTCCACAGACCCGGAAAAATTGGAGGCTGTCACCTCCTGGCCCCGTCCCACTACAGTGACTGAGCTTCGATCGTTCTTGGGGTTCTGCTCCTATTACAGAAGGTTTGTGGAGGGATTTGCCAAGATCGCCAAGCCCTTAAATTAACTTTTGAAGACAGAAGGAGAGGAGGATGACTCAGGACCTAGGAAGCCTGGGGAGTCTGTGGAAGATCAGTGGACTGTGAGGTGTGAGGAAGCGTTCCAGAGATTGAAAGAGAGTTTGACACTAAGAAGCCCTTGAAGTTGCATGTGGATGCCAGTCATGACGGTCTGGGAGGAGTACTGTACCAGGAGTATGATGGCCAGCTGAGACCCATTGCTTATGTGAGCAGAAGCTTGACCCCAGCCGAAAAGAATTACCCCACCCACAAGTTGGAATTTTCGGCCTTGAAGTGGGCAGTGGTGGACAAGTTGAAGGACTACATGTATGGTGCAGATTTTGTAGTCAAAACAGAAAATAACCTGCTCACTTACCTTCTGACCACTGCCAAGCTGGATGCCACCGGCCACCGCTGGCTAGCAGCCCTTTCGGGGTTCACCTTTAGTTTAAAGTACAGACCTGGGGCTGGGAACAGAGATGCAGACGCCTTGTGAAGAAGAGCCCATGCTCCCGCTAACCATGCTGAGGACTGGGCTCGACTGACCCCAGAGGCAGTGCGAGCCCTGTGTCAAGGGGCGGAACTTCAAGCCAATGGAGGGTCAAGGGCCGAAGAAATTGGGGTCTTAGTAGTGGGGGTACCCAAGTATTATTGTGATGTAACACAGATTGGAGAAGAGAACCTACCCAGACTCTCGAAGAGAGATCTGCGAAGAGATCAACTGGAAGACCCAAACCCCAGACTCACTTCTGAAGGACCCGTCGAAAGGGGCTCGCCTACTGAGGAAGGAATGGAAACGGTTACAGATGCATCAAGGGGTAGTCTACCGAAGGGGCCCCTCTGATGATCTGGAGGATAAGTGGCAACTGTTTCTGCCCGAGAAGTATCGGAAGACTGTCCTGACCGCCTTACATGACAATTATGGTCACTTAGGATCAGAAAGAACTTTTCAGCTAGTGAGGAACCGGTTTTACTGGCCCTGCATGCGGGCTGAAGTGAAGGAATATTGCCATTCATGTGCAAGTTGCATACAAAGGAAGACTCTGCCTCATCAGGCCGCCCCAATGGGCCATCTAAAAAGCCAAGGGCCCTTGGATCTGGTATGCATTGATTTTCTTTGTATAGACCCTGATTTAAATGGAAATGGGAATGTTCTGGTGATAACCGATCATTTCACTCGTTACGCCCAGGCGTTTCCAACCAAAGACCAGAAGGCCTCCACAGTGGCCAAGGTACTTGTAGAAAAGTTCTTTGTACACTATGGCCTACCTCAACGCCTTTACTCGGACCAAGGAAGGGACTTCGAGAGTCGGCTGATCAGGAAGCTGTTGGATTCCCTGGGTATTAAGAAGACCCGAACTACCCCCTACCATCCACAAGGGGATGCCCAACCAGAGAGATTTAATCGGACATTGTTAAACATGCTGGGGACTCTGAGTAGTGAGAAGAAGCAACATTGGGGAAAGCATGTGGCCGCCATTGTGCATGCATATAATAGTACAATCAGTGACGCTACAGGATACTCCCCATACAGATTGATGTTTGGCAGGGAAGCAAGGCTACCAGTAGATCTGGCTTTCGGTACCTCGATAGACCATACAAGGGATATGTGGATCGGTTACGACTGAGTTTGAGAATGGCATATGAAAAGGCCCAAGCCACTTCCGATTAAAGAGGAGCCAGGAACAAGCAGAAGTATGACCTAAGGGTTCGGATTCATGACTTGCAGCCAGGAGACCGGTGCTGTTGCGGAACTTAGGCATACCAGGGAAGCACAAGCTGGCCGACCAGTGGAGGTTCCAGCCCTATGTGATCTGCAAACAACTGCCAGGTCTACCTGTTTACCAACTCAAACTAGAAGGAAGTGTAAAGGCCATTGAAGACATGGCATAGGAATCACCTACTGCCCCTTTCCGAAGCTGTTTGTTTGCCTCCTGCCTCGGATCCTCCCGAGCATCTTTCAGTTTCAAATACTCCTAGGCCTGTCACTAGATCCCAAGCAGCCAGTTCAGCAGAGATGGATGCCCAAGGCCAGAGTGAGGAGGAGGAATTGGGACTTGAATGTCTTTGGACACCACCAATACCTGAATCCATGACCACGGCCTCTCCATCACCTGAGGCTGCCGTTAGAGACACTTTAAATGCGAAGGCCGCTGAGTTTGTACCACTTGATACTCTTGCTGAGGAATGGGAGGATGCTCAAGAGTCGTTTCCAGAGGAAGATCTCAGGGACTCCTTATACCTTTCTGCACCTGACCCAGACGCCCCTGAGCCATATAAATCCAACCCCGGCTCCCAGGGAACAAAGGTTAGGAAGAGCTATACAACCCCCTAGAAAACTAACCTATTCTCAGATGGGGAAGTGCTCGGAAGAAACTATTGTCACTGCAAGAAGGACAGTAAACAAACCTGTCCCCTCTACTGCAAATTTGGTGGAGGGCAACCTCATCTCACTCCCTGGCACAGTTAGGCAGGCCGCCTCTGCTAATGTGACCTGTGGGCAAGACAATCTCCCTCACCAAGCTTGGTGGGAGATTCCTCTGCCTGGCTCTTTTGTAGCCGTGAATTGTGTTGCTTGTACATATAATAACGCTGGTGATATCTTTGGGGACCAAAGATTCTAAGTGGGT
Organism: Rana muscosa; assembly: GCA_029206835.1. Classification (NCBI taxonomy): domain Eukaryota; kingdom Metazoa; phylum Chordata; class Amphibia; order Anura; family Ranidae; genus Rana; species Rana muscosa. Next base: position 110,306,464 of record CM055127.1, on the reverse strand, counting down.
GGAGTGTGTAGCGGGGTGTTGCTTTAAGTAGCCCTAGAGACTACCTTACCCAGTATGCAATGGGATACCCACAGTTCGTTTTGGGCCCGGCGCAATGTCTGCTGGGGTTGGACTATATAAGGAGGGGCGGAGCAGGACGGGGGTCTCTTTGGACATCGCCCGCCTAGCAAGTGGAACTCTGTGCTGTGTCTGCTGTTCCGGACTAGGCCTGAGAGCCGGGCCCTGTGGATCCAAAGAGCCTTCTACCCTTCACGGAAGAATCCCTGAGACATCTCAAGTATCTACCTTCCAAGACTCGTCAGAAGGATCGGAGACCCCAGGTATCGTGAGACTGTGTGGGACGCACAGTGGTGGAAGTCGGCCACACGGACTGGTTCGGTTGGGTGAGAGAGCACTTGCTCGAAGATTTCTTAAGTTACTCTTTAGGCCCAGTATCTTTTGCTTAGGGCCCATCGTTTATCAGGTTGAGCTGCTCACCGGAGGGACAGTGTGCCGTGCAGCCTTAGTTAAATCCTTTGTCGCACAATCAGCAGCTAATTGTTTCACACCCTGTGGACTACAAATAACCTACAAAGTGCACCACCATTGCTAGCGAAGATCCTTCTCTACAGAAACATTGTGAACTAAGTAGTCAGGCCTGACTGAATAGAGTAGAGACATTGCTGGGCGCCATCTTGCCCACGAGGGGGAAGCTTGCAAGCGGGGTTTGTTAATTGATGTGCATAGGATTGAGGGGATTGTATACCTGTGTTATATGCTGACTAGATCTTATTGCAGGGCTCTGCATTGAAAGATGTACTACTGTCTAATCCAAATCTTATTTTATTTAGTAAACGCATTAGTGATTAAGCAGACACGTTGTGTGGTGTGATTACTGTGTATGTTATCTGCAGTATTGGGATACCCATAGCCTACGGGTCTCACAATCCTTTAGTCTCACTAGCTGTGCCAAGGGAGGGTAGAGCCAGTTACTGGGGGTTGGCAGCAGAGTGTTACAGGCCCGAAAATAATACCAACAGCCCTCTTAGCTGGGGGTATTGCTACATATATATATATATATATATATAAACATAAAAAAAAATTGCTGTGAGAATGCCAGATAACCCCCATAATTTGTCTAATATGTGTATTCTATAATAATATGTATTTCCTCCAGCTCCATCTAGTGGCCATAATGCAATCTTTTTCTGATTGTGGTATTTCAGGAAAATACTGCATTATGGCCACTAGATGGACCTGACAATTATAGGAATACAGCCTTTGGGATTATTCCCAAAGGCTGTACGATTGCTAAAGCATTCACGACTGCATTGTTTTTTAAGATGACCCCAAAGTGTAACAGATCCAGGTATGTATTACCTTTCACAGAGATAAAGGTATTCTTTCGGACAATGTCCTCATCTGCTTTTTCTCCAGAAGAAGGGTGCCATCTTTTTTAAGGAATTTTCTAGAGCTGCAGTCTACATGAAGAGCGGTTATGATGGCTCAGAGTGGACACAATCATGTATATCTTGGTGCCTGTACTGTTCTGTGTTCACAGTTGTCTGACACGGATGAGTCCCTTCTGCAGCCTCTCACCATGTAACTTTTTATATGAAAGCGGAACTTTAGCCAAAAATGAAAAGACAAACATGATTAGTCCACTATAAGATAAAATAACAAAACCAGACTTTACTGCAATATTCAACTTCAGTCCAGACATTTTCCCAGCAGATTTTATTTGTGACACTTGAAGGTGCTCAGTCTGATGACTGGCATCTGTTAAACCGCTTTCTCTGAGCCCTGCTCATCCTGGACCTCATCCTGGACCTGCACCAGCCTGTGACTGGACAGTAAAAGGAGAAGCAGCACAGAGATGAGCTTGTCTCTCCTTCTCTCTCCTCCTATCAGCATGCTGTTTGTCAGTACATGATTGCAAAAGGCTGATAACAGGTCAAATTCAGATACTTACACTGCTTGCATTTAATAGGAGCATGCTATAAATAATATAAGTTCAATGTGGACATGAATATAAATGTAGCGGTACCCCTGGTATTTTCCCGGGTCTTCCCTTGTTTCAGCCCTGCAGCCAGGCACACAGTATTTTCCACAGTCAGGTGCACAACTTCCACTTGTTACTGCAATAATCAGTTTAGGGGTTGTAGTGTTTTTTGCTGTTGTTTTTAGTTTAGTTTAGGAACTTGGATAGGAGAAGGGGGTATAGTAGGTTAGTAGAACTGTGTAGAAGACTACAGAATGGAGCAAAGTCCCTTTCTTAGTAGAAGGAGTTGAATAGACCCTTCTCTTCAAGACACCAGATGGTGTCCCATTTAGCCTATACCCAGCAACGGACTTCTAGCACCCAGAGGGAGATTCAGCAACACCAGTCTCTAGGATCCCTTTAGGGGGTCTGTACTCACAAGGCCCTGGATGAAGGTCACCTTCCTCTGTGATACCAGACAGGATCCATGGACATCCTCCCCCAGTCAGCTCTCAGAAGAACCCAGGGTTTCCGCATTCAGTGTTCAGGCCCCCCAGGTTGCCCACCTAAGGCCACATGGTGGCCTGTGCTGGGGAGAGGTGACATTCCCTCCCCACCTGAACCTCTCCTCTCTGTAGCAAGACCCAGATCCCATGTGCTCACTAGATATACAGTAAAAACCATGCTCAGGGGCATCATTCCCTGTAATTGGCTGGGAAGGCATTCATAGTCACCCTGATGACGTCTAATGTGGGGAAACGCCACGTAGGGACGCGTTCTGGACACGTGGCGTCGCTGTGCATGTGGTCCATGGCCTGTAAGTAAGGGCGGAAGTTGGAACAGCAGTGTGGGCAATGAGAGATGATGTAATCTCTCTCCGCCGCCCAGTGGCGTAGCATGGGTTGTCAGCACCCGGGGCAAGGCAAGTAATTTGCGCCCCCCTAACCTGCGGACTTTTAGCACTCCCCGAGTCCCTTCAAATACAATAGTACTGACCTACCTGATTCCAACACTGACCTATCTGATACCTATACTGACGACTATACTATATTGTCCACTACACTACACTGACCACTATACTATACTGTCCACTACACTGACCACTATACTGACCACTACCCTGACCACTATACTATACCGTCCACTACACTACACTGACCACTATACTATTTTACCACTACACTACACTGACCACTATACTATTTGTCCACGACACTGACCACTATACTACACTGACCACTATATTGTCCTGTCTACTGTAACTCTCTCTTTGCCTCTCTCTCTCTGCCTCTGCCACTCTCCCTCTCTCTGCCACTCTCCCTCTCTCTCCCACTCTCTGCCCCGTCTCTCACTTCACTCTCTGCCCCGTCTCTCACTCTCTGCCCCCGTCTCTCACTCTCTGCCCCCGTCTCTCTCTCTCTGCCCCGTCTCTCTCTCTCTCTATCTGCCTCTGTCTCTCTCTTTGCCTCTGTCTCTCTCTCTTTGCCTCTGTCTCTGTCTCTCTCTCTTTGCCTCTCTCTCTCTTTGCCTCTCTCTCTCTCTTTGCCTCTGTCTCTCTCTCTCTCTCTCTCTCTCTCTCTCAGTGCCTCTGTGTGTCTCTCTCTCTCTCAGTGCCTCTGTCTCTCTCTCTCAGTGCATCTGTCTCTCTCTCTCTCAGTGCCTCTGTCTCTGTCTCTCTCTCTCTCAGTGCCTCTCTCGCTGTCTCTCAGTGCCTCTCTCTCTCTCAGTGCCTCTGTCTCTCTCTCTCAGTGCCTCTGTCTCTCTCTCTCTTTGCCTTTGTCTCTCTCTCTCAGTGCCTATGTCTCTCTCTCTCTCTCTCAGTGCCTCTGTCTCTCTCTCTCAGTGCCTCTGTCTCTCTCTCTCAGTGCCTCTGTCTCTCTCAGTGCCTATGTCTCTCTCTCTCAGTGCCCCTCTCTCTCTCTCTCTCTCAGTGCCTCTCTCTCTCTCTCTCTCTCAGTGCCTCTCTCTCTCTCTCTCTCTCTTAGTGCCTCTGTCTCTCTCTCTCTCAGTGCCTTTGTCTCTCTCTCAGTGCCTCTCTCTCTTTGCCTCACTCTCTCTTTGCCTCTGTCTCTCTGTCTCTGCCTCCGTTTTCTCTCTCTTCCTCTCTCCCCAGTCTGTATGCGCATTGGGACCCTTTGGGGTAAGACCGCGCTATATTAAGATACCTCTCAACTCAACTCAACTTGTCAGTCCAGAGGATAGGAGAACGTGGCCGCCATGTTTGTTCAGTGTCCGGCGCACTGTGATTGGGCGTATGGAGGTCATGTGCAGAGACGGGAGTTCAGGATCACGGACAGGCCAGCCCCACGCCGCACATGACCCCCATGGCCCAATCACAGGGCGCCGGACATTGAAAAATGGCAGCCGGAGCTTCGGGCGGCCGGGGACACAGGCATTGAATCTAGGAGGACTTGCCTCCTCTGCCACGTGGCGCCGCCCCTGCACACAGTGCCGCCCCAAGGCCTGGCCTTGTTTGAAATCCGGCCCTGGTCGCGACCCTGTCCCGCAGACCCGATCGCTGGCGGTGTCCCGCGATCGGGTCACAGAGCTGAAGAACGGGGAGATGTTAGTGTAAACACAACATCCCCACGTTCTGCCTAGTTTTCAATTTATTTGTATTGGTTCTTTTCTTAATACAAAAAATACAAAACATTTTCAATTGAACAATTGAACAAAATTCCATCACATTACACATCCACTCCTACCCATCACTCAACACACAGAATCCGATCAATATCCATAAGCCACACTTATCAAACATTCCCACCATATGCATATATGCATCTTCATTTATTCCACCATCCTGCCCTCTCACCCATCCCTCCACACACCCATCCACCATCAGCCTCACGTCCCAAAAAAAAAAAAAAAACCCGTACCCCATCTATTATCCCCCTTTCCATTATTAATTTTATATTCCTTTTACAATAGCCCTTCATGTTCTTCCTGATTTTCCGTTTATAAATATTCTTTCAATCTATTTGAGAGCCGAAATTCATCTAATTTTTGCCATAATTCTGGCATTTGACTATTTATGTATCCTTCTCTTATCTGTCTTTCGATATATTGTATTTCGTTCACTTCACATATCCAGTCTGCTATGTTTGGGCTTTTATTTTCTATCCAATTGCGTGCTATTATTGTTCTAGCTGCTAATGTCATATGATGAAAAATATCCTTCTTAATACTCTTTATTGATTTTGGCATCAGGGATAACAATGAGATATCTATATTTAGTAGACATGTGCACACCGAAATATTTCGTTTCGGAATTTCGTTTTCGTCCGAAAAATAAATGTATTTAGTTACTTCCGAAATTCGTTTTTATTTATTTTGTTTTTCGTTAGAAATTGCATTCGTCCGAAAATCTGAATTAATTAAGGTTGAATCTGTAATTGAAAGCTTATGGTGTCTGTCGAATGTTCAAAGAAGATTCGACGGAGCAGCGAAACTGTACGACGCTGCAATCATACATTTCCGGTCGAATGTTCCACCTACAAGCTATAGTAGAATTCTAATGTTGCATGACTAGTAATAATTATATTTATTAATTACTATTACTAGTCAACCAACATTTAGAATCCTTCTATAGCCTATGGGTGGATGCATTTGACCGGAAATGTATGATTGCAGCGTTGTACAGTTTAGCTGCACCGTCGAATCTTCTAACTTTCGACAGACACCATAAGCCTTCAATGACAGATTCTACGTTTGTATGTTTTTCGATGCTTTGTCGAATCTTCGTTGTTCATGTTGAATTGTCAAGTTAGTTCTAGCTATTTTACTGCTCCTCCTCTTTGGTTACAATCTGCCAATAACATTCATCATCATCATTATTTTTATTTTACTTCCCCCACCCAATTCCAGCAGCGATCTTTTCTCTCTATGTCAAATCTTTTCTCTCTATGATGTCGAATCTTTTCTCTCTATAATGTTGAATCTTTTCTCTCTATGTCAAATCTTTTCTCTCTATGTAGAATAATCTTGGACTAATAGATTTAGGTTAGGCACATTCAACCACAGGTTCGATAGACACAGATTGTTATTGTCAGCGTCACGTCGAATCTCCTATCTATATCGAACTGTTGTCGCAACGAAAACTAAAATAAAGCATTTGTTTATGTCGGATCTTTCGGTTTTCGGATTCTGTGCTTTCGTTTTCGTTTGTTAAAACGATAACGAAAATACCTGAAATTCGGACGAAAATGCATTTGGACGAAAACGAATGCACATGTCTAATATTTAGATTCCTCTCTATTCCTGACACTTTTTCATATATTTCATATATTGTTTTCCAGAATTTTCTCACCATATGACAGTCATACCAAATGTGGTCCATAGTCCCCCTCTTCACCTTACATCTCCAACAAATATCCGTTTGTCCACTATTTATTTTATTTAACGCTACAGGGCTCCAATACCATCTCATTGCTATTTTATAGTTTCTTTCTTGATATTTATTCGCTGTAGATATTTTATGAATAATTTCAAATATTTTCTTCCATTCTATCTCTGATATTGATCTTCCTATTTCCTTTTCCCATTTTTTCATTCCTGTTAATTCTCTAATGGGTCCTGAAGGGAGTAATAGGGCATATATATTAGATAACTTTTTGGTTGGCTTTTGTTCATCTGTTAATATTTGTTCAAATTTAGTTTAGTCTATTTATTAGAGGTAATTCTATCTTTGTTGCAATATATGTAGCTAGTTGATGTTATTGTAGCCATTTATGTTTATGTTCCGATCCCAGATCTTGTATTTTTGGCAATTTCCCATCTACTAGAATCTTGGCGACCCTTAAGTTCTCCAGTATGTTCCATTTTAAGTATTTTGTGGTTGCTAAAGCTGGCTGAAATTCTGGAATGGAGAACAGTGGGGTCATTGGTCCTATCATAGTGGATAGGTTCCCCCTTTTTATTTCTGTGTCCCATATTTTTAATCTAGCTTTTGCAAAGATAGTTAATTTCTTGTTTCCAGGTCTTAAATTAGGTTTTATGCAAGGGAGCGCTTTAAGTTTAATTCCTATAATATCTTCTTCTAGTTTAACCCATTGTTTGTACTCCCCATTGTGATAACAGTCTATAATCCTAGTCAAGGAGGCAGCTTGTAGACAGTGGCGTCACTAGGGTTGGTGTCACCTGGTGCGGTATAACATGGTGTCACCCCCCCCCCCAATAATTTTTTTCACCCTAATAACACTGCATATATTGGCAACAGTAGTGCCGTTAATAACTATCAATCAACTAGCAAATTTGAATAACAAAATCATATGAAAATAATAGAAATCAAAGCTTAAACTGTTAAAGAACTGTATTTATTTTAACTTTAAACTTTACTGAATTACTAAATAAATAACACAAAAACAGGAACAAATATGAAAGCATTTAGTTAACATCTAAATCAAAACTTTGCTTTTCTAGCCTTGACAGCTGCAAAATTGTGAACAACATCATCAAAATCAATACATTTCGCTAGTTCACTTTCAACTGATAATATTGCAAGATCAGAAAGCCTTGCCTGTCCCATCGTTGAACGCAAATAGTTTTTTATCAGCTTCAACTTTGAAAAGCTCCTCTCACATGAAGCCACAGACACACAGATTGTCAGAAATATTTTTAGACATAGTGAAAGGGTTGGAAGAGATTCAATGAAGTCCCATTCTGCTATGAAGGTCAAAACTTGTAAAGCCGACCAATCTTTGACTTCTTCTAGGTTGATCTTGGCTGCTTTGAGATGTCTCCTCAGTCTGGGTATTTCCATTAACAGCTCACTCTCAGATATTTCGTCATAAAAAGTGGTCAGTTTTGGAATGGACACCTTTAATGTTTCTTCAGTTTCATATATGAGACTCTTTGCTTGAACAGCCTCAAACATGGCTGCAACTTCCATGATGGCTCTTAATCTGATCTGGAGTTCAGAATGGAAGCGATCAATGCACTCAAGCATTGCCCTCTTGTTCTCGTCTTGTAGACTTATGCCTCCAGCATCACGTGCCTGTTCCCCTGCCATCCTCTTCTTAAACCTGGCTCTTCTCTCTACGGCAATTCCATATTCTTTAGATTTTAAATGTGCCTGCTTAATTGCATGTTCCACTAGGTGACTGCGCTCTTCAAACAGAAAAAGTCTTAGTGACTCTAGCTTTGTCACCACCTTGTCCAGACTTAAGCCTTTGGTCTGCAGGTACTGTTGTGTAACATCAACTTCTTGAAGTACATCACCCCAGAAGTATAGGTAGCACAAAAACGTAAAATCACAGACAGCAGGCACTAGACATTCTGCTGCTCCTCTTGTGTCCATATTTTCAGAAGGATCACAAAGCGCTTCGATTGCAGACACAAACATATTCAATTTTTCTTTTACTGGCTTAACTGCAGCATGATGAGCACTCCAGCGTGTTGTTGATAATCTTTTCACTGACACTCCAGTGTGACACTACAGTGCAGTGTGATGATGTGACAGGCTGAGTCGCTCGCTGGCTCTGTAGGGTAGGGAGGAGGATTGGAATTTAGGAATAGGAAGAATAAGGAGCCGGAGGACACACACCAGGCGCGGCCGCGGCGCTGGAGGTGTTGTTCCAGGCTTCCAGCCCAGCGGGGTGAAATTAATCAATGAATGGGTCAGCTGTAAAAAAAAAAAAAAAAAAGGGAGGGTGTCACCCCTCTAGCGGGTGTCACCCGGGGGCGGACCGCACCCCCCGCACCCCCCTAGCAACGCCTCTGCTTGTAGATATTTTGAAAAGTCTGGTAATGCTAACCCTCCAATTTTCTTAGTTCTGATTAAAATGTATCTTCTAATTTGCGGTGTTTTGTGGGCCCAAATAAAACTTCCTATTGCTTTCCTTCAATCTTTAGCTTTTTTGGAATAACTAAGGGAATTGTCTGAAAAATGTATAACAATTTTGGCAGTATATCCATTTTTATTATGTTGAACATGGAGGGAACGTTTCCAGGGCGATTTTTGAGCAGCAAAAAAATGTTTGAAACCATTTGTTTGAATAAAAAGTTTTATTTGATGAAAAGGCTCTTGGCACTCATAGATTAAAAAATGTGATTCATGAATTTATGAGCTCCGGTATTTACAAAGCCAGACATAATGTATACAAGGTTAATTAAATCATGTACAAGTGGTAAACAGAATGAATGATAAAATCATACATAGGATGCATGCGATGCACAGAAGAGAGCCCCGATGCATTTCGACCAATTCAGGTCTTCCTCAGGGGGTCTTATATTCTATGAAACATCAATAAACAACATATTAGGGTTAAAGCATATTTCAAGCGTCTCTCATGAATTCAAGCAAGTCATAAAGTTTATACATGGTATCTGTCATAGTCATCAATGTCAATTAGCGGAGAGACAGCTGAGAGAAGAAAAGGATGCTATACATTTATTTGCTTCTAGAAAAATATTTTTGCATATTTACCCTCTTTGCCACATGGTATGGCTAAACCGGAGATTAAAAACACTTTTTGATTCCTTCAGGTCTCCCCAAGTTTCCCAAGGGGGGGGTTGCCGTGCTGCCAGGATATCCGCCCCGTGCCCTGCGGTGGGTCCGCCCCACAGGCGAATCTGTTCACAAGGGGTCACGCACTTACGATGGGTATCCCAAATGCGGACAAGAAAGCAGATGGGGTAGGTAGGTAACTAGGTACCATAGGCCGAGCACCTGGAATTTATAATAGTAATCAATTTCAATGTAATCCATATATTACATTCTTTGGGTCTAAATTAGCTTCAAACATAGTACAGGTGAGGCGAGGCTCATAAATAGTTCACTGGAGAGGTATAGATAGTCCTTACAGGCGTTGTTAATACTGTCTTATAGTTATAAGCTAATATGGCCAAAGGTATGCCCCGGGACATCAGCATTAGTTTGGTAGCTGATGCTGGCAGAGATTTGTTTTAAAGACTTTGTATTTCTGAGTAATGTTATTATATGAAAATTTGTGTATATGAGAGAAGTAATGGATATATAGGTGAAGTGATGGAAAAGTAAAATAAAAATTGTGGTGCGAAATTGCTGGGAGTGACGGAGACATGGGACTAATTGTAACATGATAAATTAAGAAATAGAGGGATTAATTACTTGAAGAGGTGAGTGAATGTGTTGTATAGGATTTAAGAAAGTGAAAAAATATAATAATATAAATATAGAAAACTATGGGCATGTGAGTGATAGAGAATGAAAAGGGGGGAGGGAGGGGGGAAATTATGAGCGTGTAAGTAGAAAATATGAAAGGGATATAATTAGATATGTATTGTGACCTATAGAAGGCAATTAATAAGAAAGAATGAAATAGAACAACACTGAATAAGGAAGTGTAATGAAAGTTATGCTGGTTGGTATGCTAAATAAGATATGCTATAAAAGGCTTATACTCACATCACCGAGCTTGTGAGTCTATAAGCACTGGTGGAAACACTAGAATTGTGGGAACCTTGAAGAAAATGATATGATGTAAAGATTAATGAATCAGTAAATATGTATGTAAGGTTTTTGAAAGTATCCAAAATTATACTGGCTTAGAGCAAAAGCCTGCTGGTTGAATGCTTACCTCTCAAACGATGAAATGTCAGATGTAGTGTGCTTCACAGGAAGTCAGCAGACACTTCCCCTTGTGATGTGTGGTTTAAATACCTAACCTACCTGTATGCTAATTCACAGATCCTCCCTAATCACGGGCAGGTGCTTTGCTCCTCCCCCTGCCATCCGCGTAGGTTCCCCGTGAGTGGCCCCCTCATCATCCCAGTAGACTAGGTCCCGGCACAGCCGCCATCGCCGAGTGGAAATCACGGCGTCTCCGAAGGCGGGGCGTGCGGGACCGCGACGGCGCCTGGATGGCGCCATCCGTCCCCGTGCACGCGCATCGCGTCACTGCAGAGCGCCCGGCGGTGGACATGGGATGGCACGGCACTGTAGAAGCGCCATCTAGTGGTACGAACACCCACTGTAGGCGCTAGTGGAGGGGACGCTTGCGTCCCTCCCCCAGTGCCGGAGAACAGAGTGCGTGCGGGGGCAGGATATTCACCGCGAGCAGGGGAACAAAAAGCCTGGCGCATCAGATGGACCTAAACCCCATGGGAAGGATGGTGGAGAGGAATCAAAGTATATAGTTCAATGTTGGAAGTGCAGATTGTTATACATTGATTATATAGTTTGTTAGGGTACATCATTATAGCAGCCATTTCATCATATTGTTATTACATCATACTTTTAACTTTAATAAAAAAAAGAAGAGCTATACCTTGAAAGGGTAATGGTAATGGTATGGAAACAGGAAAGATTTGGAATAAATAGAAAAGAGGGAAATTAGTATCTTACAAACAATCTTATCTTGGAACTTGGATTCTCAAAGGAAACTGAAAGGGGTAAATTCAGGGTCATGTACAAAATATGTAGACAGTTCAGCACTATTAAATCAGTTAATAAACACTTCATATTTTTACCTTAATAAATTGTATACTCTGACAGTAAGTGTTGACTATCAGATCTTACTAATGTATATATAAGTATCTAGGTGGGTATTACCCCCCTAAAGAAAAAGGAGGGAGGCCATCAAAGGATCCCTGTTACCCCTAACTCGTTTTACCTGAGACAAATCCCTTTAAGAAGGGAACATATGATATAGCCTCATTGAGGCCAGGATAATTAGTAGCTTGTAGTCTAAAAATCAATTTTTGCTCAATCTGGAGCAGTCTCTTGTTCCAATCGCCACCTCTGCCCGGAATATGAATCCGGTCCAGGGCGGATTCTTCCCATCCATGAATATGTTACCTTTTCATATTTTTGTAATAGTTTATTACTTTTCGGACAGTCGCATTATAATTAAATTCTTGTAATTTGTTCAGGTCTCTCGGAATATAAATTCCCAAATACTTAATAGCTGTTTGTTGCCATTTAAACAAGAAGTCCTTTTGCAATAATAGTTGTACTTTTTCTGTTAGTGATACATTTAAGCCCTGTACACACGATCGGTTTTACAGATGAAAACAGTCCGATGGACTTTTTCATCGGACAAACCGAACGTGTATGGGCCCCATCGGTCTTTTTTCCATCTTTGTTAAAAAATAGAACATGTTTTAAAAGTATCCGATGGAAAAAAAACGATAAGAAATTACTATCTTCTGTGGGGAACTCCATCGGATAAAAAACCCACGCATGCTCAGAATCAAGTCGACACATGCTCTAAAGTATAGAACTTAATTTTTCTTGGCTCGTCGGAGTGTTTTACGTCACAGCATTTGGGACGATCGGTTTTTTGACTGATGGTGTGTAGGCAAGACTGATGGAAGTCAGCTTCATCAGATTTCCGATGGAAAAATCCATCGGTTTAAAATCCATAGGAAATCCGATCGTGTGTACAGGGCTTTAAGCATTTCAGATTTTTCATAATTAACTTTGAAGTTACTCAATTCCCCAAATTGTTTAAATTATTTTATTAAATTAGGTATTGTTATAATGGGGTTAGTCACATATATTAATAAATCATCTGCATAGACTGCTGTTTTATATTCTTTATCTTTAATATGAATACCTTGTATATCTTTGTTTTTCCTTATTGCTTGTATAAAATGTTCCATCACTAGTACATATAACAAGGGAGATAATGGACAACCCTGTCGGGTTCCATTTGAAATTTCTATATATTCTGATAACATTCCATTTGTTCTAATTTTTGCCCTTGAATAAGAATACAATGCGACAATCCTACTAAGCATTTTTGGGCCCATTCCTATCTGAACTATTATTTCCTCCAAGAACTGCCATCCCACCCTATCAAACACCTTTTCAGCATCAATAGATAGTAAACAAGTTGGGGTTGCATTTCTCTGAGCATATTCAACCAATCTACGTGTTTTTATGATATTATGCCTTGTTTCTCGTCCTTTTGTAGAGCCTGTTTGATCTAGGTCTACATATTCTGGTAATATGGGTGTTAATCTATTCGAGATGATCTTTGAATATAATCGTATATCGATGTTTGTTAAGGAGATTGGTTGATAGTTATTACATAATGTGTGGTCTTTCTCAGGTTTTGGTATTAATACAATGTGAGCTTCCATACTTTGTGGTGTGAAAATTTGTGTTCTAGATATAGAGTTATATGTTTTCTTAAGAATAGGTACTATTATGTCTTGAAATGATTTGTAAAATCTGGAAGTATACCCGTCAGGTCTGGGGCTTTTGCCCAGGGCCATTTCAGAGATAGCATGTTGAATTTCCTCTATTGAAATTATTTTTTCCAGCTCCTCCACTATTTCTCTCAGAAATCTTGGTAGAGCTGTATCTTTTATATATTTACAAATTTCCTCCTCTTTCTTAATTTTTATCTTTATTTTCCTGTTGAATATTCAAATTATATAATTTAGAATAATATCTATGGAAAGTTTTTAATATTTCGGTAGGGTCATATATGGGCCAGTTCCCCGTTTGTTTTTAAGATTTTAACTATGGAAGTCGTGGGTTGTTGATTTTTTCGATTTCTGGCTAACAATTTCCCTGTTTTGTTACCTTGTTGGTACCATTGTATTTTATTCTTATCCCTCTCCCTGTCGTGAGCTCCGTGACCGCGCCCGCGGGACCCGCAGACCCGTTCGCCGTTGGTCTCCCGCGATCGGGTCACAGAGCTGAAGAACGGGGAGATGTTAGTGTAAACACAACATCCCCCCGTTCTGCCTAGTGACACTGTCACTGATCGTGTTCCCTGTCATCGGGAACAGCGATCAGTGACGTGTCACGGCAAGCCACCCCCCCTCTAACAGTTAAAAGCACTCCCTAGGTCACACTTAACCCCTTCAGCGCCCCCTACAGGTTAACCCATTCACTGCCAGTGTCATTTTTACAGTAGTCAGTGCATTTTTATAGCACTGATCGCTGTAAAAATGACAATGGTCCCAAAATGGTGTCAAAAGTGTCCGATGTGTTCGCCATAATGTTGCAGTCACGATAAAAATCGCTGATTGCCGCCATTACTAGTAAAAAAAAAATATTAATAAAAATGCCATAAAACTATCCCCTATTTTGTAGACGCTATATCTTTTGCGCAAACCAATAAATAAACGCTTATTGCGATTTTTTTACCAAAAATATGTAGAAGAATACGTATCAGCCTAAATGGAGGAAAAACATTTTTTTTATATATTTTTGGGGGATATTTATTATAGCAAAAAGTTAAAAATATTGCATTTTTTTCAAAATTGTCGCTCTATTTTTGTTTATAGCGCAAAAAATAAAAACCGCAGAGGTGATCAAATACCACCGAAAGAAAGCTCTATTTGTGGGGAACAAAGGACGTAAATTTTGTTTGGGAGCCACGTCGCACCACCGCGCAATTGTCAGTTAAAGCGATGCAGTGCCGAATCGCAAAAAGTGGCCTGGTCTTTGGCCAGCAAAATGGTCCGGGGCTTAAGTGGTTAATAGCGCCTTATTACGTGTTTCCCAAAAACCCTAATTTGGGAAATAAGAAAAAAAGAAGGGAATTTTTTTTTTTTTCTTTTACCGATGATTTCAATGTATGAAGTGCCAAATTTCACCCAATAAGGTGAGTACAAAAGAGGAAAGAAAAAGAAAAGTTACATTATTTAAAATACATTTAAGAAAGGAACTTAATAGCCCCTTATTATGTGTTTCTAAAAACCTAGAAAAAAAAAGGGGTGTTAAATTTAATGTTGATTTCTATAAGACCTCCCCCTACTTCCCATGACCTTTCCCTACTAATGTTTTCTCCAGGGGTACCCAAAGTTTACTAGCAGAGTCATGGCGCCAGTTCATAATGCGAACCAGGGCCATGGCTCTATAATAAGATGCTATATCTGGGAGGCCTACCCCCCTCCCCCTTTGGTCTCCTCAAAATCTCATATTCCAGTCTAGGATGCTTGTCTCCCCATACGAAGGTCATAAAGGCCCTCCTTATTTGTTTAAAAATATATCTGTGGGAGAGTTATAGGAATAGCATGCAGAACATAGATAAGCCTGGGGATTACACTCATTTTAAGGGCATTTACCCTACCGAACCACGTCAGGGTGTGGCTTCTCCACTTCTGCAGATCTTTTAATATGGATACAACCAGGGGCCCATAGTTTAGATCATATCAGCGTTTTACATCCAGGGTTATATGAGTCCCCAGGTAAAATATGGAATCAAGGCGCCATACAAAGGGGAAGGATCTTTGCAGCTTTTTCCTCATCCTCAAGGGCACATGACTTGGCATTAACACCGACTTTTCAAGATTTATTTTAAAATTAGATACAAGGCCAAATCTATCTCCAACATCAATTCCGTCAGGGACTCTTGAGGCGAGGAAAGATACAGCAGTAGATCATCTGCATAAGCAGATATCTTATGTTCCGTTGATCCAATAACAATCCCCTTAATCTTCCTATTTCCCCTGATTGTACACAGGAAAGGTTTCAACACCATTCACAGCAGCAACGGCTCTGTCACCACAGGAGGATTTTCTTATGCCATCTGCCTATAGGTATACCTCCTGGACTTGAGGTTTATCCTATCCTCTTGTCTTTCATGAATCAGCACTTATATCTATCATGAGCTGAACTCAAAGCTCTACGACTTTTTCTATGTACACAAAAGGCCTATTTCTCTCAAATATTGTTCACAAATCTGTCTAAATCTGTGTTAGTGAGCACTTCTCCTTTGCCGAGATAAACCATCCACCTCACAAGTGTGGCATATCAAGATGCTGATTAGACAGCAGGATTGTTGCAGAGGTGTGCCTTAGGCTGGCCACAATAAAAGGCCACTCTAAAACGTGCAGTTTTACTGTATTGGGGGTGTCCCGGGGGTCCCAAAACCAGTCAGTATCTGGTGTGACCACCATTTGCCTCACAAAGTGCAGCACAGCTCCTTCGCATAGAGTTGATCAGGTTGTTGATTGTTGCCTGTGGAATGTTGGTCCATTCCTCTTCAATAACTGTGTGAAGTTGCTGGATATTGTCAGGAACTGGAACACGCTTTCATATACGCCGATCCAGAGCATCCCAAACATGTTCAATGGGTGACATGTCCGGTGTACGCTGACCATGCAAGAACTGGGATGTTTTCAGCTTCCAGGAATTGTGTACAGATCCTTGCAACATGGGGCCGTGCACTTATCATGCTGCAACATGAGGTGATGGTTGTGGATGAATGGCACAACAATGGGCCTCAGGATCTTGTGATGGTATCTCTGTACACTCAAAATTCCATCAATAAAATGCACCTGTGTTCGTTGTTCGTTGTATAGGATATGATTCGCCTGTCCATACCATAACCCCACAGCCACCAGCAAACCGCTCACCCACACGACGCTATACGCTCTGTCTGCGATCTTCCCTGTACAGTGAAAACCAAGATTCATCCGTGAAGAGAACACTTCTCCAAAGTGCCAGACGCCATTGAATGTGAGCATTTGCCCACTCAAGTTGATTACGATGATGAACTGCAGGCAGGTCAAGACCCTGATGAAGACGACGAGCATGCAGATGAGCTTCCCTGAGACGGTTTCTGACAGTTTGTACAGAAATTCTTTGGTTATGCAAACCGATTGTGGCAGCAGCTGTCTGGGTGGCTGGTCTCAGATGATCTTGGAGGTGAAGATGCTGGATGTGGAGGTCCTGGGCTGGTATGGTTACACGTGGTCTGTGGTTGTGAGGCCGGTTGGATGTACTGTAAAAATAAAGGTATTCAGCGCTGAAAAATCAAACAAACATAAATACAAAATATTGCAGCCAGCACTTTAGGGTAATTCATGAAAAATCCCTCAGACAGAGCAAATAACTAAAAGAGTGCAGCGCAAAGAAAGTAGATCAGTGTTTCTCAACTCCAGTCCTCAAGGCACACCAACAGGTCATGTTTTCAGGCTTTCCATTATTTTGCACAGGTGATTTGATCAGTTTTACTGCCTTAGTAATTACCACAGCTGTTTCATCTGAGGGAAATCCTGAAAACATGACCTGTTGGGGCGCCTTGAGGACTGGAGTTGAGAAACACTGAAGTAGATATTAAAAGTCTATATAATAAAAAAAAAAAAAAAGAGGCAGAGGTCCATAAAGGATTAGTGGTGCACTATATGAAGCATGCAATGTGGATCACAGCAAGTTGACCAGAAAGGAATCCCTCCACCGCACACAGAGTGGCCTCTCACCTCAGTAATTCGACCTGCAAGAGGTCACAGGGCATAGAATAATAATGCAGCAGATGCCATCCAATCATTCAGCCCCCAACCTCCAAACGACACATATCAGCTTGGCATATAAAGTAACCACCTTTTACTGTCAGGAGATCAAGGGAAAGGTCCTGCCGGTACTGGAACTGGAAGGGGGAGAAGTTCTCTAGTCTGATCCTGGGAATTGAAGAGAGAAGGGGAGAAGTCCTGTAGTCTGATCCTGGGAATGAAAGGATAAGAAGTCCTGTAGTCTGATCCCAGGACTGCCAGTGGGGGGGAAATGTCCTGCAGTCCCAGCAGTGGAAGGGTAAGGTCCTGCCAAACACCTGATCCCAGCACTGGAGAGGTCCTGCTGTCTGGTCCTGGGACTGGAAGGGCTGGAAGGATACCTTGTGCTCTCCCCGATCAATTCCCAGGATCAGACTAGAGAACTTCTCCCCCTTCCAGTTCCAATACAGGTAGGACCTTTCCCTTGATCTCCTGACAGTAAAAGGTGGTTACTTTATATGCCAAGCTGATATATGTAGTTTGGAGGTTGGAGGCTGAATGATTGGATGGCATCTGCTGCATTATTATTCTATGCCCTGTGACCTCTTGCAGGTCGAATTACTGAGGTGAGAGGCCGCTCTGTGTGCGGTGGAGGGATTCCTTTCTGGTCAACTTGCTGTGATCCACATCGCATGCTTCATATAGTGCACCACTCACCCTTTATGGACCTCTGCCTCTTTTTGTTATTTTTATTATATGGACTTTTAACATCTACTTTCTTTGCGCTGCACTCTTTTAGTTATTTGCTCGGTTGGATGTACTGCCAAATTGCTTCTTGTTATCATCATTTGTATTTTCACTTTGCACACTCTACATTATTAGCTTGCCACATGTCAGTGTTAGGCCGAACTTCACATCATCGCGTGGCAGGAACGAGCGCTCCCGTTAAAGAATTTTTTTGAGCAATTTTCACGCAATTTTGCATGTCGGATAGGGCCAGCCCATTCCCTTGAAAGGGTTGCCTTTGTCACCTGAAAATAAGCTCCTGCTCCTTTTCGAGCAACAAGCTTTACGCCATTTTGAATGGAACAAATTGCCACTATTGCCCAGTGACAATTGGGGCAGAATGGCATCGCATTGTGAATGCCATTGGGGATAATGCCACTCAAATGCCCATTGCACATTGTGCAGCGATCGCCACGCGATGTTACCAGCGATTTCAAATCACGAAGTGTAAATGGAGGCTGGGTTAACATCTGTGCAATGCACAAGTTCATGTGGGTTTCTGTGTGTTTTTACATTTTTTACCATGCGTTAAAGTAGGGCAGCCCATTCATTTGGATAAGCTGCCTATCGCTTCTAAATTGCAACAAAAAAGTGTGTGACCCTTTGTTTTTAAAATGCGCAATGCAACAAAATTGGGGCTTTGTTACCAAGTGTTATGATGCATCAATTCTCATGCGCTTTTCCAAAGTGTATGAGAAGAAGAATTAAAGGCATTGCAACTAGGGATGAGCTCGGTGTTCGAGTCGAACATAAGTTCGACTCGAACATCGGCTGTTCGACCATTCGGCGAACATCGAACGATTTGGGCCATTCGCGCCAAATTCGAGTGACGCGAACGGCCCACAATACACTGCGCCATCGCAGTGCAATCCCGGCACTGTGATTGGCCAAGCATGCACTGTGACCCCGCATGCTTGGCCAATCACAGCGCCGGCAGCTAGGAGAGCCATAATTGGCCACAGGCAGGTTGCCTGTGGCCAATTATAGCTCAGGGGGTTTAGCACACGCCCCACACTATAAAAGACCGCCAGCGCGGCGGCCTTGTGTAGTGTGTTCCGGCGCAGGGAAAGAGTTACATAGGCAGGGACAGTGTCAGTGCTATTTGTACCTCAAACTTGTGTGTAGGGAGAGAGAAGGATAGGCAGGGAGAGTGTCAGTGTCATATTCTTTGCTAAACCTTGTGTGCAGGGAGAGAGAAGGATAGGCAGGGGACAGTGTCAGTGTCACATTCTTTGCTAAACCTTGTGTGCAGGGAGAGAGAAGGATAGGCAGGGAACAGTGTCAGTGTCATATTCTTTGCTAAACCTTGTGTGCAGGGAGAGAGAAGGATAGGCAGGGAGAGTGTCAGTGTCATATACTTTGATAAACCTTGTGTGCAGGGAGAGAGAAGGATAGGCAGGGGACAGTGTCAGTGTCATATTCTTTGCTAAACCTTGTGTGCAGGGAGAGAGAAGGATAGGCAGGGGACAGTGTCAGTGTCACATTCTTTGCTAAACCTTGTGTGCAGGGAGAGAGAAGGATAGGCAGGGAACAGTGTCAGTGTCATATTCTTTGCTAAACCTTGTGTGCAGGGAGAGAGAAGGATAGGCAGGGAGAGTGTCAGTGTCATATACTTTGATAAACCTTGTGTGTAGGGAGAGAGAAGGATAGGCAGGGGACAGTGTCAGTGTCATTGTTGCTAAGCCTCCTGCACATTATACACCTGAAGTTAGCCCGTATTGCTGTGTTTTCCTGGTGTGTTACACCAACAGGCATTTGCAGCACTTTCAGCGGGCGGAGTGTGCCTCCTGCACCTTATACACCTGAAGTTAGCCTGTATTGCTGCGTTTTCCTGGTGTGTTACACCAACAGGCATTTGCAGCACTTACAGCAGGCGGAGTGTGCCTCCTGATCATATTACACCTGAAGTTAGCCTGTATTGCTGCTTTTTCCTGGTGTGTTACACCAACCGGCATTTGCAGCACTTACAGCGGGCGGAGTGTGCCTCCTGATCATATTACACCTGAAGTTAGCCTGTATTGCTACTTTTTCCTGGTGTGTTACACCAACAGGCATTTGCAGCACTTACAGCGGGCGGAGTGTGCCTCCTGATCATATTACACCTGAAGTTAGCCTGCATTGCTGCTTTTTCCTGGTGTGTTACACCAACAGGCATTTGCAGCACTTACAGCGGGCGGAGTGTGCCTCCTGATCATATTACACCTGAAGTTAGCCTGTATTGCTGTGTTTTCCTGGTGTGTTACACCAACAGGCATTTGCAGCACCTACAGCAGGCGTAGTGTGATTCCTGCAAAATATACTCCTGAAGCTAGGCCTTATTGCTGGTTTTCCCATTTCCCTGCAGGCCATTAGAATGTCTGGAAGACAAACAAGGAGAGGCAGACAGTCAGGAGCCAATAAAAGAGGGCAAGCAGGCTCTGTGTCTAGAGACAACAGTGCTGGTCGTGGACGCGGTGCATCGCCATCAGCACGTGGCCATGGGACACGCTTGTCCTTCTTTTCAGGGTACTGGCAAAGCAGCTGCCAAAGCATCCTCTTCCCTGGTATCAATGTCATCATCAGTCACTCCTTCCCTAGACCAACCATGTCCTCCTGAGGAGTCCCCCGAACTGTTTGAGCACAGTGTTGGGTACATGCTCCAGGAGGATGCCCAGCGTTTCGAAGGGTCTGATGATGATACCCAGCTAGAGGAAGGCAGTAGTGTGAGAGCAGAGAGAGGGGATGCTCAAGAAGGACACCAATCTGGCAGTCATGTTCCAGCAGCTGCAGCATACTGCCAGATTGGCTCCAGTGATGAGGAGGGAGGGGATGATGAGGTCACTGACTCCACATGGGGGCCTAATAGGAGAGAGGAGGAGGAGGAGGAGGAGGATGAGGAGGAGGCACATCTCCAACGAGGCAGGATGCCCTCGGGGGGCCAGAATAAGGGCAGCACACCGACGGAATCACACCGCAGAGCTCCGCCTGTGCAGGGCGCTGCCTCTGCCCGGTATTCAAAAAGTTCTTTGGTGTGGGCCTTTTTTGAGTCGAGTGCATCAGATCGCACAGCTGCTGTTTGCAACATATGTCTCAAGCGTATATCGCGTGGCCAAAACATCACCCGCTTGGGCACCACATACTTGACCAGACATATGTTGACCTGCCATGCAGCTCGTTGGCAAGCCTACCTTAAAGACCCACACCAAAGAACAAAGCGGACCTCTCCTTGCACCGCATCAGCTGGGATCTCCAACCCCACTATACCTTCAGTCCTCTCTGAAACCTGCACTGAGAGGAATGAAGGTGTAGAATTAGGTGTGTCACAGCCAAGTACTTGCGGGCACTCTGCTAGCAGTACACCGACGTCCGATTCTAGCAGGCAAATTTCCCTGCCCCAGCTGCTGGACCGTCAAAAGAAGTTCACTCCCAGCCATCCACATGCCCAGCGGTTGAATGCTAGCTTGGCTAAATTGCTAGCGCTTCAACTCCTGTCTTTTAAGTTAGTAGACTCAGCCCCCTTCCGTGAGTTTGTGCAATGTGCGGTTCCTCAGTGGCAGGTTCCCAAACGCCACTTTTTCTCACGGAAGGCGATTCCGGCTCTCTACCGGCATGTGGAAGGCAATGTCTTGGCCTCGCTGGACAGGGCGGTCAGCGGTAAGGTGCATATTACCGCTGACTCATGGTCCAGCAGGCATGGACAGGGACATTACCTTTCTTTCACGGCCCATTGGGTCACTCTTTTGGCAGCTGGGAAGGATGCAGGACAAGGTGCAGTAGTGTTGGAGGTTGTTCCGCCGCCACGCCTCCAAAATGCTACTACTGGTTGTGACACACCTCTCTCCTCCACCCCCTCCTCTTCTTCTTCCTCCATGGCCTCTTCCTGTGCTTTGTCCTCGGAACCAGCGGTGCTCCGTAGGCGTTCAAGGGGCTACGCAAGTACGCAGGCAAAAAGATGCCATGCCGTGCTTGCGCTGGTGTGTTTGGGGGACAGGAGCCACACTGGGGCAGAGGTTCTGTCTGCTCTGCAGGGGCAGGCCGAGAGGTGGTTGACGCCACGCTAGCTTAAGCCAGGAATGGTAGTTTGCGACAATGGCACCAACTTCCTCTCCGCTCTCCGACAGGGACAACTGACCCATGTGC
Organism: Rana muscosa; assembly: GCA_029206835.1. Classification (NCBI taxonomy): domain Eukaryota; kingdom Metazoa; phylum Chordata; class Amphibia; order Anura; family Ranidae; genus Rana; species Rana muscosa. The sequence goes on along the minus strand of CM055127.1, from coordinate 110,284,443 downwards.
CCTGTGTGGCTCATGTCCTTAACCTGGTGGTGCAGCGGTTCTTGGGCAGGTACCCGGGCTTACAGGATGTCCTGAGGCAGGCCAGGAAAGTCTGTGTGCATTTCCGCAGATCTTATAATGCCAGTGCTCGCCTGGCTGAGCTGCAAAAGGAGTTGAACCTGCCCAAGAAACGCCTTATATGTGACATGCCCACCAGATGGAACTCAACGTTGGCCATGCTGCAGCGGCTGCACACGCAGCAGAGGGCCATCAATGAGTACATGTGCGACTACGGCACCAGGACAGGGTCAGGGGAGCTCGGATTTTTTTCACCACGCCAGTGGGGCATGATCAGGGATGCATGCACTGTCCTGGCACCATTTTAGGAGGCCACGAGGATGGTGAGCAGTGACAGTGCATGCATCAGTGACACTGTACCTCTTGTCCACCTGTTGGAACATACGCTGCGTGGAATAATGGACAGGGCACTTGAGGCAGAACAGAGGCAGGAAGAGGAGGACTTCCTTGCCTCTCAAGGCCCCCTTTACCCAGACAGTGTTCCTTCTGTCCCACCCATCACACAGGAAGAGGAGGAGGAGGAGGAGGAGGATTGTGTCAGCATGGAGGTGGAGCCTGGCACTCAGCATCATCAGCAGCAGTCTTTTAGGGATGATTTACCGTCCCAAGAAACCAGTGGACTTGTACGTGGCTGGGAGGAGGTGGCTGCGGATCATGTCGTCCTTAGTGACCCAGAGGACTCCGGACCGAATGCCTCAGCTAACCTACGCTGCATGGCCTCCCAGATCCTGCAAAGTCTGCGGAAGGATCCTCGTATTCTTCGGATCAAGGAGAGGGACCATTACTGGCTGGCCACTCTCCTTGATCCACGGTACAAGGGTAAGGTTGCGGACCTTATCTTACCGTCGCAGAGGGAGCAGAGGATGAGACAACTCCGGGAGGCTTTGCAGAAAGGTCTGTGCAACGCGTTCCCAGAGACTGGGAGGTTACAAACTCCTGGTCCTGGACAACGAGTTGCTGAGGCTTCGGTCAGTCAAAGAAGGAGCGGTGGGGATGGTGGCCGTCTGACCGATGCGTTCAGACAATTCTTTAGTCCGCAGCCCCAAGGTATGATCAGTTCCAGCAACCATTGCCAGCGTCTGATATACATGGTGCAGGAATACCTAGGGGCAAGGTCAGACTTGGACACCTTCCCCACCGAAAATCCTCTGGCTTACTGGGTCTTGAGGATGGATCACTGGCCAGAGCTTACACAGTATGCAATTGAGCTACTGGCCTGTCCTGCATCCAGCGTTCTTTCAGAACGCACATTCAGTGCTGCTGGAGGATTTGTCACGGATCACAGGGTGCGCCTGTCCACCGACTCTGTTGATCGACTGACCTTCATAAAGATGAACCAGTCTTTGATCACCACCAGCTACCAAACACCTAAAGCTGATATAACAGACTAATTTATTTTCAAATGTCACATCCCTTCAAGACTGATGCTGATGCTGAGAGACTGTCCTGTTATGTTGTCTGACTATCCTCCTCCTCCTCAATGATCCGATTGATGATGATAGCTTGGAAGAACATTTTTGTTTCTGGGTGCCGCCACCAGTGGCTAAGGCCCAATTTTTCAGCCCCTGTTTAACAGGGGCATGTAATTACAATTTTTTATGCAATGCTTTGCAGCAGGGCTCATTCCTGCACTCCAACTAGAGTATCTGGGAGAGGTTGCAGTGTCGTGGCACCAGCACCAGTGGCTAAGGCCCAATTTTTCAGCCCCTGTTTAACAGGGGCGTGTTATTACAATTTTTTATGCAATGCTTTGCAACAGGGCTCATTCCTGCACTCCAACTAGAGTATCTGGGAGAGGTTGCAGTGTCGTGGCACCAGCACCAGTGGCTAAGGCCCAATTTTTCAGCCCCTGTTTAACAGGGGTCTGTAATTACAATTTTTGATGCAATACTTTGCAACAGGGCTCATTGCTGTGCTCCAAGTACAGTATCTGTGAGGGTTTGCAGTGTTGTGGCACCAGTGCCTAAGGCCCAATTTTTCTGCCCCTGTTTAACAGGGGCATGTAATTACAATTCTTGATCTAATAATTCACAGCAGGGCCCATTCCTGCGCCCACCAAGAGTAACTGTGAGGCCTTACAGTGTTGTGTCAACACCACCACCACCACCAAAGGCCCAATTTTTCAGCCCCTGTTCAACAGGGGCATGCAATTACAATTCTTGATCTAATAATTCACAGCAGGGCCCATTCCTGTGCCCACCAAGAGTAACTGAGGCCTTACAGTGTTGTGTCAACACCACCACCACCACCACCAAAGGCCCAATTTTTCAGCCCCTGTTCAACAGGGGCATGCAATTACAATTCTTGATCTAATAATTCACAGCAGGGCCCATTAATGCGCCCACCAAGAGTAACTGTGAGGGCTCACAGTGTTGTGGCAACACCAACATGTAAGGGGCAATTTTCAGCTGAGTATATACGGCAGGCCCCTACTTTCAAACATCCAACTTACAAACGACTCCTCCTTGCAAACGGAAGGATACAACAGGAAGTGAGAGAAAATCTACCCCTAGGAAGGCAAATTCTCTCCTGTAAGAGTTAATATGGGAAAAAAAGTGTCTCCTCTCCACTGATGCTTTATCACCAATTCTTGTTTCAATAAAAAACCCAAATTTTCAAAAAACATTTGTCATTAGGACGGAAAGTGAGGTGAACTGTTCTGAACAGGTGCACACTGCACAGACAGCAAAACAAATGTTACAGGGGTGATAACTAGTGTTGAGCGAACCCGAACTGTAAAGTTCGGGTCCGTACCGAACTTTAGGTTTTTCCCGAACCCGAACCCGGACTTTGCGCAAAAGTCTGGGTTCGGGTTCGGCAATCTAATTACGCATTTAGAAATGCTTCAGGGGCCAGCCAATCACCTTTTGATTAGCTGGTGTGCCCTTAGAGGCCATCATAGCCATGCCTACTAATGGCATGGCTGTGATTGGTCAGTGCAACATGTGACCCAGCTTCTATATAAGCTAGAGGCACACAGCACACACGTCACTCTGCTTCAGAATAGATAGGGAGAGGATCTAGTCTGCTGCTGCTGCTTTTAGGGAGAGATAGAAAAATACATGAGGTAGTCCTGATTCTGCAATCTGAGGGAAAAGATAGTGTAGTGTAGGGCCAGGTTCCTGTGTTGGTGCTGGAGTCCAGATTCAGAGATTAAAATCAGCGATCTGCATAGGTTTACCTGTTTGTGTTGCAGTGCAGTCTTTTTACACTGCCATGAGCCCAGCATCAGAGAAAATCTAACTTTTAGGGGGAAAAAAAAGGCACTTTATTGTGCTCTTTTCCAAAAGACCCATAGGGCAAAAAAAATAAAATAATTGCATTTTATTTTGCTCGTGCAAAAAAAGACCCGTTTAGGGCAAAAAATATATAAAAAAAATTTTGCACTTTAATGTACGCTTGCAAAAAGAGCCATTCAGGGCCACAAAAAATAGTTTGCAGTGTGTTATACATATGTGGAGGTGTGTGAAATAAACAATTTCTATATAGTTTTCTCCTACTGTGCTATACTAAAAAAACTAATTTTTTTTTGAATAGCATTTTCTGCAGTTCTGTAGCTGTGCGATTCAGCGGTTACGTACTGTGGGTGTGTTCTGCTCTTCCAAAAACACCCATTTAGGGCAACATCCTAAATTTGGAAAATATGAGGAGAAGGTCAAAGGGACGTGGTGGCCCCGGTCATGGTGCTGCTGGTGGAGCTCCTGTTGCAGGGAGAGGACGTGGTGGATCTGTGCCAGATACACGCACAAGTGAAACACCTTCCTCAGGTGCGAGTAGGCGACCGAGCCTGCGGCGGTATTTTGTCGCGCCTAATGAGGCTGTACGAATGTTTAGGCCAGGACAAGTACAGGCGATAGTAGATTGGGTTGCTGACAGTGCCTCGGGTTCCTTCACATTGTCTCCCACCCACTCTTCTGATGAAAGATCAGAGTTGGCACCTGAAACCCATGTCCATCAGTCTTTCACCTCACCCCCTTGCAAATCAGCCAAGCAGTCTGAGCCCCAAATCATGCAGCAGTCTCTTCTGCTTTTCGATGACTCTGTTAGCAGGGTTTCCCAGGGCCATCCACCTAGCCCTGCCCCAGAAGTGGAAGAGATTGAGTGCACCGATGCCCAACCACTTATGTTTCATGATGAGTACATGGGAGGACCATCGCAGTACGTCTCGGATGATGACGAAACACAGGTGCCAACTGCTGCTGCTTTCGCAATTGTGCAGACAGACAAGGAGGGCAGGGGTGAAGACTGGGTGGAAGATGATGTGGAGGACGATGAGGTCCTCGACCCCACATGGAATGAACGTTATGCAGGTGACCAGTGTAGTTTGGAGGAAGAGGCGGTGGTCGCACAGAGCCACCAGCACAGCAGAAGAGGGAGCAGGGTGCAAAAGCGGAGCGTCCGTCCGCTAGACAGTATGTCTGCTACTGCCCAACGCAGCAAGGGACCGAGCACACCAAAGCCAGGTCCAAGGAGTTCCCTAGCGTGGCAGTTCTTCACACAATGTGCTGATGACAAGACACGAGTGGTTTGCAGGCTGTGCAATCAGAGGCTGAAGCGAGGCATAAACGTTCTCAACCTGAGCACAACCTGCATGACCAGGCATCTAAGTGCAAAGCACGAGCTGCAGTGGAGTAGACACCTCAAAAACCAAGAAAGGTCTCTGGCTCCTCCTGCTTCCTCTTCTGCTGCAGTCTCGGCCTCTTCATCCACCTCTGTAGTGACAGAGGCACCTGCCACCCCGCAAACAGAGGATCTGCCAGCAACACTACCACCTGGGTCACCGACCATCTCCACAATGTCCCATGGAAGCGTTCAGCTCTCTATCTCCCAAACATTGGAGCGGAAGAGGAAGTACCCCTCTAGCCACCCGCGATCCCTGACCCTGAATGCCAGCATTTAAAAACTCCTGGCCTTTGAAATGCTGTCATTCCGTCTGGTGGAGACGCAGAGTTTTAAAAGCCTGATGGCATTGGCTGTCCCACAGTACGTCGTGCCCAGCCTCCACTATTTTTCCAGGCGAGCCATCCCTTCCCTGCACAACCAAGTGGGGGACAAAATCAGGTGTGCACTGCACAACGCCATCTGTGGCAAGGTCCACCTAACTACGGATGCGTGGACCAGTAAGCATGGTCAGGGACGTTATATCTCCCTAACAGCACACTGGGTAAATGCAGTGGCGGCTGGGCCTGAGGCATATAGCAGTTTGGCGCATGTCCTTCCACCTCCGAGGATTGCAGGGCGCTTCAGTTTGCCTCCTGTTGCTAACTCCTCCTACTCCTTCCTCATCCTCTACCGCCTCCTCATCCGGTCAGCGTAACACCTTCACCACCAACTTCAGCACAGCCAGGGGTAAACGACAGCAGGCAGTTTTAAAACTTTCCTGTTTGGGGGAAAAACCCCACACCGCGCAGGAGTTGTGGAGGGACATGGAACAACAGACCAATGAGTGGTTGCTGTCAGTGAGCCTCAAGCCCGGCCTGGTGGTGTGCGATAATGGGCGAAATCTCGTAGCAGCTCTGGGCCTAGCCGGTTTGACGCACATCCCTTGCCTGGCGCATGTGCTGAACTTGGTGGTCCAGAGGTTCCTTAAAAATTACCCCAATATGCCAGAGCTGCTGCAGAAAGTGCGGGCTGTGTGTGCGCACTTTCGGCGTTCTCACCCTGCTGCTGCTCGCCTGTCTGCGCTGCAGCATAACTTCGGCCTTCCCGCTCACCGCCTCATATGTGACGTGCCCACAAGGTGGAACTCCACCTTGCACATGCTGGCCAGACTGTGTGAGCAGCAGCAGGCGATAGTGGAGTTTCAGCTGCAGCAATCACGTGTGAGTCGCTCTGCGGAACAGCACCACTTCACCACCAATAACTGGGCCTCCATGCGAGACCTGTGTGCCTTGTTGCGCTGTTTCGAGTACTCCACCAACATGTCCAGTGCCAATGACGCCGTTCTTAGCGTTACTATCCCAGTTCTATGCCTCCTTGAAAAAACGCTTTGGGCGATGATGGAAGAGGATGTGTCACAGGAGGATGAGGAGGAGGAGGAGGAAGCGGGATCATTTCAAATGCTTTCAGGGCAGTCTTTCACAAGTGGCAACGAGGGTGGGTTCCTGCACCAACAAACGCCAGGTACACAATTGTCCGGCAGAAAGGGCACAGTTCTGGAGGATGACGAGGTGGAGGAGGAGATGGAGGAGGAGGAGGAGGAGGAGCCATTTTCACAGCAGGGTGGCACCCAGACCAGCTCGTGGCCATCACTGGTGCGTGGCTGGGGGGATACAGAGGACACAGACGATACACCTCCCACAGAGGACAGCTTTTCTTTGCCTCTGGGCAGCCTGGCACACATGAGCGATTACATGCTGCAGTGTTTCCGCAATGACCGCCGAGTTGCCCACATTTTAACTGGTGCTGATTACTGGGTGGCCACCCTGCTGGATCCCCGTTACAAGGACAACGTATCGTCCTTAATTCCCTCACTGGAGCGGGATCGTAAGATGCGCGAGTACAAGCGCACGCTGGTAGACGCGCTGCTGGTGGCATTCCCACCTGACAGCGGGCGTACGGTGGAAGCACAAGGCGAAGGCAGAGGAGGAGGAAGAGGTCGCCAACGCAGCCAGGGCACCGGCAGCACCTCAGAAGGCAGGGTTAGCATGGCTGAAATGTGGAAAAGCTTTGTCAGCACGCCACAACAACCAGCACCACCAGCTGAGATGGAACGTCTTAGCAGGAGGCAGCATTTCACCAACATGGTTGAGCAGTATGTGTCCACAGGCCTACACGTACTGGATGACGGGTCTGCCCCCTTTAACTTCTGGGTCTCCAAATTGGGCACATGGCCTGAGCTTGCCCTTTATGCCTTGGAGGTGCTGGCCTGCCCTGCAGCCAGTGTATTATCTGAACGTGTATTTAGCACGGCAGGGGGCGTTATCACAGACAAGCGCAGCCGCCTGTCCAGAGCCAATGTGGACAAGCTCACGTTCATTAAAATGAACCAGGCATGGATCCCACAGGACTTGTCCGTACCTTGTGCAGAATAGACATGTATACCGGTGTTGTGACAAAAACTGTCCGGCCATCGGATTGTGTCCGGCCCATACTGCGAAGGCGCAGCGCTTGCGCAGTACAGAGGACAAGGAGATTCACAAAATCTCCGAAGATGTACAGCGCCTGCGCTGTGAGTGCAGGTTCAAGCCCCACCATCCAAGTGGACATACGGTAGCACATAGTAACAGTGCCCCTCACGGGCTCGGTTCGATGGCCACGCTTCGGGCACGGCCTCACTTGGCTCGGCTTGAACCACGGATGGTGTGGCCTTCACCTGAACTCACCACGCAGGCGCCGTTCGTCTTGGGAGATTTTCGAAATCCCCTTGTTCTACATACTGAGCAAGCGCAGTACAGGGTGGACACTATTTGACGGGGGACAGAATTCGACACATCACCGGCCTTACCCAGCCATTGTTGTATTTTTGAACCAGTGTTGGCTACCTCGTCCTCCTCCACCGCCGCTTCCACCTACACAGCCACATCCACCGCCACCTCAACCTCCTACTCCATATGGACCTCATCCTCCTAGGTCAAGATTATTATTTTTTATTTTTATTTTTTTTATGTTATTTTAAGTTATTTCCCTATCCACATTTGTTTGCAGAGCACTTGCCATGCTCTTAACAACATTTTGCTGCCATTTGCAGCCCTCTAGGCCTTTCCATTACTTTTTTAGAGCCTTTTTAGTCCTTAGAAGTCCGGGTCCCCATTGACTTCAATGGGGTTCGGGTTCGGGTCCGGGTTCGGGTTAAAGTTCGGTCCCGAACCCGAACTTTTTTCCGAAGTTCGGCCGAACCCGTCGAACCCGAACATCCAGGTGTCCGCTCAACTCTAGTGATAACCCTTCCCTATGTTTTCCAAAAAGCTTAAAAATAGATTTTTTGGCTGGAGCTACACTTAAACAATGTACCTTTTCAAAATTACAAACAGATTCTACATAAGAACAAACCTACAGTCCCTGTCTTGTATGCACCGCCTGTATACGGCTGTTCAAAGTATATAGGGCCTTTTTTATTTTGTGTGCGGGGTTCCCCTTAATATCCATACAAGACCCAAAGGGGCTGGTAATGGGCTGGGGTAGGGGGGGGGGGGGGGGTGTGATGGGGTAGCTATGCCATTTTTCTTAAAGATTTTCATCCATATTACCGGGACCAGACATTACATTAAAGCCGCAAGCAGTTTTAAATGGCTTTTTTTCCTTTACAAATGTCATTTTGTGCAGGGACAGTTCTAAACACGGGAAACACATGGCACTTCACAGGCATACTTTAGACACCCCCCAGGTACGATATTTAAAGGAATATTTGACTTTTTTTTTTTCACTTTATGCATCACTAAAATGACTGCTCCCGAAAAACTGCCGTTTTTAAAACTTTTTTTTGGATTGAAACATGTCCCCTGGTGCAGAACCCGGGTTCCCAAACCCTTTTTAGGACAATAACATGCATAATAGTCGTTATAATTAGCACTTTAGATTTCGAACGTTCGCATCCATTGTATTTAATAGGGTTCTAAAGTTTGTGCAAACTTTCGGTTCATTCGCGGGTTCTGGTGCGAACCGAACCCGGGGGTGTTCGGCTCATCACTAATTGCAACACACCTGCAAAAAAGATGAATGTTTAGTTTGTTACAGAAACGCACGCGATTTTGCTTGCATGCCTGCATTGCACAAGTGTGGAGCCTAAGCTATGAGGTGCTGTACCTTCAGTATGATGCGATATACTGTAATGACGTGGTGACGCAGCACAACTTCCATTGTTTTCAGACTCACATCACAAGCCGTGAACTGTTTTCTATAAACAGAAGATCCAGTTAAATGAAACATCACAAACGTACACGTCCCTTTTTCCTATCTTCTCCAATTACTGACAAAACTCCTAATTCTTCCTTTAGTAATGAATCACTTGAGAAGCCCCTAATACACTGAATTTTGTCACAGTTGGTCACCCAAAAGTGCCCAATAAACGCCTCTCCAATTTTCAATTAACAAGGAGCTTCCTGGAGCCTATTGCATTTAAGTAATTTTAGAGCTGTGCTAGAGATACTTTTCACACTTCACAGGAAATCATAATGAAATAATTACAACTTCACCGGCAATAAACAGCAAAAGGTGCGTTTCGGGAGAGAGTGGTGGCCAATTCATACATTTATCTTCATTCCCATGTTACTGCTATGCATGCTAGCAGAACATTACCAATCACCAGCAGCACAGCAGGCAAACTCTGAAGTGGGCACCATGGGTGTTAAAGCCATCCGCGTTTGCATACCATTTACAAAACACGCTACAGCAGAATATACTTCATTAAACTGTCATTTGCTTATTGCTCTTCAGCATTAAAGCAAACCTGTGCTTTGTCTATGCAGGTTATTCATGCATGTGGCTACAGTAGAAATGCATGTACTGTTATCAATGCTTGTTCTAATGCCTCATACTCACAACCGTTTTTTCCGACGGGAAAACTGCTATGAGAGCTTTTCGTCGGGAATCCCGGCCGTGTGTATGCTCCATCGCAGTTTTTCCGACGGGAAAACTGCCGGCCGAAAAAAGAGATCAGGATCTCTTTTTTCCCGTCAGGCCAAAAATCCGAGGGGAAATCCGTTCATCTGTATGGTTTTCTGACGGTCAGAAAACCGTGCATGCTCAGAATCAAGTATGAGACGGGAGTGCTCGTTCTGGTAAAACTAGCGTTCGTACTAGAGATAGCTCATTCGTCACACTGTAACGGACTGAAAAGCACAATGCTGAAAAGCGCAAATTGTCTCTCACCAAACTTTTACTAACACGAGGATCAGCAAAAGCAGCCCAAAGGGTGGCGCCGTTGGAATGGAACTTCCCCTTTATATTGCCGTCGTACGTGTTGTACGTCACCGCGCTTTGGACGGGCGGACTTTTGTCTGAGCGTGTGTATGCAAGGCAGGCTGAGAAGAATTTGGGAAAACTGTCAGATTTCTATCCGTCGGAAAAAACGGTCCTGTGTACTAGGCATAAGTCACCAAGGTCTTCACAACCTGCATACTTGGTCCAAATCTGTGACTCAAAGTGTATTCAGGAAAGTGGAAAAAAGCACTGGACCTGTGGGAGGGGCCACTCAGCCTGCATGTGGGGGTACCTTTCATCGTGTACATGCTCATCAATGCCCAGGACTAGGGATGAGCTCGGTGTTCGAGTCGAACATAGGTTCGACTCGAACATCGGCTGTTCACGCGTTCGGTGAATAACAAACGATTTGGGCCGTTCGCGCCAAATTCGAGTGACGCGAATGGCCCACAATACACTGCGCCATCGCAGTGTAATCCCGGCGCTGTGATTGGCCAAGCATGCACTGTGACCCTGCATGCTTGGCCAATCACAGCGCCGGCAGCGAGGAGAGCAATGATTGGCCACAGGCAGGATGCCTGTTGCCAATTATAGCTGAGGGGGTTTAGTACACGCCCCACACTATAAAAGGCCGCCAGCGCGGCGGCCTTGTGTAGTGTGTTCTGGAGCAGGGAAAGTGAAGAATAGGCAGGGACAGTGTCAAATCGTGTCAAATCTATTCTTTGCTAAACCTTGTGTGTAGGGACAGAGAAGGATAGGCAGGGAGAGTGTCAGTGTCATATTCTTTGCTAAACCTTGTGTGTAGGGAGAGAGAAGGATAGGCAGGGAGAGTGTCAGTGTCATATACTTTGATAAACTTTGTGTGCAGGGAGAGAGAAGGATAGGCAGGGGACAGTGTCAGTGTCATTGTTGCTAAGCCTCCTGCACATTATACACCTGAAGTTAGCCCGTATTGCTTCTTTTTCCTGGTGTGTTACACCAACAGGATTTTGCGGCACTTACAGCGGGCGGAGTGTACCTCCTGACCATATTACACCTTAACTTAGCCTGTATTGCTGCTTTTTCCTGGTGTGTTACACCAACAGGATTTTGCGGCACTTACAGCGGGCGGAGTGTGCCTCCTGACCATATTACACCTTAACTTAGCCTGTATTGCTGCTTTTTCCTGGTGTGTTACACCAACAGGATTTTGCGGCACTTACAGCGGGCGGAGTGTACCTCCTGACCATATTACACCTTAACTTAGCCTGTATTGCTGCTTTTTCCTGGTGTGTTACACCAACAGGATTTTGCGGCACTTACAGCGGGCGGAGTGTGCCGCCTGACCATATTACACCTTAACTTAGCCTGTATTGCTGCTTTTTCCTGGTGTGTTACACAAACAGGATTTTGCGGCACTTACAGCGGGCGGAGTGTGCCTCCTGACCATATTACACCTCAACTTAGCCTGTATTGCTGCTTTTTCCTGGTGTGTTACACCAACAGGATTTTGCGGCACTTACAGCGGGCGGAGTGTACCTCCTGACCATATTACACCTTAACTTAGCCTGTATTGCTGCTTTTTCCTGGTGTGTTACACAAACAGGATTTTGCGGCACTTACAGCGGGCGGAGTGTGCCTCCTGACCATATTACACCTTAACTTAGCCTGTATTGCTGCTTTTTCCTGGTGTGTTACACCAACAGGATTTTGCGGCACTTACAGCGGGCGGAGTGTGCCTCCTGACCATATTACACCTTAACTTAGCCTGTATTGCTGCTTTTCCCATTTCCCTGCAGGCCATTATAATGTCTGGAAGGCAAACAAGGAGAGGCAGACAGTCAGGAGCCAAAAAAAGAGGGCAAGCAGGCTCTGTGTCTAGAGACAACAGTGCTGGTCGTGGACGCGGTGCATCGCCATCAGAACGTGACCATGGGACACGCTTGTCCTTCTTTTCGGCAGCTGGACGTGTTGAGCCGCATCATGCCGAAGACTTGGTAGAGTGGATGACCAAGCCCTCCTCATCCTCCTCATCCTCTCTCACCCAGGCTCAGGGTACTGGCAAAGCAGCTGCCAAAGCGTCCTCTTCCCTGGTATCAATGTCATCATCAGTCACTCCTTCCCTAGACCAACCATGTCCTCCTGAGGAGTCCCCCGAACTGTTTGAGCACAGTGGTGGGTACATGCTCCAGGAGGATGCCCAGCGTTTCAAAGGGTCTGATGATGATACCCAGCTAGAGGAAGGCAGTAGCGTGAGAGCAGAGAGAGGGGATGCTCAAGAAGGACACCAATCTGGCAGTCATGTTCCAGCAGCTGCAGCATACTGCCAGATTGGATCCAGTGATGAGGAGGGAGGGGATGATGAGGTCACTGACTCCACGTGGGTGCCTAATAGGAGAGAGGAGGAGGAGGAGGAGGAGGATGAGGAGGAGGCACATCTCCAATGAGGCAGGATGCCCTCGGGGGGCCAGCGTAAGGGCAGCACACCAACGGAATCACACCGCAGAGCTCCGCCTGTGCAGGGCGCTGCCTCTGCCCGTTATTCAAAAAGTTCTTTGGTGTGGGCCTTTTTTGAGTCGAGTGCATCAGATCGCACAGCTGCTGTTTGCAACATATGTCTCAAGCGTATATCGCGTGGCCAAAACATCACCCACTTGGGCACCACATGCTTGACCAGACATATGTTGACCTGCCATGCAGCTCGTTGGCAAGCCTACCTTAAAGACCCACACCAAAGAACAAAGCTGACCTCTTCTTGCACCGCATCAGCTAGGATCTCCAACCCCACTATACCTTCAGTCCTCTCTGAAACCTGCTCTGAGAGGAATGAAGGTGTAGAATTAGGTGTGTCACAGCCAAGTACTTGCGGGCACTCTGCTAGCAGTACACCAATGTCCGATTCTAGCAGGCAAATTTCCCTGCCCCAGCTGCTGGACCGTCGAAAGAAGTTCACTCCCAGCCATCCACATGCCCAGCGGTTGAATGCTAGCTTGGCTAAATTGCTAGCGCTTCAACTGCTGCCTTTTCAGTTGGTAGACTCGGCCCCCTTCCGTGAGTTTGTGCAATGTGCGGTTCCTCAGTGGCAGGTTCCCAAACGCCACTTTTTCTCATGGAAGGCGATTCCGGCTCTCTACCGGCATGTGGAAGGCAATGTCTTGGCCTCGCTGGACAGGGCGGTCAGCGGTAAGGTGCATATTACCGCTGACTCATGGTCCAGCAGGCATGGACAGGGACGTTACCTTTCTTTCACGGCCCATTGGGTCACTCTTTTGGCAGCTGGGAAGGATGCAGGACAAGGTGCAGTAGTGTTGGAGGTTGTTCCACCGCCACGCCTCCAAAATGCTACTACTGGTTGTGACACACCTCTCTCCTCCACCCCCTCCTCTTCTTCCTCCGTGGCCTCTTCCTGTGTTTTAACCTCGGAACCAGCGGTGCTCCGTAGGCGTTCAAGCGGCTACGCAAGTACGCAGGCAAAAAGATGCCATGCCGTGCTTGCGCTGGTGTGTTTGGGGGACAGGAGCCACACTGGGGCAGAGGTTCTGTCTGCTCTGCAGGGGCAGGCCGAGAGGTGGTTGACGCCATTCCAGCTTAAGCCAGGAATGGTAGTTTGCAACAATGGCACCAACCTCCTCTCCGCTCTCCGACAGGGACAACTGACCCATGTGCCCTGTGTGGCTCACGTCCTTAACCTGGTGGTGCAGCGGTTCTTGGGCAGGTACCCGGGCTTACAGGATGTCCTGAGGCAGGCCAGGAAAGTCTGTGTGCATTTCCGCAGATCTTATAATGCCAGTGCTTGCCTGGCTGAGCTGCAAAAGGAGTTGAACCTGCCCAAGAACCGCCTTATATGTGACATGCCCACCAGGTGGAACTCAACGTTGGCCATGCTGCAGCGGCTGCACACGTAGCAGAGGGCCATCAATGAGTACCTGTGCGACTACGGCACCAGGACAGGGTCAGGGGAGCTCAGGTTTTTTTCACCACGCCAGTGGGGCATGATCAGGGATGCATGCACTGTCCTGGCACCATTTGAGGAGGCCACGAGGATAGTGAGCAGTGACAGTGCATGCATCAGTGACACTGTACCTCTTGTCCACCTGTTGGAACATACGCTGCGTGGAATAATGGACAGGGCACTTGAGGCAGAACAGAGGCAGGAAGAGGAGGACTTCCTTGCCTCTCAAGGCCCCCTTTACCCAGACAGTGTTCCTTCTGTCCCACCCATCGCACAGGAAGAAGAAGAGGAGGAGGAGGAGGAGGAGGAGGATTGTGTCAGCATGGAGGTGGAGCCTGGCACTCAGCATCATCAGCAGCAGTCTTTTAGGGATGATTTACAGTCCCAAGAAACCAGTGGACTTGTACGTGGCTGGGAGGAGGTGGCTGCGGATCATGTCGTCCTTAGTGACCCAGAGGACTCCGGACTGAATGCCTCAGCTAACCTACGCTGCATGGCCTCCCTGATCCTGCAAAGTCTGCGGAAGGATCCTCGTATTCTTCGGATCAAGGAGAGGGACCATTACTGGCTGGCCACTCTCCTTGATCCACGGTACAAGGGTAAGGTTGCGGACCTTATCTTACCGTCGCAGAGGGAGCAGAGGATGAGACAACTCCGGGAGTCCTTGCAGAAAGGTCTGTGCAACGCGTTCCCAGAGACTGGGAGGTTACAAACTCCTGGTCCTGGACAATGAGTTGCTGAGGCTTCGGTCAGTCAAAGAAGGAGCGGTGGGGAAGGTGGCCGTCTGACCGAAGCGTTCAGACAATTCTTTAGTCCGCAGCCCCAAGGTATGATCGGTTCCAGCAACCATCGGCAGCGTCTGATATACATGGTGCAGGAATACCTAGGGGCAAGGTCAGACTTGGACACCTTCCCCACCGAAAATCCTCTGGCTTACTGGGTCTTGAGGATGGATCACTGGCCAGAGCTTGCACAGTATGCAATTGAGCTACTGGCCTGTCCTGCATCCAGCGTTCTTTCAGAACGCACATTCAGTGCTGCTGGAGGATTTGTCACAGATCACAGGGTGCGCCTGTCCACCGACTCTGTTGATCGACTGACCTTCATAAAGATGAACCAGTCTTGGATCACCACCAGCTACCAAACACCTGAAGCTGATATAACAGACTAATTTATTTTCAAATGTCACATCCCTTCAAGACTGATGCTGATGCTGAGAGACTGTCCTGTTATGTTGACTGACTATCCTCCTCCTCCTCAATGATCTGATTGACGATGATAACTTGGAAGAACATTTTTGTTTCTGGGTGCCGCCACCAATGGCTAAGGCCCAATTTTTCAGCCCCTGTTTAACAGGGGTGTGTTATTACAATTTTTTATGCAATGCTTTGCAGCAGGGCTCATTCCTGCACTCCAACTAGAGTATCTGGGAGTGGTTGCAGTGTCGTGGCACCAGCACCAGTGGCTAAGGCCCAATTTTTCAGCCCCTGTTTAACAAGGGTGTGTAATTACAATTTTTGATGCAATACTTTGCAACAGGGCTCATTGCTGTGCTCCAAGTACAGTATCTGTGAGGGGTTGCAGTGTTGTGGCACCTGTGCCTAAGGCTCAATTTTTCTGCCCCTGTTTAACAGGGGCATGTAATTACAATTCTTGATCTAATAATTCACAGCAGGGCCCATTCCTGCGCCCACCAAGACTAACTGTGAGGCCTTACAGTGTTGTGTCAACACCACCACCACCACCACCACCACCACCAAAGGCCCAATTTTTCAGCCCCTGTTTAACAGGGGCGTGTAATTAAAATTTTTGATGCAATACTTTGCAACAGGGCTCATTGCTGTGCTCCAAGTACAGTATCTGTGTGGGGTTGCAGTGTTGTGGCACCTGTGCCTAAGGCCCAATTTTTCTGCCCCTGTTTAATAGGGGCATTTAATTACAATTCTTGATCTAATAATTCACAGCAGGGCCCATTCCTGCGCCCACCAAGACTAACTGTGAGGCCTTACAGTGTTGTGTCAACACCACCACCACCACCACCACCACCAAAGGCCCAATTTTTCAGCCCCTGTTCAACAGGGGCATGCAATTACAATTCTTGATCTAATAATTCACAGCAGGGCCCATTCATGCACCCACCAAGAGTAATGCCGCGTACACACGATCATTTTTCCCGTCGGGAAAAATGACATTTTTTCCTTTGGACGAGAAAAACGATCGTCTCTGGGCTTTTTGCCGTTTTTCCCGACGGGAAAAACGGCATTAATTACGATGAGAAAAATTAGAACATGTTCTAATTTTTCTCGTCGTTTTTCCTGACATTTCTTCCACGACAGTGTTTCCCATAGGGAAACACTGCCGCGGAGCCCATAGACGATCGTTTTTCTCGTCAAGCTGTTCCCTCGTTTAAAATGTCATTATTCACGGCGGTTTTAAAACCGCCGTGAATAATGATCGTGTGTACGCGGCATAACTGTGAGGGCTCACAGTGTTGTGGCAACACCAACATGTAAGGGGCAAATTTCAACTGAGTATATACGGCAGGCCCCTACTTTCAAACATCCAACTTACAAACGACTCCTCCTTGCAAACGGAAGGATACAACAGGAAGTGAGAGGAAATCTACCCCTAGGAAGGCAAATTCTCTCCTGTAAGAGTTAATATGGGAAAAAAAGTGTCTCCTCTCCACTGATTCTTTATCACCAATTCTTGTTTCAATAAAAACCCCAAATTTTCAAAAAGCATTTGTCATTAGGACGGAAAGTGAGGTGAACTGTTCTGAACAGGTGCACACTGCACAGACAGCAAAACAAATGTTACAGGGGTGATAACCCTTCCCTATGTTTTCCAAAAAGCTTAAAAATAGATTTTTTGGCTGGAGCTACACTTAAACAATGTACCTGTTCAAAATTACAAACAGATTCTACATAAGAACAAACCTACAGTCCCTGTCTTGTATGCACCGCCTGTATACGGCTGTTCAGAGTATATAGGGCCTTTTTTATTTTGTGTGCGGGGTTCCCCTTAATATCCATACAAGACCCAAAGGGGCTGGTAATGGGCTGGGGTAACGGGGGGGGGGGGGCGTGATGGGGTAGCTATGCCATTTTTCTTAAAGATTTTCATCCATATTACCGGGACCAGACATTACATTAAAGCCGCAAGCAGTTTTAAATGGCTTTTTTTCCTTTACAAATGTCATTTTGTGCAGGGACAGTTCTAAACACGGGAAACACGTGGCACTTCACAGGCATACTTTAGACACCCCCCAGGTGCGATATTTAAAGGAATATTTGACTTTTTTTTTTTCACTTTATGCATCATTAAAATGACTGCTCCAGAAAAACGGCCGTTTTTAAAACTTCTTTTTGCATTGATACATGTCCCCTGGTGCAGAACCCGGGTTCCCAAACCCTTTTTAGGACAATAACTTGCATAATAGTCGTTATAATTAGCACTTTAGATTTCGAACGTTCGCATCCATTGTATTTAATAGGGTTCTAAAGTTCGTGCGAACTTTCGGTCCGTTCGCGGGTTCTGGTGCGAACCGAACCCGGGGGTGTTCGGCTCATCACTACCCAGGACCAGGCAGGGGCTGCGTTAATGTGAAAGCCAAACATTTTGGTAGTACACTGGCTTGGGGATGAGCTGTAAACTGAGTGCAGTAGGTAATTACACAGAGTGCTTCTGTAAAAATGCTGTCCCGATGCTGCATTTAGAAGGGACACCGCTGAGCCCATGCTCTCTCCACTACAGAGTACGTCTGCCACCTCACTCCCTGTGACAGAAAGGGTCCTGCTGTGCATCTAGCGCAGACTTCATGCGTGCACTCACTTAACTTCTTTACTCTCATGTACCATGCGGCTAAGCTATGGATCTCCATAAAGACTCCCTTGCTACCCGAGAAACCTCAGACTGGTACCACTAATTCATGACCAGCTGCTTTGCACCTTCCACTAGTTCTGGTTATCCAGAGCAACTGCTTTCCTCTTCCACTAGTCTCGTTGAGCTAACCCTTTTGTAGTGACCTTTACTGACCCTGTTCTTTTATACACCCCTTTGAATGGTTTCAGACCAGGCCTGAGACAGTTTGATAACTTTTACTGCAACTTCCCATGGCTAAACAGACAATGAGCATAACATAGACCGGACCCTACACTAGTTAGCAGAGATGGCTGCTCAGGCATTCCTTTACAGGTGCTAGTCCATGGCTGGTGATCTTCAAAGACTGGTAGTGTCCACCAGAACACCGGGGTCATGTGCTGATTACATGCTAGTTCTTGAGCTCCTGGGTTCCATATACTGGTGTGTTCCCTTGTTCTCAAGTTCCCACCAGGCTCTCCCTGAGCCGGACCTTCCCCCCTTTGTATCACACCAGGTGAAAGGCCAGCTCAAGACCAAAAAGCCTGGGAACTGTGGAGCCTAAAGTTAACCCTTTCCCCAGCCTGCGCACGCCAACTTGACAAGTATAGAAAACCCATACTGTAGGGAACCTGCCTACAGACCCAAAAAATTATTTTATTGGCATTGCTACCTTAAAGTGTTGGTGTAGGTGATCTGGTTTCCAGGCAGGCTCTTCTACATCCCAGGGGATTTTCAGTCTCATTGGCTTTTAGCGTAATATAACAACAATGTAAATTGAAGCGCCGCACCAATACTAAACGGTCAGGATAAGACTTTATTACAATAAGGGGGACAATGCAAAGAGTAGCCAATGTGCTTTGCCTTCTGCATTGGTAACTAAGTTGAGATTAAAAACAATGTGAACATTGATGAATCAATGAAGGGGTGTTTTTAGACCCCTGAAAAAATGTTGGATACTCTTTGGATTGTCCTCCTGACTTTTATTGAAATAAAGTTGTATCTGGATCTTTTAGCAGAGGTGTGGTGCTTCAATTTTTATTTTCAAAATGTATTCAAACAGGAAACTAGAATTTATGGAAGGAGTTCAGCAGTGTTAATCTATATATCTATCTACTGAAAGTTTTCCTTGAAAGCAGCCCTGTCAGAGGGCTTAAACTTTGGAAAATAACTAATCCGTGAAGAAAGCAGCATTCAACTTATCTGTTTGCTGAAACAGACCTGTGTGACAGAGCCCCCAGCACCAATCCTATCAACTTCTCAGGTCAGCTGAATAGCAGATCCCCCTGCTGGCAGCTGTGGTTCCTCCTGCTGGCCCCTAGTTATGGCAGGACACAATATTAACATAGGAGTCAGTGGGAGGAACCACAGTGGCCAGTGGGGGGGTGTGCTATTGTGGAACGAGATCAGTGCCAGCAGCTCTGATATACAGCAACATTTTAGCATATGAACCAACAGACAGGGACATATAATGCTTCTCTGCAGGCATGTTAGTTCCTTGGCATTTTTTAAAACTCCGATAGGGTTGCTTTAAAACCAGAATGTACAGTTCCAAGTAGTATACTGTTAAATAAAGTGTGCTTTCACAGTGTTCTCATGCAAAAACTGCCCCCTTACACTAGCCCTCTCTGTAACCCTAATACTCAATCCTAACCCAACCCTCCCTGTAACCCTAATACTTAATCGTAACCCAAATCTTCTCACCAACCTATCCTGTAACCCCAATGCTAATTCTAACCCTTATGCCGCGTACACACGGTCAAAATTTCCGACAAGAAAAGTCTGATGTGAGCTTTTCGGCGGAATTTCCGACCATGTGTATGCTCCATCCGACTTTTGCTGTCGGAATTTCCACCAACAAAAGATTGAGAGCAGGTTCTCTATTTTTCCGACGGAAAAGGTTCCTATTGGAAATTCCATTTGTCTGTATGCAATTCTGACGCGCAAAAAAACACGCATGCTCGGAAAAAATTTGACACATGCTCAGAAGCATTGAACTTAATTTTCTCGGCTCGTCGTAGTGTGTTGTACGTCACCGCGTTCTTGACGGTCGAAAGTTCCGAGAACTTTTGTGTGACCGTGTGTATGCAAGCCAAGCTTGAGCGGAATTCCGTCGGAAAAAGCATCCAAGGTTTTTTCAACGGAAATTCCGACCGTGTGTACGCGGCATTATGCTAACTCTTCCTGTACCTCAACACTAGGGATGAGCTTCGAGTTCGAGTCAAACTCATGTTCGACTCGAACATCAGCTGTTCGACCGTTCGTTGAATTTCGAACATTATGGGCCGTTCGCGCCAAATTCGAGTGGTGCGTCACGGCCCATAATTCACTGTGGCATCGCAGTGCATTGCTGGCTGATGATTGGCCAAGCATGCACTATGACCCGCATGCTTTGACCAATCACAGCGCAGTTAGAACGGAGAGCCATAATTTGCCAAAGCCAGGGTGGCTTTGGCCAATTATGTCTCAGGGGGTTTAGTACATGCCCCACACTATATAAGGCCACCTGCGTGTCGGCCTTGTGTAGTGTGCTGCGGCGGCGGTGAAAGAAAGACAGAGAGAGAGAGAGATAGTGTAATTTCATTTGAGTTAGAGTAGGCAGGCAAGTCAGTTAGCTGCAGTTACAGTGTGTAGAGGATATATATGCATCCCAGGTGTTGTGTGTATATATTGTAACCTGGGGGGCAGGTAGTCGGTACAAAAGCTCCCTGGGATGAGCAGGCACAGATACCAAGTCCATTGGATCAGTGAAAACACAGTGGGGTTTATTGGTGCTATATACAAAGTCAATGACAGGTGCTGTACAGTGTGGTGAAAACAAACAGAAGAAAAAATAGCTAAACAAAAGCCTAGCCGTGTCTCGGCTCTAACTACACAGTATGTACAGGCCCTCACTACCAGGCTGGACAAGCCTAACACTTGTCAGCTTCCACATTCACAGAGTAACAAGTTTTACCAACCTTCTTGCTCTCACAAACCAATGTTGTCTGTGTTTCCCAGGCTGAGCAAAGGCTGTCTGCTCAGGTGAGCTTTTAATTAAGCTGGTGGAGAGAACCAACACCTGAAGTGGATCCTGGCTCAGAGATCCCTGAATGTATATGAGAGGAGCCTGGGAGATGTATAAACCCTGAACAGGACTTTCCCAGGCTCTCTCTGGGATGCTCTGTCACACATCCTCCCCCCTTGTTTCAACCCCAGGGTTGGAACACCTGTAGCCCAACAGGAGTGAACACGGGAGAGGGCATCTACATTCCCCATCTCAACACCTGGCCTGTGTTTTACCGTAAAGGCGTAATCTTGTAGGGCCAAAAACCACCGGTTCACCCGCCTATTAGTCTCCTTCTTTTGGGCCATCCATTTCAGGGGAGCATGGTCAGTTATTAACTCAAACTGGCGCCCCAACAAGTAGTACCTGAGCGCGTCCACGGCCCACTTTATGGCCAGACACTCCTTTTCAATGACTGCGTACTTCTTTTCATGGTCATTGAGCTTTCTGCTTAAGTACACCACAGGGTGTTCTTCCCCATTGTGTACCTGTGAAAGTACTGCCCCGATACCAACATCAGACGCATCTGTCTGGACCAAAAAGTTTTTGGAGAAATCGGGGAGTATAGGATTGGCTGTGCACAAAGAGCCTTCTTCAGGACTTGAAAAGACTCTTCTGCTACTGGAGACCATTTCACCATTACAGAGGCTTTCCCTTTCGTAAGGTCTGTCAGTGGGGCAGCTATAGTTGCGAAATTTGGGATAAATCTTCTATAGTACCCCGCAATGCCAAGAAAGGCCCTGACCTGCTTCTTGTTTGCAGGGCGTGGCCACTCCTGGATGGCTTCTATTTTATTCACCTGGGGCTTTATGACACCCCGGCCAATAGTGTAGCCCAAATACCTGGCTTCCTCTAGCCCAATGGCACATTTTTTTGGATTTGCCGTAAACCCCTCCTTGAAGAGGGAATCCAGGACAGCCTGGACACGGGGCAAGTGAGACTCCCAGTCAGTGCTATGCACCACTATGTCGTCCAGATAGGCTGCAGCATACTGTCGGTGAGGTCTTAGGGTCCTGTCCATAGCCCTCTGAAATGTTGCAGGGGCATTTTGCAACCCAAAAGGCATTTTCTTATATTGAAACGACCCCTCCGGGGTCACAAATGCAGTCTTTTCTTTGGCACTACCAGTCAGGGGTATTTGCCAATATCCTTTGGTCAAGTCCAAAGTGGTCAGATAACGGGCCTTGCCAAGTCGGTCTATAAGCTCGTCTACCCTGGGCATTGGGTATGTGTCAAACTTTGTTACCGCATTAAGCTTTCTGAAGTCATTACAAAACCTCCAAGTGCCATCCGGTTTTGGGACCAATACAATGGGGCTAGACCAGTCACTATTGGATTCCTCAATAACATCTAGCTCCAACATCCTTTTAACTTCCTCACCGATGTCCTTTCTTCTAGCTTCGGGAATTCGGTATGGTTTGAGCTTGACACGGACTCCAGGTTCAGTAACAATATCATGCTGAACTGCTGAAGTCGTGCCCGGCAACTCTGAAAATTTCTCTTTATTCCTCATCAGGAACTCTCTAGCTTCCTGTTTCTGGGAACATGACAGGGTGTCTGGAATCGTGACCTCAGGGATCAGAGGGGATTCAGTACCTTTAAGGGTTACCGGGAGAGACCTCGCAGTTAATGCCAGTCTATCCTTCCAGGGTTTTAACAGGTTTATGTGGTAAATCTGTTCGGGCTTCCTTTTACCTGGTTGATACACCTTGTAATTGACCTCCCCAACTCTTTCAATTACTTCAAAGGGTCCCTGCCACTTAGCCAGGAATTTGCTCTCAACAGTGGGAACTAACACGAGGACCCGGTCACCAGGTGAGAAAACACGAAGTTGGGCCCCCCTGTTGTATATCCTCTGTTGGGCTGCTTGGGCCTGCAGTAAATGTTCTTTTACTACCGGCATGATTGCTGCAATCCTATCCTGCATTTGAGCGATATGCTCAATAACACTTTTGTGAGGTGTCTGCTCCCCCTCCCAAGTTTCCTTGGCTATGTCTAAGAGTCCCCGAGGGTGTCTCCCATAAAGCAACTCAAATGGAGAGTACCCCGTAGAGGACTGGGGAACTTCCCTGATGGCGAACATCAAGTAAGGTATCAGGAAGTCCCAGTTTTTCCCATCCTTATCAACAACCTTTTTTAACATACTCTTTAATGTCTTATTGAAGCGTTCCACCAAGCCATCCGTTTGAGGATGGTACACTGAGGTACGCAACTGCGTCACCTTAAATAACTTGCAGAGCTCCCTAGTTATTCGTGACATGAATGGGGTACCTTGGTCTGTAAGGACTTCTTTCGGGACGCCAACCCGACTGAACACCATAAACAGCTCTTTGGCAATGTTTTTAGCAGATGCAGTGCGTAAGGGAACGGCCTCAGGGTAACGGGTAGCGTAATCCATGATCACGAGGATATGTTGATGACCGCGGGCAGATTTGGGGAGTGGACCCACAAGGTCCATGGCAATCCTCTCAAAAGGCACTTCAATAATGGGCAAGGGCACTAACGGACTTCGGAAGTGGGGTTGGGGGGCTGACATCTGACACACAGGACAGGATTGACAATAATTTTCTATGTTTTTCCGTATCCCAGGCCAGTAAAACCTGCGCAACACCCTTTCAGTGGTTTTCTCAACCCCTAAATGGCCTCCTAGCAAGTGCCCATGGGCAAGTTCCAACACCACCCGTCTGTATAACTTAGGGACTACCAACTGTTCAACCACTTCATCATTAGATTTACATACACGATACAGTAAATCCTCATGCTGCAGAAATATGGAAAACAGAGCCTGTCCCCTGGTTCGACAGGTACCTCATTAATCACTATTACATTTTCCCAGGCCCTGGCAAGGGTAGGGTCTTTTCTCTGCTCCGTACCAAAATTTTCCTTGTGCACATTAAGATTGGCAAACTCTAACGTAGGCTCAGATTCAGCAGGCGGCTGGCCAGCGATAACTGGTTGTGGGGACTTCTTCCGGCTCCCCCAGCTCTCCTGCCATAACTGAGAAAGGATCACCCGGAGAGCCCTGAGAGGAGTCCCCTGAACTCACAAGGTCAGTAATGGCCACGAGTTCTGGCTCTGCGACTGAGTTAGGTACTGCGACTGGGTCGGGACAATCCCACAGTTCCCAAAACTTAGGGAAGTCCCTACCAATGATAGCCTCATGCACCAAGTGGGGCACCAGTCCGACCGAATGGGTCACCGTACCTAAGCCAGTTTTAAACTGAACAGTGGCTATTGGATACTCGCGGGTATCCCCATGTACACAGATCACAGCAACCTTTTTTGCATGAAAATTCACAGTTTCAACCATCTCAGCTGTAACCAAAGTAACCAGACTTCCAGAGTCCAGCAAGGCCATAATAGGCTTATTATTAATAGTCACATGACACATGTGTTTTCCCACATTTGGCATTGCAGCGCATGAAACAGCAGCAAACATAGACTGCCTTCTAAAAGATAGATCACACTGCATTGGTTCATCTGTCAATGGACAGTTTGCTGCAACATGTCCCAGTTCTTGGCAACGAAAACACCTGATGTTTCCCCAGTTTGGTTTGCTGACAGGCAGTGGCTTCCCTTGTTTGGGCCGCCAAACTTCAGTCCTGGCACCAAAATTCCTCCCCCCTATTTCCTTGCCATGCTTACCACCCACTTCCCCTGGAACAGTCTTACCGGTTGCCTGGGGAGACCGTGGCTTTGGGTGGAAAGTCCGTGCGGCTGTAGGGGTGGTGACCAGGTTCTCTGCAGCAAAGTACCTCTCAACGAGCTCCACCAGGTTGTCTGCTGACTTGGGGTCTCCTTGACTCACCCACTTCTGCAGGGGAATTGGCAGTGACCTCAGGAATTGGTCCATGACCACACGCTCCACTATTTGTGGCGCAGACAGGGACTCCGGCTGTAGCCATTTCCGTACCAGGTGGATCAGATCAAACATCTGCGATCTTGGGGGCCTCTTATCTTGGAAGAACCAGCTGTGGACCCGCTGAGCTCGAACAGCCAAGGTGACACCGAGTCGTGCCAGGATTTCCCGCTTGACCTTCTCATAATCTCCCGCTTCTGCTGACTCCAGATCATAGTAGGCCTTCTGCGCTTCTCCAGAAAGTAAGGGGGCGATCAGTCCTGCCCACTGGGTTTGGGGCCAACCTTCCCTCTCAGCGGTCCGTTCAAATGTTAGTAGGAAAGCCTCTGGATCATCATCTGCCGTCATCTTTGAAAGAAAGCGACCCACATGGATGGTTGAGGGCTTGTCTCCAATATCCTTCATTATCGCAGGTGACCCCTGTGCTAGCGTCTCCACAACCTCAGTAAGGGTTTTTCTATCCGCTATTGCAGCAGTGGCAAGCTGTTCAAACAGCCTCTGCGATTGCTCCTGTACAGCACCAATCTGTTGGAACAGCACCTTGGTTTGCTCCTGTGCGATAGCGTTGGCTTGCTGTAATGCAGCGTTAGTTTGCTGTTGTGCAGCGTTTGCTTGCTGCTGTGCAGCGTTTGCTAACACCATTTGTTTGAGGATGTCCTCCATGTTGTCACTTTAGGTACTGGCCTTTTAAGTAGTAACTTACTACAGCTGGTCGCAGCCTTCACCATATGTAACCTGGGGGGCAGGTAGTCGGTACAAAAGCTCCCTGGGATGAGCAGGCACAGATACCAAGTCCATTGGATCAGTGAAAACACAGTGGGGTTTATTGGTGCTATATACAAAGTCAATGACAGGTGCTGTACAGTGTGGTGAAAACAAACAGAAGAAAAAATAGCTAAACAAAAGCCTAGCCGTGTCTCGGCTCTAACTACACAGTATGTACAGGCCCTCACTACCAGGCTGGACAAGCCTAACACTTGTCAGCTTCCACATTCACAGAGTAACAAGTTTTACCAACCTTCTTGCTCTCACAAACCAATGTTGTCTGTGTTTCCCAGGCTGAGCAAAGGCTGTCTGCTCAGGTGAGCTTTTAATTAAGCTGGTGGAGAGAACCAACACCTGAAGTGGATCCCGGCTCAGAGATCCCTGAATGTATATGAGAGGAGCCTGGGAGATGTATAAACCCCGAACAGGACTTTCCCAGGCTCTCTCTGGGATGCTCTGTCACAATATATATATATATATATATATATATATATATATATATATATATATATACACTGTATTCAGTTTAGCTAGATCCGTTCCTGTTATTCTCTTCCTAATATACTGACAGGCAGGCAGGTGATTGTGGTAGCTGCAGTATTTTCAGTTAGTGTACTGTGTCCTTTGCACAGTGTGCACCTAAAGCTACCTGAATACAATTGCTGGTGTTCTCATACTAATACCACAGGCAGAGAGCTGCAAGTATTTTCAGTTAGTTTACTGTGTCCTTTGCACAGTGTGTACCTAAAGCTACCTGAATACAATTGCTGGTGTTCTCATACTAATACCACAGGCAGGGAGCTGCAAGTATTTTCAGTTAGTGTACTGTGTCTGTGACAGGAGGGTCACTTTGAACACAGGGTGAGCCAGGAAATAATGGACATTAAGAAATATATCTTGGACTACCTAAAATGGGTCTGTACTATTTATCCACCATATTCCCAAGGATATCTGTAAAGGACTATTTACTTATTCTGAACTCAACAGGTTAATTGAGAGATACTGAGGTGTTCAGCCTCAATCACCTGTCTGCCTAGTGTATTGCTAATGAATTCCAGCTCCTAGAAGACCTGTTCATTGTTTGTGGTGATTTACATTCTATTGTCCATTGTGGTTTGGGGGAATTAAGCCTATAATTATAGGTTGTGGAACTAGCAGCAGACGGGTTAATTGAAGAGATGTTGATGAATCACCTGCATACTTGTGTGTAATTGTACTCAGACAGACAGGCTAAAAATCTTTTCATTGTGAGATGTGTATTGCAGGTCATGGGTCTGAGACAGCAGCTGTAGCTAATTGACTCATGTAAATTGGGTCTGATGGGTATTGGGAGACAAAAGCTAACCTGTTGTCTTTTAGGAGGTGGCAAAATAATGTGTATTGAGTCTTGTTATGTTGTGGGTGGAGCTGGACCATTGTTCATTTTAGGTTAATGCAGTATTGGATGGGTATAAAAGTTACAATGTTTTTCTCAATAAAGTCATTCGATCCTAGGAAGATACAGAGTGTGTCTCGTTCTTCCAGAAGGATTAATTCCTATGGGAAGGGGTCGTCTGGCTGTGGAGGCTCGACAGGGAATTTGTGCCCAGGAGAGGGACGATATTTAAACGGCGTTACCCCCTTTTGTATTTGGGGTGCCGTTACACTGGTTGGCAGCGGTGGGATGCTTCCTGCAGTCTGGGACATTCAAACCTCCACCTGGATCCAAGATCAGGATAAGCAGACTTTGGTCACACCAGCGGAGATATGGATCTGGCATCAGAGTTCCCGGAGCTGCTGCAAATCGTCCTTTCAGCATACACCAGGACTGTGTCTGCGGATGAATACCTGGAGCTCAGGCAGCTGATTCGGGTGGAGCTCTGGATTGGAGCCCTCCAGCTCGCTGGTATAAAACAGGGCAAATGCTTTCCAACCCCTGAACAATGGGCCAGTGACCAACAGGCATTACGGATGGCATTCCTGGGAGAGCGGCCCCTGGAGCAATGGGTGACTGAGTTGGACAGGCTGGTCCAGCAGGAGATAGAGCTGGACAGTCGTTATCGGGCTCTGCAATGGCACGCAGAGCAGGGATATTTAAGAGAGACAACAGAATGCTCTCCGGAGGGATATGACTTTGGCGGCCCTGGATTGCTGTGGGAGAGCCTTACAGATTGTTTTGTGTTTGGCGATGAAGGGGAACCTACCCTTGAGGACCTGCGAGAATACAGAGAGGCTATGCTTGGTCTTTCAGGGGTCTCAGAGCTTAAACCTGATCTAGACTATTTGTTAAGGAAGGAACAGCATCTGGAAAGGGGATACAGGAAACTGCTAGAATGCGTTCAGCAGCATGCTGAAGAATCGGCAGTGGAAAATCTGAAGATTGCCATCCCTAAAGCCGAAGTGGATGATATGGAGTTCCAGGGAGCAAGCCTGGCTGAAGAATCGGCAGTGGAAAATCTGAAGATTGCCATCCCTAAAGCCGAAGTGGATGATATGGAGTTCCAGGGAGCTAGCCTGGCTGAAGAATCGGCAGTGGAAAATCTGAAGATTGCCACCCCTAAAGCCGAATTGGATGATATGGAGTTCCAGGGAGCTAGCCTGGCTAAAGAATCGGCAGTGGAAAATCTAAAGATTGCCATCCCTAAAGCCGAAGTGGATGATATGGAGTTCCAGGGAGCTAGGGCAGTTGGCTCATCTCCCCAGCCACAGATTACAGAAGGTATGGACTTAAGGGACTGTTCAGAGGATGTTATGGATTATGCATCGTCTGCCCAAGTACTGGCAGCAGGACAGAGTACTGCAGACCCCTGCTCTACACCCGTGGCAGTTTTAGAGGCCAGAGGTGAGAAGGTGATGGTTCCTCTTTCCCAGGGGATTTCAGAGATGCAGGGAGGAAAAGCAGCCCTTTTCCCTCCCCAACAGTTAGCCAGAGCAGATGGTGTGGAGTCCCCAGCAGAAGTGCTGGCAACAGGGCAGAGTGCTAGCAACCTCTGCCCAGCACCGGAAACAACTGTGGAGTTTCAGGGAGCCGGGGCAGTTGGCCCCCCTCTCCAGCAACAAGCTGAGGTGGTAAAGCTTTTACCCCCAGCTGAATCACTGGCAGCAGGGCAGAATGCTACTGGCGTCTGCACACAACGGCAACTGGAGCTGATATCGGTGGATGGGACTGCGGTCTCCACTCACAGCAACCCAGCACAAGAGCTGGCAACAGAGCAGAGTGCCGCTGGGCCTCTGCTCTCAACTAACAGAAGAGGGAGTTCCTGTGGTACCGGATGGGACTTCGGTCCTCACTGACACAACCCCAGAAAATGGTGTGACACTGGGACAGGAGAATGTCAGCCTTGCTTTGCAAGCACTGGGGGATTTTCACCTACCACAAGTGGATGGGACTTCAGTCTCCACTTGTTTACCCCAGGGATGCTGGGCAGTCGGCCCAGATCCCCAACAGCATGACGGACTGAGCCCAGTCACCCTGTCTTCTCCCCAGCGGCGGGTATGTTCTCGGAGAGAGGCAGAGGTTGGCTGGGTAAGTAATGCTATGTTTTGAGCAATTTATTGGGGGTACTGTGTGGATACCGGCATTAGAAGAATGGACCTATGGACTAACTTCGGAGTCAACACGTCTGGGGTCACCTCCTGTGTTAGTCTCCTGCCGAAAGGGGAGATGTGTGACAGGAGGGTCACTTTGGACACAGGGTGAGCCAGGAAATAATGGACATCAAGAAATATATCTTGGACTACCTAAAATGGGTCTGTACTATTTATCCACCATATTCCCAAGGATATCTGTAAAGGACTATTTACTTATTCTGAACTCAACAGGTTAATTGAGAGATACTGAGGTGTTCAGCCTCAAGTCTGCCTAGTGTAATGCTAATGAATTCCAGCTCCTAGAAGACCTGTTCATTGTTTGTGGTGATTTACATTCTATTGTCCGATGTGGTTTGGGGGAATTAAGCCTATAATTATAGGTTGTGGAACTAGCAGCAGACGGATTAATTGAAGAGATGTTGATGAATCACCTGCATACTTGTGTGTAATTGTACTCAGACAGACAGGCTACAAATCTTTTCATTGTGAGATGTGTATTGCAGGTCATGGGTCTGAGACAGCAGCTGTTGCTAATTGAGTCATGTAAATTGGGTCTGATGGGTATTGGGAGACAAAAGCTAACCTGTTGTCTTTTAGGAAGTGGCAAAATAATGTGTATTGAGTCTTGTTATGTTGTGGGTGGAGCTGGACCATTGTTCATTTTAGGTTAATGCAGTATTGGATGGGTATAAAAGTTACAATGTTTTTCTCAATAAAGTCATAAGATCCTAGGAAGATACAGAGTGCGTCTCGTTCTTCCAGAAGGATTAATTCCTATGGGAAGGGGTTGTCTGGCTGTGGAGGCTCGACAGGGAATTTGTGCCCAGGAGAGGGAAGATATTTAAACGGCGTTACCCCCTTTCATATTTGGGGTGCCGTTACAGTGTCCTTTGCACATTGTGCACCTAAAGCTAACTGAATACAATTGCTGGTGTTCTCATACTAATATCACAGGCAGGGAGCTGCAGTATTTTCAGTTAGTGTACTGTGTCCTCTGCACAGTGTGCACCTAAAGCTACTTGAAGACAATTACTGGTGTTCTCATACTAATACCACAGGCAGGGAGCTGCAAGTATTTTCAGTTAGTGCACGGTGTCGTTTGCACAGTGTGCACCTAAAGCTACCTAAATACAATTGATGGTGTTCTCATACTAATACCACAGGCAGGGAGCTGCAACTATTTTCAGTTAGTGTACTGTGTTCTTTGCACAGTGTGCACCTAAAGCTACCTGAAAACAATTGCTGGTGTTCTCATACTAAGACCACAGGCAGGGAGCTGCAAGTATTTTCAGTTAGTTAGTGTACTGTGCCCTTTGCACAGTGTGCACCTAAAGCTACCTGAATACAATTGCTGGTGTTCTCATACTAATACCACAGGCAGGGAGCTGCAGTATTTTCAGTTAGTGTACTCTGTCCTCTGCACAGTGTGCACCTAAAGCTACTTGAAGACAATTACTGGTGTTCTCATACTAAATACCACAGGCAGGGAGCTGCAAGTATTTTCAGTTAGTGTACTGTGTCCTTTGCACAGTGTGCACCTAAAGCTACCTAAATACAATTGCTGGTGTTCTCATACTAATACCACAGGCAGGGAGCTGCAAGTATTTTCAGTTAGTATACTGTGTCCTTTGCACAGTGTGCACCTAAAGCTACCTGAATACAATTGCTGGTGTTATCATACTAATACCACACGCAGGGAGCTGCAAGTATTTTGAGTTAGTGTACTGTGTCCTTTGCACAGTGTGCACCTAAAGCTACCTGAATACAATTGCTGGTGTTCTCATACTAATACCACAGGCAGGGAGCTGCAAGTATTTTCAGTTAGTGTACTGTGTCCTTTGCACAGTGTGCACCTAAAGCTACCTGAATACAATTGCTGGTGTCCTCATACTAATACCACAGGCAGGGAGCTGCAAGTATTTTCAATTAGTGTACTGTGTCCTTTGCACAGTGTGCACCTAAAGCTACCTGAATACATTTGCTGGTGTTCTCATACTAATACCACAGGCAGGGAGCTGCTTTATTTTCAGTTAGTGTACTGTGTCCTCTGCACAGTTTGCACCTAAAGCTACCTGAAAAAAAATGCTGGTGTTCTCATTCTAATACCACAGGCAGGGAGCTGCAGTATTTTAATTTAGTGTACTGTGTCCTTTGCACAGTGTGCACCTAAAGCTACCTGAAGACAATTGCTGGTGTTCTCATACTAATACCACAGGCAAGGAGCTGCAGTATTTTCAGTTAGTGTACTGTGTCCTCTGCACAGTGTGCAACTAAAGATAACTGAAGACAATTGCTGGTGTTCTCTTACTAATAATACTACAGGCAGGCAGTTGATTCTGCTAGCTGCAGTATAATCAGTATATATACATCCCAGCTTTGTGCAGCTACATCTCACTGCAGGCCATTAGTATGTCTGGAAGGACAACAAGGAGAGGCAGAAATTCATGAGCCAATAAAAGAGGGCAAGCAGGCTCTGTTTCTAGAGGCAACAGTGCTGGTCGTGGACACAGTGCATCCTCATCAGCACTTGGCCGTGGGACACGCTTGTCCTTTTTTTTGGCAGCTGGCCGTGTTGAGCCGCAACATGCTGAAGACTTGGTAGAGTGGATGACCAAGCTGTCCTCATCCTCCTCATCCTCTCTCACCCAGGCTCAGGGTACTTTGTCTGGCAAAGCACCTGCCAAAGCGGCCTCTTCCCTCGGCTCAAGGGCATCACTCCTTCCCTAGCCCCATCATGTCCTCCTGAGGAGTCCCCCGAACTGTTTGACCACAGTGTTGAGTACATGCTCCAGGAGGATGCCCAGCGTTCTGAAGGCTCAGATGATGGAACCCAGCTAGAGGAAGGCAGTAACGTGAGCCCAGAGAGAGGGGGTGCCTAAGAAGGACAGCAATCTGGCAGTCATGTTCCCCCAGCTGCAGCATACTGTCAGGTTTACTACAGTAATGAGGAGGGAGGGGAAAATGAGGTCACGGACTCTACGTGGGTGCCTGATAAGAGAGAGAAGGAGGAGGAGGAGGCACATCTCCAACGAGGCAGGATGCCCTCCAGGGGCCAGCTTAAGGGCAGCACACTAACTGCATCACACCACAGGGCTCCGCATGTGCAGGGCGCTGCTGTCTCTGCGCGTTATTCAAAAAGTTCTTTGGTGTGGGCCTTTTTTGAGACGAGTGCATCAGATCGCAGCACTGCTATTTGCAACATATGTCTCAGGCGTATCTCGCGTGGCCAAAACATCACCCGCTTGGGCACCACATGCTTGATCAGACATATGTCGACCTGCCATGCAGTTCATTGGCAAGCATACCTAAAAGACCCACACCAAAGAACAAAGCGGACCTCTCCTTGCTCCTCATCAGCTGGGATCTCCAACCCCACTATACCTTCAGTCCTCTCTGAAACCTGCACTGAGAGGAATGAAGGTGTAGAATTAGGTGTGTCGCAGCCAAGTACTTGCGGGCAATCTGCGATCGGTACACCAACGTCAGATTGTACCAGACAAATTTCCCTGTCCCAGCTGCTGCACCGCCGAAAGAAGTTCGCTCCCAGCCATCCACATGCCCAGCGGTTGAATGCTAGCTTGGCTAAATTGCTAGCACTTCAACTGCTGCCTTTTCAGTTGGTAGACTCTGCCCCGTTCCGTGAGTTTGTGGAATGTGAAGGTTCCCAAATGCCACTTTTTCTCACGAAAGGCGATTCCGTCTCTCTACCGGCATGTGGAAGGTAATGTCTTGGCCTCGCTGGACAGGGCGGTCAGCGGTAAGGTGCATATTACCGCTGACTCATAGAGAGTCAGTTTACCTTAGTTTTGACTAAGACTACTTTCACGCTGAGGCACTGGATGCGCTGGCGGTATAGCGGCGCTATTTTTAGCACCGCTATACCGTATTTTTTCCCGCGATTTGCGGGCACTAGCGGGGGGATTTTAACCCCCTCTAGCGGCCGAAAATGGGTTAAAAACGCCTGCAATAATGCCTCTTTGCTGCGTTTTGCAGGCATTTTGGAGGCACTACCCCATTGATTTCAATGGGCAGGGGCGCTATAGGAGCGGTATTTTTACCGCTCCTATTGCGCCTCAAAGATGCGGCTTGCAGGAGTTTTTTGACCCACCTGCAAGCGCAACGCTCCAGTGTGAAAGCCCTCGGGCTTTCACATTGGATACAATTGAGCGGCTTTTTTAGGGCGCATTGCAGGTGCTATTTTTAGCGCAATAGCGCCTGCAAAGCGCCTCAGTGTGAAAGGGGCCTTAGAGAGTCGTCAACAGGGGCATATTCTGTACCCCCACATTGCCAAAAGCTTATATAGACCAGAAATGACCTGAACATGCCCACAATGGGCGGGACAGGAACCAGAAATGTTCAGAACATTCTTTAAACCCACAGATAGGAATGGCTACATTCCCGTTGACAGCTGTCATCACCGTCAGTGGCTACAGTCGGTGCCCCGTGGTCAGTTTCTCTGGCTTAGGAGGAACTGTACCAACGACAGGGACTACTTTTCCCAATGTAACACTCTTAAACAGAGGTTCATTGATAAGGGCTACCAATCCACTGAGTTAGATTTGGACATTACCACGGTATCCAGAATGGATAGGACTTCTCTTCTTGCTGACAAACCCAAAACTACTAGGGAAGAGAAGTTCAAATGGTCATTTTTTTACCTCATACTCCACTCAGCATGGAGAAATTAAGAAAGTCCTAAATAGGCACTGGAAGGTACTTTGCAGTGATAGGATTCTTGGACCCTCTCTTCCGGAAAGGGCAGGGGTCATTTTCAGGGAAGCACGGTCCATTCAAAGAGATATAGCTCCCAGTATTGTAGATCCTCCCAAAAAGGTTTCCTTTTTTCCTTAGACTAAAGGGTACCATCCCTGTAGGAGGTGCAATGTGTGTATTAATAATGTCCTTGGGAGATGGAAATCAGATACGTTTACGTCCACTGTCACTGGACGCACGCACACCATGAAACAGTTTACCACCTGCATCACTAAATTCATAGTATATCTCATCACTTGTCCGTGTAAATTACAGTATGTGGGACGTACCATTAGGAATTTTTCCATTAGGGTAAATGAACATCTAGCAAAGATACGCAAAGGATGTATCAAACGCTCAGCTCTTGACTTCCTGGTCCTCAATGCCGGTAACGCGGCCGGTTCACTGGATTGTGGCCGTCCAGTTTAAATGATAATACACCTCGGCGAGCACTGGTGTCACTCTATGACGCACTAGCCCGCCCCCCCATCATATGTTTTGCAGCTGATAGGCTGGGGAGATGGCGGGCTTTTGACAACCAGGATTTATGTCCCTTGATAGGATCAGAGGTGTCCAGCAAATCTCAATAAGAGGCTTGGAGCGCAAACAGTATATGTGGCTCCTCTTACATGAATAGATCAAATGTCTATCGTATTTACATTTGTTGAGATACATGTATATATGAAGATGTGTAAGTACCTTATTATATTTCACTATCACTCCTGTCATAGGGGAGGTGTGAGCAGTTAGAGGTTTGCTTACATTTCCGGTTCCTGTCTTGCCCATTGTGGGCGTGTTCAGGTCATTTCTGGTCTCTATATAAGCTTTTGGCAATGTGGGGGTACAGAATATGCCCCTGTTGATGACTCTTAGTCGAAACGCGTCGGGATTGCATTACTGCACCCCCACATTGCTTTTAATACCTTTCTGTGATCACGTTTTATGCATTTCTTGTCATATTTCCTTGTATGACAATTTTAATCCAATAAACCTTGACTGGTTTTAATTGACCTGCACCATTTGGAGCCTCCTTTTTCTTCTTTTCATCCCTCATCATTTTGTTCCTGCTGTATCGGGAGTCCACACAGATTTTGTTCCAGACTTCACAAATCTGCTTCAGCCAGCGGAGAACAATGCTGCGGTGCATCTGATCTTCCACTGCAGGATCCATCTGGACTTACATTGGTGATCATCAGGACCTGTCTCAAAAACCCAGGTCGTTGAGACCGTAAGCGTGTCTGACTCACTGTTGTACAATAGTTGAGTCCACCTGCTGTGGTAAGAGTAACCTATACTTACATCTTTTGAAGAACTTGATTGTTTTCAGCAGTCAACAGCAGGGATGAGCCGAACACCCCCCTGTTCGGTTCGCACCAGAACCTGCGAACAGACAGAATGTTCGAGTGAACTTTAGAACCCTATTAAATACAATGGACTTGAACGTTCGAAATCTAAAGTGCTAGTTATAAAGGCTTATATGCAAGTTATTGTCCTAAAAAGTGTTTGGGGACCCGGGTCCTGCCCCAGGGGACATGTATCAATGCAAAAAAAGTTTTAAAAACAGCCGTTTTTTCAGGAGCAG
Organism: Rana muscosa; assembly: GCA_029206835.1. NCBI lineage: Eukaryota > Metazoa > Chordata > Amphibia > Anura > Ranidae > Rana > Rana muscosa. The sequence goes on along the minus strand of CM055127.1, from coordinate 110,249,159 downwards.
TGATTTTAATAATGCTTAAAATGAAAAAAATAAAAGTGAAATATTCCTTTAAATTTCGTACCTAGGGGGTGTGTGTGATATGCATGTAAAGTGGCGCATGTTTCCCGTGCTTAGAACTGTCCCTGCATAAAATGTCATTTTTTAAGGAAAAAAAGTCATTTAAAACTCACTCGCGGCTATTAATGAATTGTCGGCTCCCGGCAATACATACAAAAGTCATTGATAAAAATAAAAAAAAAGCGTGGGGGTCCCCCAGAATTCAATTACCAGGCCCTTCAGGTCTGGTATAGATATTGTGACAGAACCCACTGTCCCTGTGTGTTTTGGAAGGGACTGTGGGCTGGCCGCTTACCCGCAGATTTTGGCCCAGACTGAGAGACTGGGGGAAAGCTGGCATTGAGATAATGTAATGTAATGCTACATCCCTTCTCCCCCATCCACCCCCCCTCTTGTTGCTGTGTTTAATTGTGTTGGTTCATGGCACATAGACAATGGTCTGGACTGCAGACATCTCTCCGCAGGGAATGTGTATTGAAGGGCTGCCTGCTTACCATAATCCCTTTATGTTTAACTGTAGTCTCTGTTCCAATGTTAAGTTCCCATTGGTTCTTCCTTGTCCCCTACCCCCCCCCCCTCTATGACAAGGCTAAGGGGAGTGTCCCTAACTGTGTGTAAAAGTGTATGTTTTGGATTTAATAAACTGTTAATGCTCTGCATGTTTAACCCTCAACACCTGTGTGGATTGTCTCGTGATTGAGGGGTTAAGGGCTGGTTATGGCGTATCTGCAGGCTGCGGGTGCGTTTGGAGGACAGGAGACACAGGTCTGGTGGATGTGCCCACCTGGGGTATGCGAGAGACCTGTCACAGTGTTGGCAGCGGTGGGATGTCTCCTGCAATCCGGGCCATCCAAACCACCACCAGGATTCAAGATCTGGGCAGCCGCCGAGGAGCAATACGGGGACCAGCCAGCATGAGAGCGGAGTTCGGGAAGAGGCTGCAAGGCATGCGGAAGCAACATCTGGGACCAGCGACAGAGCGCACCATGCTCGGCTGGGGGGGATGTGATCCGCTGGCAACTCTGGCATGAAACGCTAAGCCACGAGCGGCAACATCAGGGGAAGATCCTTCCCTCCTCCACAGAGATGTACTGGACGCAGTACCATGCGCGAGAGGTGTTCCTGAGGGAACGACCGCGAGATGAGTGGAAGACGGAGCTCGGAAGATTGGTCCAGGAGGAGATGAGGCTGGACGCCAGCTACAGAGCCCTCCGGTGGTTTGCGGCTCAACTGTGGCCAAGTACAGCAGATGGCAGCCCGACAGAAGGCGTTGGCTACGGCGGCGTGGGGCTGCTCCATCAAAAAATGTACGGAGACCCAGACTTTGGGAGCGATGAGGAGTGGCGGCTGGAAAACATCCTGGACTGCCGAGATGAGGTGCTGGACCTCCCCGAAGAGGCGTGTGACCTGGAGGAATTGGAGTTCCTGGTTGAGCAGGAATGGGAGCTCGAGATTGCCTACAAGCGGCTGTTTGACGGTGATCAGCAGCCTGGCATGGCTCCCGTTGCCTGGGACTGTCCTGGAGAAATAGTGGACAGTCACAAAGATGTGGAGCAAATGGGGCTAGGGGCGCCCCTACGTTCGGCGATGATACAGAGGGCACTGCGAGTGCTAGAATGCCGGAGCGCACCGGATGCTCCCCAAGCAGAGAGACAAGATAATAGCATAAAGGTCTCAGAAGGGGAAGTTGAGATGGGCGCTCGAAGGCTGGTAAATGGTGATCAGCAGCAAGTCGAGAGTATCGCATCCGGTGCCCCAGCAGAAGCGCTGGCTGCAGGGCAGAGTGCCACTAGCCTCTGTCCAGCATCAGAAAAAGAGTTGGATCCGGAGAGTCTGAGAGATGATTTTCGTAAGCCGTTTCCCCAACGGCAAATATCCCCAAAGGGAGTGGAGGAAGCAATTCTCCCTCCCCAGCAATTGGACACTACCCCAATGTTCATCCCCCCAGCAGAAGCGCAGGCTGCAGGGCAGAGTGCCGCTGGCCTCTGCCCACCCTCAGAGTTGGATCCAGGGAGTCCGAGGGATGACCTCAGTGAGCTGTTTCCCCAGCACTTGGACACTACCCCAGTGTTCATCCCCCCAGCAGAAGCGCTGGCTACGGGGCAGAGTGCCGCTGGCCTCTGCCCACCCTCAGAGTTGGATCCAGGGAGTCCGAGGGATGACCTCAGTGAGCTGTTTCCCCAGCACTTGGACACTACCCCAGTGTTCATCCCCCCAGCAGAAGCGCTGGCTACGGGGCAGAGTGCCGCTGGCCTCTGCCCACCCTCAGAGTTAGATCCAGGGAGTCCGAGGGATGACCTCAGTGAGCTGGTTGCCCAGCACTTGGACACTATCCCAGTGTATATCCCCCCAGCAGAAGCGCTGGCTACGGGGCAGAGTGCCGCTGGCCTCTGACCACCCTCAGAGTTGGATCCAGGGAGTCCAAGGGATGACCTCAGTGAGCTGTTTCCCCAGCACTTGGACACTACCCCAGTGTTCATCCCCCCAGCAAAAGCGCTGGCTACGGGGCAGAGTGCCGCTGGCCTCTGCCCACCCTCAGAGTTAGATCCAGGGAGTCCGAGGGATGACCTCAGTGAGCTGGTTGCCCAGCATTTGGACACTATCCCAGTGTATATCCCCCCAGCAGAAGCGCTGGCTGCATGGCAGAGTGTCACCGGCCCCGACCCAGCCCTCGGTAGGTTTTTGGAGGGTTTGGGAGACAGCCCCTGTCAGAAGTCGCCTCAGCAGCTGGTCACAGAACCAGGAGGGGAGAAAACCCTTCCTCCTCTCCAGCGGCTGAACTCTACCGTTGTATATGTCCTCCTAGCAGAAGCACTGGCTACGGGGCAGAGCGCTGTTGGCCTCTGCCCAGCATCAGAAAAAGAGATGGAGAGTCCGGGAGATAGTCCCTGCAAGATACCTCCTCAGCGGCTGGTAGCTACTCCAGGAGAAAAGCAAGTACCTTTTCCTCCCCAAATGCATAGCACTACCAGCCTACGTTCCCTACCAGCGGAAGTGCTGGCATCAGGGCAAAGGACAATTCAGCTCCCCTCAATATCTGCAACCCAGCCCTGGATCACGGGAGTGCGGACAGCTGTTCCCACTCTGCAGCGGCTGTTTTTTTTCACGGGAGACCGTATGTGCGATTTTGCTCCCCAGCGCCAGAGACGTACTTTTCCTTTTCCTGGTTGCCTGGGGTGGAAGTTTATGACTAACGCAGGTCCAGACCAGTTGGGGGTCAGGAACCTGGTTAGTCTGTTTTTAAAAGGTTGAGAAATGTGACAGAACCCACTGTCACTGTGTGTTTTGGAAGGGACTGTGGGCTGGCCGCTTACCCACAGATTATGGCCCAGACTGAGAGACTGGGGGAAAGCTGGCATTGAGATAATGTAATGTAATGCTACATCCCTTCTCCCCCATCCACCCACCCTCTTGTTGCTGTGTTTAATTGTGTTGGTTCATGGCACATAGACAATGGTCTGGACTGCAGACATCTCTCCGCAGGGGATGTGTATTGAAGGGCTGCCTGCTTACCATAATTCCTTTATGTTTAACTGTAGTCTCTGTTCCAATGTTAAGTTCCCATTGGTTCTTCCTTGTCCCCTACCCCCCCCCCTCTATGACAAGGCTAAGGGGCGTGTCCCTAACTGTGTGTAAAAGTGTATGTTTTGGATTTAATAAACTGTTAATGCTCTGCATGTTTAACCCTCAACACCTGTGTGGATTGTCTCGTGATTGAGGGGTTAAGGGCTGGTTATGGCGTATCTGCAGGCTGCGGGTGCGTTTGGAGGACAGGAGACACAGGTCTGGCGGATGTGCCCACCTGGGGTATACGAGATCCGTCACAGATATTAAGGGGAACCCCGCCGCAAATTTAAAAAAAAAATGCGTGCGGTTCCCCAAATATCCATACCAGGCCCTTCAGATCTGGCATGGATTTTAAGGGGAACTCCACCCCAAATTTAAAAAAAAAAATGGCGTGGAGTCCCCCCAAAAATCCATACCAGACCCTTATCCGAGCACGCAACCTGGCAGGCCGCAGGAAAAGAGTGGGGTACGAGAGAGCGTACCCCCCCTCCTGAACCGTGCCAGGCCATATGCCCTCAACATGGGGAGGATGTCCCCATGTTGATGGGGACAAGGGCCTCATCCCCACAACCCTTGCCCGGTGGTTGTGGGGGTCTGCGGGCGGGGGGCTTATCGGAATCTGGAAGACCCCTTTAACAAAGGGGACCCCCAGATCCCGGCCCCCCCATGTGAATTGGTAAGGGGTACATTGTACCCCTACCATTTCACGAAGAAAGTGTCAAAAAATGTAAAAAAAAAAACACACACACCTTGGAAAAGTCCTTTATTAAAAAATAAAAAATAAATAAAAAAAAAACCATTCCAGCGGTGAAATCCAGTGTCCCGCGGCGATCCGATGTCCAGCGCTGTCCGTCATTGGCTGAGCCTGAGCGGACCTGATGGGGAACTTCCTCCGCAGTCTATTACATGTATAGACCCGCCCCTTCTAAAGTTCCCCATCAGGTCTGCTCAGCCAATGACTCGGCGTAAGGCTGAGGACCTGATGCGGAACATGAGAAGGGGCGGGTCTATAGATGTATTACACAGTGAGGGAAGTTCCCCATCAGGTCCGCCCCCTCGGTATGTCAGACCCCGCCTACGTCATTGGCCTGAGCGGACCTGATGGGGAACTTCCTTCACTGTGTAAATTTAAATTACACAGTGAAGGAAGTTCCCCGCTCAGGCCAATGACGTATTAAATGACTTTAATAAAGGACTTTTCCAAGGTGTGTGTGTTTTTTTTTTTACATTTTTTGACACCTTCTTTGTGAAATGGTAGGGGTACAATGTACCCCTTACCAATTCATATGGGGGGGCGGGATCTGGGGGTCCCCTTTGTTAAAGGGGTCTTCCAGATTCCGATAAGCCCCCCGCCCGCAGACCCCCACAACCACCGGGCAAGGGTTGTGGGGATGAGGCCCTTGTCCCCATCAACATGGGGACATCCTCCCTATGTTGAGGGCATGTGGCCTGCTACGGTTCAGGAGGGGGGGCGCTCTCTCGTCCCCCCCTCTTTTCCTGTGGTCTGCCAGGTTGCGTGCTCGGATAAGGGTCTGGTATGGATTTATGGGGGGACTCCACGCCATTTTTTTTTACTTTGGGGTGGAGTTCCCTTTAAAACCCATGCCAGATCTGAAGGGCCTGGTATGGATATTTGGGGGAACCGCACGCATTTTTTTTTTAATTTGCGGCGGGGTTCCCCTTAATATCTATACCAGACCTGAAGGGCCTGGTATTTGAATTCTGGGGGACCCCCATGCTTTTTTTTTTTTTTTTTATCAATGACTTTTGTATGTATTGCCGGGAGCCGATAATTTATTAATAGCCGCGAGTCAGTTTTAAATGACTTTTTTTCCTTCAAAAATGACATTTTATGCAGGGACAGTTCTAAGCACGGGAAACATGCGCCACTTTACATGCATATCATACACACCCCCTAGGTACGATATTTAAAGGAATATTTCACTTTTATTGTTTCACTTTAAGCATTATTAAAATCACTGCTCCCGAAAAAACGGCCGTTTTTAAAACTTTGTTTTGCATTGATACATGTCCCCTGGGGCAGGACCCGGGTCCCCAAACACTTTTTATGACAATAACTTGCATATAAGCCTTTATAATTAGCACTTTAGATTTCTCCCATAGACTTTTCGAATTTGCTACGAACACCCCAATTTGTTCGCTGTTCGGCGAACGGGCGAACAGGCAATGTTCGAGTCGAACATAAGTTCGACTCGAACTCGAAGCTCATCCCTAGTCAACAGTTATTTTCTGCATCCTGTATCATCTATAGGGGAGTGATTTCGTTTATGTCCTTAATTTATGGACTCATACACATATTGTTGTTTTACTTTTTTGAAGCTTGTGCTTCTTCATCACTTATATGTGGTGTCATTTTCATTCATGGTATTCCCTTCACTGTGATTTAGCACAATCAATATTTCTGATAGACTAGCGCTGCACTATATATGTGTAGCGGGGGGTCCCAATTTAGGGGGCTGCTATACTAAATTTAGGGGTGATTCGAGTGGTAGTTGGCTCGGATCTTCCAATTTATTGGACTCTGCCTTGCTGCTGTTTTTACCTGGCGTGCAGTTCCCCTTGGAAGTATGGGTGGCGCTGTCACTTGTACTCGGGGTTGAACCACAGGTGATGGAGTGGCGAATGGGTGTCCTCTCTCGTCAGTCGTGCAGTGGGCGTGGTCTACCCGCTGTGCATGCCAGGAGAGGGTACAAAAGGGGCAGACGCCATTAAGAAGGGGGCTTTTGGTGGACTTACCAGGGGGAACCTACGATTCTGGAGTCCAAGTTCCAGTGCATGGCCCCCCAGGCCATGGGGCCACGTGCGCCTCAGTCCCAGGCACCTTTAGTCCTGGGACTGCAACTTCAGCCCTGGGCCCAGCACCTTTAGCTGGAGCCCACTTTGGGGAAGAAGAATCCCAGGGTGCCGCCTTGTGAGGGGACCCGCATCTGGAAGAGGAGGCTGGGGGAGGACCGTTCCGAAGGACTGGTGAGAGATCACAGTAAAGGAAGGGGCCCAGTAACTCTCTGGAGGGACGTCATCCATCCGGAAAGGGATCTAACAACGCAACCATTAGGAGGTTCGGGACCAGGGCCGGCCCTACCATGGGACCCAATGGGCCCATGGTCCCAGGCGGCATTTACAGAGGGGCGGCATTTACAGAGGGGCGGCAGCCGGCAGTGACAAGGCAGCATGAAGGGATACAGCCGCAGAGTTTCCATAATGACCCGGCCCCTGCTCCAGGGGGGGGGCGGTGCGGGCTCCCTCTCACATTAGATTCAATGTCAATGCGTCTGTGTGGGCGGCAGGCATCACCTCGGATACCAGACTGTGACAGGCAGACCACTGCCCTCCCCTTCACACAGGTGAGATGGGGCTGCTTAATGGAGGAGGCGGGTCATGTACTGCGTGCAATGACAGGCGTGGAATGACAGCAAGTACTGCGGTGAATGTTCTGCCTTCCTGGTTCACAGACCCGCCTTCTCCACACTGCCTCCGAACTCTGTGTCCTCCCTGTTTCTGCTCCTCTGGCTCAGAAACAGTAGGGTCCTACCCCCTCCCCCCTTGTCTCCTCCCCTCACCTCTCCATTCAAATCAGACGCCGCTTGTGTCTTTTTACCTCCCTCTTCGCTTACAACCGCCTCTCCCACACCTGTCCTCAGTCATGGCGGGGCCCGCTGGGGGATTAACATGCTCTCTAGCTGGAGCTAAAGAAGTGTGACTAGGTAAGAGTGGAGTGGGGGCGGGCGGAAGTGGGAATGTTAGAACATTCTGCAGTGCGGGACACAGGGCTGGTTGATCTTCTACACACTGAGGGAGACTGAAACTTCTCCTGACTCCCCCTGTACTGGGAACCAGTGGCGTAGCGTGGGTTGTCAGCGCCCAGGGCAAGGCAAGTAATTTGCGCCCCCCTAACCTGCGGACTTTTAGCTCTCCCCGAGTCCTGTCCCTTCCCTTCCTACAATAGTATTGACCAGCCTGATTCCTACACTGACCACTACACTACACTGACCTACCTGATTCCTATACTTACCACTACACTACACTGACCTACCTGATTCCCACACTGACCACTACACTACACTGACCTACCTGATTCCCACACTGACCACTACACTGACCTACCTGATTCCCACACTGACCACTACACTGACCACTACACTACACTGACCTACCTGATTCCTATACTTACCACTACACTACACTGACCTACCTGATTCCCACACTGACCACTATACTACACTGACCTACCTGATTCCCACCCTGACCACTACACTACACTGACCTACCTGATTCCCACACTGACCACTATACTACACTGACCTACCTGATTCCCACACTGACCACTACACTACACTGACCTACCTGATTCCCACACTGACCACTACACTACACTGACCTACCTGATTCCTACACTTACCACTACACTACACTGACCTACCTGATTCCCACACTGACCACTACACTGACCACTATACTACACTGACCTACCTGATTCCCATACTTACCACTACACTACACTGACCTACCTGATTCCCACACTGACCACTACACTACACTGACCTACCTGATTCCCACACTGACCACTACACTACACTGACCTACCTGATTCCCACCCTGACCACTACACTGACCACTATACTACACTGACCTACCTGATTCCCACCCTGACCACTACACTACACTGACCTACCTGATTCCCACACTGACCACTACACTACACTGACCTACCTGATTCCCACCCTGACCACTACACTGACCACTATACTACACTGACCTACCTGATTCCCACACTGGCCACTACACTACACTGACCTACCTGATTCCCACACTGACCACTATACTACACTGACCTACCTGATTCCCACCCTGACCACTACACTACACTGACCTACCTGATTCCCACACTGACCACTACACTGACCACTACACTACACTGACCTACCTGATTCCCACCCTGACCACTACACTGACCACTATACTACACTGACCTACCTGATTCCCACACTGACCACCACACTGACCTACCTGATTCCCACACTGACCACTATACTACACTGACCTACCTGATTCCCACACTGACCACTATACTGACCACTGTACTACACTGACCACTACACTGACCAGGGCCAGTGCAAGGATTTTTGCCACCCTAGTTGAAACCTAATTTTGACACCCCCATTGGCTCCGCCCCTGACTATATGGTGTAGGTGGAGATTTTTGTGGCGCCTTCCAATGACCCCCCCCCGCCTTATAGTGGAGGTGTGCTGTGCGGTGCAGTGGAGGTGTGCTGTACGGTGCAGTGGAGGTGTGCTGTGCGGTGCAGTGGAGGTGTGCTGTGCGGTGTAGTGGAGGTGTGCTGTGCGGTGTAGTGGAGGTGTGCTGTGCGGTGTAGTGGAGGTGTGCTGTGCGGTGTAGTGGAGGTGTGCTGTGCGGTGTAGTGGAGGTGTGCTCTGCGGTGCAGTGGAGGTGTGCTCTGCGGTGCAGTGGAGGTGTGCTGTGCGGTGCAGTGGAGGTGTGCTGTGCGGTGCAGTGGAGGTGTGCTGTGCAGTGTAGTGTAGTGGAGGTGTGCTGTGCGGTGTAGTGGAGGTGTGCTGTGCGGTGTAGTGGAGGTGTGCTGTGCGGTGTAGTGGAGGTGTACTGGGATTGTGATGTCCAGGATGGCATAGCTGTATGACAGGTGGGGGGAGTGGGCTGGTGTGTGGAAGTCCTGCGGATCTCATTGTTCATAGAACACACAGTAAGGGTCCATGCCTCCACCCACTTTCTCTCCTGTCCCTGTGTGTGTTGTACCCCTATTTATGGATCCCTCTCAGCTCCCATCCATGGACCCCTCATCTCATGTGACAGTCCCAGCTCCTGTTAATATCATCTCCCACTGATTCCATGTCGTTCCCCCCCCCCCCCCCCCCATGGCTGTGACAATCCCAGCTCCACTGATTTCCTCCTGTCCCATTCGTGTGTATATAGAAGTGTGTCTTTCCTCTCTTCCCTCCATCTCTCCTCCAGGCTGCTCCCTCTCTCCTCCAGGCTGCTCCCCCTCTCCTCTCCATTCCTCTCTTCTCCTCCATGCTGTGACTTTCCCTCTCCCGCATTCCTCTCTCCTCCACCCCCTGCTGCCTGCACTCTATTCCCAGCTCTGTGCTCTCCTTCCTCCCCAGCATTGGCTCAGCCTGCCTGGAAGAGTGTCAGCGGCTGCCCTCCTCCCGATCCCCGGTACCTTGCTGAAGTAATCCGGCTTGCCATGTTCGGCACCTGCTTTGCAGCCTCTGATCAGCGATATTCCCCGCCACCATGTTCAATCTCAGGCGCCCTGTGATTGGGCGTATGGGGTCATGTGCGGCGGCGGGGCTGGCCTGTCCACGATCGCGGTAGATCCTGGCGTCCCGCCTCCACCCATGTTCAGTCTCCTGCACCCTGTGATTGGGCGAAGGCGGGACGCCAGGATCTACCGCAATTGTGGACAGGCCAGCCCCGCCGCCGCACATGACCTCATATGCCCAATCACAGGGCGCCTGAGACTGAACATGGCGGCGGGCATGGGGACACGGGGACACAGTACATTTAGGAGGCAGCCACTGGGACACATACTGCCGGGCGCCCCCCTAAATGTTGCGCCCGGTGCGACGGTCCCCCCTGCCCCCCCCACGCTACGCCAGTGCTGGGAACATCCTATATTTGGGGTTGTGACAGAAGCCAGCATGGGGGAGGGGTGAGTCCTGGACATGCTGGGTCTTATAGTGTACAGGCAGTAGGGGGCCCCCTGTGTTCATTCAGAGACCTAAAACCAAAGCCCCCCCAACAGGGCTAATAAAAAAAATATGGTAAAAAAAACCCACTGAAACCATCCACTGCCCCACTGACACCGTCCACTGCCCCACTGACACCGTCCACTGCCCCACTGACGCCGTCCACTGCCCCACTGATGCCGTCCACTGCCCCACTGACACTGTCCACTGCCCCACTGACGCCGTCCACTGCCCCACTGACGCCGTCCACTGCCCCACTGACGCCGTCCACTGCCCCACTGACACTGTCCACTGCCCCACTGACACTGTCCACTGCCCCACTGACACCGTCCTCTGCCCCACTGACACCGTCCACTGACACTGTCCACTGCCCCACTGACACCATCCACTGACACCGTCCACTGCCCCACTGACACCATCCACTGACACCATCCACTGACACTGTCCACTGCCCCACTGACACCGTCTACTGCCCCACTGACACCGTCCACTGCCCCACTGACACCATCCACTGACACTGTCCACTGCCCCACTGACACCGTCCACTGCCCCACTGACACCGTCCACTGACACCGTCCACTGCCCCACTGACACCGTCCACTTGCCAAATGACACCATCCACTGACACCGTCCACTGCCCCACTGACACCGTCCACTGCCCCACTGACACCATCCACTGACACCGTCCACTGCTCCACTCTGCATTTTTTATTTTTTTGCGCTATAAACAAGAAAAAAACGAACATTTTGAAAAAAATAAGTATTTTTTACTTTTTGCTATAATAAATATCCCCCAAAAAACTGTCTTCATCAGTTTAGGCCAATATGTATTCTTGGTTAAAAAATAAATAAAAAATAAAACGCAATAAGCGTGTATTGATTGGTTTGCGCAATAGCGTCCACAAAATAGGGAATAGATTTTGGTGGGCGGGATTATTTTTTTTGGGGGGTGGGGGGCAGCATTTCATTCTTGGGCCCAGGCAGCACAATGTCTTGGGCCGGCCCTGTTCGGGACACTATAGATTCTGTGGCAGGGGATCTCCCGATCGCATCAAGGGAATCTGATTGACTGTTTGAGCTACATGCCGGCTGCTAGTGCCATTGGGTGACTATCCGGGTAAGCTATACCCACTCGGGATCGAGTGGCGAAGAAGCCAGGAGTGTCTGAATCTGATCTGCCCTTTCTAACACCTTTCTCTCTTCTCAACTTTGTGGTTATTCATGCATAAGGAAAACAAACTCTACCTTGGAGTTTCTACTGGTGTGGACCTTGGAGTTACTTGGGGGCAGGGATGAGCCGAACACCCCCCTGTTCGGTTCGCACCAGAACCTGCGAACAGACAAAATGTTTGTGTAAACTTTAGAACCCTATTAAATACAATGGACTCGAACGTTCGAAATCTAAAGTGTTAATTATAAAGGCTAATATGCAAGTTATTGTCCTAAAAAGTGTTTGGGGACCGGGGTCCTGCCCCAGGGGACATGTATCAATGCAAAAAGAAGTTTTAAAACGGCCGTTTTTTCGGGAGCAGTGATTTTAATAATGCTTAAAATGAAAAAATAAAAGTGAAATATTCCTTTAAATTTCGTACCTGGGGGGTGTGTATGATATGCATGTAAAGTGGCGCATGTTTCCCGTGCTTAGAACTGTCCCTGCAAAAAATTTCATTTTTGAAAGAAAAAAATGCATTTAAAACTGACTCGCGGCTATTAATGAATTGTCGGCTCCTGGCAATACATACAAAAGTCATTGATAAAAAAAAAAAAAAAAGCGTGGGGGTTTCCCAGAATTCAATTACCAGGCCCTTCAGGTCTGGAATGGATATTAAGGGGAACCCCGCCGCAAATTTAAAAAAAAATTGACGTGGGGTTCCCCCAAATATCCATTCCAGGCCCTTCAGATCTGGCATGGATTTTAAGGGGAACTCCACCCCAAATTTAAAAAAAAAATGGCGTGGAGTCCCCCTAAAAATCCATACCAGACCCCTTATCCGAGCACGCAACCTGGCCGGCCGCAGGGGAAAAGGGGGGGACGAGAGAGCGCCCCCCCTCCCTCCTGAACCGTACCAGGCCACATGCCCTCAACATAGGGAGGATGTCCGCATGTTGATGGGGACAAGGGCCTCATCCCCACAACCCTTGCCCGGTGGTTGTGGGGGTCTGCGGGCGGGGGGCTTATCGGAATCTGGAAGACCCCTTTAACAAAGGGGACCCCCAGATCCCGCCCCCCCCCCTATGTGAATTGGTAAGGGGTACATTGTACCCCTACCATTTCACGAAGAAAGCGTAATTTTTTTTTAAAAAAAACACACAAACACCTTGAAAAAGTCCTTTTATTTAAAAAAAAAAAAAAAAAAAATTCCAGCGGTGAAATCCAGTGTCCCGCGGCGATCCCGATGTCCAGCGCTGTCCTTCAATGGTTGTGCCTGAGCGGACCTGATGGGGAACTCCCTCTCAGTATTTTAAATGTATAGACCCGCCCCTTCTAAAGTTCCCCATCAGGTCCGCTCAGCGGACGAGATGCGGAACATGAGAAGGGGCGGGTCTATACATGTATTACCAAAGTGAGAGCAGTCCCCCATCAGGTCCGCCCCCTCGGTATGTCGGACCCGCCTACGTCATTGGCTTGAGCGGGGAACTTCCTTCACTATGTAAATTTAAATTACACAAAATTTAAATCTATGCCAGATCTGAAGGGCCTGGAATGGATATTTGGGGGAACCCCACGTCAATTTTTTTTTAAATTTGCGGCGGGGTTCCCCTTAATATCCATTCCAGACCTGAAGGGCCTGGTAATTGAATTCTGGGGAACCCCCACGCTTTTTTTTTTATTTTTATCAATGACTTTTGTATGTATTGCCGAGAGCCGACAATTCATTAATAGCCGCGAGTCAGTTTTAAATGCATTTTTTTCTTTCAAAAATGAAATTTTTTGCAGGGACAGTTCTAAGCACGGGAAACATGTGCCACTTCACATGCATATCATACACACCCCCCAGGTACGAAATTTAAAGGAATATTTCACTTTTATTTTTTCATTTTAAGCATTATTAAAATCACTGCTCCCGAAAAAACGGCCGTTTTAAAACTTCTTTTTGCATTGATACATGTCCCCTGGGGCAGGACCCGGGTCCCCAAACACTTTTTAGGACAATAACTTGCATATAAGCCTTTATAATTAGCACTTTAGATTTCTCCCATAGATTTTTCGAATTTGCCGCAAACACCCCAATTTGTTCGCTGTTCGGCGAACGGGCGAACAGGCAATGTTCGAGTCGAACATGAGTTCGACTCGAACTCGAAGCTCATCCCTACTTGGGGGTATAGAGACTTGTCCTTTACATTCTAGGGGACGAGAACCAACTTTGAGGAGAACCTTGCTGCAAGACCCGTAAGTTACATGTGTGCTTAACCTCTGCAAACCAGAGGGTACGGGCATGGTGGCATGGTGTGCCTTTTTGTCCTGTGAGTGAGCCAAGTACGGGGGAAAGAGGGCTGTGTGTGCTACATATGTTTCATTTTTGCTTGACTTTGTTTGTTTGAGTGCTGGCAGCTGGCATGCACATCTTGCTTTTTAGTTTTCTGTTTATTTGGGTTCAAGCACAGTTTTTTCCCTCACATCCAATAACCCTCACACTAACTCTCCCTTCAACTCTAACCCAAAGTCGCCCTGTAATCAATTACCCCGAACACTAACCCTTATGCATAGTACACACGGCCGGTTTTTCCGTTGGACGGTTTTCTCGACAGAATTCCTCTCAAGCATGCTCAAACAAAAGTCCGGTGAACTTTTGACTGCCAAGAACGCGGTCACGTAAAAGACTACGACGAGCCGACAAAATTAAATTCTATGCTTCCGAGCATGCGTCAAATTGTTTCCGAGCATGCACGTTTTTCTTCCCCTCGGAAAAGCATACAGACAAACTGTTTTCCCGCCAGGATTTTTTCCTGATGGGGAAAAAAAAGATCCTGCTCTCTTTTTATATATAAGGGGTCCATATAGTGAACTTGGTGATGAGTTATTCACTTTACGGTCAACACAGAGAACAAGGGGGCACTCTTTACGTCTAGAAGAAAAAAGATTTCATCTCCAAATGCGGAAAGGTTTCTTCACAGTAAGAGCTGTGAAAATGTGGAACAGACTCCCTGCAGAGGTGGTTCTGGCCAGCTCAGTAGATTGCTTTAAGAAAGGCCTGGATACTTTCCTAAATGTACATAATATAACTAACAGTTCTAGGTAAAGTTGATCCAGGGTAAATCCGATTGCCTCTCGGGGGATCAGGAAGGAATTTTTTCCCCTGCTGTAGCAATTTGGATCATGCTCTGCTGGGGATTTCGCCTTCCTCTGGATCAACTGTGGGTATAGAATTGGGTATATGGGATTGCATGATATTTTTTTATTTTATTTTAGTTATTTTTTTATGGTTGAACTGGATGGACTTTGTCTTTTTTCAACCTGACTAACTATGTAACTATGTAACTATGATTGCAGTGATCAGTAAAAAAATGACCACTGCAAACGGTGCACTGTGACTGGGGGTACTGGGGGAGATCTGGGGGTGATCTGGGGGTGACTGGGGGGTGATTTGTGTGCCTACGTGTACTGGTGTCAGTGGGCTGTTGGTGCACTTACTGTGAGATGTCTTCACTCCTCGCGCCGGATCGAAAAGACCGACACGAGGAGAGATGACATCACTTTCTCTGCCTGTGTTTACATTACACAGGCAGGGAAGCTTTCTCATTCGATGGGAGCGATCGCGAGGGGGTGGCCGGAATCGAACGGCCGTCCCCTCATCCCTGATCGCTCCCGAACAAATAACGGCCGCTCACTGTAAAGAAGGGGGGTCCGATCGGACCCCCCAACTATACAAAGGTGATCACGTAGATCTACGTGATTCTGCCTGTCGGTGCCATTCTGCCGACGTATAATTACAGTGGGCGGTCGTTAAGTGGTTAAAGTTATAATAAAAAAATAAATATAAAGAAACTACTGACATCAATCTCTTCCCTACTGACCCTGTCCACTGCTCTACTGATATATATATATATATATATATATATATATATATATATATATACACACACACACGTGTGTTTGAGCTTTGGGTGCACACCCTAATGCCATGGTCTGCGCACACCTATGCCGAGCACGCAGCCTGGCCGGTCAGAAAAGGGGGTGGGGACAAGCGAGCGCCCCCCCCACTCCTGAGCCGTACCAGGCCGCATGCTCTTAACATGGGGGGTGGGTGCTTTAGGGCAGGGGGGCGCCCTGCGGCCCCCCACCCCAAAGCCCCCTGTCCCCATGTTGATGAGGACAAGGGCCTTTTCCAGACAACCCTGGCTGTTGGTTGTCGGGGTCTGTGGGGGCGGGGGGCTTATCGGAATCCGGGAGCCCCCTTTAAAAAGGGGCCCCCAGATCACGGCCCCCTCACCCTATGTGAATGAGTATGGGGTACCGCTCTTTTGCTAGCGTTGGCCCGGTTTTCTCCGACATCTTCTTCCTTCTTCTCTTGTTTCGATGTTGAGACAGCGCTTTCTCCCGCTGTAATGCCGTGTGCGCGGTGCGCAACGACTTATATAGGCATGGGGCCTGGTCACCGGGTGATGTCACCCGGTGACCCCGCCCCTTATGATGTCCCAGGCCCATCATGCCCCAGGACTGTGACGTCATAAGGAGGCCGGGTCACCGGGTCGTTGCGCACTGTCTAGTGTGTTTTTTTTTTATTGACACTTTTTTCCCCCCAGGTGAATGGGTAGGGGTACGATGTACCCATACTCATTCACATAGGGTGGGGGGCCAGGATATGGGGGCCCCCTTATTAAAGGGGGCTCCCGGATTCTGATAAGCCCCCCGCCCACAGACCCCGACAACCAACGGCCAGGGTTGACGGGAAGAGGCCCTTGTCCCCATCAACATGGGGCTAGGGTGCTTTGGGGTGGGGGGGCCGCAGGGCGGCCCCTGCCCTAAAGCACCCACCCCCCATGTTGAGGACATGCGGCCTGGTATGGTTCAGGAGGGGGGGGTGCTCGCTTGTCCCCACCCCCTTTCCTGACCGACCGGGCTGCGTGCTCGGATAAGGGTCTGGCATGGATTTTGGGGGGACCCCCACGCCGTTTTTTCGGCGTAGGGGGTTTCCCTCAATATCCATACCAGACCGAAGGGCCTTGTATGCTCTTGCAGGGTGAACCCATGCCGATTTTTTATTAAAAATTTGGCGTGGAGTTCCCCTCAAGATTCATACCAAACACAGTGCCTGGTATTGGCGGTGATCCAAGTCGGATCCCCATTTATTGAAAGTCGGACGTATGTCGGCTTCAAGTCGCAGGACAAAGTCGGATCCAAAGTAGGACAAGTGTCGTGTCGCACTAGTGTGAACCCAGCCTAATACACAAACCTTTACACAAGATCTAACAGTGAGGACCATTGTGATGGAAAGTGGGACTGAGGGATTTGGTCCTAAATCAAAAATACCCAAGGATTATGATAGTTGTTTATTGCTAGTGTGTCTCTATTTGTTATAGACAAATATAATTGAAGCCCTGTACACACGACCGGTTTTCCTGTCAGGAAAAAAAAAAAACGCTGGTTTTCCCGATTCCTGCCAAGCTTGACGGGTTTCCTGCCAAGCTTGTCTTGCGTACAGACTGTCATACAAAATCCCGCCGGTCCAAAGCATGGTGACGTACAACACGTACGATGGCACTATAAAGGGGAAGTTCCATTCCAACGGCGCCACCCTTTGGGCTGCTTTTGCTGATCTCGTGTTATCGCGTGTTAGTAAAAGTTTGGTGAGAGACGATTCACGCTTTTCAGTCTTCGCGCTTTCAGATCGTAATAAAAATAAAGAAAACATTTTGTCAGAACTCTGTGTGAATATCAGTAGCAAAACACGCTCATTATTGTTTATTATTGTAGCATTATAAAGAAGATTTGACTGCGCAGCATTAAATGATGCAATAATTTCAGCATGAGGAATGTGCTATCTCCATTACGAACGCTAGTTTTACCAGAACGAGCGCTCCCGTCTCATACTTGATTCTGAACATGCACGTTTTTTTGCCCTCGGAAAACCATACACACGACTGGTTTTCACGACGGGAAAAAGTCCGCCGGGAATCCCGACGGGAAAATAGAGAGCAGGTTCTCTATTTTTTTTCCGGCAGTTTTCCTGTCGGGAAAATTGCGATGTAGCATACACACGGCCGGTTTTCCCGGCCAAGCGCTCCAAGGCAGTTTTCCTGCCGGGAAAACCGGTCGTGGGTACGAGGCCTAATGCCGTGTACACACGACCATTTTTCTCATCGGGAAAAATGAATTTTTTTCTCTTTGACGAGAAAAACGACCGTGTGTGGGCTTTTGATCATTTTTCCCGACGAGAAAAATGGCATTAATCACGACGAGAAAAATTAGAACATGCTCTAATTTTTCTCGTCGTGATTCACCGCATTTTTTTCTGCGACAGTTTTCCCATAGGGAAAACGCTGCCGGGGAGCCTACACACGGTCGTTTTTCTGGACCAAGAGAAAAAATTTCGGGAAAAACGGCCGTGTGTAGGGGAACAAGCCGTTCCTTGTTTTCCCCGTCAATTTTCTCGACGGTGTTTTCACCGTCGAAAATTGATCGTGTGTACGAGGCATAAGGATGTAGCTTCTTTATAAATGCTTTATTTGCAGAGTATACAGTAGGCTGTAAAGACAGCTGTTCCCATTATGCAGACATACACAACACGTGAAACAAGTACAGTATGTACCAGAAGACCCGATTCCTCTGGTTTGCTTCAACATTATCCTAACCTTGTGCTAGGGACATATTGCATGTTACAGGCATTCACACTTACACGGTTATACAAGTCTCCAGGTGTGGTGTCACATCAATAGGTATAAGGTGCTACAGACACTTTGACACGGAGTTACATCACAGCGCAGAGAAGCAATATTAATGACAGTGTTAATTGGCTTTTCATAACCTGTAGACAAGTGTTTTCACAAGGTTCATGAACCTCCATACTGCAACTGTGAACAGCACAAACACTGTCCAGATTATGCATGGAAGATCTACAATCAGGATAAAACTGCATACAAGCCTTTTTTTCTATAGAAGAACCGCTCTTGATTTTGCTCTATTTTTTTTGCTGAATTTTTTAGAAATTTATAAAATTTCAAAATGGAAACTTGTCATATTGAAATAAAGTAAAATAAAGCGGTTCTAAAGATTGAAGGTTTTTTACCTTCATACATTCTATGCATGGAGGTAAAAAGTCTTCAGTATACAGCTCACCCACTGCGCCCCCCCTAATGCTTACCTGAGCCTGTTCACGATCCTGCGATGTGCACAAGAGTGGCTGCTCTCCCTAGTTTCTGCCTCCTAATTGGCTCCCACTACTGTCAATCTCAGCCAGTGAGGAAGGAATTGGGGTGGGGCTGAGCCTTGCTCTGCATGTCTTATGGACACACAGAGTGGGGCTTGGGAGCAAGCACACACCAGTGCTCCCGTGGCAAGTGGCTTGCTATAGGGGCACTTGGAAAAGAGGAGAAGCCAGAAGGGCCAGCAGGAGACCCAAGAAGAGGAGGATCAGAGTTGCCCTGTGCAAAACCATTACACAGAGCAGGTAAGTATAAGATGTTTGTTAAGTAAAAAATAAAAAAAATAAACCTTTAATATCACTTTAAGCCCTGATTCACATTGGTGCGTTTTGACATGCCATTTGACATGACAAGGCCCTGGTTACACGGATCACAAAGATTTAATATACAGAAAATTATTGGCTAATCCATAATTTTTCCTCACCCTTTACGGTAAAGTATGCAAAATCTCAAGACATCCCAGTCTAAAATGTAAAAAACTTAAATACAGTGTATTACTTATCAGTGGAAAACCTGAGCCTGGGAAAAATGCACACAACCTCCCTGCATGAAATTAACTTCACATAAGAAGCCCCCTCTACATCAGTGTCCCTCCCAACATCAGGCCCGCCTGTACCATGGCAACTCAAGATGCTGATCCAAAAGAAGCCCCCATCATATCAGAATTTCCCACTTCACATTAGGTCCATCTGTACAATGGCAACTCAAGACGCTGATCCAGGGAAAACAAGTATCCCTGCCCGCATCACCCTGGATTTTTCACCCTGGTTCAAAGACATTGGGCTAAACCACACAAGTGCTTTTTTTTACGTTGATTTTCCTTTAAATTGACTTTTTAAAATAACAATTTCAGAAGAGGTTGGATAAAAAATTAAGTGCAGCATTATGCCGCTTACACACGATCGGAAATTCCGACAACAAAATCGTGGATTTTTTTCAGACAGAATGTTGGCTCAAACTTACAGGTATGTTCTTGACGTTCGGAATTTCCGACAAGATTGTGTGACCGTGTGTATGCAACACACGGTCACACAAATCTTGTCGGAAATGCAGAACGTCAAGAACGCGGTGTCGTACAAGACGTACGACGAGCCGAGATCAATGAAGTTCAAAAGGCAGGTTGGCTCTTCTGCTTGATTCTGAGCATGCGTGTTTTTTTTGTGCGTCGGAATTGCATACAGACGATCAGAATTTCCGACAAGAACTTTTCTTGTCAGAAAATTTGAGAACCACGTCTCAAATTTTTGTGGTCGGAAACTCAGACAGAAAATGTCCGATGGAGCCTACACACGGTTGGAATTTCCGACCAAAAGCTCACATAGGACATTTGTTGTCGGAATTTCCGATCGTGTGTACGCGGCATAACAACTTTTAGACTTAAAACGTACATTTTCTATAGCAGTGGCGGCTGGTGCTCAAAATTTTTGGAGGGGCACAAACAAACTGAAAAAAAAGAAAAACAGCAATTGCCGCCACTGTGCCTATTAAATGCAGCCACTGTGCCCTAATGCCACCAGTTTTCCCCCTCAAATGCAGCCAGTTTGTCCCCAAATGCAGCCAGTTTGTCCCCAGCCCGGCACTTACCTTCCTCGGGTCAGCGCCGTCCTCCTCCACGCTCCCTCATGTCTTATTCCGTTCTCAATGTCTTCTCCCGCCCTCGATGACGCTTCAGCCAATCAGGTTACCGGTAACCAGACCCGGTGAACCTGATTGGCTGAGATACGTGTCAGTGTTAACCAGGGAACGCACAGTCCGTGTGTCCCCTGGTTAACTATTTGGAAGCTGATTACAGCCCACAGGCTGTAATCGGGAAGCCTATCATCTGGCTCTGATAGACACTTCCCAAAAACCAACCAACTGCTGTTATTCAGATGGCCGGCGCTCGCCAGGGGGCAATGCATGAATGTATGTATTGTTGACTTGAGTGACGGTGCAGGGGAGAGAGGGGGCGGTGCTCCTGCGCCCACTATGGACGGACCGCCACTGTTCTATAGACGTGTATACATCAAACTAAAAAGAGGGACAACTGAGGCTGCAGGAGAGACAGAGGAATTTGGTCTCCAAAGAAAGACAGTCCCTCCAAATGAAAGAGCCAAATGGGATCTATGCTTTATGAATACATGAGCCGGTACTTGGATGCCCCATTGAATGTATATGGTGGAATTTAAGAACAAAGTGGTTGTAACCCAAAGAAGTAGCAAACTTTGGCCAAGCAGAGAAACTACCACAATCGTCTTAAAAAAAAAGCAACCGGCTGCACCGTTTGTGTAAAACATGTATTATGTGTAGCACGGTTCCAGTTTCCCCTATGTAGATACAGACTACAGTTGACAAACTAGAAGGAACTTAGCTCCCTCCGGTGTTCAATCTTTATATTGCATCTATTTATTGCTTCAATAATATCAAAGCAAGGCATGCTGGAACTCGTAGTACAGGGAGAAAGAGACTCCATTTGCCATGGTTAGTAAATAGACTATAGTACCCACAGTGCAACTGTACTCCCAACGTGCATTGCCTCGTCACTTGGCTTTCTGGGACTGCTTACTTAAATGAGGGGAGGAGCT
Organism: Rana muscosa; assembly: GCA_029206835.1. Taxonomy (NCBI): domain Eukaryota; kingdom Metazoa; phylum Chordata; class Amphibia; order Anura; family Ranidae; genus Rana; species Rana muscosa. Next base: position 110,227,858 of record CM055127.1, on the reverse strand, counting down.
ACGGAAGGTCTCTCTGCACATCGGCCTGCTAGCAAGTGGAGCGTCTGAGAGGCCTGCTGTGTGTGTGTAGGCTGTGTAACCTGGGCCTACTGTCTTCAGAGAGGCCTGCCTGCTAAAAAGAGAAGAATTCTCCTTTGGGAAGCCCAGCTGACATTCCAAGGTGTCCAGACATCTCCACCTACCGACATCTCGTGCGGCGGAGTGAGGAACGGAAGACCGGGACAGCGGAGAGATCGTGTACCGGAGCATCAGCAACGGAACCTGCCAGGTGGACTAGGCCTATTCGGGTGAGCGGGCACCAGCCCAAGATATCATTAACTACTTGATAGGCCTGTGACTGTTAAGGCCCACCATCGCTAGAATAGTGCGTCACGCACCAGAACTTAGTGCATCGTGTGATAGTGCGCAGTTTAAAGTTGGCGTTTGCACCGCCTAAAAGTTACACTCCCAAAAGCATTGCGGGAGTCCAGTTTTCCCTTCAACACCCTTTGGATTACAATTTGTATGTGCACCAACGTTTTGCTAGCGAAGACTCCTACCACTGAGGAACTTGTACATTAAATTTAGTCAGGCCTGACTAGAACTGACAGTGACGGGACACAGGGTGGTATTGCCCACTAGGAGGAGCTCGCGAGCAATACAGTTCATCCAAATAATTAGACATTAACACTGCAAGTTAAGATATTTTGTCTGATAGCAATTATTTATTTTATCATTGACTCTCGCAGGGCCCTGCAGAGTCAACTGTATGTACAACCTTGTTTTACCTTTATATCTTACCAAGTAAAGTTCACCTTTGGTTAAGTGCAAACCTGTGTGCAGTTTCTCTGTTACCCTGTGGAAGGAGAAGTGGCCAATTCAAGGTAACAATCTATATTGCAATTTTACTGTGAGGTGGTTTTATTATGTTCCCCAGCAACCAGTGGGTTCCACGGTATTTGTGTGTACCAGTTGTGCCAAGGGAGGGTTTGAGCCAATTCCAAGGGGTTGATGGGCAGAACGTGGACCCAAAACAAAACCAGCAGCTCCTACGGGGTAGTGCAACATATGTATTTAATACAGCAATTCGAAAAAAGTCATAACATTCTAACCTCTAAAGACTTTGTTAACTTTAAATTAACTTCTGATGAATTGGTTACATACCACAATACATGTAAAGCTATTCTGTGGATGCCCCCATCACCTTTTTTGCAGAATTATGTAGGTATGGACTCCCTATCTAACTAGCTTTCAGATCCTCTTCTCATTTATTATATCAGCATGTACTCCCTTTGTGTTAGTTTTGTTTGTTTGCGCTATATTGGTAAGAATGTTCACAGCTAGGTTTGTTATATAGGTAGTTAGTACACATATTAACATTTGTGTTTGGCTAAGATAGCCATACATACACTATTACATTTTTACTGTTTAGCCCGTAGCCTGAACTAAAAAAAATCGAACAGATTTCTCTGACCTTGCTATTTTCTGCCCAACAGGGCCACCCCCGCTAAGCAAATGTTGGCTGATTGATCAGGAACTGGCCAAAATTCAAGCAGTGTGTGGCCAACTTTTTTTTGTGGTCACTACTGGTATTATGATTATGGGACCTTGCATATATTTTGTCATGTATTTAGAGAACCCAGGTTCTCCTCATGGAACAGAGAATCTTCAGATCATCAGCACACCCACACAGAGAGTAAAGTAGAAAGTCTCTATTGAAGCATAAATATTAAAAGTACTGGATGACTACTAGACATGTGCATTCGTTTTCGTCCGAATGCATTTGTCCGAATTTCAGGTATTTTCGTTATCGTTTTAACAAACGAAAACGAAAGTACAGAATCCGAAAACCGAAAGATCCGACATAAACAAATGCTTTATTTTCGCTTTTGTTGCGACAACAGTTCGATATAGATAGGAGATTTGACGTGACGCTGACAATAACAATCTGTGTCTATCGAACCTGTGGTCGAATGTGCCTAACCTTAACTCTATTAGTCCAAGATTATTCTACATAGAGAGAAAAGATTCGACATAGAGAGAAAAGATTCGACATTATAGAGAGAAAAGATTTGACATAGAGAGAAAAGATCGCTGCTGGAATTGGGTGGGGGATGAATGTTATTGGCTGATTGTAACCAAAGAGGAGGAGCAGTAAAATAGCTAGAACTAACTTGACAATTCAACATGAACGACTAAGATTCGACAAAGCATCGAAAAACATACAAATGTCGAATCTGTCATTGAAGGCTTATGGTGTCTGTCGAAAGTTAGAAGATTCGACGGTGCAGCTAAACTGTACAACGCTGCAATCGTACATTTCTGGTCAAATGCATCCTCCTATAGGCTATAGAAGAATTCTAATGTTGGTTGACTAGTAATAGTAATTAATAAATATAATTATTACTAGTCATACAACATTAGAATTCTACTATAGCTTGTAGGCGGAACATTCGACCGGAAATGTACAATTGCGGAGTCGTACAGTTTCGCTGCTCCGTCGAATCTTCTTTGAACATTCGACAGACACCATAAGCCTTCAATGACAGATTCGACCTTAATTAATTCAGATTTTCGGACGAATGCAATTTCTAACGAAAAACGAAATAAATAAAAACGAATTTCGGGAGTAACTAAATAAATTTATTTTTCAGACAAAAACAAAATTCCGAAACGAAATATTTCAGTGTGCACATGTCTAAATTGACTACAGGCAGGGGAAACCTCAGATGGGTGCTCTTGCTGATCATCTTTTAGTGGTTATAATGTTATAATATGTTATATATATAATAGTTTAGATTGTTACAAAGACTGTAAATCCTTATGTACTTACATGTGCGTGTTGGTTTATACACCAACTTTAATTGGTATTTACATTTCAAAGCACTCCTTGATAAGAAATATAATTATTTTTATTGTTTTTAGGGGTTAGGGTATTGTGTCTTTTTCATATTGCTGCATTAATTTAACTATACATGTTTTACAGTCACAAGCAGTGAAGCTAATTGTTTTTTTATACTTGATGATTTTTTTTGCACTCATGATTACTAATATTATGGTATAAATAATTTTTGGCGCTACACTTTCAATTTTATAGTTGTATAAAAAATGCCCTTTTTATCTTATCCTTTAAACCAATTTATAAATTGCTGCATTTGTAAATTTCAAAAGCCAGTATAAAGAAAAAGTAGTAGTAAAACAAGCACTTGTGAGTTTAACTATTCATTTTTTTGTTTAATTCTCCTTTAGGGGGTGTCAAACATTTATTACATCCTAGGTCATCAATTAGATCTTCCCACTACCATCCAGACGGATGTAAAAGAGACAAATTATTCAGTTACATGAAGCTAGTATGCTGTAAGTATCTGGATTTGATTTGGTATCAGTCTTTTACAATCTCCTATACAGCAGAGCACAGCCTGGGAAAAGGAGGTTCAGGGCTAGCAGTAACTTAAGTGTGCTGCATGCAAATGTATTGACAAGGAACATGCTGATAGGAGAGAGTAGAGAGATAACCTCATCAGTTTGCTGCTTTTTGTACGGCCAGTCAGAAGGCTGGAAGTGGGGAGAGGACACCAAGACTAGATGAACTAAAACACAAATCCTTTGAGAGGAAAAAACAGCCCACGTAAAGCCTCGTACACACGGCCAGTTTTCTCGTCAAGAAACTACAAGAAAACTTCCGGGAGAGCTTTCTTGCCGAGAAAACCGGCCGTGTGTACGAGGCTTTCAGGTTTCTCGTCAGGAAAACTGGCCAGAATATCGACGAGAAAAATAGAGAACCTGTTCTCTATTTCCTCGTTGAGATTCTCGTCGGCCTGTTTCCCGACGAGAAACCCGAGAGTGTGTACACTTACCTGTCGCCGTGGAAACCCGCGCATGCTCGAAATGACTTTGACGCATGCGCGGTGGCTTCCTAGGCATAGGTAGGGTGTAGCAAGATGGCGGCGGCGGCATCGAATGTGACGAGCGCACGCTCGTCGTAGTCAATGACGTCACCGCGTTCGTTCCATTAAAAAGAATGGCGGTTCTTTTGAATCGAGCGTGTGTACACTCGGCCGGGACAAGATTCTTGTCAAGAATCTCATCAGGAAAAATGACGTGTTTTTTCCTGACGAGATTCCCGGCCGTGTGTACGAGGCTTAAGTGTATTTTATCTGTGCATGTAGCTAGTTGGAGTTGTTTTTAACTGGCCTTTACCCAACATCGAAATGTCCTGTTCTTCAAAGGGAAATCTTGTTCTCAGTAACATTTACATTGTGTTTACCTAACCAATGTTACATTGGCCAACACAGATCTCTTTTCAATGTTATCCTTTTCCAAATGGTGAATTATTAATTAGATCAGTGATTCAGAAAGAATATTTCTTCAATGGGGATCAATAAAAACTGAGAGGAAGGGTTAGAAGTTTTCAAAGCACTTCTATATATATCACGACAGAAAGGAAAATAAAATCTCCACAATAAAGGCTGAGAAAAGATTAAAAATCAAACAAAGTTAGCTTTAACGAAGTGAAATCTTACTTTGATCATGCTGCACGAAAAATTGTTAAGCCCTGTACACACGATCGGATTTCCTATGGATTCAAATCCGATGGATTTTTCCATCGGAATTCCGATGAAGCGGACTTCCATCAGTCTTGCCTACACACCATCAGTCAAAAATCCGACCGTCCCAAACGCTGTGACGTAAAACACTCCAACGAGCCGAGAAAAATTAAGTTCAATGCTTCTGAGCATGCGTCGACTTGATTCTGAGCATGCGTGGGTTTTTTCTCCGATGGAGTTCCACACAGACGATCGGAATTGCTATCGTTTTTTTTTTCCATCGGATAAATGGAAAAAAGACCAATGGGGCCCATACACGATTGGTTTGTCCGATGAAAAAAGTCCATCGGACTGTTTTCATCTGTTAAACTGATCGTGTGTACAGGGCATAACTGTTCTATGGGATAAACATTCCCTGTTTGAAAATTATGGACCCCCTGGCTGTCTTACTTACAGATATTGGACACTTGAGGTTGACATTAGATTGGTGGCCGGGTGGACTCCCAGACGGGCATGTTCTCACTCTTCTATTCTCTCTTTTTCCCCCTGTTTTCATTATTTCCTTACCCTTCACTCGCTTTACTTATCTTTTTGCTCCGGTACATTTTTTTGGTCCTCTAGTCAGACCATTATTCTTGATTTAAGGTTTCTGTCTAGGTTTTATATGTGACAACTTATTCTAATAGATATGTTGCTGATACTTTTGATTTTTTCTACTCTTTGATGTTCACCTGATAGATATTTAAGCCTATTATTTGGTGTCATAGTGGTCCCTATATTGGCTAAAGTTATTCTTATATTATTATGGTTATCACTTGCAAAATTGGTGAGGTGGGTGGGTGTAGACCTACTGGGCCTACAATGCTGACCTGAACTAAGGTCCATTTATGGTTTTGCAATTTCTTGCAACATAGTTGAATACGTAATGCTACACGTGACTCTTTATGGTTGAGCATTTTGATGTAGTTCCTCGTACCCATCTATGGACTTTCCATGGGTTCAAGACTGAACCCCTGATCCTTCATGTTATAGTCACCATTGTTTGTACACTGTCAATGTGTGAAATTCCTAATACGTGAGTTGTAGCTCCAATAATTGGAAGACGAAACTAGTCAAGCTGGGAAGCACACTGCGCTACGTTACGTACAGGTAGAACACACGCTAACTCCGCATGTGGGTCTCGTTGCTTCCATTACTTCCTATGCACAATGCGGTTGTTCACACAGGAGGTTTTTAATAGCATTTACAGTGCCTTGAAAAAGTATTCATACCCCTTGAAATTTTCCCCATTTTGTCATGTTACAACCAAAAACGTAAATGTATTTTATTGGGATTTTATGTGATAGACCAACACAAAGTGGCACATAATTGCGAAGTGGAAAGAAAATGATAAATGGTTTTCAACATTTTTTACAAATAAATATCTGAAAAGCATGGCATGCATTTGTATTCAGGTCCCTTTACTCTGATACCCCCAAATATCTAGTAGAGCCAATTGCCTTCAGAAGTCACCTAATTAGTAAATAGAATCCACCTGTGTGTAATTTAATCTCAGTATAAATACAGCTGTTCTGTGAAGCCCCTTAGAGGTTTGTTAGAGAGCCTTAGTGAACAACCCGCATCATGAAGGCCAAGGAACACACCAGACAGGTCAGAAATAAAGTTGTGAAGAAGTTTAAAGCAGGGTTAGGTTATAAAAAAAATGTGACGCAGACCCTCTCTGATGCTAAAACCTAATTGATATCACCCACCGGGTGATCAGGGGGTTAAACCTTTATTGGGTTATACATGGCGGGTGCCCTGACACTATAAAAAGCAAACTAACTAACCAGCGTCACCCATAACATTTATACGCTGATCACTGGTGAAAGGGTTAACTCTAGGGGCAATCAGGGGGTTAAAACCTTTATTCGATAATATATGGGGGTACCTGACGCTATAAAAATCTGGCGGCGAACCTAAAAAAAATAACTGACTACCTAGCGGCACCAGCATACGTAATACAGCGATCAGAAAAACAATTGCTTAGTGACACTGTCAAAAGGGGGTGAAAGGGTTACCTGGGGGGTGATCAAGGGGTTAAACCTTTATTAGGTAATATATTGGGGTACCTGACGCTATAAAAACCTGGCGGCGAACCTAAAAAAATAACTGACTACCTAGCGGCACCAGCATAACCAATACAGCGATCAGAAAAACGATTGCTTAGTGACACTGGCAAAAGGGGGTGAAAGGGTTACCTGGGGGGCGATCAAGGGGTTAAACCTTTATTAGGTAATATATGGGGGTACCCGACGCTATAAAAACCTGGCGGCGAACCTAAAAAAATAACTGACTACCTAGCGGCATCACCGACGCTAATACAGCGATCAGAAAAACGATTGCTTCGTGACAGTGATGCTAGGGGGTGAAAGGGTTACCTGGGGGGCAAAACCTTTATTAGGGGGGGTTAGGGGGCTACCCTGGACCTAAAGGGACCTACACTAACTGCCCTGACACTTTTACAGTTACAAATGTCACTGTTTGCAGTGATCAGTAAATAAATGATCACTGCAATCAGTGACACTGTGACTGGGGGCTGGGGGGTGATCTGGGGGTGACTGGGGTGGTGATCGTGTTCCTACGTGTGCTTATGTCAGTGTAGTGTTTGTGCACTAACCTGACATCTTCTCTCCACGGCGCTCCGGTATGTGTGAGACATCACTTCCTCTGCCTGTGTTTACATTACACAGGCAGAGAAAGCATCCCATTCGCCGGGAGCGATCGCGAGGGGGTGGCCAGAAACCAATGGCCGCCCCCCTCATCACGGATTGCTCCCGGAGCGATACAGACCGCTCACTGTACCGGAGGGGGGTCCGATCGGACCCCCCACCCATACGAAGGCAGTCACGTACAGCTCTCAAATAGCATGACAAATCGCTTCAATGTGAACCTAGGTTTATAATGTGTTTTTATAGATGTTGAACCTATGATATGTTTGCACGTTGTGTATATACACATTCATGTTAATTAGCGAGCGCTGTTTTTTGCACTAAGGGACATCCTTGCATACTTTTATATCACCCTTTAACCCGAGGGTTTGGAAACAGAAGCTGCACTTCATTTTTTAGTTTTTTGCACTATTATACATATCTATATATATATATATATATATATAGATCTATCTATAGATATATATATCTATAGATAGATATATCTATCTATAGATATATATATTGTTTGGCGCAAGTGAATTCACATATTGTTTGTACCCTGACTTGGATGTCCTTCCCCAGCCACTGCCCTGGAACCTGCATCTGAACTGCCTGACTGCCACTTCACTCTGCATTAAAAGTTAAAACCTGCTGGGCTGTGCAAAGAAACTCACAGAAGGAATTCTCCTGCCGTGCCTGTCATCACACGCTTCCCCTGCAGGATTTCTTGTGGTGCCAGCCCCATGGATCTACTGTGACTTGTAGTCCCTCTACTCTTCCACCCAGCTGAATACTACTACTTCATTCTACATGTGAGTGAATATTACTATTAATAAATGTTACATTGATATCTATCTCAGAGGCGCCCCTCTCCTTGTTTTTTTATTAAAACAAATCTATTTTAAAATGTTATGCAAATTGGATGCGGTGTAAGCCACAACCAATTTGCATGGGTGTGAACGGGGCCTAAAGGTCAGATTGGGTTTTATTTGCCAATCAGGCTGGGTCAGGTCCTAGACCAGGCTGGAGTTTATTGCCAAATCACAGGCTGGGTCAGGTCCTAGACCAGGCTGGAGTTTATTGCCAAATCACAGTCTGGGTCAGGTCCTGGATCAGGTTGGATGTCATTGTCCAATCACAGGCTGGGTCAGGTCCTGGATCAGGTTGGATTTTATTATCTATAGTAGCAGAAAAACAACAAACATTCCTGCGCACGAGATGACTGTCAAACATTCAATAGTCTATAACGATGACACCGGCCTTGCTGCCCTTCATGGATAGGGGTATCCTAGTAGCAAACGAAAAAAGAAAGAACAAGGGCGCACCAGCCTAGTGTAATATCATTAAGATATTTTATTTCAAATAAAAGCAACATAAGCCCACGTTCACACTGGGGCTGCGGGAGTGAAGCCTGCGAGTTCAACTGAACTCGCACGATTTCACTCCCGCTGGCAGTCCCGCATTCAGCCACGATTTCAAAGACATCTGAAACAGATGTCAATGTAAATCGCGGCTGAAATCGCAAAAAGTAGTACAGAAACGACTTTTTGTAATCGGTGCAGCGCCGCAAATGCAGATGCGGCGTCGCACCGATTAGGACGGTGTCATTGCCCGCAATTTGCGGCAAATTGTGGCAAATTTGCGGCAAATTTCGCCGATTTGACATGTCAAATCGCACCAGTGTGAACCAGGGCAAAAGGTACTCACAAAGATAGTACAATTGTTCGCAATGTACAAATGGTGCCTTGGAGGGCTGCAGCATGTTGAACTCAAACCACACTCCAACCGATCATGAAGGACGTGATGGGGCGCACTACCGGCTGACGCGTTTCGAAGCACACAGCTTCTTCATCAGAGCCAAGCCACTGCTTGGCTCTGATGAAGCAGCTGTGCGCTTCGAAACGCGTCAACCGGTAGTGCGCCCCATCACGTCCTTCATAATCGGTTGGAGTGTGGTTTGAGTTCCACATGCTGCAGCCCTCCAAGGCACCATTTGTACATTGCGAACAATTGTACCATCTTTGTGAGTACCTTTCTTAACGATATTACACTAGGCTGGTGCGCCCTTGTTCTTTCTTTTTTCGTTGGATTTTATTATCCAATCACAGGCTGGGTCAGGTCCTGGATCAGGTTGGATTTTTTTGTCCAATCACAGGCTGGGTCAGGTTGGATTTTATTATCCAGTCACAGGCTGGTTCAGATCCTAGACCAGGTTGGATATCTCATCTACACTGTATTATGCAGAAAGGTCTCAGGCACGTGTAATGCCGCGTACACACGACCGTTTTTAATGTCATTGAAAAAAACTGCATTTTTCTCGACGTGACTTTTCGTGTTTCCTCTCAAGCCTGCCTTGCCTACACACTATCGTGGAAAAAAATGTTTGAGTAAAGCGCGGTGACGTCAAACACATACGACGGCACTATAAAGGGGAAGTTCCATTCGGATGGCGCCACCCTTCATGTTAGTAAAGTTTATTGAGCGACGATTGGCGCTTTTCAGCCTCGTGCTTTTCAGTCCGTTACAGCGTGACGAATGTGCTATTTCCATTACGAACGCTAGTTTTACCATCATACTTGATTCTGAGCATGCGCATTTTTTTCACATCGTTAAAGCCCACACACGGCCGTTTTTCATTAAGAGAAAAACGACGATGTAAAAAACGGCGTGAAAAATTAGAGCATGTTCCAATTTTTACTCGTCGTGATTCTCAGCGTTTTTCTCGTCGGGAAAAATGCTAGAAAGCCCACACACGATCATTTTTAATGACCATTTTAAAAAAATTACATTTTTCTCGTCATTAAAAACGGTCGTGTGTACGCGGCATTAGATATGCAATTTAGAAGGGGTTCCTAGATCACGGCATTGGCTTAACAGAATTAAAAATCCTTTGTCAGATTCTACAGTTCCCATATATATTTTTAAACTGTATATTTAGCTGTTTGCCTGGAGTTCATAATTACATTTAAAATGATCGTCAGCCCAGTCAGTTCATCTCTAAATAGATTTAACCCTGGGCCTTTTTATTAGAAAGTTCACAGAAATTCACCTAATTCAGTTATAGCACAGAGGAGAGTGTGAAAAGTCAAATTCACACTTCAACAACTGTTAGTGGCTTCTGTTCTTGTTCTGCAGATACATGTCAGACTCCTCATTCAAGATACAGAAATGCGGACCAGACCCATGAACTAGACCCACATTATCATCATCACCATCATTATCAACACTTTCCATTCACTGACAGGGCTTGTCAGGTGCGATCTGTCACTCTAATAGTATACACCATGAGCGTAACGAAAGCCGCAATCCAGATTTATAGGACAGGCTTTTTAAGAAGATTTCACATCTTTCAACTGCTTGTTATTTTAAACAATTCTGGTGGCTGGTGGCAGATCGGATTGTGTCAGGAACACTCTCATAGATTAAAGTAGAAGCAAAAGCACATTTTTTATTTTATTTCAATAAAGTAGCGAGGGGATAAAACCACTGTTGGGTTTTTATTGCTGTCTCTGTCCCTGTTAGGGAGATTCACTCTCTCAAATTTTCCCGATCGCCTTAAATTCTTTTTTTTTTTTTCATTCAATGGGGACAAAAATAAAGGTCAATCAAAAATTTTGAGCTGCCACCAAAATAGAAAAAGAGCTGAAATCTTTCAATGGGGACACTTGTTCCCATAAAAATTGTCTAAATCTGATCATACACTATTAGAATTTTATTTATTTTTTTAAGAATGTTCATTTGGGAAATGGCAATGCCCAAATGACTTTGGACATATTTAGACAATGACATTGACCACATATGACCCTGGCTACAGTTGGTCAAAGATGTCACTACTGCCTGGGAGCTGTCTTTTTGCAGGAGTGCTGTTGGGATCTGTCGTGTCTGGGTCAGTCAGGTTTTTAATTTCTGCGAGTCAGTGAACATCAGGCATTGTGATCGATGATGGATATACAACAAAGGACTTTTGGGGTGTATTTTTATTGTTTTAACTGGTTCCCGCCCTCCATATAGTCAAATGACGGCTGGGCAGTACCGCTCAAGTTCAGGGAAGACGTCATATGCGTGTCATCGGTAGTGCGTGACGCAGCGATCGTGGTGCGCTGTGTCCATAGGACACAGTGCATCACCGATCTGGGTAAAAAAGACATTGAAGGCAGCTCTTTTCCACATGCCCAATCACAGCCGATCACGATGTAAACACACTTGCTGGTTACCAGTATTCCTTTCCTCATGCTGTCACAGTGGGAGGAGAGGAGAGAGCCGGTAACAGGCTAGTATGAAAGGGAACATCTGCACTGATAATCAGGGTACTGATCATCAGTGTCCTAATTATCAGTGCATCCCCAACAGTGCCCATCAGTGCCAACCTGTGCCCACCAGCCAGCGCTGCCAATCAGTGCTGTCAATCAGTGTCCATCAGTGCTGCCAATTAGTGCCCATTAGGGATGAGCTTTATGTTCGAGTCGAACGTGAGTTCGACTCGAACATTGGCTGTTCGCCCGTTCGGCGAACAGCGAACAATTTGAGGTGTTCGTGGCAAATTCGAAAAGCCACGGAACACCCTTTAAAAGTCTATGGGAGAAATCTAAAGTGCTAATTTGAAAGGTTAATATGCAAGTTATTGTCATAAAAAGTGTGTTGTTAAAGGGGGCTTCCAGATTCTGATAAGCCCCCCGCCTGCAGACCCCCACAACCACCGGGCAAGGGTTGTGGGGATGAGGCCCTTGTCCCCATCAACATGGGGACATCCCCCCCATGTTGAGGGCATGTGGCCTGGTATGGTTCAGGAGGCGGTGCGCTCTCTCGTCCCCCCTGTTTTCCTGCGGCCTGCCAGGTTGCGTGCTCGGATAAGGGTTTGGTATGGATTTTTGGGGGGACCCCACACCAATTTCTTTTAACTCTGGTGCGGGGTTCCCCTTAAAATCCATACCAGATCTGAAGGGTCTGGTATGGATTTTTGGGGGAACCCCACGCCATTTTTTTTTTGGCGCGGAGTTCCCCTTAATATCCATACCAGACCTGAAGGGCCTGTTAATGGAATTTTGGGGGACCCCCACGCATTTTTTTTTTTCAATGACTTTCAATGACTTTTCTCTGTATTGCCGGGACCCGACAATTCATTACAGCCGCGAGTAGTTTTAAATTAATTTTTTTCCTTCAGAAATTACATTTTGTGAAGAGACGCTACTTTACAGGCATACTTTAGACACCCCCCAGGTACAAAATTTAAAGGAATATTTTACTTTTATTGTTTCACTTTAAGCATTATTAAAATCACTGCTCCCGAAAAAACTGACGTTTTTAAAACTTTTTTTGCCTGATACATGTCCCCTGGGGCAGGACCCGGGTCCCCAAACACTTTTTATGTCAAAAACTTGCATATTAACCTTTAAAATTAGCACTTTTGATTTTTCATGTTCGTGTCCCATAGACTTTAACGGTGTTCGAACAAATTTCTTGCCTGTTCGCATGTTCTGGTGCAAACCGAACCGGGGGGTGTTAGGCTCATCCCTAGTGCCCATCAGTGCTGCCAATCAGTGCCTCCTCATCAGTGACCACCAGTGCTGCCTCATCAGTGACCACCAGTGCCGCCTTATCAGTGCCCATCAGTGTAGGTCTCTTCAGTAACCCATCAGTGCCACCCAGGGCTGGCCAAAGACATTGTGCTGCCTGGGCCCAAGAATGAAATGCTGCCCCCCCCAAAAAAAATCCTATGCCCATCCAGCAAAGAGACGTTTCCATAAAGCAAAGAGACAGCCCAATATATTCAGCAAGAGACATCCCATATATTCAGCAAAGAGACATGCCCCTTCTAGGGTGACCACGCATTTTGCAGGTCTGTCCCGGGCACATTCATTCCAGGACAATACAGTGTCCCGGAATGAAACTGACACAGCCACCCCCCTAGGCCAATCTGATGCCCCCAAAAAAGGCCGCCACATCACCTCTTTACTCACTGACAGTACTTGTCCTGGCCGGGAATGCCTGGAGGAGCACAATCCCCGCCCCCTGCATGTGATTGGAGAAATCATAAATCCCACCTCTTGTGTCCAATCACTGTGCTGTGATTCGTTACAGAACAAGCTGATGTTTGGGAAGGGGGGGTGTCCGTGAATAGTAGTTTAAAAATGTGGTCACCCTAGCTCCTTCCTGCAAAGAGTATTGTGTAGCACCACGAAAGCTCCCCCCTTTCTCTCCACTTCCACCGACCAGCTACGCTCTGATCCCAGCTCAGTGATGCAACATGCTGCATGCAACAGCGCTGCATTGACCACATTTCCAAACTGCCATTCAGGGATACCGCCCTTCCTTCCCAAAAAAAGATGAGGGGGGGGGGTGTAGTCTCGCTGACAGGGAATTTGGCAGCGGGTGATTTGTCGGGCGAATGGCTGGTGTTAGCACTTAAATCATCCTAACATTATGATTGATATGGTGTCAGGATGATCAAATCACATTATTTCTATTACTACATTGTAATATATAATGAAATAGTTTAACTCACCATAATGCAGAATCAGTGGGAACCCTGAGCTTGTCATTTGCCACCATTGCTTGCCACCAGATGTAGCTTATTGCTTGCCACCGTTGCCTGCCACCAGATGCAGCTGTGCCACTTGCCACCCATAGCCTGCCACAACATGCAGCCTGTCACTTGTTACCAATGCCTGTCACCAGATGCAGCCTGTCACTTGTTACCAATGCCTGTCACCAGATGCAGCCTGTCACTTGTCACCAATGCCTGTCACCAGATGCAGCCTGTCACTTGTCACCAATGCCTGTCACCAGATGCAGCCTGTCACTTGTTACCAATGCCTGTCACCAGATGCAGCCTGTCACTTGTCACCGATGCCTGTCACCAGATGCAGCCTGTCACTTGTCACCGATGCCTGTCACCAGATGCAGCCTGTCACTTGTCACTGATGCCTGTCACCAGATGCAGCCTGTCACTCAGCCTGGCTCTCTCTCCCTTCCCTTCAGATGGGCATGCTGGGGGCTGCAGTTTCCCCCCTAGAATTGCAATGGGCCAGCCATTTGCACTACATATCCCATAATCCTCTTTTCTCCTTTTAGTTTTTTTCCCTGGCCAATGGGAGGAAAAGGGGGAAGAAACATAGCGGTGGCTGTCCTAGGAACAGCAGCATGAGGAGGAGAAGGAGGGGGGAGAAGAGCCCGCAGCTGCTCTCTCTCCACACACACAGCCGCTCCGATCTCATGCTGTTACATACAGGGAGGAGGTGGGTGGAGCTAGCGGAGGAGGAGGAAGTGAAATACTCTCTGCAATGAATGATGGGCCTCTCTCTCCTTACGTCACTGGTTGCTAGACACAAAGCGGGCCGCAGCTAGCAACCAGTTTGGGCAGTGAAGCAGGGGCCGCTGGAGAGACCCTTGAAGTGCGTCTTGCCACTGCGGCCAGTGACAGCGGCGCCGGCGATGCAGTACAGTATGACATTGACAATGCACACTAGATGGAGGGAAACCCAGGTCCTCAGGCAGGCCCGGATTTATTCCCTTTGCCGCCCCAAGGCCGGGTCCTCCCTTTTGCCGCCCCAATGCCGCGGGTTGACGGGTTGAGAACTGGGGGGGGGGAGATGTGCTGGCCGGAAAAGTCCAAGTGACCTCTCCTCTCATCTCTCCCCTCCTCTTCTGCCCCTCGAATTGAGAAGTGGGGGGGGTTGCTGGGTTGCTGCCAAAGGTCCAAATTACATCAGAGCCCCCCTTACATCAGAGTCCGCACAGAGGCCCCCCTTACATCAGAGTCTGCACAGAGCCCCCCCTTACATTACATCAGAGTCTTCACAGAGCCCCCTCTTACATCAGAGTCCGCACAGAGCCCCCCCTTACATCAGAGTCCGCACAGAGCCCCCCTTACATCAGAGTCCGCACAGAGCCCCCCTTACATCAGAGTCCGCACAGAGCCCCCCCTTACATCAGAGTCCGCACAGAGCCCCCCCTTACATCAGAGTCCGCACAGAGCCCCCCCTTACATCAGAGTCCGCACAGAGCCCCCCCTTACATCAGAGTCCGCACAGAGGTCCCCCTTACATCAGAGTCCGCACAGAGGTCCCCCTTACATCAGAGTCCGCACAGAGGTCCCCCTTACATCAGAGTCCGCACAGAGGTCCCCCTTACATCAGAGTCCGCACAGAGGTCCCCCTTACATCAGAGTCCGCACAGAGGTCCCCCTTACATCAGAGTCCGCACAGAGGTCCCTCTTACATCAGAGTCCGCACAGAGACCCCCTTACATCAGAGTCCGTACAGAGCCCCCCCCTTACAACAGAGTCCGCACAGAGGCCCCCTCTTACATCAGAGTCCGCACAGAGGCCCCCTCTTACATCAGAGTCCACACAGAGCCCCTCTTACATCAGAGTCTGCACAGAGCCCCCCTTACATCAGAGTCTGTACAGAGCCCCCCCTTACATCAGAGTCCGCACAGAGGCCCCCTTACATTAGAGTCTGCAGAGAGGCCCCCCTTACATCAGAGTCCGCACAGAGGCCCCCCTTACATCAGAGTCCGCACAGAATTTCCACTTACACTGTAAGGGGGAGCTCTGTGGACTCTAATGTAAACGGGAACCCTAATTTAAGGGGTGTTCTGGGAAACTTGATTTAAGGGGGCATGCTGTGGACTCTGGTGTAAAGGGGGTCTCTGCTCACCAAAGCCTGCCCCCCTCCCCTTTAACAAAGTCCACAGAGCACCCCTTTTTATACACTGGGAGGCAGGAGAGAGGGTGAGCTTACCAGGATGGAGGCTGAGGTGCTGGCTGTCTGACACTTTTCTGGGTTCAAACTTCCTGCCCAGTGCCCTCACATGGGAGTGTGGGTGGGGCAGACTCAGAAGGAGGAGGATCAGAGCTCTATCTCTCCTCTGTCTGTGCAGAGAGAGGGATGTCAGCGCCAGTGTGCTCTGAGGCTAAGCTATGTGTGAGACGAGACATAGCTCAGTCCTGCAGCCCTCCCCCTGGAGCTGACAACAGGCACGGCTGCACAACGGGAAGTGAGTGGCGGCCGTGACCTGTGTTAACAGAGTTCCAGCAGCCTGTGTAGAGACATCTCACCTCTTTCCCTCCCTTCCTCTGCCATGCGGATTGGATTGAGGAGCGGGGGGGGGTTTCTACCGAAAGTCCTGACACATCTCACCTCTCCCCCCTCCTCTCTCCTCTGCAGCGGAAGAGGGGGGGGGGTGCCGCGGCGCCGCCCCTGCATTCACTGCCGCCCCGAGGCCTGGCCTCTGTGGCCTTGTGGGGAATCCGGCCCTGTCCTCAGGCAGTGCGCCCCTGTTGCCGCCCCTCTTAAAGTGCCGCCTGGGACCATGGTCCCATCGGGTCCCATGGTAGGGCCGGCCCTGGTGCCACCTCATCAGCAGACACCAGTGAAGGAGAAAAATTACCTAAATTTTATAACAAACTAAGATTTTTTTTTTCTTTCAAAATGTTTGATTTTTTTTTGTTTGTTTAGCAAAACAAATAAAAAAAAACCCTGTGGTCACTAAATACCACCAAAAGAAAGCTCTATTTGTGTGGAAAAAAAAATGATACAAATTCCCTATGAGTACAGCGATGCATGATCACGCAATTTTCATTCAAAGTGCAACAGCGCTGAAACCTGAAAATTGGCTTGGGCAGGAAAGTGCCCAGTAGACAAGTGGTTAATAACAGACTTCTCAAACATTTGGGTGTCTTAATTTCTAGGTTTTTTTTTGTGAATGAGTAGGAGTTCTCTGTACCCCTTACTCATTTACTTAGAAGGGGTGCAGTATCTTATTTTTTGAAGAGGTCTTCCAGATTGGGATAAGCCCCCCCCCTGACCACAAACATCCACAAACACCAGGCCAGAATTGTGGGGAAGAGGAGGCTCTTTAACCTGCAGGTATGATTTAAATGACATAATTTGCAGATCAATGCTATAAAAGAAATTACAATGAAGCAATAATAATATAGTTATATTGTAGTGCTTTGAAACCCCAGTGGTGTTCTTTGAGAGTCAGCTTATACAGGAGCAGAAAGATCTCCTGAAAGATCTGCTCCTGAATAAATAAAACCAATCTGGTTATCAAAATTAGAGACAAAAATTGTTTGGAAATGGGACGGAGAGCTGTGGGATAGGAGGAATGGATAGTTGTACTGCGCACACCCAAAAAGAGTAAGAAAAAGGTTTATTTGGGGTATGTGTAGCCATGTGTGTCCATGACTAGTTGATTTGTTGCATTTTTTTGGGGGGTTTTTTTGCTTAGTTTATCCAGTACAGTACATACATTTTTTTATTTTAACTGGTTCCCGACTGGCTCACGCAGATAATACTTCGGCAGAATGGCTCCCCTGGGTGAAATCCTGTATGGGTACTTCCTTCCCTTTTTCGGCCACCAGAGGGCGTGCACAGGGGACCCGATGCGCGTGGCCGGCGGGCACGATCGCCGTCGGCCACGGGCGATCGCATGCACGAGCTCCAGCACGGAATCCCTGTGCTGTCAGGGAAGAGGAAACATATTGTTTGTTCCTACTAAGTAGGAAAAACTACCGTATTTATTGGCGTATAACACGCACCGGCGTATAACACGCACCCCAAGTTTAGGAGGGAATTTTAAGGAAAAAAACTTTTAGGAGGGAAATTCAAGGAAAAAAAACTTACATTTAAATGCAGCATGCAGCCTTGCCCAGTGTCCATCTGCAGCCTTGCTCAGTGTCCATCTGTCCATCTGCAGCCTTGCCCAGTGTCCATCTGTCCATCTGCAGCCTTGCCCAGTGTCCATCTGTCCATCTGCAGCCTTGCCCAGTGTCCATCTGTCCATCTGCAGCCGTGCCCAGTGTCCATCTGTCCATCTGCAGCCTTGCCCAGTGTCCATCTGCAGCCGTGCCCAGTGTCCATCTGTCCATCTGCAGCCTTGCCCAGTGTCCATCTGTCCATCTGCAGCCTTGCCCAGTGCCTTTGCGATCGTGTCAGTCCCGGCGTTTTTTAAAATTTGGCGCCGATTTCTGTGGAGAGGAGCGAGCGGGGCCAAGTGTACTTCGGCTAGACTCGGCTCCTCTCGCAGTCCCGCCCATCTCCACTGACTGCGCCGCTGACGGAGAAAGCCGAGTGTACTTCGGCTAGACTCGGCTCTGCTCACAGTCACAGGCAGGACTGCGAGAGGAGCCGAGACTAGCCGAAGTACACTAGGCTTTCTCTATGTCAGCGGCGCAGTCAGAGATGGGCGGGACTGCGAGAGGAGCCGAGTAAAGCCGATTGTACTTCGGCTTCGGCTCCGCTCGCTCCTCTCGCTCGTTTTCAGCAGGGGAATTCGACGGAGTGATTTTAAGGGGAAAAAAGTGCGTGTTATACGCCAATAAATACGGTATATGTCTCCTCTCATAGTCACTCCCATCCCCGCACAGTTAGAACACACTGAGGGAACACACAGTTAACCCCTTGATCGCCCCCTAGTGTTAACCCCTTCCCTGACAGTGACATTTACACAGTAATCAGTGCATTTTTATAGCATTGATTGCTGTATAAATGTCAATAGTCCCGAAAAAGTGTCAAAAGTGTCCGATCTGTCTGCCCCAATGTCGCAGTACCGCTAAAAATTGCCGATCACCACCATTACTAGTAAATAAAAAAAATGCCATAAATCTTTCCCATAGTTTGTAGATGCTATAACTTTTGCGCAAACCAATCAATAAACGCTTATTGCAATTTTTTTTTTTTTACCAAAGATATGTAGAAGAATATATATTGGCGTAAACTGATGAAGAAATTAGTTTTTGTTTTTTTTAAATTGGGGGATATTTATTATAGCAAAAAGTAAAAAAAAAAAAGTTTTTTTTTCAAGATTGTCACTCTTTTTTTGTTTATAGCGCAAAAAACAAAAACCGCAGGGGTGATCAAATACCACCAAAAAGTTATATTTGTGGGGAAAAAAAGGACACATTTTATTTGGGTACAGCATTGCATGACCGCACAGTTGTCAGTTAAAGCAACGCAGTAACAAATTGTAAAAAGTGCTCTGGTCAGGAAGGGGGTAAAATCTTTTGGGGCTGAAGTGGTTAAACTTTACATTTTCAAGACAAATGAAAAGAACAGAGGACCACTGTGCCATACCATGTAAAATCACACCATGGACAGAAGTGTAATCTTACACAGACAAATAGCATTAAAAATGCTTTTTAATTTCACAAACTGTCAGAATTGGAAAAAGCTTTTTCATTTTATTGCAAAACACATCAAATAAGTAAGTGTTTAAAAAACACAAATAACAATGCACCCTGATGGGTCTGCAAATAGCCAGACAAATTCACTGAGCCTCCTGCATATGTTTTAACTACATTCAACTAGCTAATGAAATCCCCACTGTCATAATTAAGCTTTCTAGTAGGCGACAGATTAGGGCGTCACGGGATCACGTCTGCCTGCCCGCTATTTATGCAAATATAAATTGGTCAAAACGCTCTGAAAAGAATTCTTATTAAACATTTGTACATTGGTATCAACATAAAGAAACAAGGCAAAAAACACGCTTTAATTGCAGGAACCTATAGCAATTAATGGGCCTCCAGCTGTTTTATGTACCGAGAGAACTGAACGATAGAATGTAAAGAGAGAATTGCTGGTGGTTTCTGCACTGTGCACATTGCTGATCACCTTAAAGCAGAACTGGAGGCATAAAGCTATAAATTGCAAACAAGCAGGCTTCTGTGTCGCCCACACCCCCCCCCCAAAAAAAAAATTATATATATATATATATATATATATATATATAATTGAGCACCAGCCGCCACTGGTCATATGCCTAAATATTGTAAAGTTGCAGATGTTTTCTATAATTTAAGGCTGAATTCTAGGCAGGTATTAAAGACACATCAATGCAACTCTGTATTCATTGACACGTTGATCAATGTGTTTTTTTATAACCATTTCCATACCGGGCCAATTCTGCCATTCCTCTCCTACATGTAAAAATCATAATTTTTTTGCTAGAAAATTACTTAGAACCCCCAAACATTATATATATATATATATATATATATTGTTTTAGCACAGACCCTAGGGAAAAAAATGGCGGTCTTTGCCATTTTTTTTTTTGTCACGCGGTATTTGCAAATTTTCTAACGCAATTTTTTTTTTTATTGTTTATTTTATTTTATTCTTTTTTTGGAGAGAGAGAGAAATGGTATCACTTGACATATTATACGTAGTAGTTCATCAATGACTTTATTTGTACATTAGATATTTTTTTATTTTTACGCTTTCCTTAAATTTTTTTATTTTTTGATCACTTTTATTCCTATTACAAACAATGTAAATCTAATCAAAAAGATCCAGCAAAAAAACAGCAGTGTAACATCTGCTGGCCCCAGAAGTATGGCCTCCGAGGGTCATAGAGATGGCCTGGGACCATTTGGTTCACGGCCAGCTCTATGGTAAACCGCCGCCAGAAAATTCATCGCACGGGCGAGCCGGAAGAAACATCGGAGGGTGGCGGGAGGAGGGGTATGTCCTCTCCCATTGCCTGTAAAAGCCATCAAGCGGCTAAACCGCTATGATAGCTTTTACTTTGCAGGGAATCACCTGCTTAAAAAAAGGGATATCTGAATGATGCCTACAGCTGGATCATTCAGGCATCATTCAGATATCTCCACTCAAAGTCCAGGACGTCATATGATGGCCTACAGGTGGGAAGTGTTGCAAGTAGTGTAAGTACCTAAATTTAAACTTATATCAGCCTCTTGCAGACCCTGTACAAAAGGGCTGGAGTGTGATAGAAAGAGTAGTACAATGAGTTGATCAGATTACATGCGGACAAGAATCTTGCAGATAGGTGGAGAGAGCAGAATGGCTGAGAGTTGAGTTCATCACTGTGCTGATTTTTAGATATATATTTACAGTGAGCTTTCATTTTTATCTTGTTATTTTTGGCTGGAGCGCTGCTTTAATCCCACAAAGGTTTGACACTATGAAACCATGTTGCTATTATTCCCATGTTTTGATGCTGCTTCTGCCAATTATTATGATTTTTTTAAATAACATTTCCCAAAATTTATTTTGACATATAGAGGAGGGTAAGGTGGGAGTTAAAAATGATCTGGAGCAGGGGACAAAGAGGTAGACGCATTTCGTGCAAATGTTAGCTCTTAGTAATGACTAAGCACTAACATTTGCGTGAAACGCGTCTACCTCTTTGTCCCCTGCTCCATCTGTCAACCACTGTTCATATGAAGCCTCAATAAAAGTGCAGCCGTCCTGAATCATTTCCTTATAGTCAACCATTCACTATTGAGTTTGTGATGTGGCAGGCCCCTAGGGTATGCTCCACAATTATGGTCCCAACTTTCACTCGTTCTCTGGCACTGTGGGATAGATTGCAGATGTAAGATAGCCAAATTTCACAGTTTATTCCCTTAGCCCATATCTTTAATAATACCCAATATAATGTTTTTTTTATTTTTATATCTATACACAAAGGTTTGCCTTTTATTTCTGTTTAAAACTAAATGGATTGTTTTACAGAGTGATCGTTTACAATCACTTTAAGCACAGAATACCCTGGATTATTCTCTTTTCTTTTTCCCCTCTTTTTTCCCCCTTTCTTCCTTTGTTGTGTTCCTTCCCTGCCTCATTATTTTTTCTTACCATTGTTTCTTGACTCTCAGGTATTTTTTTCTCTTGGTTTGTACTTTTAGAGACGAGGAGCCTTTTGCCTCTGCAGTCTCGGTTCAATTGTCATATTTGTGTTTTTTATGATGATTGGCTTATCCTGCTACGATTTATTATACTGCATTGTTAGTACTTGCCTTCTTTAGTATAATACGCTATGTTCTGATAGCTTCCTTTTTTTCTTTTTTTTTCCTTTTTGTGCAAATGAGAATCTTAGACTTTAGTATATAGTATATTTCGATATGGTTGTCTTCCTTGTTTCCTTTTTTGTGTATGCTTTATACCTGAAAACGTGCAATAAACATATTGTGAATGAAGGAAACATGATCTGCCTGAGGTGTCAAATACACTAGATATCCCACTGGCTTTAATAATAAAGTAAAATGTTTTCCAAAAAGCCTTAGTGCTAGTTTATTTTGTACATACATTTTGCGATTTATCTTCATTAAACCCCTAGAGTAAAAGAAGGTTGAGGACAATAGGTGAACCTACAACTCCTATCGCCGATAGAGCAGCCAGCCGATAAAATCTGAGTAATATGTAAATTATTGCATTGACTCTTCTCTTTTCTCTTTCCAGTGGGAATCTTACATACTTCTTAGCAATACTTCTTAGCTGGTGTTAGTCTGGTACTCATAGATAAATTACAAGATAAGATTTTATATTCTGCTGATGCAACTTCTTTAAGGGAAAACATCCCTTTTTTTCCAACCATTTACACAATTATGATATGAATGTATTTTTATAGGTTACAGTTGGCATTATAAATACTTAATTAAAAGTCAGCAACCTTCAATTTACATTTAGTTCAACAGTAACCATAGTAACTATTAGCACCCATTAAGGCAAAATGTTTTAAGAAAAGCCAATTCTATTTTAGCATTTAGTGATTCAACAGCCTTTTCTTTTGTCTGCAGATGGTTATGAGGAAAAGGATGCGATAAGGATACGGGATACGGGAATATAAATATATGATAAGGTAGGACAGGTAGCTGTCATTCTTGCTCCAAGGTGGATACTGAAGGGAGAATTTTTTTATTTTTTTTAGAATATTAACATATACATCTTATTATACTTTTTAACACATGGAATTCACTAATAAAACAGTGTTAGTCATTGATTTACTCTTGTTTATTTTACCATTTGCTAAAATAAATGGTAATTTTTGGCGATATCTCTTTCAAAGAAGACTATTGGTCAGATTCTTAGTTGAGAACCCGGCCTATGTTTGGCCATATCCTATATGCTAAGTTTAATGGGAGTGCCAGAAAATTTAATTAATGATAAAGGGGAGGTACCTACATCCTATCAAAGTGGAAAATTTGGAGATTGAGGCTGTTGGACTTTTTTTTTTTTATATCCAAATAAACATTCCACAACTTACATTTATCTGCTCTAGCAGGAGCTTCCATAAACTTTCATTAATAATAATTTCATCAAGAAAGGTAGACAATTGTACATTCATTCTCCCCTTAACCCCTTATTCTGTTGGTGTGGTTTACCCCATCTCTCTGCCCTCTTTATCCTGAAGCCGTTGTGGGATTCTCTATCCAACGTGCCTGTACTCTCTCATATTTCTCCCCATATCCTCTATTACAGTATCTCTCTCTATATAGTGGCAAGTTGCTATTGCTATTTACTGAATATTTCTAATGGACTAATGAAGGAGCCTCAGCCTTCTTCCAGCTCAGTACTATTGCCTTTCTTGCATAGAAGAGTAGCAAGCCCACCTGTGTTCTTTTTGCTGTAGTGGTGATATTATTCCCTGCCAGTCCTAGAAGACAGATCTCTGCCTCTTTATCCAGAGTGAGGCCTCGTACACACGACCGAGATTCTTGTTGAGAAAAACATGTCGTTTTTTTCGACGAGATTCTTGGACAAGAAACTTGTCCCGGCCGAGTGTACACACGCTCGTTTCAAAGAACCCGCGGTTCTTTGAAAGGAGTGTACGCGGTGACGTCATCGACTACATCGAGCATGCGCTCGTCACATTCGATGCCGTCGCCGCCATCTTGGTATACCCTACGTATGCCTAGGAAGCTACCGCGCATGCGTCAAATTCATTTCGAACATGCGTGGGCTTCCGGGCGGACAGGTAAGTGTACACACACTCAGGCCTCGTACACACGACCAATTTTCTCAGCAAGAACCAGCAAGAAACTTGCTGGCAGAGAGGTCTTGCCGAGTAAATCGGTCGTGTGTATGCTGCTAGCGTGTTTCTCGTCGAGAAAACCGACAAGAAACCTCGACGAGAAAATAGAGAACCTGCTCTCTATTTTCTCGTCGAGATTCTCCTCGGCGTGTTTCTCGACGAGAAAAGTGAGTGTGTGTACACTTACCTGTCCGCCCGGAAGCCCGCGCATGTTCGAAATGAATTTGACGCATGCACGGTAGCTTCCTAGGCATACGTAGGGTATACCAAGATGGCGGCGACGGCATCGAATGTGACGAGCGCATGCTCGACGTAGTCGATGACGTCACCGCGTACACTCCTTTCAAAGAACCGCGGGTTCTTTGAAACGAGCGTGTGTACACTCGGCCGGGACAAGTTTCTTGTCCAAGAATCTCGTCGAAAAAAACGACATGTTTTTCTCAATGAGAATCTCGGTTGTGTGTACGAGGCCTCACTTTTCTCGTCGAGAAACACGCCGAGGAGAATCTCGACGAGAAAATAGAGAGCAGGTTCTCTATTTTCTCGTCGAGGTTTCTTGTCGGTTTTCTCGACGAGAAACACGCTAGCAGCGTACACACGACCGATTTACTCGGCAAGACCTCTCTGCCAGCAAGTTTCTTGCTGGATCTTGCCGAGAAAATCGGTCGTGTGTACGAGGCCTGACTGATGTTACTATGGCGATTACCCTCAAGACCTCCCTCCAAAATACCACTATCTTCGGACAGGACCAGAATATATGGATGAAATTTCCTGGAATATCTCCAGCAGTTTTGGGGATTCGATGGGACGGGCTGTTGGACTTTAATGGTACCGTAATGAGAAGATACACAGTTTTTATAAAACAAAGCCAGTTTTTATTAATTTAACATAAACACATTAAGACATGTATTTCATAAAATTATTGTATCTCTGTCTATTTAATCAAAGGAAAAGGGGGTAGAGCTGAAAAAGTTGACAGCATCAGTTCACCCTTTTCATTAATGTGCTCGACATGTTTCATGGGTATTCACCACTTCTTCGGGAGCCTCTTGCAATACAAGCTCCTGAAGAAGCAGTAAATACCCGCAAAACATGTCGAGCACATTAATGAAAAGGATGAACTGATACTGTCATCTTTCTCAGCTCTACCCCCTTTTCCTTTGATTAAATTAATAAAAACTGATTTTGTTTTATATAACTGTGTATCTTATCATTACGGTACCATTAAAGTCCAACAGCCTCAATCTCCAAATTTTTCATATCCTATATGCTATTGATTAGCTTCTAAGTCTCATTCCATTTGCCTGATATTACTTAAAGGGTTAGTTCACCTTTACCAAAAAAACTGCCTATGCAAATAAGACACATCTGTAGATAAAAAAATAAACTGTTCAGGTTCGACTAAAGATGAATAACAACTGTCCTTGATTTTAAGGGACTTTTCCTGATTTGGAATAAAGTCCCTCAGTCCCTCTTTCTTTCTCATGTGTCTCTCATTTTGGTCTGATCTGTATAGCTGTATATAAAATGCACTTTTTATATTTCAAAAAGTGTTTCCCAGTGCTAAACCTTTCATCTAATTTCTAAATCGCTGCATTTGTAAATTTCAAAAAACAATATTAAGGAATAGTAGTGGTAAAAAAAGCACTTGTGAGTTTAACAATTTTTTTTGGTATAATTCTGCTTTAAGGGGGAGTGACTGGGGGTGTGTCCTATGCCTGCATACTTTTGCTAATAAGTGTCCCTCCCATCTCAAAAATTTGGAAAATATGGAATAATGCCATTGCTATAGGTAAAGGGCATTATGTACCTCCTAAAGCTTGACTGGAAAACCAGGACATTGCTAGAAAATTGCTAAGAGAGGCCTAGTCCTTACTGTTCAACTCCAGCATCACTATGAGCTTAAAGCCACTGCATCAGAGAAGAGAGAGCATGTGAGGGGGTCTGAATCAGAGAAAGAGCTTGCTCCTGTGATGGTGGAGGTAAGCAATAATAATCACTAGGCCTCTCTTAGCAATGTACTGGGAGAATTTCAGTTAGGCTTCAGTAGATATGTAAATAGCCTACACATTATGTTTTAGGCATTATGTAACTTTGGTCAAAGTTGCACAGTGTGTTTTTATCTACATACACCCCTTACCTGTATAGGTAGTTTTTGGTAAGGGTGAACTAACCCTTTAAAGGCTAGGTCTACCTTTTGCAAAACAAATAATAAATTAACCATACTGATTAGTTGAAAATTGTGCATTTATTATTTTGTTTCATTGGAACCTGCAGAGCATTTCAGCTGTGAACAGTAAATCTCAGGTTGCTTGGGCTCATGCAGACTATTACTCCAGTAGCAGGTCTGTGCAGGATACTGACCTTTAGTTACAGGGCTGGAGGAAGTTTCAATGGACTACAAGTACACTGACATCACTACAATCCCTTTGCATTCACAGATCTCTGAATGAATGAAGCCACTGTGCCAGCAGTGCCACATTCAGCTGCTTCAAATTCAAATAATGCCCAGGGCCAGTGGTAAGAAGAACACCCAAATTCTGTAAGCAGGGAGGTGAGGTTTGGGGGTTAGCTCTGACAATGTTTCATGTTAAACCCTAAATATGGGAGTAACATTAAACATAGTCAGAAATCTGGACTTCTTATTTAAAGTGGACCTATCATCAGATATATTTTTTATGGTGAGTGCATACTAAATAATGTGTAACCATTAACAGGTATTTATTACTTTTCAGAGATCACAATACTCCCCCTAACAATGATTACAGCAGATTAACAATGAGGACAGCACCATCTTTGTTCTAAAATTGTCAGTGTTAGAGGTAAATTGTTTAGTTTAGTAGAATGTTGTGTGTGTTTAGATACATACATATATATATATACTGTAAATACAATCAAATTAAAGCAGTAGCTAACTCTGGTTTTGAACTTGTACCTACAGGTAAACCCATATTAAGGCTTACCTGTAGGTACAATGAATATCTCCTAAACGTGCGATGTTTAGGAGATATTCACATGGGATGCAGCCGGTGACATCACAGGCACATGCATTTTGAAAAGACAGCATCCAGGGTTGCCAACTTTCAGGAAATTTATGAATAGTTTGTAAAATCTGTACTTTTTGCATCTGTCCTTGAATGTCTAATACGGACATGTAGGCTGTATGCCCGTAAACTGACATTCATGGACAAATGCAACAATTATGAATTTTACAAACTGTTTGTAAATTTACTGAAAGTGGGCAACCCTGATGCCATCCCTGCAGAGGTCTGTGCTGTGACCGTGACATCATCGCTGTTCGGCCATTCAAGCGTCCACACCCCCAAACCCAGAAGAAAGACGGGGTGAAGATGGAAGCCCTGTCAGCGGTGACAGTGCTCTGCTGAAGGGCTTAATTTTAAGGTAAGTATGCCATAATGTACTAGTATGCAGTGCATACTAGCAAAATGTGGCATAAACCACCTGGGGCCTATGTTTTTTGTTTTAAGAAAGTTTACTACCACTTTAAGGGTAATAATTTTATCAACGTGTCCTAATCTTTTTACATTACTTATACTTATTACTTATATTCATTATTACATAGGTATGTAAATGGTAGCAGTCACATATGCAATTTACATGTAGATGTTAGCTCTCCTTAGTAATGCAGTATGACAATGGTACTTTAATGTTTGCTCTACCTCAGTGCCAGTCTATAACCAAAGCAGACCTAATAAGACTAATACAAAAAATTCATCTAGCTTATCCAGTGTTATGACTTTTTTTTTAGTAACTGATTATAACATGGCACTAAGATCCAATCAAACTAGGAGCGCCGCTCAAAGACCCATCATGTTTAATTTGGTGATTCCAACGCTTCCAGATGCTGACTTCACAAGGGTCCATATCACCCGAAATCTAAACTATGAAAAAATAATAATATAAGAGCACACCGGGAAAACGCCCAGTGTATCGGAAAGGCTTCAGCTTCGCCTCCTCCAAAGCCATGCCCCTCTAACACATTTCTCTTACTCAAATGCCGCGTACACACGACCGTTTTTCCCGTCGAGAAAAATGTAATTTTTTCCTTTGGACGAGAAAAACGATCGTCTGTGGGCTTTTTGTCGTTTTTCTAGACGGGAAAAACGGCATTAATCACGACGAGAAAAATTATAACATGCTCTAATTTTTCTCGTCGTGATTCCCGTCGTTTTTTTCCGCGGCAGTTTTCCCATAGGGAAACACTGCCGCGGAGCCCACACACGGTCGTTTTTCTCGACCAAAAAAAAAATGTCGGGAAAAACGGACGTGTGTAGGGAACCAAGCCGTTCCCTCGTTTTTCCCGTCGATTTTCTCGACGGTGTTTTCACCGTCGAGAAAATCGATCGTGTGTACGCGGCAAAAGGCTTAGTTGTAGAGTATAACTCAGCACTGGTTTAATAAGTGTGCTGATTGCACTGTTTGATTATACACATTGGACAGTAGAAGTGCAATAATTTTTAAAGGAACCATCAAAATATGCCACAGCAATCAAGTAAAAGATGAGATTTGCATCAATTTATTTTCAACTAAGGTTTAAAATAATAAACATAGGAATAGGTGCTCACCTAAAATAGATTTTAAAGATTGATACAAAAATTTTATTTTTTATTTTTTCTAGCTTTTTAATAAATCCACTCTGGTAAAGCTTTCCATTGCCAGTGTATTTTCCCAGTTAAATAAATTATCTGACATGAGTAGCAGGAATATTGCTAACCCCTGACACCCAGAACACATATCCTACATCTACTGTAGGGTTACCACCTGTCCGAGATTCACCCAGACAGTTCGGGTTTTGAATCATGTGTCCGGGTTTCAGTCTGCCTGAAACCCGGACACAATATTCAGACAGGAATGTGGCTCAGAACAGGGCCTGATAGGAGGGTAAAGGAGCACTACGCATACCACATTACTATTCACTTTGGAGCACCCAAAGGTGTCCCAGGTCTGTTACAATCCTATAGTGCTTGCAATTTTTTTGCTGTGCACTGCTAAAGTGTTCGGGTTTTGCTTGAGGAAAAAGTGGCAACCCTAATCTACTGTCAAGTGTCCCAAGTCGGGGACCTCCAGCCTACATACCTGTACACAAGGACTGAGAAAAATGGGAAATAATACATGACTGCAGACTGTTGCTGGGTAGGGATGATGTGCTGAATTGCGCCAACCATAGTATCATGGTGAATATGCTGGATTTGGTTCTACATGTACGTGCAAGTAAATGCACACTTTTGCCATATTGAACCTTTTTATAACTGTAGCGGCCCCCTCTCTCCCCTCTCTATTCTTCTGGCTCTGGCTCTTGTCTAGGTGTACCTCTGAGGAGAGAGTGCGAGGTCACCACGCCAAGTTCCCACTGCACTGGTGTGTGTGTGTGCAGTGGGAGACAATTTTCGTTTACCTTCGGGTCGGTGTTCTGCTTCTGGAGCCTCCTCCTGGTGATTCCGAACAGTGTCTGCCAGTAAATGAGCCCCACACCACTAAAGTCCAACACTCCTTCATTCTTCTCATGGAAAAGTGAACACAATCAGCTGGACTCCCTCAACGAACAGAACAGACAGGGGGCGTGGATGCGAGTAGGCCCAGGCACAATGAACTCTCCTACTTCCTTCCCAGAAGTAGGTTTCTGCTCCCTATCGAGGAAGACATCCCTCCCGGCGGTCTCCGGAGGCTCACCCGTCACTGGCAATTTGCTGCACCAGGTCTTCAGGTAAGTACCCTCCTCCGGTCCCTTACGCCACTGGATTCGGGTACCCCCTCCCGGGGTCCCCTAGGAAGTTCCTCCCTCGCGGAGCCTTTATCCGGGACCCTCAGTCCCGGACTGCCATCCAAGTACCTCACCCCAGGCTAAAGGTGCCTGGGATGGAACACGACCTCCGAATGTCCTCCAGGCCTAGGCCGCCTAGAGGACCGACACGAACCACCGCCCTCAGGCTGAAGGTGCCTGGGACTCGACTCCCGCCACCAAAAATGGCCGCCCCCTTTATACCCTCTCCTAGCAAGCACGGCGGGCTCCCCCGCCCCACCATACAACCGCTGAGAGAGGCCAAAAGAGGTACGACACCGCAACGATGGCTCAACCCCGGGCCCAAAGTGACAGCGCCACCCGGTGGGCCCCAGGGAACCATACATCACAGTTTCCCCACCAGATTCAAATAGAAAAGCACATACCCGCTACATAACCATAATGCACTACATGGCCTTTAAACCACAATCAGCAGACTTAAAAGGAAAAATCTTGGGTGAGAATTGGATAAGAGGGGGGAGGGTGCTCACAGTTGACATGTTGTCAGTGTATGTTGGAACTTTAAAGGGAGAGCTGGCAATCTGTGTAGGGACAGCTGAAATCTGTACCTAACTTTGGTATTCTATGCTGTGGATTGCAGAGGTGGGCTACTGTTCATTGTCATGTGACCCCTCCCCTACAGATTTACTCACAGATTTCTTGCTAGGACTACTGTTGCTGTATCATTGCTTAATAGCTGCTAGGCTCCCCTTTGTAGATTTTTTGGGGGGTTATTTTTATCAGGGTTTTTTTTTGTGATTTATTTTAAAGTGAAAAAGTCCTTCCTATTTGATGTCCTGTCAAAGCCTTTTTTTTATTCTAAAGGAATATACAGGTTTTTTTTTTTTTTTGCTAGGGCAGTTTTTTTTATTTATTTTAGAGTGCTAAAAGTGCAACATTTACATGTTGCTAAACTTTTCTCTAATCTGCAAAACCAGTGTTGTCCCAGATTAGCTAATGAGCTGAGCTGTCACCTGTGGTTCTGCAAGCTTGTTGATTGTCCTAGCCTCTATGCTGCTGTGGTTTTGCTAGTACCTGTGGATCCACAAACCTGTACTCTGTTCTTAAAGTGGAGCTCCACCCTAAATATTAACTTCTGCTATTTGGAATACTCCCCCCCTCAGGTGTCACAATTGACACCTTTCAGGGGGGAGGGGGGTGAAGATACCTGTCTAAGACAGGTATTTTCACCCACTTCCGGGAGTCCTCTCTTCGGGAATCTGCGGGAGTGACGTCACTTCCCCCAGACTTCCCGTAGTGTTCTGGGAGACACTCGGCTCCCAGAACACAGGAGGACGAATCAGAATGGCGCAGTGCGACTCGCACATGCACCGTAGGGAATCGGGCATGAAGCCTCAGGGCTTCACTTCCTGGTTCCCTCAGCGAGGATGGCGGAGGGAGCAGCAGAGTGACGAGCGATCGCTCGTCCTCTGCTGCGGACGTCACTGGACTCCAGGATAGGTAAGTGTCCAAATATTAAAAGCCAGCAGCTGCTGTAGCTGTAGCTGCTGGCTTTTAATATTTTTTTTTCCGGCGGAGCTCCGCTTTAACTTGGTCCTGCACAGGACTGAATGCTATGGGTCTCAGAATATCTCAGCCTCTGATTAATATAATTAGCTACATGGCTAGTGCCTGTCCAGCCTGGCTATCTGTCTCTCGATCCTGGCACAGCCAATCAGAACAGCACCCCTCCCCTCCTATCAGGCTGCTGCCAATCAGAAATGCTTCCCTCTCTTGCCTTATGCCCCATACACACGATCATTTTTAATGTCATTTTTAAAACTGACGTTTTTCTCGTCATTTTTTTTTCTTGTTTCCTCTCAAGCCTGTCTTGCGTACACACCATCATTTTAAAAAATGTTCAAGCAAAGCGCAGTGACGTACACCACGTACGACGGCACTATAAAGGGGAAGTTCTGTTCTAATGACGCCACCCTTCATGTTAGTAAAGTTTGTTGAGCTACGATTCGCGCTTTTCAGCCTCGTGCTTTTCAGTCCGTTACTGCGTGACGAATCTGCTATCTCCATTACGAACGCTAGTTTTACCAGAACGAGCGCTCCCGTCTCATACTTGATTCTGAGCATGCGCGTTTTTTTTCACGTCGTGAAAGCATACACACTATCGTTTTTCACATCGTTAAAAAAAACGACATGAAAAACGACGTGAAAAAATAGAGCATGTTCGAAATCTTTTATGGCCATTTTTCACGTCGTTAAAAATGCTCTGGAGCATACACACGATCAGTTTTAATGGCCATTTTTAAAAATGGCATTTTTAACGGCATGAAAAACGATCGTGTGTATGGGGCATTATTCTTTTAAACTCAGTTCAGCTCTAAAACTGCTGCCCAAACAACACTAGCAGCAGGCTAGCTGTCGAGCCCTGTACCTGCCTTTTCTCCTCAATTGATTTTCTTCTACTGACCTTTGACTTTATTCATCGATATCCGAGTATACTACCTGTCCTGAACCTTGGCTTTTTTCCAGGCTATTCGAGTCTGCTGCTGGACCTGACCTCTGACCTGTATCTTCCCTAATGTACCTGAAACTATGTCTATCCTCTGGACCATCACTGTAGTGTATCTTCCTGCGCCAGACCTACTTCCTGGTACACTCTTGCCTCCAAGTCTCTGGTTATGAGTAGGGTGAGCCTGCGGGTCATGATCTTGGGTCAACGTGCAACAAAATTAATCTCCGTGGTCAGGAGCTCTGGTGAATCCTAGCTGGTCCTTGGACTCAGCACCCTGGGGGATTCTTTGTTGCTGGCTTTCACCTCCACCTACCTGCAGTTGGCATAGTAGGTTCACCATTATCTAGCTATACATTGGAAGTATGTTGGCAGGTGCTAGGGTCGCCTTAATATTTGTCCCTCTTGTAGTGGTGTCATGCGTAGAGCTAGTGCCCATATATATCAGCTGTGGATGGGGCCCATGGGTATGGAAACAGGACATTCCTGGCCTGTCAAGATATACCCTAAACTGAAGTTGCCTCAAGGAGCTCCATGCAGGGCTGAACTCCCAATGAGAGGGAGTCAGAGAACTTGGGGAATAGATGGAGTCACCTTGTCTACCCCAACCTTCTTCTGTGGGTCCGTAGCTTGGTGCATATGGCCTCAGGCCTATGTCAAAGACCTCTAGTATTTGTGGGAAAAGACACTCTGGTAGCATGTAACAGAGAGTAAAGAGTGTGCTCAGCTGGGCAAGACTGGAAAGATGACATTTTGAGAGTAAACAGTATGCTAATGGAAAGACCTTGTCACCTCTGACCTTCTGGTCTGTGACTCGATGTAGCAGGGCCTTGGGCTCAGGAACTTAACATACTATTGTCTCATTTCTGAGGTGCTTCCGATAAGATGGAGAAGGTAAGATGGTTGAAAATGTGTAATTGTGCTCTACACTGATAAAGATTACTGCATGATTAATGTTATTTCCAATGGGGTTCTGCACTAAAGATTCTGCCAGTGTTGATGTATTAATTAGAGGAGCATTAATTGCAGTAAAGTGCTGAAAACCTATCTGAGAGTGGACATTCCTTTATTTTAATATGGGTCTATGGGTCTATGGTCAGGAATTTTGTTAATGGACCTATGACCGGGAGAAATGTGTTCAAGATGGTGGTCCCAAAGACAGGTATGTGGTCGCTCTATCCAAGAAGAAGCAGGATGGGACCTGGGACAGCTTGGCGCCAACGGATGTCCAGTCCAGGTCCCCTAAAAGTGTGCACCAAACCTCACATTCACCTTACCCCCTTTTTGTGATAGTAAAAAAAAAATTAGGCATTCACAGGTAGGCCTAAAGTGGAGAGATGCTTGTGGGTGCTTCCTTTTGTATGCAGAATACCACCGCATTGCTGCATTGTAAATAGTGTGCACCAAAAGCAGGACAATTCACCCACATATTTCCATAGTTTAAGTAAACGCTATGCAATAAAAAAAAGCAATAGGCCTAAAATAAATAAAGGGGTACTGCACATGGAGGTATTAGGGGGCAAGACATTTTTGTATAACATAGTGGTGAATCTGCGCACAAAGTGACTAACCAATCCAGCCACACTAAGTACAGGTGTGTTAATGGGAAAAAATTCCACAGCCAAAACTATTCTGCCAAGCATGGTATTGCTGAGTCCGTGAAAATCATGTTCTATTACATCACGTAAAAATTTTAGTGTCCATTCACACATTTCCAGTGGGCTGCATTGTAGGAACCCATGTCAATACACATTACATGTGTTAGCGTCTTTCGGTGGCATTCATTTTGGCAACACAGCTCCGACATACATGCATTGCAGCACACCACAGTGCATAGTAACACACCACCATTTGTAAACAGGTGCCTACTTTTGGGGTGTGCACTACCTCTAGTTGTTTATTGTACCGTGTTTCGAATAAAATATATTTTAATGAGATTTGTTGAATCAGGCTGCCCAGGGGGTTACAAAGGGTTTACTTCCTTGGTGTTCATGGCTCTGCCCCCTTGTGGTGGGCTATAAATACAAGGGGCTCCCAGCCTTCCACATGGGAATAGACAGGAAGGAATAGTGCAACATGCAGTGCTGTTTTGAACACGTGGCCTCTCTCCTTGGGTACCCAGTCTGTGCTGGAAGTCGGTTATAGATTTTAATGAAAGGACTACTTTATCTAGAGGTATGAACTGGGCAGCATAAGCTAAGATGAACTAGAGCTGGAGAAATTGAGAAATCTGTGAGAGACTAATTGACCTTAAAGGCTAAGCTCACCTTTTTTTTTTTTTCTAAGTTTCAGCTCCCGTCTGTACCAATACAGTATACCATTAATGTATTTCTGTTGCAGAAAAATAAAAGCTTTCTATGATTTTTAGAACAAGGTCTTACCTCAGCCCTGGTGTGTTCCATGTTCATGAAAAAGTTCATGATTTCCTGGTATGTAGGTATGGGAAGTGAAAATTGTTAAGACAATGTTAAGACACAGGAAGGAGTTCACCAGCTGACCTCATTAGCACACACGTTTGCACAGCATCCCCGGCATCCCTCCAGGTGTGCATTTGCCGGCTTGTCAATATAGGCTGCCTTGGTTGGTATGTTTGCATGGGTGCTGTAGCTGCCAGCCAGCGAGAGAATAGTGTGACTTGGCACGGATGACAGTGAGCTCTGGTAGTGAGGGGCTTTGTTAGCTTAACCTTCCTCCTTAGCAATTGGTGCCCCATACGCTATCAATATCACCCCACAGAACCCCTATGGATCAAGCCTGTATGTCACGTGGAAGTGGAATGGATCCTCGAAAGCACAGAAGCTCATAGATATGTAGAATGTTTTGTGTTTGATCACTTGCCGACTGCTGCACGATGATATACATTGGCAGAATGGCACGGCTGCGCAAAAGGGCGTACCTGTACGTCCCTCCATCATTGGTATCTAGCGGGCGGGAGTGTGCCGGTGGGTACCGTGGACTCGATGTCCGCCGGTGGCCCGCGGTCGTGGTACGGAGAGGCAGAATGGGGAGATGCCTATGTAAACAAGACATTTCCCTGTTCTGCCTAGCAACATGACAGGGATCTACTGCTCCCAGTGATCGGGAACAGTAATCTCTGTCATGTTCTAGTGAGCCCATCTCCCCCACAGTTAGAACACACTGAGGGAACACACTTAACCCCTTGATCGCCCCCTAGTGTTTAACCCCCTTCCCTGCCAGTGACAGTAATTAGTGCATTTTTATAGCACCGATCACTGTATGAATGCCAATGGTCCCAAAATAGTGTCAAAAGGGTCTGATCTGTCCGCCGCAATGTCGCAGTCCCGATAGAAATTTGCAGATCGCCGCCATTACTAATAAAATAATAAAAATGCCATAAATCTATCCCCTATTTTGTAGATGCTATAACTTTTGCGCAAACCAATCAATATACGCTTATTGCAATTTTTTTTTACCAAAAATATGTAGAAGAATATATATCGGCCTAAATTGAGGTAGAAATTATGTTTTCATATTTTTTTGGGGATAATAATTATAGCAAAAATTAAAAAATATTGTTTTTTTTTCAAAATTTACGGTCTTGCCCTGAAGAGTTCTGGAGGTTCCTTGTCCAGCTTTCCCGACGCCTCTTATGTGTAGATCACCCTGTGTCTCTAATAGGGGCACAGGGTGAATGAGAACCCCAGTCTGATCTGTGCTAGTCAGATTCAATGCTGTATACATTGTATATATTGTGTGTCATGCTATTGGACTATTTGCTGTGATGGTTTGGGGTGGGACTGTATTCTATTGTCTATTGTGTCTGATGCCTCAACTATTATGGGATGTGTAGTGTCTTGCTGTGAGGAAAGAGGGAGGGGGATTTCTCCAGCAACCCCCCCTGCTAAGGCTGTTTACTGGGAAGTTTTAACACACCTGACCTGTGTGTTCATTGTCATTGAACAGGTTAACCCGCCCTGTTTTCCAAGGGTGGGAGGGAAGTGAGATATCTGTTACCATGTGCTTGAATAAAGACTCATTCCTGTTTTACCCTCAAGACAGAGCTTTGTCTCGTTTATGGGGGGAGAATTATTCGTATGGGTCTTATTCCGCTGGTTGGAGTGTCTGGTAGCTGCCTTGTGTTCGGGAATGGAATATCTTAAACAGCTTTAACCCCTTTCATACTCGGGGTGTCAATACAGTCAGGAAGGGGTTAAATCCTTTCGGGGCTGAAGTGGTTAATACAGTGTGTCACTGGGAGTGAGGTGAAATGGAAGCTGGGCTGGAGAAGCAGGATACAGGCTCTGCGGTATCCCTTAAGGAGTGCTGCACCATGCGGAGGAAGTCTACATATAGTTAATAGACATGTGCATTTGTTTTAGTCCGAAATTTCAGGGATTTTCGCGTTCTTTTTAACAAACGATAACGAACGTTCAGAATCAGAAATCCAAAAGATCCGACATAAAAAATGCTTTATTTTTGTTTCGTTGCAACAACAGTTCGATATAGATAGAAGATGCGACATGACAGTGACAAAAGCGATCTGTGTCTATCGAAACTGCGGTCGAATATGCCTAACCTAACTCTATTAGTCCAAGACTATTCGACATAGAGAGAAAAGATTCAACATGAAGATTCGACGAAGCAGCTAAACACATACGATCGCCACAAACGGACATTTATGGTCTAATGCTCCGCCCATAGGCTATAGAAGAATTCTAATGTTGGTTGACTAGTAATAATAATTAATAAATATATTACTAGTCATACAACATTAGAATTCTACTATAGCTTGTGGGCGGAGCATTCGACCGGAAATGTACGATTGCAGCGTCAAATCTTCTTAGAACATTCGACGGACACCATGAGCCTTCAATGACAGATTCAACC
The DNA here is from genome assembly GCA_029206835.1 of Rana muscosa. NCBI lineage: Eukaryota > Metazoa > Chordata > Amphibia > Anura > Ranidae > Rana > Rana muscosa. Next base: position 110,190,742 of record CM055127.1, on the reverse strand, counting down.
TTAATTAATTTGGATTTTTGGACGAATGCATTTTTTAGCGAAACAAAAAAAAACGAATTTCGGGAGTAAATAAATAAATTTATTTTTCGGATGAAAACGAAATTCCGAAACGAGTGCACATGTCTAATAGTTAAGCAAGTGTGAAGTTGCCGTGAAGTGAATTGTACACGAAGAGTTAATTGTACCAGGGGTTATGCTCACTTCTAAGTGCCACCCTAATGCAGATTTCTCATGACCGCGGTCTCCGTCTGCTTATCCAGGCATTAGCGAGCACTATTTGCAGTGTGGTAGTCTGTGTTACCAAAATGATACATGTCTTTTATTATGTTTTGATGCATGTTAGCACATGAAAAAAATGCACATTAACGCACATGCATTAAAGCACTGCACCAGGATTCCATGGTTTGAATAGGCCTAACACTAACCTATCTAGCCCTGTAAAGAACAAATCAGAATACATACCTTTTTTGAAGCCAATCCGATCTGGTCTCCAGCAGCGGAAGCTCTGCAGAGGACACAGCCAACAACGGCTGTGAAATAAATAGGGAGTTGTCGGCTGTGTCCTCTGCACTTGCCCACACAGAAGCCGCAGCTGACAGCTCAGCATGGGATCGGATCCGCTTCAAAAAAGGTATGTATACTGATTTCTTCTTTACAGGGTTATATAGTTAGTGTTAGATTGTGGATATCTGTAGATGCAGAAAATTTAGTATTAGGGTAGAATTATACTTTAAGGCATCATCTAAACCTGTAATTTTAAGGATCTGTGTATTTCATGTTGCCCATTAAGCCACATAAAAAGACCACAGCCCACTGTACATTTTTTGCATTGGCACAAGTCCCCCATAGCAATGACCCTGACTCCCCTTACTATTGGTTTGGCAACAGCATGCCCAGCAGCCCCAGAGGGTAACAATTGTTCATTAAACTTTGCCTTCCTTTCACTTCAGTGGGCTTTGCAGCGGAATTTGCATTTTACTAATTTCCATATAGTTTTTGGTGAATTAAACTTTTGACTGGGCTCACTTATCAAAATTGTGCATTTGAACAAATGCTAGAGATGTATTAGAAAGTTTTACTATGGCTTTATTGCAGAGAAAGGAGACACAGAGGATAGAGGGTGCAAGGATGAAAGGGAATGCTGGGCAGGAGTTAGAGAGAGAGAGGCTGCATCTAATTTGTATGCTATAATAATATATCAATTGTAGAATAAACTATGCAAATTACATTAAAGCTGTTCTCTAGACAGATTTAAAAACAATAAATGCAGTAATATTTTTATAAAAAATTAAATAAATATTTATTTATAAATGCAACTAGTATAAATACCTAAATCTATCTATAAGTTTAGCCTATTGTTAACCCCCAGCAGCACTAATGCAAGAAGAGCGAAGGCCAGCACTCTGAGCCAGTCAAGTATGCTGCATTCACATGTGCTGACAAGGAACATGCTAACAGGAGGAGAGAGCAGAGAGGCAACCTCATCAGTCTGTTGGAGCTCCTGTCCATTCACAAACTGGGACAGAGAGGTGACTTAGCTGTGTTACTTAAAGTGGATGTAAACACACTCTCATCCTTTCTAAACTACTGCCATAGTGGTTATCTATAAGGATATACATGCCTCCTGCATGTATCCTTACCTGTCAAATTTCTCCCCTCTTTCATTTTTGAGACCCGAAAAACCGCAAATTCTGTGGGTGGGTCTGTTGTCCGGAGCTCGGTGGGTGGAGTCGTGATGTTAGTAGACTCCCCGCCCACCTCTACACTTTCCTTGTCAACATGCATTTTCTCCTGTGTATTTCTTACACTGAAATTTTACTATTATCACGAACATCCAGTCAAAACCCAGAAAAGGTCACCACATGACTTCAGCATGCCCAATCATGCTGAGGTGTAGAGCAGCCAATCCTGGGAGAGCTGGAGAAGAAAGGAGGAGGGCATCTGAAGTCCACAGAATGCCTTTCTCACACTAGTGCATGAGATATGTAAATCACCTGTCACTCACAGCAAGGGGGAAGAACAGACTCATATTTCTCTGTGTGTCAGTTTTTATCTTACCGAAAAAGAGGACTTCTTAGAGCTGGATTAACTATTCATGGCAAGACTGGGCACAGATGACATGAAATCCTATACTGTACAAGGTGCAAGCCTTAATTAAAAAAAAAAAAATTGGGGTTTACATCCACTTTAACTGCAGTAAAGAAAAGTCAGGGTCACCAGGGTTGTGTGTATTTCAGGACTAGATGGACAATAATGCAAATTCTATATAGTTTCTTGACTGGAGTTCAGCTTCAGCAGTAATCCGCTACTGATCAGCTACTGGACATAACTAAACTCAACTATTTTCATTAGTGTCTACATATTCCATATGCTTTTTATTTCACTGTTAGGATATTGCTCTGTTTTCAGCAGCTGCTTCTCATTCTGCGTACACACGACCGTTTTTAATGTCATTGAAAAAAACGTAATTTTTCTTGACGTGATTTTTCATGTTTCCTCTCAAGACTGCCTTGCCTACACACTATCGAGGAAAAAAAAGTTTGAGTAAAGCGCGGTGACGTACAACACGTACGACGGCACTATAAAGGGTGAAGTTCCATTTGGATGGCGCCACCCTTCATGGAATCAAGCTCCACTCACCTGGACTGGCACTAGTTACTTTTTTGCACCCTCTGCTGGTCGCACAGCTTAAAGCCTGCTCAGTCTGCACACTTCTGTTTTGTGAGTAGCTGCACCTGTCATCTGCTGGCTTCAGCACATGATTTAGCCCTTCATCTGTCGGCCGCCGCTGCAAAGCGGCCGCGCCGCGTCGGAGACGCGACAGAGACAAGGCCGTTTGCGGCCGTTCGCGGGTGACACGGGAGACCAGGGGGCCCCCTGACGGCTGTGAGGTCATCGTTAAGGAGGTCACCAGGTGGCTGATAAGGATTGCAACTGCTCTTCGAGACTATATTATTTATTTATTTATTTCTTCTTTGAATTCCTCACTGGTTTAAATTTTTGCTTAAGGTTTGAGTTTGCACAGTTATGGATTTTATTTATAGGTTGTCACACATTTTAAACTGTTTGATTTAGCTTTATGGACTCTCCACACTGTTTATTATGTATTAGGCCCCTGGCCCTCTAGTATTGTTACTATCTGAAGGGACTGGGTTCACTCCTATCATGCTTATGAGCACTCCTGGGTTGGTTTAGTGCTTCCTGCTAGGGTAGTGTTGATTACCCTCTTTTAGATATAACAATAGCCAACATGGCTCGGTGTGGACTTGGCCCTCCTGCTAAGACCATTTCACACTCAGTCCCCGTTTTTAAGGACCCGCAGTCCTCATTATTTTTATTATCAGAGGACACCAAGTGTATCTCGCATATTAATGTGACTCCTCAGTTTGAGGCCAATTGTTTTAATTCACACACTTCATCTTCTCATAGATCGTTCTCATGGGTCAATGCTTCTAATTCACTTCCTCATCCACTAAGAAACCTTCCTGCATCGTCCTTAACAGGGGGTCTTCTAAATTGCAGGTCGGCAGTGGCTAATGCAGCTAATATCGCGGCTCTTATTATGGATGAGGATCTGGATTTTCTTTGTCTCACCAAGACTTGGCTTCAAGATTTTAAAGCCCCTATCTTGAACGAGCTGGTCCCTCCCCATTATAAAATATTTCAATGTAACCGCCCAACATTTTTTAGTATCAGTTTCAGAGAATTTTAATACTATTTACAAATCTTTTGAAAATTAATTTTTTTCTTTTCAAGTAGCTAGCAAGCTCACTTACGGGTTTGCTTTGATTTATCGCCCCCCTGCGTAAACTTGATTTTGTTTTTGAATTTCTCAGTCTAGCCTCATAGATGTCCATTGTGTTCAAAGGCTCCTGCATCTTGGGTGATTTAAACTTTTGGGCGGAGGATCTAAGTGATTCCCCCACCCAATCCCTTATCCAAGAACTGTTGCTTTTGGGGTATAGGCAACATGTGACAGCGGCCACCCACACTGCTGGTCATGTGTTGGATTTGCTCCTGTTCAGTGGATTGTCGGCAACCTGTGCGCTGCCTAGGGAGTTGACCTGGTCAGATCACAGGTTTATTTCCTTTAGCCTGGCCCCACCGGAAGGGAAACCTCCACATATCCCAGATCGCTCTGGCCCCAAGATTTTCTCAAGAAACTTTTCAAAAGTCTGCCCAGACAGATTTGGAAACCTTGTGGCTACGAGTATTAACCAGACAAACTTTTTTGAGCTGGCCGACCCGGTAGAGAAACTGAGTATTTTTCAGGAGTCGGTTGAAGTGGCTCTTGATGTGTTAGCACCCTGTAGGATGAGATCTAATCCTCGTCCCCTGGGAAAGAGCCCGCAATGGTTTACCGAGGAGCTTAGGCGCCTCAAAAAGCGGATTCGGTCCAGGGAGAGATGTTGGCGGAAGTTCATTCTGGAAGTTGACAAAAAGCGGCATCTGGTGGTCCTCTATCTTTATAAGAGGGCTATTAGAGAGGCTAAAAATATCTACTTCCGAGAGCGAATCAGGAAGGCAGCCAACAGCACGGCCGAACTTTTCAAGATCTCCTCAGAGTTAACCCATCCCGAAGCTACCATCTCTGCTCCCAAGGAGTCACAGGACTGGTGCCAGGAGCTCACTGGCTTCTTTGTCTCTAAGGTTAAGACCATTAGAGACAACATTCCCAGGCTAGAGACTGTGCAAGAGGACATCGGCCACACAGTGTTGGCCCCTGGATTGCCCAGTTTCCAACCAGTTACGGTTATACAGGTGGTTGAGGTAATTGCCTCTTTGAAACCATCTTCCTCTCCATTAGATGTATGTCCTGCCGGGCTGGTTAAAAAATCTGCTGCCCTTTTGGCCCCCTTTATTGGGGAGACAATCAACTGCTGCTTCAGGACAGGTACTGTCCCAGGCGCTCTGAAGCGGGCCGTGGTCTTTGCTCTGCTGAAGAAACCGACCTTGGACCCAGACATACTGGGCAACTACAGGCCGATTTCCATCTTGCCTTTTGTGGCAAAGGTGATGGAGCGCCTGGTGGTTATCCAGCTACAGGCTTACCTTGAGTCTTTCCATCTCTTGGACAAATTCCAGTCCAGTTTTCGACCTGGACATGGAACAGAGACGAGCCTCATCTGTGTCTATGATGATGTCCTTCACAGCTTGACTCAGTAGCTCTGGTTCTTTTGGTTCTGTTGGCCGCATTTGATACCATTAATCATGGAATCTTTTGGGTATGAGTGGGTCGGCTTTGGCATGGGTGGCCTCTTTCTTAGAGGGTAGAGTTCAGGGAGTCAAGACTGGCCCCTTTTACTCTAAGTCCACTGCCCTGGATTGTGGAGTGCCACAGGGCTCTGCCTTGTCTCCCCTGCTGTTTAATATCTATATGAGGCCCCTTGCCGACCTACTAAAGTCCCACGCCATCCATTACCATGTTTATGCGGACGACACCCAGGTTTACTTAAAGATTCCTAGGAACCAGACGGCTGATGCCACCCTTGCCAGCTGCTTGGAGGCCATCAACACATGGATGTCTGCCAACTTACTGAAACTTAATGGGGGAAAAACTGAGGTGATCATCTTCAGCGATCTGGCCACCCCTCCAGATATCCCACCTTGGCCTCCCTCATTTGGTCCTGCTCCGGAGGTGGCCCCCCAGGTCCGGGATCTGGGATTTGTCCTAGATTCAGGTTTAACTTTGGCTCCTCAGGTAAAGAGGGTCGTCAGTGCATGTCACTGGCAGCTAAAACTCCTGAGGGGGCTGTTTAAATATTTGGATATCTCGGACAGAAAAACTGTCATCTGCACCACGATAGGTAACTGCCTAGACTACTGCAAATCTCTTTATCTGGGATTGCCAAAGATGTTAGTGCAGAAGCTTCAACTTATTCAAAATGCTGCGGCTAGGTTACTCATGGATGTCCCGCTGAGGGATCATATCACCCCTGTCCTCTGCGCCTTGCACTGGCTGCCAGTCCACTATCGCACCTTATTTAAGGCCGGGTGTATTATGTTTAAGATAATGAGAGGCCTGGCCCCAAGCTATCTCTGCTTTTGTTTTCATAAACAAGCTTTTGTTAGATCACTCAGATCTACTGGAAGAGATCTCCTCCACATCTCGGTGCCCAAGAAGATCCGGCGTGGTGGTCGGGCCTTCTCCCACCAGGGTGCCGTTTTGTGGAATAGCCTCCCTGTCAAGCTCCAGGAGGCCCCTACTATTCCGGTCTTCCGCGGGTTACTGAAGACTTGGCTTTTCACGCAAGCCTTCCCTGCGTAGCCTCTCCCTTCCAGCATTTCTGCCGCTCTGTGCTGCTTCTGGTTCCTGGGTCCTCTTCTCCCAGAAACTCTGCTATGTGCGTCGGGACTCTTCGGGGTAAGACCGCGCTATATTAAGATACCTCTCCACTCAACTCAACTCAGTAAAGTTTGTTGAGCGATGATTCACGCTTTTCAGCCTCGTGCTTTTCAGTCCGTTACAGCGTGACGAATGTGCTATCACCATTATGAACGCTAGTTTTACCAGAACAAGCGCTCCCTTCTCATACTTGATTCTGAGCATGCGCATTTTTTTTCACGTTGTTAAAGCCCACACACAGCCATTTTTCATGACGAGAAAAACGACGATGTAAAAAACAACGTGAAAAATTAGAGCATGTTCCAATTTTTTCATGGCCGTTTTTCACGTCGTGAAAAATGCTCTGAAACCCACACACAATCATTTTTAATGACCGTTTTAAAAAATTTCATTTTTCTCGTCATTAAAAACGGTTGTGTGTACACAGCATCAGTGTTTGGTCACATGTAATATCATATAAGGTAATAAGTCTCTCATTTAATCTTTTATTGTTCATTTTATTGATTATACTCTTTGAGAAGTAACATCAAATAAATTCCTCTTTTCCACAAGCATAATGCTTTCGTTACTCGTTAGTAACTTACAACAGGTAACAACAGGCTTCTTATGCCCCATACACACGATCGTTTTTCATGCCGTTAAAAATGCAATTTTTAAAAATGGCCATTAAAAATGATCGTGTGTATGCTCCAGAGCATTTTTAACGACGTGAAAAACGGGCATTAAAAATTTCGAACATGCTCTCTTTTTTCACGTCGTTTTTCATGTCGTTTTTTTTAACGACGTGAAAAACGATAGTGCGTATGCTTTAACGACGTGAAAAAAAACGCGCATGCTCAGAATCAAGTATGAGACGGGAGCGCTCGTTCTGGTAAAACTAGCGTTCGTAATGGAGATAGCACATTCGTCACGCAGTAACGGACTGAAAAGCACAAGGCTGAAAAGCGCGAATCGTTGCTCAACAAACTTTACTAACATGAAGGGTGGCGCCATTCGAGCGGAACTTCCCCTTTATAGTGCCGTCGTACATGGTATACGTCACTGCGCTTTGCTTGATCGTTTTTTAAAATGATCGTGTGTACGCAAGACAGGCTTGAGAGGAAACATGAAAAAAAACGACGTGAAAAACGGCAAGAAAAAAAATGGCAAGAAAAACGATCGTGTGTATGGGGCATTATAAAGAGTTTTAATGTTTTATGACGATGGTATGTATTATTAATTGACCATATTTTTTTTTGCATTTCATAATACTGGGGTTATAATGGGGGCCAAGGGTTGTTTTAATGCTACAGGTGTTTTTATGCTGCTCTTATAATGCTGAAAGTGTTGGGGGAGGTAATTAGGTCAGTAGGGAATGTTATTCTTCTGCTAGGGGTCATTATATGGCTGCTGCTAAGGGATTTGACACACTTTCAAACATTATTTATATGATAGTCAAGGATACAATATGTACCAATGTGCGAAGCTTTCTGCCCTTGGACCAATGATTAGTGCCATGGGGTGCCCGAAATATGACATGCCCTCTCTGGGCATGTCATATAAGTTGTTTAACCCTAACAACATATTTTCCTTATGTGCTCTCTTGTGGTCTGGCAAATAAAAAAAGTGAAAATTACAGTTGATCTTGACATCTGATACCTAACTGTGCTCTCTGCCTGTGCTGCCCTCCTATCCCCCCATATTATGGGGAAGAGGGGATGAGCTGACGGTTCGGTCCGGACCTAGGCTCTGACCAAATCTTTGCCTGTTTGGCAGGAGTCGAGCAGAAGCTGTATTTCTACCACTTCTATATACTGTATGACAGTTTACCGTAGGCACCCACTGCATCACCAGGAACCATTGCCGTTACTGGCACATTGGCTTACATGGCCATGAATCCTCAGCCACAAAGGCAAGGGAGCGGGATAGCAGTGTACAAGTAAAAATATCTAATTTTATAGGGCTTCCATGGAAATTCTGTTAAACAGTATATTTATGGAGAACAATTCTGAAATATAAAAATATCTAACTCTAACAGCTAATGGTGTAACACATACATGTTATTACATAGAAAGTATAAAGACATACAAGTTACAAGTTAAAAACAAGGGTATACAGTACCAACTAACACCCAAGATATTCCCCAAATCTTCTTCAAAACATATATAATTACATCTTACAGTATAAATCAATGAATCAAAAAATGTATATCAAATATACAGACAAGGACCTATTAATCATATAACAATAGCGGTGGTACACTCTCAGAATAGCAGCAGTTCCTTAGAAGGCTCTGTGAGTAAAATGGTTAATCCTACAATCACTAGGAGATATACCACTCTAATATATGCATGGAAGAGATGGATGATTCAGCTTATTGTTGATTTGCCCTCCATCCACAGAACCCCACAACCATCAGGTCAGGTGTGGGGAAGAGCACCATCCCCTCTCCTTCATGCCTATTAGCCTAGAAAATGGGCATTTTTGACTTTACACATTTATCTCCTATTCATTTCAGTGGGGTTCAGGTTTGGCAACTGTACTTTTGAACCTAGGGCAGTTTGGCTCATCCCTAATCACTATGTGAAAAAATAAAACAAATGCAGCCACCACATTCAAGGACTGGTAAGCCGCAATAAATGAAATGCGCGTGTTTGGGTTTAGATAAGCTTTAATAATTTTTTTGTTCTTGGAAATATAAAATGACTAAGGAACCTGCCTTCAACAAGTCACTTGTAAAAATTTCCAACCTCTTCATAAAAGTGATTTCCTTACATATCAGTAAGGTCAGACAGATAGTTTTGAGGACTCTTATGGCTAATCTATATCACAGTCAACTGCTGTAGTCATTACAGTATACCTGGAGCAATAAAGGGTATGTCTACTCCAAAACCACAAAACCAGTCTGCCAAGTTTAAGTGTAAGCTTGAGACTGGTAAGGTGATACACTTGATAAAATTCCCAGCTCCCTCATCTGCCACAATTATAAATATGTTGGCTCAGCCTTGAATGGTGTTTTGTTTCCCCTGTTGGATTCTCTATAGGAATACATGTAGAATCCAATCCATCATACAGTATGAAAAGTACCATCAATGTTTTTCCCAAAGTTCAACAGAAATGGATGTGGTCACTGCAGGAGGAGGAGAGAAGGTACAGGATATAAAGTAGTACTCCTAAATCAGTGGCTACCCCATGAATTTGACATTTTTAGTTTGAACAAACTCACTATGAAAGAAAATAAAGTGTAAAAAATTAATAGCCTTTAAGAAGGTCATTTTGAAGAGAACAGCATATAGTACCGTCTAAATGATTAATTAACGACCGAAGTGAAAAAGAAAAACGTTGTGTCATCTTCTAACAAAATAGATATCTTAAAAGGTAAATTATTCTATTATTGATTTCTATTCTCTTGGAAATAATTAACTAATTTAAAAGGATACTTCCATACAAGCTTAGCTGAAACAAATGGTTCAGAAAATAGATTAAATATATATGTCCAGAAGCTTGATAGCCATGGATGACCTGATTTCAAAAACCAAAGTCATTCTTAAAAAGAACTTCAAAAGTAAATCAGCTGCCTGAACTTAATGAAGTATGTGTAGCAATACCCCTGAAAGAGCCGCTTGTTCTGCACCTCAACTTCACGAACAACTTTGGCCCCTCTGACATACCTGGTTGAATGAAAGCTACTGCAAGCACTTATAAAAACACAAGTATGGAAACCTTTAAAGTGGATGTAAACCCGAATTACCTTTGCCCGTTCCGCCCCCTTGCTTTGAGTGACAGGTTATTTACATATCACTAGCTTTTTAATTCCCACCCCCACTCCTTTTCTGAATTCACGTGGTTACTTTTCTGGATTTTGACTGGATGTTAGTGATCGTAGCAGAAGTTCAGTGTAAGGAATACACAGAATAAAATGCATGTTGACAAGGGGAGTGTAGAGGTGGGCGGGGAGTCTACTGACATCACGACTCCACCCACCGAGCTCCAGACAACAGATCCACCCACAGAATCTGCAGTTTTTCAGGTCTCATAACAGACAGAGGGGAGACATTTCACAGATAAGGATACATGCAGGAGGCATCTATATCCTTATAGATCAGCACTATGGCAGTAGTTTAGAAAGGATGAGAGTGGGTTTACATCCACTTTAACTTGGCTGTGAATTAGCACCAGGAAATAGACATAAGACTGTTTAGTGGTAAATTAACTGAATGTATTAGTACGGGTTGGAGTAAATGGTGGTTCCAGCATAAATGAGCATAGACATAGTAGGTTCAGACACAGTCTGCTAGACAGTATGATCACTAAGCCAAAGTAACTTAGAATAGAGTTCTGGAACACTAGACTGGAATCAACTAATAAATCAGCAAGTCAGCAATACACAGTGAATATAAGCATTAACTGCAATGTGAATAATAATAATATAGAAACTAGTGTAGAGTGTACTCTAGGAGAATGGCTATGATATAGTGCAATGTACCCTGAGAGGTACCTCTTAGCATAAACATTCAGGAAAACTCTGTGTAGCAGCTGTAAATGGGGCAGTCTTTAGTCCTAACTCTTCAGCATTGGGGCCTAGTTGTACTAGTTGTACTGTTGGTGCATTATCCGAGATGCTAATTTACACGCCAAGCAGGTACTTCTGCTTAGCCTTGATATCCATAAGGCTTTTGACAGCGTGAGCTGGTCATATCTAGATAATTTATTGCCTAAATTTGGTATCACCTGGGCTTTCCTCCAGGGTTTTCATGCGCTCTATCAAGCCCCCAAAATGCGTGTCAAACTACCTGGTAATAATTCCCAATTTTTCCCATTCCAGAGGGGTACCAGACAGGGCTGTCAAGAGCCATATCAAATAATCTTAACATCAAGGGTTACTCCAAAGGACCGGAGGAATTCAAACGCAGCCTTTACGCCGATGATGTCCTCCGTTTCTTGACCAACCCCTTAATTGCCCTACCAAATTTAACATCCCTATTAGATTCTTTCCAGACCATATCAGGTTTAGGGGTGAACCTGGCTAAATGCACCGCACTGCAATATTCCTAGTAACTTGGCAACAGCACTTTGCTTTTGCATGGTGTACCCAGTCCTTACTCCTACATTCCGTGATCTCTTCCATCAAAATTACCACCCCATAGTTGCTCACATCAGATCCCTACTAAAAACCTGGACAACGTATCATATTTCCTTCCTGGGTAGAGTTACAGCCATAAAGATGGTGAGCTTACCCAAAATTCTCTCTTTTTTTTAAAACCCTACCCATTCATGTCTCTAAATCATATATTGAATCTATTCAGAAGAACATCAACAGTTTGTATGGCACTCTAAAAAAAAAGATTTAATAATTAGTTGTTGTATAGACCCCGAACTCTTGGAGGCCTCGGCCACCCAGATTTGTGACATTACTATCTGGCAGCTAGGCTCACCCAAACTGCTCAATGGCATGTCCCTGCTCTGGACATCCCATGGCTAACGTTCGAAAACACACTCAGTGTTTTCGGAACATCTCCCTGGTTTATTATGGTCCAAATCTATACGACCGAATATCACAGCCCCTCTCAATAGTATAATTTATCAATCACTTTATCTTTGGTCTCTGTATGACTGTAAATTTTAATTAGCCTCTCCAATCATGCCCCTATACTCTTTTATAGGAGACCCTGATTTCCTCCCAGCCTTTCAAAGCAGGGACAACATATTTAGGTGGAGCACCATTTAAAATCAGCACGCAATTTAAAACATACTCCCAACTTCAAGCAGATCATGATTTACTCTCTTCTGAACATTTCCGATATCTGCAGATTTGCCATTTCTATCAAAGCAGAGGTACATTAACGTCTCATTTACAACGCACTCAATTCGAGCATATCTGTGCACATACATCGAGAGATAAGGGTGTAATCTCATGTATTTATAGGTCCCTGAATAAAGCCTCTCTTGAACAGAAAAATAAACCAATGATAAATTGGGAATTCGAGATTGGTCTCACTTTCTCACCACCTGAGTGGGAAGAAATGCTAGAAAATATGTATAAAAACACAAGATCACTGTCCACTCGTGAGACCGCAAGCAAGCTGCACACTAGATGGTACCTGACACCTGCTAAACTCCATATTATATATCCCGCTGTATCACCTCAATGCTTTTTAGCGGCTGCTCAGACATAGGTTCTTTTATGCATATTTTTTGGAGTTGTAAACAACTCAAGCCTGTGTGGCAACAAGCAGCCACGAAGGCATCCTCCATAGTGGGTTGCCTTCTCAAGTTGACAGTGCAAATGTGTCTATTTTTTACATCTATCCCACATGTTCCCGCCCCGTGTCAGAGATTGATCCATACTCTCTTTGTAGCTATCCATTGGGTAACAGCCTTAAATTGGCATTCTTCTTCCGTATCCTGGTCACAGGTGCTAGCTAGGATGGAGATGATCAAACTAACTGAACAAATTCATCACACTCTATATGATACGATGCATCTCTTTGACAGGAAGTGGGAGCACTGAAACACCCCATTCTGATGTACCATTCTAATTCTTAAAAGGTAAAGTTGGTAAATTGGATCTAGTTTGACTGCCTGAACTGTTGAACCCCAACCTGTTCTATAATTACTATATCCTAATTTCTATCCAATGTAGATCACGATAAAACTTATATAATGTTAACAGTATTTCTGCTCCTAAATTCTTATTTCTACAAAATGTTTGACTCTGCTATATTTTTGTTTTGTCATTATGTCACTTGCATGCACTTCTGTACAACGTATGTTTACTGATCTTCCCATAGAGCATTTGTAAACAAAAACTTATGACAACCACAGCTTAAATTATATCTCTAGTAGAGTTGAGCGGACACCTGGATGTTCGGGTTCGACGGGTTCGGCCGAACTTCGGAAAAAAGTTCGGGTTCGGGACCGAACTTTAACCCGAACCCGGACCCGAACCCCATTGAAGTCAATGGGGACCCGGACTTCTAAGGACTAAAAAGGCTCTAAAAAGGTAATGGAAAGGGCTAGAGGGCTGCAAATGGCAGCAAAATGTTGTTAAGAGCATGGCAAGTGCTCTGCAAACAAATGTGGATAGGGAAATAACTTAAAATAACATAAAAAAAATAAAAATAAAAAATAATAATCTTGACCTAGGAGGACGAGGTCCATATGGAGTAGGAGGTTGAGGTGGCGGTGGATGTGGCTGTGTAGGTGGAAGCGGCGGTGGAGGAGGACGAGGTAGCCAACACTGATTCAAAAATACAACAATGGCTGGGTAAGGCCGGTGATGTGTCGAATTCTGTCCCCCGTCAAATAGTGTCCACCCTGTACTGCACTTGCTCAGTATGTAGGACAAGGGGATTTCGAAAATCTCCCAAGACGAACGGCGCCTGCGTGGTGAGTTCAGGTGAAGGCCACACCATCCGTGGTTCAAGCCGAGCCAAGTGAGGCCGTGCCCGAAGCGTGGCGATCGAACCGAGCCCGTGAGGGGCCCTGTTACTATGTGCTACCATATGTCCACTTGGATGGTGGAGCTTGAACCTGCACTCACAGCGCAGGCACCGTTCATCTTCGGAGTATGGGCCGGACACAATCCGATGGCCGGACAGTTTTTGTCACAACACCGGTATACATGTCTATTCTGCACAAGGTACGGACAAGTCCTGTGGGATCCATGCCTGGTTCATTTTAATGAACGTGAGCTTGTCCACATTGGCTCTGGACAGGCGGCTGCGCTTGTCTGTGATAACGCCCCCTGCCGTGCTAAATACACGTTCAGATAATACACTGGCTGCAGGGCAGGCCAGCACCTCCAAGGCATAAAGGGCAAGCTCAGGCCATGTGCCCAATTTGGAGACCCAGAAGTTAAAGGGGGCAGACCCGTCATCCAGTACGTGTAGGCCTGTGGACACATACTGCTCAACCATGTTGGTGAAATGCTGCCTCCTGCTAAGACGTTCCATCTCAGCTGGTGGTGCTGGTTGTTGTGGCGTGCTGACAAAGCTTTTCCACATTTCAGCCATGCTAACCCTGCCTTCTGAGGTGCTGCCGGTGCCCCGGCTGCGTTGGCGACCTCTTCCTCCTCCTCTGCCTTTGCCTTGTGCTTCCACCGTACGCCCGCTGTCAGGTGGGAATGCCACCAGCAGCGCGTCTACCAGCGTGCGCTTGTACTCGCGCCTCTTACGATCCCGCTCCAGTGAGGGAATTAAGGACGGTACGTTGTCCTTGTAATGGGGATCCAGCAGGGTGGCCACCCAGTAATCAGCACCAGTTAAAATGTGGGCAACTCGGCGGTCATTGCGGAAACACTGCAGCATGTAATCGCTCATGTGTGCCAGGCTGCCCAGAGGCAAAGAAAAGCTGTCCTCTGTGGGAGGTGTATCGTCTGTGTCCTCTGTATCCCCCCAGCCACGCACCAGTGATGGCCACGAGCTGGTCTGGGTGCCACCCTGCTGTGAAAATGGCTCCTCCTCCTCCTCCTCCTCCATCTCCTCCTCCACCTCGTCATCCTCCAGAACTGTGCCCTTTCTGCCGGACAATTGTGTACCTGGCGTTTGTTGGTGCAGGAACCCACCCTCGTAGCCACTTGTGAAAGACTGCCCTGAAAGCCTTTGAAATGATCCCGCTTCCTCCTCCTCCTCCTCATCCTCCTGTGCCACATCCTCTTCCATCATCTCCCGAAACGTTTTTTCAAGGAGGCATAGAACTGGGATAGTAACGCTAAGAACGGCGTCATTGGCACTGGACATGTTGGTGGAGTACTCGAAACAGCGCAACAAGGCACACAGGTCTCGCATGGAGGCCCAGTTATTGGTGGTGAAGTGGTGCTGTTCCGCAGAGCGACTCACGCGTGATTGCTGCAGCTGAAACTCCACTATCGCCTGCTGCTGCTCGCACAGTCTGGCCAGCATGTGCAAGGTGGAGTTCCACCTTGTGGGCACGTCACATATGAGGCGGTGAGCGGGAAGGCCGAAGTTACGCTGCAGCGCTGACAGGCGAGCAGGGTGAGAACGCCGAAAGTGCGCACACACAGCCCGCACTTTCTGCAGCAGCTCTGGCATATTGGGGTAATTTTTAAGGAACCTCTGGACCACCAAGTTCAGCACATGCGCCAGGCAAGGGATGTGCGTCAAACCGGCTAGGCCCAGAGCTGCTACGAGATTTCGCCCATTATCGCACACCACCAGGCCGGGCTTGAGGCTCACTGACAGCAACCACTCATTGGTCTGTTGTTCCATGTCCCTCCACAACTCCTGCGCGGTGTGGGGTTTTTCCCCCAAACAGGAAAGTTTTAAAACTGCCTGCTGTCGTTTACCCCTGGCTGTGCTGAAGTTGGTGGTGAAGGTGTTACGCTGACCGGATGAGGAGGCGGTAGAGGATGAGGAAGCGGAGTAGGAGGAGTTAGCAACAGGAGGCAAACTGAAGCGCCCTGCAATCCTCGGTGGTGGAAGGACATGCGCCAAACTGCTATCTGCCTCAGGCCCAGCCGCCACTGCATTTACCCAGTGTGCTGTTAGGGAGATATAACGTCCCTGACCGTGCTTACTGGTCCACGCATCCGTAGTTAGGTGGACCTTGCCACAGATGGCGTTGCGCAGTGCACACCTGATTTTGTCCCCCACTTGGTTGTGCAAGGAAGGGATGGCTCGCCTGGAAAAATAGTGGCGGCTGGGCACGACGTACTGTGGGACAGCCAATGCCATCAGGCTTTTAAAACTCTGCGTCTCCACCAGACGGAATGACAGCATTTCAAAGGCCAGGAGTTTTAAAATGCTGGCATTCAGGGCCAGGGATCGCGGGTGGCTAGGGGGGTACTTCCTCTTCCGCTCCAATGTTTGGGAGATAGAGAGCTGAACGCTTCCATGGGACATTGTGGAGATGGTTGGTGACCCAGGTGGTAGTGTTGCTGGCAGATCCTCTGTTTGCGGGGTGGCAGGTGCCACTGTCACTACAGAGGTGGATGAAGAGGCCGAGACTGCAGCAGAAGAGGAAGCAGGAGGAGCCAGAGACCTTTCTTGGTTTTTGAGGTGTCTACTCCACTGCAGCTCGTGCTTTGCACTTAGATGCCTGGTCATGCAGGTTGTGCTCAGGTTGAGAACGTTTATGCCTCGCTTCAGGCTCTGATTGCACAGCGTGCAAACCACTCGTGTCTTGTCATCAGCACATTGTGTGAAGAACTGCCACGCTGGGGAACTCCTTGGACCTGGCTTTGGTGTGCTCGGTCCCTTGCTGCGTTGGGCAGTAGCAGACATACTGTCTAGCTGACATACGCTCCGCTTTTGCACCCTGCTCCCTCTTCTGCTGTGCTGGTGGCTCTGTGCGACCACAGCCTCTTCCTCCAAACAACACTGGTCACCTGCATAACGTTGATTCCATGTGGGGTCGAGGACCTCATCGTCCTCCACATCATCTTCCACCCAGTCTTCACCCCTGCCCTCCTTGTCTGTCTGCACAATTGCGAAAGCAGCAGCAGTTGGCACCTGTGTTTCGTCATCATCCGAGACGTACTGCGATGGTCCTCCCATGTACTCATCATGAAA
Organism: Rana muscosa; assembly: GCA_029206835.1. Classification (NCBI taxonomy): domain Eukaryota; kingdom Metazoa; phylum Chordata; class Amphibia; order Anura; family Ranidae; genus Rana; species Rana muscosa. Next base: position 110,173,885 of record CM055127.1, on the reverse strand, counting down.
CATAAATGGTTGGGCATCGGTGCACTCAATCTCTTCCACTTCTGGGGCAGGGCTAGGTGGATGGCCCTGGGAAACCCTGCTAACAGAGTCATTGAAAAGCAGAAGAGACTGCTGCATGATTTGGGGCTCAGACTGCTTGGCTGATTTGCAAGGGGGTGAGGTGAAAGACTGATGGACATGGGTTTCAGGTGCCAACTCTGTTCTTTCATCAGAAGAGTGGGTGGGAGACAATGTGAAGGAACCCGAGGCACTGTCAGCAACCCAATCTACTATCGCCTGTACTTGTCCTGGCCTAAACATTCGTACAGCCTCATTAGGCGCGACAAAATACGGCCGCAGGCTCGGTCGCCTACTCGCACCTGAGGAAGGTGTTTCACTTGTGCGTGTATCTGGCACAGATCCACCACGTCCTCTCCCTGCAACAGGAGCTCCACCAGCAGCACCACGACCGGGGCCACCACGTCCCTTTGACCTTCTCCTCATATTTTCAAAATTTAGGATCTTGCCCTAAATGGGTGTTTTTGGAAGAGCAGAACACAACCACAGTACGTAACCGCTGAATCGCACAGCTACAGAACTGCAGAAAATGCTATTCAAAAAAAATGTTGTTTTTTTAGTATAGCACAGTAGGAGAAAACTATATAGAAATTGTTTATTTCACACACCTCAAAATATGTATAACACACTGAAAACTTTTTTTTGTGCCACTAAACGGCGTTTTTTGGAAGAGCAGAACACACCCACAGTACGTAACCGCTGAATCGCACAGCTACAGAACTGCAGAAAATGCTATTCAAAAAAAATGTTGTTTTTTTAGTATAGCACAGTAGGAGAAAACTATATAGAAATTGTTTATTTCACACACCTCAAAATATGTATAACACACTGCAAACTTTTTTTTGTGCCACTAAACGGCGTTTTTTGGAAGAGCAGAACACACCCACAGTACATAACCGCTGAATCGCACAGCTACAGAACTGCAGAAATTGCTATTCAAAAAAAGTAGGATTTTTAAAACAGCTTACCTGTAAAATCCTTTTCTTGGAGTACATCACGGGACACAGAGCAGCATAGTCATTACTATGTGGGTTATATAGAATTACCTTCAGGTGCTGGCACTGGCAACTTCCAAAACAGGAAGTATCCTCCCCTATATAAGCCCCTCCCATCCGGGAGTACCTCAGTTTTGTAGCAAAGCAATACGTGTCCCCAAAAGAGGGGTGGGAGCTCTGTGTCCCGTGATGTACTCCAAGAAAAGGATTTTACAGGTAAGCTGTTTTAAAAATCCTACTTTCTTGTTCATACATCACGGGACACAGAGCAGCATAGTCATTACTATGTGGGACATCCCAAAGCAATGCCAAATGAGGGGGGGGATACACCATACATAAGCTGGGCGCCATCAGGCATGAGGATCTTTTGCGGCCTGCAACACACTGCGCCCAAAGGCGACATCCTCCTGACTTCTAACGTTCACCTGGTAGAACCTAGTAAACGTGTGTACTGAAGACCATGTTGCGGCCTTACAAATTTGAGCCAGGGAGGCCTGGTGATGCACTGCCCATGAAGTTCCAACTGCTCTCGTGGAGTGCGCCCTAACTTTGAACGGAGGCGGTTTACTTCTCAAGCCATAGGCTTGTATTATGACCTGTCGAATCCACTTGGCTAAAGTAGATTTTGATGCTGCCTGACCCTTTCTGGGGCCTTCCGGCAGAACAAACAAGGAATCCGTTCTACGAATCTGAGCAGTGGCTTTTAGATAAGCTTTAACTGCTCTTACTACATCCAAAGAATGCAATAACTTTTCCTCTACCGAGCTTGGTTTGGGGAAAAAAGAAGGAAGAACCACATCCTGGTTCAAGTGAAACCTCGATACCACCTTAGGAAGAAAGGCTGGGTGAGGGCGTAATACTACTCTGTCCTTATGGATAACCAGATATGGCTCTTTACAGGACATGGCGGCTAATTCCGACACTCTTCTAGCCGAGCATATGGCTACTAAAAATATCAATTTTCTGGTGAGTAGAACCAAGGAAATGTGCCGCAAAGGTTCAAACGGCTGCTTCTGCAGAACCGACAGAACCAAATTTAGATCCCATGGGCATATGGGAGCTTTAATCGGTGGAATAATACGAGTCACCCCTTGCATAAAGGATTTGACAAGTGAATGCATAGCCAGGGGCCTTTGAAATAGTATTGATAAGGCCGAAACCTGGCCCTTGATAGTACTTAAGGCAAACTTCCTGTCTACAGCCCACTGCAGGAAGTCCAGAATTCTGCCTATAACGTACTTACGTGGATGCCATTTTCTGGCCTCGCACCAAGTGATGTACGCCTTCCAAACTCTATAGTAGATCTGCCTGGATACAGGCTTCCTGGCATTGATTATAGTTGATACCACAGAGTTAGAGAGACCTCTCTTCTTTAGGATGTGGGATTCAATAGCCAGGCCGTTAAACTTAGAGTTAGTAAGGAAGGGTGGTATATCGGTCCTTGCGAAAGCAGGTCCGGACGACGTGGAAGGGTCCAAGGACTCCCCACAGACATTTTGATGATCTCCGCGTACCAGGCCCTTCGGGGCCACGCTGGAGCCACCAGGATCACCGGCTTCTTCTCCAACCTGACTCTGCGAAGGAGTCGAGGCAACAATTGTAGCGGAGGGAATGCATATATCAGTCTGAACTGATCCCAAGGGAACACCAGAGCATCCGAGCCGCAAGCGAGGGGATCCCTTGTCCGGGAGACAAATCTGTCCACCTTTGCGTTGAATCTGGATGCTAGCAGATCTACATCCGGTGTTCCCCACCGCTGACATATTGCTCGGAAGACCTCGGGATGAAGGGACCATTCCCCTGGGCATAACTGTTGGCGACTCAGAAAGTCCGCCTTCCAATTCTCCACCCCTGGAATGAAGACAGCTGATATACATGGGACATGCTTTTCTGCCCATTCCAGGATGTGACTTACTTCCCTCTGGGCTGCACGACTCCTGGTGCCTCCCTGATGATTGATATATGCCACTGCTGTGGCATTGTCTGATTGAATTCTGACAGGGGACCCTTGGAGTCTGGATGTCCAGGCTACTAGGGCATACCGGGCTGCTCGTATCTCTAAGAGATTGATGGGCAGGGTTTTTACTACATTTGACCATCTGCCCTGGAGAGACCATTGCTCCAGTACTGCCCCCCAGCCTATAAGGCTGGCATCTGTAGTGACCACCTTCCAAGATATCGGACTGAAGGGTTTTCCCTTCTGGAGATTCTGGGGGATCAACCACCAGCAGAGACTCTTCCGAACGGAAGGGGACAAAGCCATCGGGAAGTCTAGAGCCTGAACTTTTCCGTTCCAGGCTGACAATATGGCCCTCTGTAAACTCCTTGAGTGGAATTGGGCGTATGGCACAGCTTCGAATGATGCTACCATCTTTCCTAGCAGGCGTATGGACGGCTGTCTTTTTGCACAAAGCAGACGGACCAAGCCCCTCAAAGAGGATACCTTGTCTAGAGGTAAGAAAATCTTCCTCTGGTCTGAATCCAGCCGTAGCCCTAGATATACCAGGTTTTTCACTGGCTGTAGGGCTGACTTGTCCAGGTTGATGACCCAACCGTGAGATTCTAGATACTTGATTGTATCGACAATTACCACTTCTAGCTTGGCAACTGAGTGGTCCATCAACAACAGGTCGTCTAGGTATGCCATTATCGTTACACCTCGTGTTCTTAGATCGGCCAACAGTGGGGCCAGAATTTTTGTGAACACTCGTGGTGCTGTGGCCAGACCGAATGGTAAGGCTCTGAACTGAAAATGGCGCCCTTCTACTGCAAAGCGTAGAAATTTTTGATGACCTGGAAAGATGGGAACATGCAAGTAAGCATCTTTGATGTCGATCGAGGCTAACCATTCCTCCCCTTGTAGGGCAGCGGTGACCGATCGGATCGACTCCATCCGGAAAGACCGGACGTTTAGAAATTTGTTTAGACTCTTTAGGTCCAATATGGGTCTTATGTCCCCGTTTGGCTTCGGGACTGTGAAAAGGTTTGAGTAGAAACCCAACCCCCACTCTTCCATAGGAACCTCCATAATTACTCCTTGGAGCAATAGTTGTTCTAACGCCAATAGGAGAGACCCTCTTTTCCGAGGGTCTCTTGGCATGCCTGACCACATAAAATGGGAAGGAGGAGACTCTTTTAACTCCAACTTGTATCCCAGAGTTACTGCGGAGAGCACCCATCTGTCTTTGATCGTCTCCCGCCAGGTCTCTGCAAACAACTGAAGTCTTCCCCCCACCCGTTTGAGTGGGGGCAGCCCTTCATAGGCTTGACTTGGAGGCTGGTTTAGTACCCCTTCGGATCCAGGGTTTCTTATTACCCTGTGACTGTCCCTGATTTTTACCCCCTGAGTTTGACCGAGGAGGCCGTCGGAACTGCTTAGTAGCAGACGTCGCAGGGATAGGAGAGGTAGTCCTCTTAAAAGATGGACCCCTAGACCTCTTCTTACTCGGTAAGAGAGTACTTTTACCACTGGAAATCTTCTGGATATACTTATCCAGGTCCTCGCCAAAAAGGCGTTCCCCATGAAATGGGAAGCTAACTAAGAGCTTCTTACAGGGAGCTTCAGCAGACCAGTTTTTGAGCCACAGAAGCCTACGCATATGTACCAAAGACAGCGTGAGGCGGGAGGCCTGATGGATAGAATCCTTGATGGCGTCAACCGCAAAGCATAATGCTCTAGGCAGATCAGCCAGAGCCTGGGCCTGCTGGTCTGGCAAATCCCTCAGGACCATTTTAATTTGATCCTTTAAAGCTTGGCAGACCCCAATAGCTGCCACTGCTGGCTGTGTAACAGCCCCTGCTGTGGAAAAAGCAGATTTTAATAAAGATTCCAATTTTTTATCCACTGGATCTTTGAACATTTGAACATTATCTACTGGACATGTCAGTGATTTGTTCACAGAAGAGATGGCTGCATCCACCGTAGGAACATTCCATCTCTGGGTGAACTTTTCCTCCATGGGATAGATCACCGGAAATTTTGTAGGCGGAACAAATAGTTTATCAGGATGTTCCCTCCTGGTATATAAGTCCTTCCAATAATGGATGTATTGGAAAGGAGCAATTAACCTGGGGAGCTTTTAGCGACCCCAATGAGGAGACAGCAGTAGTTGATGGTTCAACAAGAGGCATTTTAAATGCAGATCGAACCATGTCAGTTAGGTTCTGGACCCACAATCTTTCAGTCTGTGATGCTGAAAATGGTTCATCTACTGTCGATTCCTCAAAAACAGAGTTAACTTCCTCCTGATCCCCTTCAGGTAGATCGGTCCCTTCCTGGGACTGTTGCTCTGCCAACAGGCACTCTGATGGAGGTGATGGAGATCTGGCGCGCTTTCTTTCCTGTAGAGAAGAAGCGATCAATGCTGCCAATCTCTGCTCCAATCCCTCCAGAGTTGAGGAAAAAACCTCCTCTGTTATATATGCAGGAGCAGGTGGACTGAGGACAGCCGCAGTACCTGGCACTCCCGGGGGTTCCTTATGGGTATTAACCTCTGATTTCTCAGGGGAGGAGGGTGCAGATGACTGCTCCAGATCCTCAGAGCCAGATGGAGACCCCCTACACTTCCTGAGAGGTATATCTTGGAGTTTTTTAGGCGGCATATTCCTTAGTTCAAAGCTGAGGTATTCCAGCCGCAATACACCCCTTACTGAAATAGTCTAATGCAATTTTGCTGCTATGTACATCAGTGGGTGTCTACTAATGTGTCTTTCTGGGGATGCCTGTATCAACCGCCCGCTGTAAGCCCCTATACCATGCTACCAGCTCCTTTTCATGCTCTGTGTCCATAGCAAGCAGCGTGGAACTGAGTCCTTTTATCTTGCTGGGACGCCCGCACATGCGCAGAAGCGCTGGGCGCACAGAGCGCGTCATCCACCAGGCTCCGCCCCCTTTTTTGAAGCTAAATTTTATAAAAGAAAGCGTGTGTGTGCGCGCGCGCGTGCACGTGTGCGCTCTTGGCGCCATGTAGGGAGAGGAGCCAGGGTCCCTGTTTCACCAGGACTCGGGGATGGAAGGAAACTACTTGGCAGCATGACAGAGGAATGCAGCTTCCCTGATGGAGAGCTCACTCATCTGCCTGGACTTTCACCATGGAAGGAATAGTCCCAAGAAAAAAAGACGTTCCACAGCGGCCTCTAGTGGACAAACACAGGTACCGCACTTTTGTCTTTTTTTTTTTTTTTTTAAAACCTCCTTTATGAAAAAACATTTCCAGGTTTACAGTTTTTAAAACTTCCCTTATGAAAAAAACATTTCTAGGATTTCTTAGGCATATACAGCTATTAGCGGGAATACCTTTTAGGTAACAGGCAGAAAGACATATTAGGCTTGGGGGTCCCCTCAATAGAACCAAGTTCCTGAGGGGCCCCCACTTACCTTTTCCCCGCCGCAGGACTTTGTTTGGTCCACAGAAGCCCAAACTTCACCTTTCACGGCAGGCATTGTACTAGACCTTCAGGGACCGGGTTCCCAAGGATTCCACTCCCCTGGACCTGTATAGCACCCTGCACAGATAGCCTCTTGGTTTTGGGTATGACCAGTAGTGATGAGCCGAACACCCCCGGGTTCGGTTCGCACCAGAACCCGCGAACGGACCGAAAGTTCGAACGAACATTAGAACCCTATTAAATACAATGGATGCGAACGTTCGAATTCTAAAGTGCTAATTATAACAACTATTATGCATGTTATTGTCATAAATAGGGTTTGGGAACCCGGGTTGTGCACCAGGGGACATGTATCAATGCAAAAAGAAGTTTTAAAAACGGTCGTTTTTCGGGAGCAGTCATTTTAATGATGCATAAAGTGAAAAAAAAAAGTCAAATATTCCTTTAAATATCGTACCTGGGGGGTGTCTAAAGTATGCCTGTGAAGTGCCACGTGTTTCCCGTGTTTAGAACTGTCCCTGCACAAAATGACACTTCTAAAGGAAAAAAAAGCCATTTAAAACTGCTTGCGGCTTTAATGTAATGTCTGGTCCCGGTAATATGGATGAAATTCTTTAAGAAAAATGGCATAGCTACCCCATGACCCCCCCCCCCTACCCCAGCCCATTACCAGCCCCTTTGGGTCTTGTATGGATATTAAGGGGAACCCCGCACATAAAATAAAAAAGGCCCTATATACTCTGAACAGCCGTATACAGGCGGTGCATACAAGACAGGGACTGTAGGTTTGTTCTTATGTAGAATGTGTTTGTAATTTTGAACAGGTACATTGTTGAAGTGTAGCTCCAGCCCAAAAATCTATTTTTAAACTTTTTGGGAAACATAGGTAAGGGTTATCACCCCTGTAACATTTGTTTTGCTGTCTGTGCCCCTGTTCAGAACATTTCACCTCACTTTCCGTCCCAATGACAACTGTTTTTGAAATGTGGTGTTTTTCTTGAAACAAGGATTGCTGATAAAGCATCAGTACAGATGAGACCCCTTTCTCCCATATTTATTCTTACAGGAGAGAATTTTCCTTTCTAGGGGTAGATTTCCTCTCACTTCCTGTTGTCTTCTTTCGTTTGCAAGTAGGAGTCGTTTGTAAGTTGGATGTTTGAAAGTAGGGACCTGCCGTATATACTCTGCAGAAATAGGCCCCTTAGTTGTTGGTGTTGGCACAACACTGTAAGCACTCAGTTACTCTTGGTTGGTGCTGGAACGCCCTGCTGTCAACTATTATATCAGGAATTTTAATTACATATAATTGTTGAACAGTGGTAGTAAAAACTGGGGCTTTGATGGTGGTGCTGGTGCCACAACACTGTAAGCCCTGACAGTTACTCTTGGTGGGTGCAGCAATGGGCCCTGCTGTGAATTATTAGATCAAGAATTGTAATTACATGCCCCTTTTGAACAGGGGCTGAAAAATTGGGCCTTTCGTGGTGGTGGTGGTGGTGGCGTTGCCACAAGACTGTAAGCCCTCAGAGTTACTCTTGGTGGGTGCAGCAATGGACCCTGCTGTGAATTATTAGATCAAGAATTGTAATTGCATGCCCCTGTTGAACAGGGGCTGAAAAATTGGGCCTTAGGCACTGGTGGCACAACACTACAACCCCTCACAGATACTGTACTTGGAGCACAGCAATGAGCCCTGTTGCAAAGTATTGCTTCAAAAATTGTAATGACACGCCCCTGTTAAACAGGGGCTGAAAAATTGGGCCTTAGGCACTGGTGCCACAACACTCCAACCCCTCACAGATACTGTACTTGGAGCACAGCAATGAGCCCTATGGCAAATTATTGCTAAAAAAATTGTAATTACACGCCCCTGTAAAACAGGGGCTGAAAAATTGGGCCTTAGCCACTGGTGGCGGCACCCATAAACAAAAATGATCTTCCAAGCTATCATCATTAATCGTATCATTGAGGACTCGGAGGAGGAGGATAGCCAGTCAACATAACAGCACAGGCACTCAGCATCAGCATCAGTCTTGAAGGGATGTGACATGTTAAAATCAATTAGTCTGTTATATCAGCATCAGGTGTGTGGTAGCTGGTGGTGATCCAAGACTGGTTCATCTTGATGAAAGTCAGTCGATCAACCGAGTCGGTGGACAGGCGCACCCTGTGATCCGTGACAAATCCTCCAGCAGCACTGAATGTGCGTTCCGAAAGAACGCTGGATGCAGGACAGGCCAGTAGCTCAATTGCATACTGTGCAAGCTCTGGCCAGTGATCCATCCTCAAGACCCAGTAAGCCAGAGGATTTTCGGTGGGAAAGGTGTCCAAGTCTGACCTTGCCCCTAGATATTCCTGCACCATGTTTATCAGACGCTGGCGATGGTTGCTGGAACCGATCATACTTTGGGGCTGCGGACTAAAGAATTGTCTGAACGCATCGGTCAGACGGCCACCTTCCCCACCGCTCCTTCTTTGACTGGCCGAAGCCTCAGCAACTCGTTGTCCAGGACCAGGAGTTTGTAACCTCCCAGTCTCTGGGAACGCGTTGCACAGACCTTTCTGCAAGGCCTCCCGGAGTTGTCTCATCCTCTGCTCCCTCTGCGACGGTAACATAAGGTCCGCAACCTTACCCTTGTACCGTGGATCAAGGAGAGTGGCCAGCCAGTAATGGTCCCTCTCCTTGATCCGAAGAATACGAGGATCCTTCCGCAGACTTTGCAGGATCAGGGAGGCCATGCAGCGTAGGTTTGCTGAGGCATTCGCTCCGGAGTCCTCTGGGTCACTAAGGACGACATGATCCGCAGCCACCTCCTCCCAGCCACGTACAAGTCCACTGGTTTCTTGGGACTGTAAATCATCCCTAAAAGACTGCTGCTGATGATGCTGAGTGCCAGCCTCCACCTCCATGCTGACACAATCCTCCTCCTCCTCCTCCTCCTCCTCCTCTTCCTGTGCGATGGGTGGGACAGAAGGAACACTGTCTGGGTAAAGGGGGCCTTGAGAGGCAAGGAAGTCCTCCTCTTCCTGCCTCTGTTCTGCCTCAAGTGCCCTGTCCATTATTCCACGCAGCGTGTGCTCCAACAGGTGGACAAGAGGTACAGTGTCACTGATGCATGCACTGTCACTGCTCACCATCCTCGTGGCCTCCTCAAATGGTGCCAGGACAGTGCATGCATCCCTGATCATGCCCCACTGGCGTGGAGAAAAAAAACCAAGCTCCCCTGACCCTGTCCTGGTGCCGTAGTCGCACAGGTACTCATTGATGGCCCTCTGCTGCATGTGCAGCCGCTGCAGCATGGCCAACGTTGAGTTCCACCTGGTGGGCATGTCACATATAAGGCGGTTCTTGGGCAGGTTCAACTCCTTTTGCAGCTCAGCCAGGCGAGCACTGGCATTATAAGATCTGCGGAAATGCACACAGACTTTCCTGGCCTGCCTCAGGACATCCTGTAAGCCCGGGTACCTGCCCAAGAACCGCTGCACCACCAGGTTAAGGACGTGAGCCACACAGGGCACATGGGTCAGTTGTCCCTGTCGAAGGGCGGAGAGGAGGTTGGTGCCATTGTCGCAAACCACCATTCCTGGCTTAAGCTGGCGTGGCGTCAACCAACTCTCGGCCTGGCCCTGCAGAGCAGACAGGACCTCTGCCCCAGTGTGGCTTCTGTCCCCCAAACACACCAGCGCAAGCACGGCATGGCATCTTTTTGCCTGCGTACTTGCGTAGCCCCGTGAACGGCTACGGAGCACCGCTGGTTCATAGGACAAACCACAGGAAGAGGCCATGGAGGAAGAAGAAGAGGAGGGGGTGGAGGAGAGAGGTGTGTCACAACCAGTAGTAGCATTTTGGAGGCGTGGCGGTGGGACAACCTCCAACACTACTGCACCTTGTCCTGCATCCTTCCCAGCTGCCAAAAGAGTGACCCAATGGGCCGTGAAAGAAAGGTAACGTCCCTGTCCATGCCTGCTGGACCATGAGTCAGCGGTAATATGCACCTTACCGCTGACCGCCCTGTCCAGCGAGGCCAAGACATTGCCTTCCACATGCCGGTAGAGAGCCGGAATAGCCTTCCGTGAGAAAAAGTGGCGTTTGGGAACCTGCCACTGAGGAACCGCACATTGCACAAACTCACGGAAGGGGGCCGAGTCTACCAACTGAAAAGGCAGCAGTTGAAGCGCTAGCAATTTAGCCAAGCTAGCATTCAACCGCTGGGCATGTGGATGGCTGGGAGTGAACTTCTTTCGACGGTCCAGCAGCTGGGGCAGGGAAATTTGCCTGCTAGAATCGGACGTCGGTGTACTGCTAGCAGAGTGGCCGCAAGTACTTGGCTGTGACACACCTAATTCTACACCTTCATTCCTCTCAGTGCATGTTTCAGAGAGGACTGAAGTTATAGTGGGGTTGGAGATCCCAGCTGATGCGGTGCAAGGAGAGGTCCGCTTTGTTCTTTGGTGTGGGTCTTTGAGGTAGGCTTGCCAACGAGCTGCATGGCAGGTCAACATATGTCTGGTCAGGCATGTGGTACCCAAGCGGCTGATGTTTTGGCCACGCGATATACGCTTGAGACATATGTTGCAAACAGCAGCTGTGCGATCTGATGCACTAGCCTCAAAAAAGGCCCACACCAAAGAACTTTTTGAATGACGGGCAGAGGCAGCGCCCTGCACAGGCGGAGCTCTGCGGTGTGATTCCGTCGGTGTACTGCCCTTACGCTGGCCACCAAAGGGCATCCTGCCTCGTTGGAGATGTGCCTCCTCCTCATCCTCCTCCTCCTCCTCTCTCCTATTAGGCACCCACGTGGAGTCAGTGACCTCATCATCCCCTCCCTCCTCATCACTGGAGCCAATCTGGCAGTATGCTGCAGCTGCTGGAACATGACTGCCAGATTGGTGTCCTTCTTGAGCATCCCCTCTGTCTGCTCTCACGCTACTGCCTTCCTCTAGCTGGGTTTCATCATCAGACCCTTCGAAACGCTGGGCATCCTCCTGGAGCATGTACCCAACACTGTGCTGAAACAGTTCGGGGGACTCCTCAGGAGGAGGACATGGTGGGTCTAGGGAAGGAGTGACTGATGATTTGTCTGACATTGATACCAGGGAAGACGACGCTTTGGCAGCTGCTTTTCCAGTACCCTGAGCCTGGGTGAGAGAGGATGAGGAGGAGGAGGAGGGCTTGGTCATCCACTCTACCAAGTCTTCGGCATGATGTGGCTCAACATGTCCAGCTGCCGAAAAGAAGGACAAGCGTGTCCCATGGCCATGTGCTGATGACAATGCACCGCGTCCACGACCAGCACTGTTGCCCCCAGACACAGAGCCTGCTTGCCCTCTTTTATTGCCTCCTGACTGTCTGCCTCTCCTTGTTTGCCTTCCAGACATTCTAATAGATGGCCTGCAGGGAGATGGGAAAAAAGCAATAAGGGCTACCTTCAGGTGTCCTTCTCTGTCCCTTGAAACAAGGACTTTCACAGTGAAAGAAACTGACACTCTCCCTACCTACAGTTTTCTGTCCCTAGAATAAATGTTTTTTTTAAGCACAATATAGCACAAGGACAATTCACTCACTGTCCTTCCAGGTCCCTGGAAACAAGGACTTGCAGAGTGAAAGAAAAAAAACACTCTCTCTACCTACAGTTTTCTGTCCCTAGAAAAAATGTTTTTTTTAATCACAATATAGCACAAGAACAATTCACTCACTGTCCTTCCAGGTCCCTGGAAACAAGGACTTGCAGAGTGAAAGAAAAAAAACACTCTCCCTACCTACAGTTTTCTGTCCCTAGAAAAAATGTTTTTTTTAATCACAATATAGCACAAGGAGAATTCACTCACTGTCCTTACAGGTCCCTGGAAACAAGGACTTGCAGAGTGAAAGAAAAAAAACACTCTCCCTACCTACAGTTTTCTGTCCCTAGAAAAAATGTTTTTTTTAATCACAATATAGCACAAGGACAATTCACTCACTGTCCTTACAGGTCCCTGGAAACAAGGACTTGCAGAGTGAAATAAACTGACACTCTCCCTACCTACAGTTTTCTGTCCCTAGAATAAATGTTTTTTTTAAGCACAATATAGCACAAGGACAATTCACTCACTGTCCTTACAGGTCCCTGGAAACAAGGACTTGCAGAGTGAAATAAACTGACACTCTCCCTACCTACAGTTTTCTGTCCCTAGAATAAATGTTTTTTTTAAGCACAATATAGCACAAGGACAATTCACTCACTGTCCTTCCAGGTCCCTGGAAACAAGGACTTGCAGAGTGAAAGAAAAAAAACACTCTCCCTACCTACAGTTTTCTGTCCCTAGAAAAAATGTTTTTTTTAATCACAATATAGCACAAGGACAATTCACTCACTGTCCTTACAGGTCCCTGGAAACAAGGACTTGCAGAGTGAAATAAACTGACACTCTCCCTACCTACAGTTTTCTGTCCCTAGAATAAATGTTTTTTTTAAGCACAATATAGCACAAGGACAATTCACTCACTGTCCTTCCAGGTCCCTGGAAACAAGGACTTGCAGAGTGAAAGAAAAAAAACACTCTCCCTACCTACAGTTTTCTGTCCCTAGAAAATTTTTTTTTTTAATCACAATATAGCACAAGGACAATTCACTCACTGTCCTTACAGGTCCCTGGAAACAAGGACTTGCAGAGTGAAAGAAAAAAAACACTCTCCCTACCTACAGTTTTCTGTCCCTAGAAAAAATGTTTTTTTAATCACAATATAGCACAAGGACAATTCACTCACTGTCCTTACAGGTCCCTGGAAACAAGGACTTGCAGAGTGAAATAAACTGACACTCTCCCTACCTACAGTTTTCTGTCCCTAGAATAAATGTTTTTTTTAAGCACAATATAGCACAAGGACAATTCACTCACTGTCCTTACAGGTCCCTGGAAACAAGGACTTGCAGAGTGAAAGAAAAAAAACACTCTCCCTACCTACAGTTTTCTGTCCCTAGAAAAAATGTTTTTTTTAATCACAATATAGCACAAGGACAATTCACTCACTGTCCTTACAGGTCCCTGGAAACAAGGACTTGCAGAGTGAAATAAACTGACACTCTCCCTACCTACAGTTTTCTGTCCCTAGAATAAATGTTTTTTTTAAGCACAATATAGCACAAGGACAATTCACTCACTGTCCTTCCAGGTCCCTGGAAACAAGGACTTGCAGAGTGAAAGAAAAAAAACACTCTCCCTACCTACAGTTTTCTGTCCCTAGAAAAAATGTTTTTTTTAATCACAATATAGCACAAGGACAATTCACTCACTGTCCTTACAGGTCCCTGGAAACAAGGACTTGCAGAGTGAAATAAACTGACACTCTCCCTACCTACAGTTTTCTGTCCCTAGAATAAATGTTTTTTTTAAGCACAATATAGCACAAGGACAATTCACTCACTGTCCTTCCAGGTCCCTGGAAACAAGGACTTGCAGAGTGAAAGAAAAAAAACACTCTCCCTACCTACAGTTTTCTGTCCCTAGAAAAAATGTTTTTTTTTAATCACAATATAGCACAAGGACAATTCACTCACTGTCCTTACAGGTCCCTGGAAACAAGGACTTGCAGAGTGAAAGAAAAAAAACACTCTCCCTACCTACAGTTTTCTGTCCCTAGTAAAAATGTTTTTTTTAATCACAATATAGCACAAGGACAATTCACTCACTGTCCTTACAGGTCCCTGGAAACAAGGACTTGCAGAGTGAAATAAACTGACACTCTCCCTACCTACAGTTTTCTGTCCCTAGAATAAATGTTTTTTTTAAGCACAATATAGCACAAGGACAATTCACTCACTGTCCTTACAGGTCCCTGGAAACAAGGACTTGCAGAGTGAAAGAAAAAAAACACTCTCCCTACCTACAGTTTTCTGTCCCTAGAAAAAATGTTTTTTTTAATCACAATATAGCACAAGGACAATTCACTCACTGTCCTTACAGGTCCCTGGAAACAAGGACTTGCAGAGTGAAATAAACTGACACTCTCCCTACCTACAGTTTTCTGTCCCTAGAATAAATGTTTTTTTTAAGCACAATATAGCACAAGGACAATTCACTCACTGTCCTTACAGGTCCCTGGAAACAAGGACTTGCAGAGTGAAAGAAAAAAAACACTCTCCCTACCTACAGTTTTCTGTCCCTAGAAAAAATGTTTTTTTTTAAGCACAATATAGCACAAGGACAATTCACTCACTGTCCTTACAGGTCCCTGGAAACAAGGACTTGCAGAGTGAAAGAAAAAAAACACTCTCCCTACCTACAGTTTTCTGTCCCTAGAAAAAATGTTTTTTTTAATCACAATATAGCACAAGGACAATTCACTCACTGTCCTTACAGGTCCCTGGAAACAAGGACTTGCAGAGTGAAATAAACTGACACTCTCCCTACCTACAGTTTTCTGTCCCTAGAATAAATGTTTTTTTTAAGCACAATATAGCACAAGGACAATTCACTCACTGTCCTTACAGGTCCCTGGAAACAAGGACTTGCAGAGTGAAAGAAAAAAAACACTCTCCCTACCTACAGTTTTCTGTCCCTAGAAAAAATGTTTTTTTTAATCACAATATAGCACAAGGACAATTCACTCACTGTCCTTACAGGTCCCTGGAAACAAGGACTTGCAGAGTGAAATAAACTGACACTCTCCCTACCTACAGTTTTCTGTCCCTAGAATAAATGTTTTTTTTAAGCACAATATAGCACAAGGACAATTCACTCACTGTCCTTACAGGTCCCTGGAAACAAGGACTTGCAGAGTGAAAAAAAAAAAACACTCTCCCTACCTACAGTTTTCTGTCCCTAGAAAAAATGTTTTTTTTTTAAGCACAATATAGCACAAGGACAATTCACTCACTGTCCTTCCAGGTCCCTGGAAACAAGGACTTGCAGAGTGAAAGAAACTGACACTCTCCCTACCTACAGTTTTCTGTCCCTAGAATAAATGTTTTTTTAAGCACAATATAGCACAAGGACAATTCACTCACTGTCCTTCCAGGTCCCTGGAAACAAGGACTTGCAGAGTGAAAGAAACTGACACTGTCCCTACCTACAGTTTTCTGTCCCTAGAATAAATGTTTTTTTTAAGCACACTATAGCACAAGCACAAAACACACTGACACTCTCCCTACCTATCCTTCTCTTTCCCTAAACTAAAGGAATCCAGGTTAAGCAAGAAAGAAATAACAGTCACTGTCCCTGCCTATGCTGCTCTATCCCTGCTCCGGAACACACTACACTAGGCCGCCGTGCTGGCGGCCTTTTATAGTGTGGGGCGTGTACTAAACACCCTCAGCAATAATTGGCCACAGGCATCCTGCCTGTGGCCAATCATTGCTCTCCTCGCTGCCGGCGCTGTGATTGGCCAAGCATGCGGGGTCACAGTGCATGCTTGGCCAATCACAGCGCCTGGATGACACTGCGATGGCGTAGTGCATTGTGGGCCGTTCGCGTCACTCGAATTTGGCGCGAACGGCCCAAATCGTTCGATCTTCGTCGAACGATCGAACAGCCGATGTTCGAGTCGAACGTATGTTCGACTCGAACACGAAGCTCATCCCTAATGACCAGAGCTCTGGATCCCAGGGTCCAGCCCTCCTAAGAGAGGCTTTACAGGCAAAACCTTGCTATTCTCTGCAAGGCCCGGGTACCGACCGTTTAGCTATGAAGCTTTTTTTTGGTCGGATCCGGAATAGCTTGCTAAGGCCCAGAGAACCTGTACACAAGCCCAGATGAATACATGTTAACCTTGGCCAACACCTTAGACACTGGCAAAAAACTGAGGTACTCCCGGATGGGAGGGGCTTATATAGGGGAGGGTACTTCCTGTTTTGGAAGTTGCCAGTGCCAGCACCTGAAGGTAATTCTATATAACCCACATAGTAATGACTATGCTGCTCTGTGTCCCGTGATGTATGAACAAGAAAATGTTGTTTTTTTAGTATAGCACAGTAGGAGAAAACTATATAGAAATTGTTTATTTCACACACCTCAAAATATGTATAACACACTGCAAACTTTTTTTTGTGCCCCTAAACGGCGTTTTTTGCAAGCGTACATTAAAGTGCAATTTTTTTTTTTTTTGCCCTAAACGGGTCTTTTTTTGCACGAGCAAAATAAAATGCTTTTTTTTTTTTTTTTTGCCCTATGGGTCTTTTGGAAAAGAGCACAATAAAGTGCCTTTTTTTTCCCCTAAAAGTTAGATTTTCTCTGATACTGGGCTCATGGCAGTGTAAAAAGACTGCACAAATAGGTAAACCTATGGAGATCGCTGATTTTAATCTCTGAATCTGGACTCCTATATAATATTCTCTCTCCCTGAAAGCACCAACACAGGAACCTGGCCCTACACTACACTATCTCTCTATCTTTTCCCTCAGATTGTAGAATCAGGACTACCTCATCTATCTTTCTATCTCTCCCTAAAAGCAGCAGCAGCAGACTAGATCCTCTCCCTATCTATTCTGAAGCAGAGTGACATGTGTGCTGTGTGCCTCTAGCTTATATAGAAGCTGGGTCACATGTTGCACTGACCAATCACAGCCATGCCATTAGTAGGCATGGCTATGATGGCCTCTAAGGGCACACCAGCTAATCAAAAGGTGATTGGCTGGCCCCTGAAGCATTTCTAAATGCGTAATTAGATTGCCGAACCCGAACCCAAACCCGGACTTTTGGGCAAAGTCCGGGTTCGGGTTCGGGAAAAAGCTAAAGTTCGGTATGGACCCGAACTTTACAGTTCGGGTTCGCTCAACACTAATCTCTAGCCATTTTTAATTTTTTTTGCAGATTTGCCTTAAGTGTGGAGGAGTTAGAATCTCTGTTAGTTTTTTTTGCTGTTTGTGTTTGGGCTGGGGAGAGTCATCCACCTTAGTTGCCTTGGTGACCACTGTTACCAGGACAAAAAAAGATGGGAAATCCACAATTTTACAGTCAGTGTCGGCTGGTGCTCCATTTTTTTTTGGGGGGGGCAACAACCCCGCACTTACCCCATCCAGGTCGCTGGCAGCTTTGACTACTTCCCTGGCTTCTCCTCCCGGCCAATCCGGTCGCTTTTCCTCCCTGTAAATACGGTCTTAGGACCCGTTTCCTGTTCTGATTGGCCAGGAGGAGAAGCAGGAAGACAATAGCGAATGTTGATGGGTGGGCTCGGAGCGGAGTGCTTTGGGCCCCGAGGCCAACCTTTAGAGCCTCCAGGTCTAATCATGTGCTTCACAAAAAAAAAACACCGTAGAACTCTAGTCATCCGGCATCCTGCATGGAGATTAGAGGACGGCACATAGAGGTTAGGGGCGGCGCCCTTTATAGACTGGTTGCCGCTGTTTACAGTTGTAATTGGAGCAGGAACTAAGGAGGTGTGGACACCTGCTCTGGTGTCAGCTACTAACAACTAGAATTTTTCCTCACTTTGAAGAGATTTCCTTACACTTACTGTTATGTCTGCAGGGCAGGAAATAAATGGAAATATCTCAAACAGGGCAGAGACTAGAAGAATGTGTGCCTACCACAGCCTAATTATCTGAAATTCAATAAAGTTAGTTTGCATTTAGCAAACAGAAAAAAATAAATCACGTATTCCGTTCAAAAAATCGTTTTTTCCAAAAGACACAAAACCTCAGAGCTTTTCATCTATTTTGCCAACCCTATTAACACGTTCATGGCTAGAAGGGCAGCATGTCATTGTATGATCAACAACATCGGT
The DNA here is from genome assembly GCA_029206835.1 of Rana muscosa. Classification (NCBI taxonomy): domain Eukaryota; kingdom Metazoa; phylum Chordata; class Amphibia; order Anura; family Ranidae; genus Rana; species Rana muscosa. Next base: position 110,155,744 of record CM055127.1, on the reverse strand, counting down.
GATGTTTTAATAGCCTTTTTCCATCAGCATTAAAAGCAGCTGAGGGTAGTACAACACCGAACAGTACATCACGATAAAACTCATTTGAAGCCTGCTTACAGTTGTATGTTAGTACAGCAGGGAAGCAGACCCTGGAGTCATAAATGAGACACTTGCTGAATAGACAACGGTCGGAACTCTTCAGGGTAGGAAAGGAAACTAGTACATCAGATTGGATCTTCTACCAAGAGGGACTTCCATTGTGCTGTCACTAGAATATAATAAATTGAAGGTAATTTGTGGATGTGAGCTCAGTCATAACGAAATTAATGAAAGCTGTGGGCTATTCAGTTTAAATGTGCCATGGACACATGGGACACTGATAGGAAAAATAAAGTAGATGCATTGTCCCAGTGTGATGACCTATCACTAGAGGACTGCAGTGGCAATAAAAGTAATCTGATAATAAATATAAATGAGCAGTGCTTCATTTTATAATGAATCAACGTGGAGGGGGGCGAAATGTAAGAAAAGAATTAAAGAGAACCACCCACAGCCTGGCTTATGCAACAATATTAACGTTTACCTGTAAATTTCACCAGTGCTTAGGATAAGCAAAAAAATAATAACAGGTTAAACAGCTGTGCTATACTCCCTAGTTTAGGGGTATTATGCGATAACTCTACTTTATGAACAGCACTGACCCGTGATAATGAAACTGTGCGTCATTACATATTAATGCAATTATTCATACACTATCTTAAAGTTAAAGAATGTCAATACAAAAATACTATACAACAAAGGTTATAAAAAAAGTCCAGAAGAGGTGCATTCAGCAAACTGCAAAGTCTGTACTATACAGGACTACAAGCAATGTGCCAATGTGCTGTGCAAATAAAGTGCTATAAAAGACAATGCAAAAAGTGCTTCCAAAAGTACTTCAGTGCTCCACCACCTTTTCTACGCTAGAGAACTCATCAAATTGCCATGGCTACCTTGCCTGTTCTTTCCAAGGTAGACATTGCAGGAGGGAAGGATATATGCATACAGGATAAAACAGCCTTTTTTACACAATACAGAGGATTAACCTCTAAAGTTCCACAGAGTGTGGACTCCACATCCCAGTTCGTTGGATTTCTTCTGCCTGGATCAACTCGGACCTCCGTAGTGCCTTCGCAGTGACCACAGTATTCCAGTTCCATCGTCCTTGGTTATTGAGACCTTATGCTCGCTTGACTCACTGTCATATGACAGATGAGTCCACCTGTTGCGGTAAGAGTACCCATCTTTCATTATTCTGAGTATTGACCTTTCATCAGTCAACCATGTGATTTGTTTTCCCGTGGGAAGGATTATCACACTGTGGTATCACAGTACATGGACTCCTCACTACTTCTATGTATTTATTTACATTTACTTGGACTTTAATTCAATTATTGGAGTATTTTGTTATCACTTTGGTTTTCTCACTTGCCACCACTGTTTGTTCTGCCATTTATGACATAGTGGCAGTTTTCATTATTATTACTATTTTTAATTATTTTTCTTTGCGTTGCACTATTTATCCCACCCTTGTTATACTTTGTTTGTATGAGTGCTGTCAGCTTTATTCTACACTTGGGTTCTAGCGCAGTTGTTTTTTTCACTTCCAAATTGCCATGACCACCCACTACAGGTAAGTCATATAGAGCATGATTTTATCAGGGGGTTTCCATTCGTCGTTCTGTCTCTCAGCTTTCATCAGGGGATTCTGCTCCTTTCTGTACTGTTGATCAGTATCCCTTTTACATGAATTATTCTGGTGTTACATAGAACGGCCCGGGGGATCAAAATAGTGTAAAACCTTTTAAACTTTTATTAAAATAAAAACACTTCCACTCCTCCTACTCACATTGTTTGATGCTATACCTAACACAGGGGGATATTCACCACAAAATACATAAAGACACTGCAAAAGGAAGCAATATCCTCAATGTGTCGATCATGATGATACGTGTCGGGTGGACAGGAAGTGCCGCCTAGTACACCCGGGAGGATTGGGAAACGAGACACTGACAGTGGTATGTATACTGTACAGTTGGCACATTGAGGATATTACTTCATACTGCAGTGGCTTTATGTGATTTGTGGCAAACATCCCTCGGTGTGAGGTAAAGAACCAAACAATGTGAGTAGAAGGAAGGAGTGGAAGTGTTTTTATTTTAATAATGTTTAAAAAGGCTTTACACTATTTAGATTCCCATTCCTTACTATGTAACACCAGAATAACTCATGTAAAAGGGATACTGATCAACAGTACAGAAAGGAGCAGAATCCCCTGATAGAAGCCGAGAGACAGCAAAGCTAATGGAAACCCCCTGATATAATCATGCTCTATATGACTTGCCTTTAGTGGGTGGTCATGGCAATCTGGTAAGTTCTCTAGCGCTAGTTCTGTCCCTACCAGGCAGGGTACCTGTCCCTACTCTACCAGCTTGCAAAAATGTGTACCAAACCTCAGAGCTAGGGTCTTAAAATGGCTCTGCCTGACCCAAGATGGCTGCTAGTGTCACATGGGGTGGTAGCATCCAATAGGATACTTCCCCGGTGACCCAGGAAACTATAGAGGAACCATATTCCTCTTGACTTCCTCTCCAACTGCAGTGCCACTGCGGGAGAGCACCACCTTCAGTGGGGAAAGTAGACTGTACCTGACTACATGCTAATATACAAGGATGTTGTTGAGAATCCCAAAAATGACACTTAGTGATTCTGTAGCAACATGTACGGTATTAAGGAACCCCACAAAGCTGTAAATTGATGAATCTGGGGCTTCTTTTGGTGCGATTTCCCAAGCCATTTTCTTTGCAATAGGCTACTTTAGTTGTCCTTCAGAGGTCTGAAAGAATACCTCCTTTTGACTACAATGCTGTTCAGATTTTATATCTACCATAACCCCAACATTTTGACCTTTTCAGCCAAACCGCTCCCCGAATCGAAAGATATATTCAAGCAACACCAGTTATTGTCAGTATTGAAAAATATCTGCACAGTAAGTCAACACTCCTTTTTCAATCTCGGTGTCAGTTGCTGCAGAGTCAAGAAGAATGTACTTGCTGCAGGGATTAAAAAACATGGAACCGTGTCATGAAATGATGACTGGGAACTGTCTAAAGCCTGAGACACAAAACGCTTCCCTGCTGTACAAAAAAGGTTTCTGTCTTTTTTTTTTTTCTCTTCAATGGAAATTAAATAGCACAGGGCCAGCGGAGAGCTTAAGTTAGCAAGATAGAAAACTGGGCACATCCTGGCGTTGCATTATTTGTGATGGACTCAACACTCAGTTTTTCTTTTTCATTATATTGAGAACATTCGTTGCTCCCATTTAAACATAATATCACCTAATTGGGGTTAGGGATTACAAATTCTCATATGACATACGAAATCAAGACATCTTGAAGGGTGGCCTTTTAGCCAGCACTTTAAAGGGATATATTGCTGGCAGTTATTCTTCCCTGTTCTTGTAGCAGACAGCCACAAATGTTTTTTTTTGTACTGGTAGTAAGTTTCACAGTGCAGTTCCAGCATTAAACTTGTTACAACCTGCATTTCCAGCATTAAATACAAATAAGGAAGCAGTTCTGGCATCAATTAACTTGATTTCAACAGAAAAAAAAAAAAAAGTCATTAAAGTGACCCTAAACTATGTTTTAGAAAAAAAAAATCAATTCAAGTGCAGTGCCTTGAAAAAGTATTCATACCCCTTGAAATTGTCCACATTTTGTCATGTTACAACCAAAAACGTAAATCTTCTTATTGGGATTTTATGTGATAGGCCAACACAAAATGGCACATAATTGTGAAGTGAAAATGATAAATGGTTTTCAAAATGTTTTACAAATGAATATCTAAAAATAGTGGCGGGTATTTGTATTCAGCCCCCCTTGAGTCAATACTTTGTAGAACTCCATTTTACTGCAAGCTTTGCACATCTAGAGAGGAAAATGTTTGCCCATTTTTATTTACAAACAGCAATTTTCAAGTCTTGGGATATTTTTTTATAACCTAACCCTGCTTTAAACTTCTCCAAAATTTTATTCCTCACCTGCCTAGTGTGTTCCTTGGCATTCGTAATGCTGTTTGTTCACTAAGGTTCTCTAACAAACCTCTGAAGGATTCACAGAACAGCTGTATTTATACTTATACTGAGATTAAATTACACACAGGTGGACTCTATTTACTAATTAGGTGACTTCTCAAGGGAATTTGTTCCACTAGATTTCAGTAAGGCCCCTTTCACACTGGGGCGGGCAGGAGCGGTGGCGGTATAGCAGCGCGATTTTCAGCGCTGCTATACCGTCGTTCTTACCGCGGTATACGGTCGCTAGGGGGGTGAATTTAACCCCTGCTAGCGGCCGAAAAAGGGTTAATACCGCCCGCAAACCGCGGCTATTGCCGCGGTTTGCGGGCGGTATTACCGCGGTGTCCCATTGATTTCAATGGGCACCCGCGGTAAAGGAGCGGTGAACACACCGCTCCTTTACCGCTGTAAAGAAGCGGCTAGCAGGACTTTTGGAGTGGTCCTGCTAGCACACCGCTTCAGTGTGAAAGCCTTCGGGCTTTCACATTGAAGGCTACAGGGCAGGAATTTTTCATGCGGTATAATAGCGCTATTATTAGCGCTAAACCGCATGAAAAACGCCCCAGTGTGAAAGGGGCCTTAGGGGTAACAGAGTAAAGGGGATTGAATACAAATGCACACCACACTTTTCAGATTTGTATTTGTAAAAAAAAATTGAAAGCCATTTATAATTTTCCTTCCACTTCACAATTATGTGCCACTTTGTGTTGGTCGATCACATAATCCCAATAAAATACATTTACGTTTTTGGTTGTAACATGACAAAATTTGGAAAATTTCAACGAGTATGAATACTTTTTCAGGGCAGTGTATGTATTTTAAACTCAGTATATTCTTTTGCTCTCAGCCACCTCAAAAACTCAAAATTCTTTATTATTTTGCTGATATGACTTCCTGTTAGAGAGTGGTTATGTTTGCCCTCTATGTTCCCACTTCTTGCAGGAATGTAGCCATCCTTCTTGCTTGCTCATGAAATGGACTATGGGATGTTTAGTGTGCATAAATCAGTAACATGACCACAACTAACGTGCACTGTACGTTGCAAAAAAATTAGGGAAAAAAGAAGGGTTGGAAGTTTACAGATGATGTCCTCTGTAAACTTCCAAACTCTCTTTTTCACTCGTTTTTTTTGCAATGAGCAGTGCGCTTTACAAGGGGGCAGAAAAGCACAGTAAGAAAAAAAAACATGAAAAATAGATGACCATCCAGGAGAGGGGGTGTCAGGACCTGGAAGAGAGTAAAATTTAAAGTCCTGTACACAGGGGCGAGAATCCTGTCAGTAAAAAAATGTAGTTTTTCCTGACGGGATTTCTGGCAAGCTTTTCTTGCCAAGCCCTGTGTACACACACACATTCAAAAGAAACGCTGTTCTTTTGAATGGCAAGAACACGGTGACGTCATTGACTACGACGAGCATGCGCTCGTCACATTCGATGCCGTCGCCGCCATCTTGCTTCATCCTACACTACCCTTGTAAGCTACCGCGCATGCGTCGAAGTCTCATCGAGCATGTGCAGGCTCACCTGGGGACAGGTAAGCATACAAACCTCGTACACACACGCGGTTTTCTCATCGGGAAACAGGTCAACGAGCATCCCGACGATAAAATAGAGATTCCTGGCCGTTTTCCCGACGAGAAACCATACACACGGACGGTTTTCTCTGCAAAAAGCTCTCCCAGCAGTTTTCTTGCCGAGAAAACCGGCCGTGTGTACGAGGCTTCATGCTACGAATGGTCGGTATGTAATTGGTTGAATATAGGTCAGATTAACAGGGGGAGGGGGTGGTTAGTTGAATGCCAAAGTATTCCAGGCTTTAATTGGACAAAAAGAATTTGAATAAGAAGTTGTGAGGGTAGCTCAGGGTAGCTCAGGGTAGGGAGACATTTAGAGCTACTGATTTGTCCTAGTTTAAGTGGAGGTTAGCAATTCAGGCAAATGAGTGCAATATACACAGCAGGTATGGCAGATTAATTGTGGGTTGGGTCAGTGTCAGTAAAAGGTCATCAACAAAGAGGCTGACCTTGTAGGAATGACATCCCACAAGCACACCATGGATGTTAGGATTTATTCTAATGAGGTGACTAATGCCGTGTACACACGACCGTTTTTAATGTCATTGAAAAAAACATTGTTTTTCTCGACGTGATTCCTCTCAAGTCTGCCTTGCCTACACACTATTGTGAAAAAAAAATGTTCGAGTAAAGCGCGGTGACGTACAACACGTACAACGGCACTATAAAGGGGAAGTTCCATTCGGATGGCACCACCCTTCATGTTAGTAAAGTTTGTTGAGTGACGATTTGCGCTTTTCAGCCTCGTGCTTTTCGTTACATCGTGACGAATGTGCTATCTCCATTACGAACGCTAGTTTAACAGAACGAGCGCTCCCGTCTCATACTTGATTCTGAGCATGCGCATTTTTTTTCACATCGTTAAAGCCCACACACGGCCGTTTTTCATGACGAGAAAAACGACGATGTAAAAAACGACGTAAAAAATTAGAGCATGTTCCAATTTTTTGATGGCCGTTTTTCACGTGGTAAAAAATGCTCTGAAGCCAACACACGATCATTTTTAATGACCATTTTAAATAATTACATTTTTCTCGTCATTAAAAACGGTCGTGTGTATGCGGCATTAGAGGTTCAAGGATGAATAAAATCTGGAATTGAAGACAGTTCTGGTGTGTTCCCCCGTCAATGGAGAAGTGGGAAGGAATAGTGGTTCCGGTATTTAACGCAGGCTAAGGGGTCCAAAGTAGAGAGAATTTAGCCAAGATAGGAAATTACTTTTGAAGACCCAGCTGTGTAGGATGTAAGTATTCCCACAAGATGCTTTGTGAATTTCCAAGGACAGGAGCATGCCCCGTAATTTTTTTCAGTGAAGTAAATACATCACATGGATAGCCCTTCGGGTATTATCTGGGGCTTGCCTAAAGGAAACAAACCTGACCTGATCCGTATGGATCAAGGTGGTGAGAAAGGAGTTTAGCCTAATAGCCAGGACTTTGGTTAGCAGCTTGATATCGATGTTAGGTAACGATATGGGGTGAAAATTGTGGGGGTCCAGGTGATCTTTGCATGGCTATGTGAGCTCGGAGTGAGGTAGGGTGCAGATCAGGGTGCTACTTGGTTGAATAGGTTGATCAAATGGAGGGTTATGATATCGGCGTTGTGATGCTTATTTGAAGCTTTAATGAAGATTGGCAAATACCCTGTGTGTGTGTTGGTTTTCTATTTTTTAACAATACATGAAATACAAAGCAAAACTCACTCTGAAGCACTCCTGTACGTTAGGTAGCACTGTGATAGACATCTATGGAGGCTTTGGAGGTGCTGTAAAGCACCAAGAAAGCGACATGGGGTCTAATTTCTTAACCAAAGCAAAGCAACACAAACTCAACAGTGTGTACAGAACTGTAAGGTAACAATTTTACTTAGTGATAGCTGTTTTGATTGTCATTCAGTGTGCTTCAAGAACATGGGTCAAATGCCACATTTTGAAGCAAGTGTACACTGGACCAAGTCTGTTGATTTTCAAAAGAGCAAGCTCTCTTGCAGATTTATCAGTTACAAGGATAAGACAAACCATTCAACACTGGCAGGGGTGCTTGCAATGATCAGCTCTTATTTATCCATATAAAAACTTTATCACAACAGGAAATAAAAACTGTTTAACTGCTTATAAAGTATTAGCTGGATTTTGGCTTCAATTTGTTAGTGTATCTAAATCTGCTAGTACATCTAACACTCCCCTCCCCCAGACTAATAATGCTGCTGTCCAAAGGTGCCCCCTGTGCTCCTTCTCCCAGAGTGGGGCTACTGTAATACAGAAGGTGTGTTACTGGCTGGATCACCAGGTAAAAACAGATTGGGGGAAACCTAAAAAAAAGGAAAACAAATGTGGCCACCACATCTGAAGCCCTGTACACACAATAGGATTTCCTATGGTTTTTAAACCGATGGATTTTTCCATCGGAAATCCGATGAAGCTGACTTCCATCAGTCTTGCCTACACACCATCAGTCAAAAAACCGACCGTTCCAAACGCGGTGAAGTAAAACACTCTGATGAGCCGAGAAAAATGAAGTTCTATGCTTCTGAGCATGCGTCGACTTGATTCTGAGCATGCATGGGTTTTTTATCCGATGGAGTTCCCCACAGACGATAGTAATTTGCTATCGGTTTTTTAACCATCGGATAAATTTAAAACATGTTCTATTTTTAAAAACCGATGGAAAAAAGACCGATTGGGCCCATACACGATCGGTTTGTCCGAAGAAAAAGTCCATCGGACTGTTTTCATCGGTAAAACCTATCGTGTACACGGCTTAAGAATTGGTAAAACTTTTCTCATTGGAAGTACAACGTCCACCGCCCATATCCACCACCTTGACAGCACTTTCTTTGTTACTACAGCATTGGTGTGCTTTTAGTGAGAGGAGCATATTGGAACCCATGTAACAGGTAATCGTGTGATGCTTGTTTGAAGAGATAAGAAAAGCGTTTTGCAGTAACTTTTGTGCTATTACAATTTTCAGTTTGCTGACACCTGAAATAAAAAAGTAAACATATGAAGAAGTTCCTGGAGCGAAAGACCCCTACTGTGCTACTAATTTTTCAGTTTGATGTTCTTTGGTTTAAATCTATTCTCTTCTCAAGGAACGTATTGTGCAGGCTTTTAATAGACAATAATTTCCTGAAAAAAAAAAAAATCTTTAATACTGATCATTTAAATTGCATTCTCATGTAACATTAAAAGCGGTGTTCCAGCCGCGATTTTTTTTTTTTTTTTTTTTTAAGTCAGCAGCTACAAACACTGTAGCTGTTGACTTTTAATAAGGACACTTACCTGCCCTAGGCGCCCGCAATGTCGGGCCCCCGGGGCCGATCCCTCGATCGTGGCAGGTCCCGGCGCTGCCATCCTCACTAAGGGAAACAGGCAGTGGAGCCTTGCGGCTTCACTGCCCGTTTCCTACTGCGCATGCGCGAGTCGCGCAAAGTTTTCTGAATGGGCGGCTGTTCACTGGGATACACACAGTTCCCAGAAGACACTGCGCCCCATTCCCCAGCAGACAACACGAGGAGGACGAGGAAGAAGACCAGCCGCGGACTAGGACTTTTTTCAATATTTTTATTTTATTTTTTTGGAGCATTTTTATGTAAATTTTTTTTAGGGTGGACCTCCACTTTAATGCTTTTTATTCTATTTCTTTTAACTTGAATTTTTAATAGACCATGTTTTTACATATCAATTTATTTGATTACTTTGTATAGCAAATCTAGAGTACACCAAGCTGTTCACATCAGTGCCTGCCTGGAAAGTAGTGTATTTTGTACCTTTTATGATTGGTTAGATTTATTTTATTGTTCTCCTAACTTGCACCCTGCTTGTATTTTACTCTTTGTGCTCTTTAAAGGTAAGGGACAGAAGCAGTGGCGGCTGGTGCTCAAAATTTTTGGGGGGGCGCAAACAAACTGAAAAAAAAAAACATCAATTGCCGTCACTGTGCCCATTAAACGCAGCCACTGTGCCCAAACGCCACCAGTTTGTCCCCTCAAATGCGGCCAGTTTGTCCCCAAATGCAACCAGTTTGTCCCCATATACAGCCAGTTTGTCCCCATATACAGCCAGTTTGTCCCCATATACAGCCAGTTTGTCCCCATATACAGCCAGTTTGTTTCCATAAACAGCCAGTTTGTTTCCATATACAGCCAGTTTGTTTCCATATACATCCAGTGTGTCCCCATATACAGCCAGTGTGTCCCCATATACAGACAGTTTGTCCCCAAATGCAGCCAGTGTGTTCCCATATACAGCCAGTGTGTCCCCAAATGCAGCCAGTTTGTTCCCATATACAGCCAGTGTGTCCCCATATACAGCCAGTGTGTCCCCATATACAGCCAGTGTGTCCCCATATACAGCCAGTTTGTTCCCATATACAGCCAGTTTGTTCCCATATACAGCCAGTTTGTCCCCAAATGCAGACAGTTTGTTCCCATATACAGCCAGTTTGTCCCCCAAATACAGCCAGTGTGTCCCCATATACAGCCAGTTTGTTCCCATATACAGCCAGTGTGTCCCCATATACAGCCAGTTTGTCCCCCAAATACAGCCAGTGTGTCCCCATATACAGCCAGTTTGTCCCCCAAATACAGCCAGTGTGTCCCCCAAATACAGCCAGTGTGTCCCCGTATACAGCCAGTGTGTCCCCCAAATACAGCCAGTGTGTCCCCCATATACAGCCAGTGTGTCCCCAAATACAGCCAGTGTGTCCCCCATATACAGCCAGTGTGTCCCCATATACAGCCAGTTTTTTCCCATATACAGCCAGTTTGTCCCCCAAATACAGCCAGTGTGTCCCCCAAATACAGCCAGTGTGTCCCCATATACAGCCAGTGTGTCCCCGTATACAGCCAGTGTGTCCCCCAAATACAGCCAGTGTGTCCCCCAAATACAGCCAGTGTGTCCCCCAAATACAGCCAGTGTGTCCCCCATATACAGCCAGTGTGTCCCCCATATACAGCCAGTGTGTCCCCCAAATACAGCCAGTGTGTCCCCCATATACAGCCAGTGTGTCCCCCATATACAGCCAGTGTGTCCCCCATATACAGCCAGTTTGTCCCCCAAATACAGCCAGTTTGTCCCCCAAATACAGCCAGTTTGTCCCCAAATGCAGCCAGTTTGTTCCCAAATGCAGCCAGTTTGTCCCCATATACAGCCAATTTGTTCCCAAATGCAGCCTGTTTGTTCCCTCCCAGCCCTCCACTTACCTTCCTCGGGTCCGCGCTGTCCTCGATGTCTTCTCCCGCCCTCGATGTCGCTTCAGCAAATCAGGTTACCGGTAACCAAATCCGGTGAACCTGATTGGCTGAAACCCCCACAGTCTTCTCCAAGGAACGCACCCCCGTGCGTACCTAGGAGGAGTTTTTGAAGCCGATTACAGCGTGAGAGCTGTATTCGGAAAGCCTATCAGAGCCGCTGGCTCTGATAGACACTTCCAAGTCACACCCACCGCCGGCCACCGCTCTAATTCATATGGCCGGCGCTCACCAGGAGGCCGGCCATATGAATAGTGGGCAGCACGGCAGCGGCGAAAATACACAGATTCATGCAATGCATGAATCTGTGTATTGTCTTTCAGTGGCGGTGCGGGAGCGAGAGGGGGCGGCGCTCTGGCGCCCTCTATGGACGCACCGCCACTGGACGGAAGGAGAGAAAGTTTTATGATGGAGAAGTTTTCTTGCAGTAGATTTGTCAGGTGATCACTGACAAATGACAGTGACTTATGCCCTGTACACACGATCGGATTTCCGATGGAATAAAATCCGATGGAATTTTCCGTCGGAATTCCGATGAAGCTGACTTCTATCAGTCTTGCCTACACACCATCAGACAAAATTCCAACCGTCCAAAACGCTGGGACGTAAAACACTCATACGAAACGAGAAAAATTAAGTCCAATGCTTCTGAGCATGCGTCGACTTGATTCTGAGCATGCATGGATTTTTTCTCCATTGGAGTTCCACACAGACGATCAAAATTTCCTATCGTTTTTTTTTTCCATCGGAAAAAAGTCCGATGGGGCCCACACACGATCGTTTTTTCCGATGAAAAAAGTCCATCAGACTTTTTTCATCGGAAAAACTGACCATGTGTACAGGGCATAAAAGCATGGAATTCATGTGTTTGGCTACCAATAGCTTCACTGTGACCTTAAAGTGGAATTCCAGCTCACCCCTAACTAGCCTTAAAACTGTGCCCCCCCTCCTAACACCTATGCTACTTAACCACTTCAATACTGGGCATTTTCACCCCCTTCCTGCCCAGACCAATTTTTAGTTTTCGGCGCTGTCCCACTTTGAATGACAAATGCGTGGTCATGAAACACTGTGCCCAAATAAAATCTTTATGTTTTTTTTCCCCACAAATAGAGCTTTTGTTTGGGGGTATTTGATCACCTCTGCGGTTTTTATTATTTGCGCTATAAACAAAAGAAGAGCGACAATTTTTAAAAAAACACAACATTTTTTACTTTTTGATTTAATAAATATCACAATTTAAAAAAATAAATAAAAAATTCCTCAGTTTAGGCCGATATGTATTCTTCTACATATTTTTGGTAAAAAAAAAAACTGCAATAAGCGTTTATTGATTGGTTTGTGCAAAAGTTATAGCATCTACAAAATAGGGAATAGATTTATGGCATTTTTTTTAATTTTTTTTTTACTAGTAATGGCGGCGATCTGCGATTTTTATTGTGACCGCAACATTGCGACGGACAAATCAGACACTTTTGACACATTTTTGGGACCATTCACATTTATACAGCGATTAGTGCTATAAAACTGCACTGGTTACTGTGTAAATGTGACTGGCAGGGAAGGGGTTAACACTAGGGGGCGATCAAGGGGTTAAATATGTTCCCTAGTGAGTGATTCTAACTGTAGGGGGAGGGGACTGATCTGTGTTCCTCTGTACTGGGAACATACATCGGTCTCCTCTCCTCTGACAGGACATGGATCTGTGTGTTTACACACACAGATCCACAGTCTTGCCGTGATCGCGGGAAATCGCGGGTGCCCGGCTGACATCGTGGCCACCGGGCACGCGCACCGGGTCCCGAGTGCATGCGTCCCCTAGCCACCCGGGAAGCCCAGGACATCCGGAGGGAGGGAGGGTTCCTGCCAACGTCATTTTACAATGACTCGGTAAGGAAGGGGTTAACCTGTGTAAGAAAGATGTATATACTTACCTGTTTTCAGGCCACCCTGGTCTGGTCACGTGATCTGGCCCCTGTGTCAGCCAGCAAAGCTTCAGGGGAGAGGAGAAAATGCCGACAACGGATGGGCCTTAGTAAACCTATGGATGAAATCACTGCTCCAGGCTTTACAAGCTGTTGTTGAGCACTCTCTCCTCTCCCCTGCAGCTCCCGCTGGCTGACTGAAAATAAGTATATACTACCTTCTTCTACAGGTTAGTCAGCCTACATGTTAGAAAGGGGGAGGGGACAGTTTTAAAGTGGTTGTTATGCCGCTATAATCTATTCACCCCATCGCCTCTGTTAAATAACAATATGTGTCCCAGTGTCTGATATATATAAAAACAATGCTAATTTGTACCTTATATCAGAGCGTCTCCTGGTGCTCACGTTACTCCTCAGCTCTCTCCTCTGCCTGGCAGACAATTATAGCGGTAGGGGCCGAGAACAGCTGGGGAGGAGGGGAGGAGAGAGGAGAGAGGAGAGAGAACTGAGCGGTCACATGAGAGTCGGGAGACGCTCTGATATAAGGTACAAATCTGCATATTTTTTATTAAAGCTCAGACAACGGGTGAAAGAGAATGAACAAGTTTAACTCCATTTTGTATTCAGCATCCATCTTGAGATGAAATAGCTTACTTTGTATAACTTGTTCTTTGCATAGATATTTTCCCATGCCATAATTTCAAGCTATTTAGTTCCTAGTTCTCACAAGAGTATAACTCAAGAAGAAGTTTTACACCAGGACTAGATTAAAGAGTTGCCAACATCCCATATGTTACTGGAACAAAAGAAGGTGACCCCCTAACTAGGGGCTGGTACTTTCACGACAACAAAAATTATAAACAAAAAATTAATATACAGTAAGGTGCATAAAAACAAGAAATACAGATACAAATTGTTTTCCAATCTGTGGTTGAGCCAGATGCGTTTCAGGGAATGTTCCCTTTCATCAGGGGCGTGTCCTTGTTGGAGATTTGAATAGCATCTAAAAAATATATATACAAAGACATGGTCGGTAACAACCCTGTTTTGCTTGTTACCGACCATGTCTTTGTATATATATTTTTTAGATGCTATTCAAATCTCCAACAAGGACACGCCCCTGATGAAAGGGAACATTCCCTGAAACGCGTCGGTCTCAACCACAGATTGGAAAACAATTTGTATCTGTATTTCTTGTTTTTATGCACCTTACTGTATATGAATTTTATTCTACAGTCAGCTTTGGTCGCCACATGGTTGACTTCTTAAAATTATCAGATTAAACTACTTTATACTCTAACAATTTTTTGTTTATAATTTTTGTTGCCGTGAAAGTCCCTTCTTTTGTTCTAATTCTCACAAGATATGCAATTCCCCGAAATGACGTTAATACGCTTCTAATCACATTCCTGTCTATATATTGTTTTCAGTACATTCTGATATGTATGATATGATATGATATGTTTCCCCTGAAATGACGGTTGTACTTTGCTGAATAAGGTTGTCTGGGTCATATGCCCAATGTATTTTTAAACAATGGAAAGCTACCGTGTGACCAAACTTATGCTTGTAACAGTATTATTCTGTCTATATAAACCATGCGATAATACAGCATTATCAGATTACTATGAGAGACTTACTGTGTGCGACTCGAGTTATTTCAGAGTATTCTCCAGGCCTGCTGAGAATAAGGAACAACCTGGTCAGATCTCAGTCTATTGAACCAAGGACGGGTTCACCCCAACACCGGGGGACATATTGTTATTTAACAGAGGTGATGGGATCAATAGATTATAGTTTTTATAGCAGCAGGAGGGGAGGGACAGGTAGTGTCTCGAGCTGAGAGGAGAGCGGAGGGAGAAGAGGACAGAGGAGAGCTGCAGATGAAGGAAGCACGTAAACTGACCACGTGTCAGGGCTCAGCAGCCATGATAAACCGTGGTCAGTTTACAGGGGGGAGGGCATAGCCAGGCAGGATCAGCCAGGTATTTTAGGTTATACAGGGGGCCAAATGGCACAGCACAAGCACTGTACTGCTATGCATGCTTTAAGGGAACAGGATCTATTTCTTTTTTTTTTTTTGAATAACAAACGCTTTAAAGCTACTTAGGGGGAAGCTGGAATTCCACATAAAAGTGGAACTTTAGTCTCCCCACTTTTTTTTATCTCTATCTGCTGGGTTGTCCTCCAAAAACCTACACACCCAGCAAATCCATCATTGTGTGGTGTAAGCTGCCCCTCTGTCGCAGCATGCTGGGTCCAGTGCCACCATCTACTCTTCTAACATCATCAGGGAGCTAGATCTCACTTCTGGGTTCTTTAAAATGTACGTTGAATATTGGCCCGAAGCATCCAGGGATGTGTGACGTCAGTATCTCAGGAGGATTTGGGTTGGGGTGTAGTAAGAACACTGGAAGTGTGGAACTAGGACCTGCAAAAAAGTTTTTTGTAATAAATAAATAAATAATATACAAATGTTTAACAGGGAGCATGAGGAAAATGATGCCATTGAAGTTAATAAGGATTGTGAAAGTCAGCTTTAAGTGATAGCAGCATCATAGTTATCACATCGCATATATGGGAATTTTGTGTACACATGCATTCTCCTATTGATATGCATGCACATGCATTTTAAACCTCCTAAAATGGGTAAAATTCATATCCACTGTAGTGCTCATTAAGAAGTTAAAGTTACATGCTAATAAAACAGGAGCATTCCAGAGACATTGCCTACCTGTTAATTTTTTTTTAGTTTTCAGTCCAATATATTTCTCCACAGTTTGATAGCCCCCCCTATCTTCTGAGCTTGTTAGTAAGCATTTTTGGGTTCCAAGCTCTGCCTTCTCTGCCAGCTCACTGCAATATCGCCCACACATGCTGAAGCACATGAGGAAGGTTCTGCAGTGATGTTCCACCAAGAGCACTATCAACAACCTGATGATTCTGGCTGCAATGTGTTATAGACAATACAGCTTAAAATACACTGGCAGACACTGTTAAAGCCCAATTCCAGCTTCATTATTTTTAATTAATTGCTTGGCTGTAGTTAACATAAAACAAAAACAAAATTCTCTGCAATACTTACCCTCATCTCCTGCACTGTCCCCCACAGACTGCTCCATCTTCCTGTTTGATTGATTGATGCTCTTCATCATTCAATCCACTTCCCGTAAGCCTGTAGGGGTGTCATGCTATCTTCTAAGTATCTTGTTTAGTTTTTTAAAAAGCCAGTGTAGCATGGCCCCCTAGAGGACTGCTAGGAATTACCTGCTCATCTGCACGGCCTAGACCTAGTGAACATTCCAACCCACCTGACATTCTGGGTTCGGACATCCTTGTATGCTGTAGCGTAATAAATCAGACACTTTGCGTATTTAGGTTCGAATAATCTTTTACTGGAACCAATAAAGAAGAAGATTGCTACAAAAAGGGATGGGGAGGTAATAGATCTGCTGAGTTTTGGCAACAACGCCAACTCAGCAAAATAATTCCTCCATAGAGGCACAAGACAATTTTAATAAAGACAATACTGTAAAAAAACACTTCCTTGAGAAATAGGGTTACCTCCCAAAAGGATGTTACAGCTAACTCACTGTACTGACACTCTGAGAGCGACGGAATCTGGCCATCCCATACTGCTATCATAAAGAGGGAGAGCAGTTTTAAGAATGATAATATAAGGAGGGACCCTTTTATCAGTAATGGCAATAAAGTCCACGTTGCAGATCTGATGTTCTTCACCGGTATGCTCGTTAACTGTAATCCGATTAGGTGTAATGGTAAACAGTGGATTTCTTGTAGTGTGGAGGGCTAGAGTTGTCTTAAGCACAATATTCAAATAAATTCAGTAAAGTATTCCTGGCGTTGGAGGTGTCTGCGCAAGGAGTTCCAGTGTAACTTTGACAAAGGATCGATAAAGGTTGGGCGATTTGCCCTCTCACTAACGACCAGACTGCTCTGATGTCTTCTGGACAGGAACTCATGTAGCTACACTCGTGCAGCGGATCCACTGTCTCGATCACCCGACGTGAATGACACACACCGAAAGGCAGGCGACCGGAGTGGTGCTGGAAGGATGTCCAACAGCAATGACTGAGCTAGACTCCTCAGGTTATGGGTTGGAGGGTGGAACTCCGCGTGGTAGGGTGTGACCTCTCCTCCTCTGTTTCACAGAGAGGTCTATCTTGCGTCAGGCCCGGAAGGAAGAGAGTGCCGTGCGGGCTTTTCGCTTATTTTATAGCTACTCCCAGCAATTTTCCTAACAGCAGCAAAGATCCCTGGGATATATAGTACGGACACATAATCAAGTATAGCAATTATCTGGCAGAAGAACTACTTATCCCACAGTCCTTTCTGCTGGGCACACAAATATGATGTCACCTGATACACTGAGCACTAGAGGGACAGGTGAGGCTTTGAAAGACCCAGGACACGGTGCTTTACCATTGTAGTCCATTTTGCTACACCAGTATAATGGTATGTAGCTGCCCTGTCCTAAACAGGGACTACTGGTTAAAGCGGAGTTCCAGGCTTTTTTTGTTTATTAAAAGTCAGCAGCTACAAAAAGTTTAGCTGCTGACTTTTAATAAACAGACACTTACCTACCCCACGGTCCAGCGATGCGGCTGCCCGGTGTGTCGCTCCTCTCGCCCTTCACTCCGCCAGCGCCGTCATAGCCACTGTGGGCACTCGGCCGTGACAGCTTCCGGCTTATCGTTTGGGCACGCACTGCGCATGCGCGAGTCGCGCTGCACGTTCCCAGTGAATAGGACATATTCTGGGACCTGTCACGTGTCCCAGAAGATTGCCTAGAGGGAGGGGTCGCCTAGGAGGAGAGGAGGAGTCATCTAGGCGGCCCGTGGGAGGAAGGAGGAAGTGGGACAGGAAGTCCCCTTCAAAAGTACCCACCCACTCCCCCCAAAAATAAATACATGCCAAATGTGGCATGTAAGGGGGCGAGGAGTACTTAAAGCGGAAGTTCCACTTTTGGGTGGAACTCCGCTTTAAATTTAGTTTTTGGCTGGGTAGTAGTTAGCCCACACTGATTGTGTAGTTTTTCACCAAGCTCAGGTGGGTTGTGATTTCTTACTGCTGCCAGTAGGTGTCACTGGTACCACTGACAATGGTATGAGATTTCTTAAACAGACTGAGCTATGAATATTTCTATTTCCTTCTGCCAACCCAGAAGGAGGTTCAAGGCCACTGGTGCATGCTATGGGATGATGTAAATATTCAGGACAGGCTATCTGCTCACTGTCTTCCCTCTCTTGTGCTCGCTGCACTTCAAGTGCTGCTGAATGGAGCTCTGCTATTAAGCCTAATAGCCTAACGTATGCTAGCAGTGGTCCTGAAGCTGTCCTGCCTTGTGATAGAGGAAGCTTTGCCAAGAAGAAGGACCCTTGCTAGAGAGAGCTAGAAAGAAGGCTGGTCTCTCAGAATGGCCCGGTGACTCGCTTTGAGGAAGCACTGAACCTAGAAAACAGTGGGAAAAGCCTATGAACCAGCTAGAATGCTGTTTACAGTATCACTGGGTCAGCTTAAAGATTCTGGCACTGTGAAACTGGACATGGATCTGGATCTGGAGAGTCTGCAAGTGATCTACCTATGGTATCTGGGACCCCTAACCCTCACCTCCTTAACCACTTTTCAGTAGACAAAAGTGACTAGCATCCAATGTTCATTCTCAATCACCCATTTTAGCCATGGAGCCACTGGCCTAGGGTGAAATGCTGGCCCGCCCTCTGGAGGTGCCACCATGCTTCTGGGTGTCAGTGGGAAGCTGCAGGTAGTAAATTAATGGGGGAAAAAATATGGGTTTAATCTACATAGCTGGGTGCGGAGTATGTCCATTGCATAAAAACATTGTGCTGGAAGGTGTCCCTCTTTCTCCACTCATACAGTTGGGAGATATGGCACCATAAGGTCTTAGATTATGGGTGCTTAACCTGTGGCCCTCCAGCTGTCATGGAACTACAAGTCCCATCATGCCTCTACCTTTGGGAGTCATGCTTGTAACTGTCAGCCTCATAGCTCTGTAACAGCTGGAGGGCGACAGGTTGAGCACCCATATCTTAGATGGTACCTTTACCTTCACGTGTCTCCTCTTCACAATGCCACACGAATCCACGAGTTTCTGTGGTTATATGGCACCAAGAACAAATCAAGCACTAAAAATAAACGAATAAAACAGCACCCAATATGATGATTATGGAGATAGTGATCATTTATAATAGCAATGTTTTGAGCAGTTATCCACAAAAAATATATAAAATCTATTTTGATTTCTGTATAGAGGATTTGTGTGCTTGATAGAGCCTATTGAATTTTTCTCCCTATTCATTATTTAGGTGATTTCTTAACCTCTGTAACTCTTAGTAATTCCGGAGAATCTTCCTGCGGCTCTCTCCTGTGCTCCCTTAATCTTTTAACACAAGTTGTATTGTCATAATACATCAGAGTGATATAAAGCTATGACAAAGCCAAAGAGAAGAAATAGGGAGGTTTTGTATTTGGGTGACAGAGTCACTAAATAATATTTGAGCCTGTGATGAATCTAATATTTTAGGGAACACATCTTTCATTAAATATAGGTGGTTTGTTGAAATATTCAACATGATAGGATGGAATATTATCTTTTTTTCTATCTCTTGGCTGCATAAGTGAGGCACGTTATCAGGGAGTAGAGGAAGCTAATGAATAATAGACCAAAATACTACTATATGCCTGAAGCTATGATACATACCACTGCCAAACTCACACCGTAATACTTATCTGAGACTGTGATCTTCATGTATAAAGTCTAGAGGAACCAAAGCGGGGGTGTTGTGTAAAGCAGAACTCCAGCCAAAAATAACAAGAAAAGAATGAATGCTCATTAAAAATTTAAATAACAAAACCAGCTTTTGCTGAAATATTCACTTTTAATCTAGAGAATTCCTTCTACTTGTTTTCTGCCATTCGTTGTCCTCAGTCTACTAGCTGTTACTGAACTGTGAAAGGAGAAGCAGCACAGTGAAGAGCTCATCTCCCTGTCACTCTGCTTTCTGCTCCTATCAGCATGTAGCTTGTAGATCGTACAACTCCAGCTCTGCTATACAGGCACTGCAAAAGGTTGATATCAGGTCAAATGCAGGTCCTTACACTGCTTGCAATTACATAATAAATGTAACTATATGTAGCGGTTATGTACTTTTTAAACTGGTGAGGACACCACTGATGCAGTTCCCTGCGGGCCAGCAGGTGGCGCTGTCACTTTGGACCGGGGTTGAACCATCGCTGCAGTGCCGTACTCTTTGTGACCTCTCGCAGCGGTTGTATGGCGGGGCGGGGAACCCGCCGTGCATCCTGGGAGAGGGTATAAAGGGGGCGGACATCTTCGCCACGAGGTTCGAGTCTCGGGCACCTCCAGCCTGATGGCTGTGGTTGCGGTCGGTGTCCAGGCGGCCTAGGCCTGGACACCTGGAGTTCGTGTTCCATCCCAGACACCTTCAGTCTGGGGTGAGGTACTCAGCCGGAGGCCTGGGGCCCAGTACCTTCCGCTGCGTCCCGCGAGGGAGGGATTGTCCTAGGGGGCCCCGGGAGTGGGGCACCCGAATCCAGAGGCGTAAGGGACCGGAGGAGGGACTCACCCGAAGACCTGGTGACACAGATTGCCAGTGCCGGGTCAACCTCTGGAGACCGCCTGGAAGGATATCTTTCCCGAACAGGGGCCAAGTTCAACGAGGAAGTTCAGTCCACGTTCAATGACCGGTGGCAGCGGTCCAGCTAATTCACTCAGGTCAGTGGCAGGGGCCTCAACAGTTCATCCGGTCGGTGGCAGCGACCAAAACTCACGGTCGGTGGCAGAGACCGTGCGCCAGGCCTATTCGCTTAAAAGGAATAGGAGAGTACAGTTGTGCCTGGACCTACTCGTTCCCACACCCCCATGTTCATTGTTAATGGAAGTTCAACTGATTGTGTTACGAAAAATAAAGCAGTGTTGGACTTTCGATTGGTGTGGGGCTCTATTATTGGCAGACACGCTTCCAGGGAACAACAAAGCTTCGTATGCAGTGGACAGACCCGGGAGGTAAATCAACTAACTTTGCTCAACCCTCTTATACACATGAGGGAGGAGTTTGGCGTAGTGTTCCTGCACTCTCCTCTTCCCGGTACCCCTTGACACAAGCCATTCACAGTAACCAAGAGGGAGAGTGAGGTTTCGCTACACGTGGGGGCTCTGGTCCGGGATGTGTTCGTGCTACAATGGAGCTGGAGTTGTTGGAATTTGAAAGTGTCTGCCCGAAAGAGTTCCGAGTAGGTCGGCCATGTTGTTGGCCACGGCGCCATCAGGCACACCCTCCCTGCTCAGTTCGTGGGCGTGACCCAGGGAAAGAGAAAGCCCGCAAACTGGAGTGCAAGAAGGGAGGAGTCCAATCGTGTGAAGGACTAGACGTGGGGACTTTGGCGCCAACAAGGCAGTGCGCAATGGATCAGCAAAGAGTCGCCATGTTCACCAATGCATCGTGGATTCCTATTCATCCCACTACCACGAGTCTGACTACTGCTGCTCCAATAACGGATACGGGGATTCGGCTAAAGCCCCGGGGACGATTCGCCCTGTACTCATGCATGGACTTTGAGGCCCTGGGTTTGATTTGTCCCAGATGTTCGGGACTGGTGTGTCAGCTGAAGCCATTTGGGCGCTGCAAGGCCTGCGGAGAGTTCTCATTTGAGGTGGAACCAACCATTGAAAAACCCAGAATCATCCACCTCAACCACGCTACAGGCCACACCACTCATGAAGGAGGAATCGCTGCTTTTACAGCCATCCCTGTGCACACTGCAGCGACCGCAGGGGAGGTCGCAATCACTGAGGTACGGGAGAAATCCGAGGATGCTGACTCGGTCACCACTGTTTCCCAACGTCCATGCCAAAGAGGAAGACTGGCTTAGTTGCCCCATCCTGTGGTCGCGGTGGATCACCCTGCTTGCCCACGGCCGCCCCGGATGGATCCGGTAGGAAGAGTCCCGGACATCCCTTCTCAACTTTGGGCCGAGGTAAGCCGGACAAAGGGACTTGGTGTTGGGGCGGAGGTGTCGGGGAGTCACAGCCCTGTGTGTCCGTGGGAGGTGGCAATTCAGTCTCCACTACAGGCTACCTGCCCGCGGAGGAGTGTGACACCTCCGACCTAGAGTCGCTCTCCGATCCGGGAGACGATGTCATCATAGATGAACTTTTTGCTAAGAAGGGCTGGGACAAGATGCCTCTCTCCTCGTCCCCCAGAGTCAGGGATCCACCCATGTCTACAGGGGATAGTACACCCCGGGTGGAGGCACCAGCGCCTGAGGAGGGATCCCGTCCCCAGTCTGCCCTTCTACCTCCGGTGCCTCCTGCATCTGGCAGCGGAGAAAAGAGACTGTTGTTGCGGCCGCCTATGCCTAGAGTGGAGGTGGTCAAGGCACCTCGCCATCCAGACGCCATCGTCCAACCGGGTGAGGGAGACCGGGCCACTATGCCTCCACTGGCGAGACTTCAGCGTCTTTTCGGCCAAAAAGTTGCTACCGAGTACAGGTGGGAGTACCCGTACTTACCCAAGGAGCTTCTGTACGAAGTGGAAGTCTGCCGGGACCGCTGGTACAACGAATTTGTGTGGACGCACCTTCAGATCCCACATGCCCGCAGGTACCTCGCGTCTTCCCCGAAAACCACTGAGCGGTTCAAGGACTGTAAAGCAAAGTGGATGTTGGGTCGGCACATCCATGCTGACAAAGTGTTGATTCAACGGAAAGAAGGAGAGGATGTTGAATATCACATAGAGACTGTGGATAAGCATTTCAAGCCCCTTGTCTTGTCATCCCCGATTCTACTTGTAGGAGAAAAGACTCCTTGCCTAGTGTTTGTTGCTGCCGAACTTTCCGGGGTTGTTTCCTGGGAAAACCCAGTGACTGTACCCGTGTTATGGGTGTTTGTGCTCTCTGGAAGGAATCGAAGGACTGTTGCCGTTCCTTGTTCTTCATTCTTCCATCCCGCAAAGTGATCATGGACTTTGGGGTAGTTAGAAAGTTCAAAGAGAGAAGAAGATCTTCAACCAGTGCAGTTACCGTGACACTGTCACCAGGTGGCAGTTTTGCGCATCGATATTCACTGTTCACTCACACACTTAAAGAAGGAAAGGGCTTCTCTACGGAGAGGTTCTTTCATTCTTACACAAACATATGTGTCAGGTATATGTGTGTTTAACGTTCTTTTCCCCTCTGCAGGAGAACATCTCATCAAGACCACTGAGAATGGGGTGGGTCTTAGTCAGGATGGGTGTAAGGGAACGTTGTTGTGAACATGTGATTCTGATAATCTGGTTATGTGTTGTTTGTTTCCCTCCTTTCCCTTTCATGTCAGGTTCAGGCACAATTTTTGGTAAATTTTCAGAAAGGAGAAAACTTTTTTATTTTTGAAATTTGTTAGTCGGTCTCTGGATCAGGCTATGATGACCCTTTTTGGGCATGGTTTGCTCCAGACACTGGAAACCAGTGTCAAATGACAGGGGGGAGAGTGTAGCGGGTATGTACTTTTTAAACTGGTGAGGACACCAGTGATGCATAGTTCCCTGCGGCCCAGCAGGTGGCGCTGTCACTTTGGGCCGGGGTTGAACCATCGCTGCAGTGCTGTACCCTTTGTGACCTCTCGCAGCGGTTGTACGGCGGGGCGGGGAACCCGCCGTGCATCCTGGGAGAGGGTATAAAGGGGGCAGACATCTTCGCCACGAGGTTCGAGTCGGGGCACCTTCAGCCTGAGGGCTGTGGTTGAGGTCGGTGTCCAGGTGGCCTAGGCCTGGACACCTGGAGTTCGTGTTCCATCCCAGACACCTTCAGTCTGGGGTGAGGTACTCAGCCGGAGGCCTGGGTCCCGCGAGGGAGGGATTGTCCTAGGGGGCCCCGGGAGTGGGGCACCCGAATCCAGAGGCATAAGGGACCGGAGGAGGGACTCACCCGAAGACCTGGTGCAGCAGATTGCCAGTGCCGGGTGAACCTCTGGAGACCGCCTGGAGGGATATCTTTCCCGAACAGGAGCCAAGTTCAACGAGGAAGTTCAGTCCACGTTCAATGACCGGTGGCAGCGGTCCAGCTAATTCACTCAGGTCAGTGGCAGAGGCCTGTAATTAGGCCTGTGGCAGGGGCCTCAACAGTTCATCCGGTCGGTGGCAGCGACCAAAACTCACAGTCGGTGGCAGAGACCATGCGCCAGGTTTATTCGCTAAAAAGGAATAGGAGAGTAAAGTTGTGCCTGGACCTACTCGTTCCCACATCCCTATGTTCATTGTTAATGGAAGTTCAACTGATTGTGTTACGAGAAATAAAGGAGTGTTGGACTTTCGATTGGTGTGGGGCTCTATTATTGGCAGACACGCTTCCAGGGAACAACAAAGCTTCGTATGCAGTGGACAGACCCGGGAGGTAAATCAACTAACTTTGCTCAACCCTCTTATACACATGAGGGGAGAGTTTGGCGTAGTGTTCCTGCACTCTCCTCTCCCCGGTACCCCTAGACACAAGCCATTCACAGTAACCAAGAGGGAGAGTGAGGTTCCGCTACATATGTATAAACAATTACAGAGCTGCATTTGTGTCATTTATTTGTAGCTGGAATTCAACTGCTAAGTTTCCAAAAAGAAACTTACGTAAAATATCAATATTCTGGCATGTATTACTTTGCCAGTTGTTGACTCATGTATGGGCCAGTTCTACTAATAAAACCAAGAGGTATAGAACACTTGGGTTTAAAGATGCAGCCTACAAGGACCTAGTTCATGGGTTACACTAAACTCGAGAACCTGGAGCAGGTGCCTTAGGTCTTCTGTTTGGTGTCATAGATCTAGTGACACTTAGCCAGGTTGCAGAATGTGCTGGACAGC
Source organism: Rana muscosa (assembly GCA_029206835.1). Taxonomy (NCBI): domain Eukaryota; kingdom Metazoa; phylum Chordata; class Amphibia; order Anura; family Ranidae; genus Rana; species Rana muscosa. The sequence goes on along the minus strand of CM055127.1, from coordinate 110,131,006 downwards.
TTGACAATACCTACATAGTTCAAGCTCCAAAGTTACTTGTTAGAGCCAGAGGCAGATGTACTGGAGCTGGAGAGAGTCCACAGAAGGGCAACAAAAATTAATAAGGGGACTGGAGGACCTCAATTACGAGGAACGACTACAGGCACTACATTTGTTCTCGCTAGAGAAGCAACAATTGAGAGGGGACATGATAGAGATTTACAAATACCTCAATGGTGATTCCAACGTAGAAAAAAATCATTCACTCTCAGGGAGTGTAAAAGGACACGGGGCCACACAATGAGATTGGAGGAGAAGAGGTTAACCTTAAACTGTGCAGGGGGTTTTCACTGTCAGGGCAATAATGATGTGGAACTCTCTTCCAAAATTGGTGGTGGCAGCAGGGGAAATTGATATTTTTAAAAGACTATAAGGTGTGCATCTTAAGAGCTGGTTCACACACAGGCGGTACGACTCTGGCCGCGACTTTGCGAGGCTACCTGGATGCGACCTGAGCGCGCACCACAGCGCGATTTGCGGCGACTTACAAGGTGACTTCAAGTCGCCTCCAGGAAAGGAGGCTTTCCAGTGGCCAATCAAACAAGAATCAGCACTGTGGGAGGGAGGGGTTTGCCTGAGAAAACATGAGAAAATAATTTTCTCTTCCTGTATTGTTGCTTCAGTTAAGACACGATCCGACTTTGGAGGCGACTGCCATTGAAATCAATGGATACAAGTCGCCTAGAAGTCGGATTGAAGTAGTACAGGAACCTTTTCTGAAGTCAGAGCGACTTCAGTAGTGTACATTATGATGGCTCCATTCACTTCCATTGCTTTTCTCAACAGCGCAACTTGGGGCAACTTGGGACGACTTCAAGTCGGATCCCAGGTCGCCCCTGTGTGAACCGGCTCTAAAGAACACAACATACAAGGATATGGGAAATAATTACCAACACTGACACACTTTATTCAACCTTACCTACTATGTAACTATGTAACTTTGAGCAGTGGAGCCTGTTTTCTCACAGCAACTTCACCACTGACCAGCAATGTATGGAGGACTACGATGACCACCAATGTCAGAGCTTTACTATTGACCATCAATGAAAAGGGGATTTACAGCAACCACTACTGCAAGGGGGCACTTAAGTAATGACCATTGTAGAGAACACCTTTTCCACTGACCACAAATGTAAGGGGGCTCTTTAGGGTTGGAGATCGCGCTGGACTGACTCAATCAGTGGTAGGTCAATGGGTAAGTGATGGCAGGTTGAAAGAGTTCTCTTATAATGATTTTTGCCCAATTTACCAGGAAGGTGGCGGTGAGCCCTTTATTTGGGGACTTGGGCTGCTACCTCTGGGGCTCCGGTCTCAAGGTCGTTTCCACATAGATAAGTAAAGGTAGGTGGAAAGGAGCACCCAATATCCAATGAAAGGCAAGTAGGAAGGTGAATTTGTAGTCGTTTATTGAAAGAAGCAATACATTAACAAAGACACCCCTTCCTCAGGGCTATCAGAGAAAAATAAGGATGTACAAAAACATATACCGGTATGTAGAAATTATGAAACTGCTGTAAGCTGATGGTTAATGGAGAAGGATCCTAAACGGGTGTGTCTATAACACCAAAATAGGCATGATATGTGTCTGCTGTGTTGGTAGAGGCAGCATGCCAACAAAGCGCACACATATCATTCGGATCTTGGTGTTATAGACACACCCATTTGGGATTATTCACAATCAGCTTACAGCAGCAGTTTCATACTTTTCTACATATGTGTTTTTGTACATCCTTTTTTTTTCTCTGATAGCCCTAAGGCTCCCCCGAAATGTGTTGGCTTGTTAACGTATTGCTTCTTTAAAAAAACTACTACAAATTCACCTTCCTACTCACCTTTCATTTGCTATCGGGTGCTCCTTCCCACCTACCTTCACTAATGCACAAATGTAAGGCACTTCACTTATTTTCCCCAACATAAAGGAGCATTTCTCTACTGACCTTCACTCTAAGGATGCACTATACTACCAACCTATATAATAGGACATTTCACTTCTGATTATCAATATAAAGAAGCATTTCACAAGTGACTAAGATTGTAAGGGGCCAATACACTGACCAGCAAAGAAAGATATTTTGCCCCCAAAGTTAGGGTGGCATTGCATTGACTACCATGAAAAGAAACACTTTACCACTGACTTCCAGCATAAGGGAGACACATCACAGACCCCTAATATTAGAGTTGGCTTAACCATTGATGACCAGCATAACAAATGGTTATTAATGTGCTAGCTCTAGCAACATCTGTGCTGGCACTCAAACTATGCAATTACTGTCAAACAAGGCACAAATCTGCAGCCTAGGCAGATTTGCCAGCCGGACCACAATGCCTATATTGTGCTGGTGTGGACATGCACAGTTGAACGTTTTCCACAAACAGCACTATCTGCTGCCATGTTGACGAGAACAATTCACAGCAAAGATCCACACGTCCCAAAGCCAGTCTGCTGATTATATGTCTGAAAACAATTTAGTAAAATTCAAAGTTAAAAATAGCTCCAATTTAGCTAACAAACTTGAAACAAAGTTATACCAAACTTTGTAATTTTTAGGTTTACTTCTTCACCTTTGTAAACTCATCTCTAGTATTACTTTAACCATGAACCATAGTCTGCCAGACAAGAACATACAGCATAATAAGATGTTCCGGTACTCACCAGTCATTTACAAACTCCTTATTCCAGCTACAAGGTTCAAAAGACGTTCATTCTCTGTAAATGATAGGAATTATTTTAAATTATGAAATACAATTAACAAAATCATAGGTGCTATGAAACAGTTCCAAAGTCTGACACTTGCTATGTTTGCATTCGTTAACACCAACTAAACTTTTCTCTACTGAAACCTGTTCATACTTTGGTCTTCATCAAACCATTAAATGCAGATGTTTAATTACAATGGATTTTTTCCAGGTAGCGATGGGTCAGCTACAAACTGGGCAGCTTCCAACCTGTCGATGAATTAAGTTCTTAAATTCAACTTCAGTCGATACGGCTTGTGTCTAGGAGATCAGCAGGTGGATTAATTAGATGTAATTAAGATTTCTCTCCGCAAAGATATTTTATAAAGTTGTTTGCTTTCTGTCTCTTTCCCACCCTCCGAGAGTTACTTGCAAATGTTTTATTTCCTGCTCTGCAATTAACAGTTGCTGATTGTGCCTCCAGCGTGGCATTGTTGTACAGATAACAACTGAATCTACGACAAAAGCAGGAAAAGGACCACTATGGAATAGCTAATGTACTGGCAAGCATCTTCCTGGCTTTGCAATCTGGCTAACCTACCCTCTGCTTTCCTTCTTTGTCTTCGTTAAAAATTTAAGCGCCAGCTTCTGGCGGGCAGACATGAGGATGAAAGCTGAAATTTTTACATTACAGACAACCCTCTGCCCATGCAAATGACTTCAGCTCGCTTGTATGCATATTCATAGATGTACAGGTGTGTATAATTACAGTAATCGCATGACCGCCTTCAGAAGAGCGCTCCTTAATCCATAGCTTGAGACAAAGCAGATACAAATGACTGTGTTCTATAAGCATAGCCACTTGAAGCTAATGATTTTAGATGACTTTGAAAATCCAAAAACAAATGCTGCTCTATAGCCGCTGAAGGCAAGCTTAGTTAATGTAATACTACTAGAATGTGTCACAACACAAAACCATACACATTGGTGACAGGAAGAGGTTTATTTAAAAATGGTTATGTCAGATTGGTGCACCAGAAGCAGTGCCATTTTTTTTTAAAGCTATCGCTGCAGGTATCCTAACCCCTTGGCGCCAACCACACACAAATATGTGGCCCCGCAGCGCCTGATCCTTCACCCTGAGAGGCCGCATATTTGTGTGAATTGCTGTCACTGGAGCTGTGACGAGAGTGCGTGCGCTGCACACTCCTGGCGCAGTTACTGCCTCCTAACTGAAAGCTCCCGATCGCTGCTTGCAATGGGGAGTTTTCAGATCACGTGACCTCCGTGACAGCCAATCATGGTGGTCACGTAATCTTAGGCCCCGCCCTGCCTCCTGGCTTCATAATCCTCTTAAAGGACAGAGAGACCCCAGCACGAAGAGGTTAACGTTTTACTAAACCCACAACAGTTAAATCAGTCTGTATATGCAGTAAAGCATGCTTGTTATACTTACTGTGGAACCTAAGGGGTTAATCCTCCACATTATGTAAAAAGCCTCTGATCTTCCCCTTCTTCCACAGTCCATCTGCTGATAGAACAGAGTCTTGGGGGCACTCTGCACATGCTCAGTTTGGTGTGTATTGCTAGAGAGTTTTTTTTTTCTTTTTCTTGGAAGGGTGTATGTGATCAGCACAGGGCCAATCAGCACTGTGAAAAGAAAAAAAGGTGCCTCCAAGTGCAGAAGTGAAACTTTATATTTCCCAAAAGGGATAAAAACCCTTACAAAATGGTGGATGAGTAGGAGCACATCACATTAGTAATATGGCAGGTGGTCCCACATTCTGGTAGTCCCAAGGAGTCTCAGGGATATCTGGATGTGTAATTCTATGGTAGTATATTCTGAAGTGGCCAGGAGATTGAAACCATGACTCTCTTGGATACTGGGAAGACAGCTAGGCTGTCTGAGACAGCATAGAAGCCAAATCCAGGAAGTGATATCAACAGGAAGGGACCAAGAACCAGCGTGGACAGCAAACAGGAAGTGATGTCATCAACATGCAACGCGTTTTATTGGGAAAAAATATATACTTTAATGAATTAAAAAAAACAAAACAGTAAAGTTAGCCCAGTTTTTTTTGTATAATGTGAAAGGTGATGTTACGCCGCGAGAATCATGATCTTTATTCTAAGCAATCAAAATTTGTGATTCTCATTTTTCTCAGATTCGTGCAGCTCTACAAGTGCTGGTTTTACTCAGCCTGCTCTGGCTTGAAAGTGATGTGGCAGCTGTGTCCCCTCACTCGCCAGCGGTCTTGCCCGCGATTCCAAATTGCTAGATGTGAATGGGGCCTTTGTAAAATTGTTCACTCACCCCTAATGAAGACTATAACAAATTATCCGAGAGGGGTCTCTGTGCTATTTCTTTAACATATGCAAAGCAGCCAAGCAGGAGCTACCCAACTTCCAGGATGTTTTGTGATTTGCTACCTTTCAAGTATGCACCACTGCAACTTACACTCAGTATGAGAAACAGTATTTGCACATCACTTGCCATTTTTTTAGTTTACTTGTGTTTATTCTGACTGTAGTATTTCTTTATTGCTACACCTGGGCATTAAACTCTAGCTTTGCCAATACCAACAAGAGATACAGCAACAATGAATGTCTATCTGGCTCTGCCATCATACATCTGCTCCCTCCACGATGCTATCAGCAGCTCTGTTGAATCCGAATTACTTTAATTCAGGGAATATTCATTTATCACTGTCCTGTTGGCGATGTGTAATTTTCAACTCCTCCAAGCCGGAAGCGAGATAAATGGAGAGCTATTTATGTAAATATTTCACAAGGTCTCCGCTAAAGGAGGACACTAGAGAAATATTTCTTTAGCACCTGGATCACGCATATGACGTTTTTCTTATTCCTCTACTTGTCTTAAATCAGCTGCAGTTTAGCAGTGGAAGAGGGGAACATAGAGAGAGCACTTATAAGATGTTTGATCAGAAAGGGGACACACAGATTTCCCATCTCCTTGGGGCTGAACACACAGATGCTGATGTGCACTGGGAGGAAACGGTGCTGAAGCGCCTATTCCGGCACATTGATTTTTTTTTTTTGTATCAGAACTTTATTGCAATGACACAAGTTCTATTCACACTGCGATGTTGGGATGCGGTGGTTTCTGCTGCAGCGTGCTGCGCTGAGGAAAACTATTGCACGCAGTTCTTTTTTTCCTTGGCGCGACAATAATATTGTTGTTTTGCAGTACTTTTTTTTTCAGCACACCACAACAACACAGGGGTGTGAACTGACTCCATAGGAAACAAGGCACATTGCCTTGAACTGTACTGGGCAACACTGACCAGCACACCCAACATCATAGCCCTCAACTGTCCCTGATTTCGAGGGACTGTACTGATTTGGAGCAATGTCCCTTTGTCCCTCATTCCTCCTTATTTTGGTCTGATCTATATAGCTGTTTAGAAAATGCACTTTTTATCTATCAAAAAGTGTTTTCCAGTGCTAAACCTTTCATCTGTTTTCTAAATTGCTGCATTTGTCAATTCCAAAGGCCAATATAAAGGAATAGTAGTGGTTAAAAAAAAAAAGCACTTGTGGATTTATCCAATCTTGCCTTTTTTTGTTTAATTCTCCTTTAAGGGGGCGTGGCAAGGGGCGTGACTGATGCCTGCATACTTTTGCTGATAGGTGTCCCTCATTCCCATCTCAAAAAGTTGGGAGGTATGCAACATGAATAATGTGAATGAGCCCAAATGAAAAAAAGCATATTCAGAATATACAGTATATATTCAGGCAATATATACACAATTTCACATGTTTTGTCTCTTTAAAAAATTCTACAAGTACACAAAAGTACCTGTTGGTCCTTCCAGAAATCCAGTTAGCTCCTAACATCCTGTTTGGGCTAAGAACACAGTGTCTTTGCTGCCCCAACCAGCGTTGCCAGCACTGCTGGCAGGACTACAAAACTTTGCCTATTCCTCATCCCTCTCTATCCCTCTCCACATGCAAATATCAATTTTTTTTTCAGCAAAACAGTCCTGCCGTCTTGATTCTCAAGAACTTTCTCACGCGCTGCATGTGGGAAAAAGGCTCCTGGGAGATTTAGTTCTGCGGTCGTTCCTTCATCAATAGGAACTGAGCTCCCAGCAGCTGCCGCAAAAATTATACAAGAATTATATGAAGTATATACAGTATGTGAAATATTTGGAATGCATGATATATATGAAATATATGATATATTATTACACAAGAATTATACGAGAAGTACATTAATCACTTCAGCCCCGGAAGATTTTGCCCCCTTAATGACCAGAGCATTTTTTGCGATGCAGCACTGCGTCGTTTTAACTGACAGTTGCTCGTAAAAAGTTACCTTTTTTCCCCACAAATAGAGCTTTCTTCTTTGTGGTATTTGATCAGCTCTGCAGTTTTATTTTTTGTGCTATAAACAAAAAAAGACCGACAATTTTGAAAAAAAAAAAAAATATTTTTACTTTTTGCTATAATAAATATCCCCAAAAAATATATATATATATAAAAAAAACATTTTTTCCTCAGTTTAGGCCAATATATATTCTTCTACATGTTTTTGGTAAAAAAAATCTCAATAAGCGTATATTGATCGGTTTGCGCAAAAGTTATAGTATCTACAAAATAGGGGATAGATTTATGGCATTTTTATCTAAAAAAATGTTTTATTAGTAATGGCGGTGATCTGTGATTTTTATCGGACTGCGACATTGCGGCGGACAGATTGGACACTTTTGACACTATTTTGGGACCATTGACATTTATACAGTGGTCAGAGCTAAAAATAGCCACTGATTACTGTGTAAATGTCACTGGCAGGGAAAGGGTTAAACACTAGGGGTGATCATGGGTTTAAGTGTGTTCCATCAGCGTGTTCTAACTGTAGGTGGGATGGGCTACCACTGACATGACAGAGATCACTGCTCTCGATGAGCAATAGATCCCTGTCATGTCACTAAGCAAAACAGGGAAATTCCTTGTTCTGCCTCTCCTTGTCGCAATCGCGAACCGCCGGCGGACATCGAGACCCGCGGGCACACTCCTGCGGCGTGTAAATATATATTATACAAGAATTATATGAAGTATATACAGTATGTGAAATATTTGGAATGCATGATATATATGAAATATATGATATAATATTACACAAGAATTATACGATAAGTACTGTAAGTATACATGTGAAATAGATGGAATATGTGAAATATGTATTATACAAGAGTTATTGAAGTATATATATGAAATATTTGGAATACAGAAAAACCTTGAATTGCGAGCATAATTCGTTCCGGAAGCATGCTTGTAATCCAAAGCACTCTTATATCAAAGCAAATTTCCCTATAAGAAATAATGGAAACTCAGATGATTCGTTCAAGAACCATTTATTCATAGGTCCATCAGTTTATAGTCCATATAAACAGATTATAGCAATTATGTAACCATAAAATGTCCATCCACAAATGGCCACCTCCACAAGGGGATTAGAAGCAAAATCCAGCAGGAGCTACAGAGTATAAAAGATGATCACATGGTTGATGATTAAAACTGGCACACCTAAGTATGCAGGCATCTGGGGTAAAGCTGTCCACATAGATCATCCTCCGCACCGCTGGCTCTTACCGCTGTCAGTCTGCAATTGTGACCAGGAAGACTACCCTGCAATAGAGCGATCTGAAAGCGAGGCTTGTACCGCTCCACTGCTCGTGGAGCACAGCGGGGAAGGGATGACGCCAATGACTGTGAGGAGGGTGGTCTATGTAGACCGCTTTACCCCGGATGACTGCATACGTAGATGTGCCTGTTTTAATCCTCAACCATGTGAGTTGCTAAATGTTTTACCTTCATTAAATGTAACCATATTGCTACACTTAGAGGCGCCTCTCTTCTCTTTTATACTCAGTTGTGACATGACGCTACTTGTATATCAAGACATCGCTTGTAAATAAAGTTAAAATGTATTTAAAAATTTTGCTTGTCTTGCAAAACGAGTTATCTTCTCAAACCAAGTTACTCTCCAACCAAGGTTTTACTGTATATGATATGTATAAAATATATTATACTACACTAAAATCATACAACAACAAATATATATAATACAAGAATTATATGAAGTATATTTGTGAAATACTGTATATGGAATGCATGATATATATTAAATATATTATATATTATTATACAAGAATTATGCTGCTAGAATTATACAAGCATGATGATTATGTTATAGAGCGTAATAAAAGCTGTTTCTCACTACAGGAACCAGGTGAATAAAAAAAATGTTGGGGCATAATCTAGAGCAGGAGGGAAAGGTTTGTGCATATGTAGCGCCCACCCCAATTTTGGGGCCCTATATGTGTAAATTTAGGGGAAGTCTGAGCCAGTAATTGGGCTCAGACCAATTATGGTTCAAATTGTTTGCTCTGCTCTGGGTGTGATACTGCTCGGCAGTGTTATTCTCCTTTGCCTGCAGGTGGCACTGTCACCGCCGACCCTGGCTGGATCACGGGGGTATCACAGCACCTTGGGTGTCTTCTCTCGGCAGCCGTGCAGTGGGCGTGGTCTACCCGCTGCGCATGCTGGGAGAGGGTACAAAACGGGCAGACCCTGATTGGCGTGAGGCGATTCTAGGGGGCCCCAAGGTGTTCAGGGGGACCTCTGGTCCAGTGAGCGCGTCTCGTGGCCCTCATGGCACGGGATGCGTGTGTTTGGTCTTTGGTGTTTAGCCTGAGGCTCTGCTGCTGCATAGCAGGCCCAGCTCTCCTATCGAGGGCCTACGCTTCGGAGAAGGATCCCAGGCTGCCCGGTTGAAGGGGGCCCATCTTTAGGGGAGGAGTTTCAGGAGAATATCAGTCCCGGCGGAGATGGTGATGGTATTACTGTCTCGGGGAGAACCCTGAAGGCCTACCTAAAGGGGGAGCCATCATCTCTGACATTCGTGCTCCACTCCGGTTGCTAGGACCGCTCTCAAAGGGACTATCCGGGTGAGCAATACCCACTCAGGCTTGATTGGCGACTAAAGTGTTCTCTAAGTGATGCGTGCCTGAACCTTCCCCTATTCTGTAATTTCTACTCTCTCTCTCAAGTTTTACCTCAAGAAAAGAATAAAACCTTTCTGCTTAGGCTTTACACCTGTGTGGACATTGGCTTTATTACAAAGGGACTTCCGCCTACACAACGGAGACCAGGGATCCACTCTGGAAAGGTAACTTGCCGCAAGACCCAAAAACATTAACACCACTCGCCCCTCTCTACACAAAGCCCTGGTTCACACTGGTGGGATTTGACATGCGATTTGACATGTCAAATCGCATGTCAAATCGTCTAAAATTGCCGCAAATTGCGGGCAATGGCACCGTCCTAATCGGTGCGACGCCGCATCTGCGGCGCTGCACCGATTTCAAAAAGTAGTTTCTGTACTACTTTTTGCGATTTCAGCTGCGATTTACATTGACATCTGTGTCAGATGTCTCTGTAATCGAGCTGAAATCGGGACTGACAGGCAGGAGTGAAATCGTGCGAGTTCAGCTGAACTCGCACGGCTTCACTCCCGCAGCCCCAGTGTGAACCTGGGCAAAAGGGGGGATAACGGGCAAGTAGCAGGTGTGTCCTGACTGCAGAAATAGCAGAAACAGGGTGGTGTGTGCTACACATACATTTAGGTAATGTCTGGTTTTACACTTTAAAGCAAGGCATGGAACCTGAGCCAATCTATTATGTAGCCCACTACACAATTGTCAGGAGAGGAGCAGATGCAGTCTCACTCTGGGTGCTGCTGCTTCTCTGTGTGTGCTGACAAATGATATCTACACAGACACAGCCATACCAATGACTCTAGGCCTGGTTCACACTGGGGCGACAAACGCTCCGACATTGAGAGCTCATGTCGCATGACGTGTGAAAATCAATGTTTCCCTATGGGAGCCGTCTTACCTGGTCCGACACATGTCGGTCCGACTTTGAGAATGCTCCCTGTACTACTTTGGTCCGACTTTGATCCGACTTCAGCCCATTGATTATCATTGAAGTCGGATCAAAGTCGGACCGCAGTCTTGCATGATCCGACTTTGGCATGCGACTTGTGCTGTACTGCTCTTGAGGGGGAACTCCAGGCCAAATTTTAAATAAAAAAACGACATGGGTTCCCCCTCCAGAGGCATACCAGGCCCTTGGGTCTGGTCTGGATTTGAAGGGCCGCCCCTACGCCGAAAAAAACGGCGTGGGGGGTCCCCCCCAAAATCCAAACCAGACCCTTATCCGAGCACACAACCTGGGAGGCCGCAGGGGAAGAGGGGGGGACGAGAGAGCGGCCCCCCCTCCCTCCTGAACCGTACCAGGCCACATGCCCTCAACATGGGGAGGTTTGGTGCTCTGGGGTAGGGGGGCGACCTGCGGCCCCCCCACCCCAGAGCACCCTGCCCCCATGTTGATGAGGACAGGGCCTCTTCCCGACAACCCTGGCCATTGGTTGTCGGGGTCTGCGGGCGGGGGGCTTATAAAGGGGCCCCCGGATCCCGGCCCCCCCACCCTATGTGAATGAGTATGGGGTACATCGTACCCCTACCCATTCACCTGGTGGAAAAAAATTGCAATAAAAAAACACACAGCTTTTTAAAGTATTTTATTGCACAGCTCCGGGGGTCTTCTTCCGACTTCGGGGGTCTCCGGTAACGTCACCGCACTCTCCGGTTCTTTCTTCTGCCGGGCCTCCACTAACTTCTTTTTAGCTCTTTTGCTAACAGAGGCCCGGTCTTCTCCGTCGCCTTCTTCTTCTCCCGCTCTCCGGTTCTTCTCCCGCTCTCCGGTTCTTTCTTCCGCCGGGCCTCCGCTAACTTCTTTTTAGCTCTTTTGCTAACGGAGGCCCGGTCTTCTCCGTCGTCTCGTCCGGCTCTCCGTTGTCCTTCTGCCGGCCCCTCCACTAACTTCTTTAGCTCTTTTGCTAGTGGAGGAGCCGGTCTTCCCGTCGTCGCCGTCGCCGTCTTCTTCCCTCTTCTCCCCCTCGATGTTGACGCGTCGCTTCCTCCCGCTGTAATACTGGCTCTCCGCTCCGCTCCGCATTAATATAGGCTTCTCATGACGTCACAGTCACATGTTCCGGGGCACATGGCCCCGGTGCATGTGACTGTGACGTCATGGGAACATGTGACTGTGACGTCATGAGAAGCCTATATTAATGCGGAGCGGAGCGGAGAGCCAGTATTACAGCGGGAGGAAGCGACGCGTCAACATCGAGGAGGAGAAGAGGGAAGAAGACGCCGTCGGCGACGACGGGAAGACCGGCTCCTTCACTAGCAAAAGAGCTAAAGAAGTTAGTGGAGGGGCCGGCAGAAGGACAATGGAGAGCCGGACGAGACGACGGAGAAGACCGGGCCTCCATTAGCAAAAGAGCTAAAGAAGTTAGCAGAGGCCCGGCAGAAGAAAGAACCGGAGAGCGCGGCGACGACACCGGAGACCCCCGAAGTCGGAAGAAGACCTCCGGAGCGGTGCAATAAAATACTTTAAAAAGCTGTGTGGTTTTTTATTGCAATTTTTTTCCACCAGGTGAATGGGTTAGGGGTACGATGTACCCCATACTCATTCACATAGGGTGGGGGGGCCGGGATCCGGGGGCCCCTTTATTAAAGGGGGCTCCCGGATTCCGATAAGCCCCCCGCCCGCAGACCCCGACAACCAACGGCCAGGGTTGTCGGGAAGAGGCCCTGTCCTCATCAACATGGGGGCAGGGTGCTCTGGGGTGGGGGGCCGCAGGTCGCCCCCCTGCCCCAGAGCACCAAACCCCCCATGTTGAGGGCATGCGGCCTGGTACGGTTCAGGAGGGAGGGGGGGCCGCTCTCTCGACCCCCCTCTTCCCCTGCAGCCTGCCAGGTTGTGTGCTCGGATAAGGGTCTGGTTTGGATTTTGGGGGGGGGACCCCCACGCCGTTTTTTCGGCGTAGGGGCGGCCCTTCAAATCCAAACCAGACCCAAGGGCCTGGTATGCCTCTAGAGGGGGAACCCATGCCGGTTTTTTATTTAAAATTTGGCCTGGAGTTCCCCCTCAAGATTCATACCAAACACAGTGCCTGATATTGGCGGGGATCCAAGTCGGATCCCCGTTCATTGAAAGTCGGACATATGTCGGCTTCATGTCGCAGGGCAAAGTCGGATCCAAAGTAGGACAGATGTCGTGTCGCACTAGTGTGAACCCAGCCTTAGGCTGGGTTCACACTGATACGACACGACATTCATCCGACTTTCATCCTACTTTGCTCTGCGACATCAGTCCTACATTGATCCTACATTGGTCCGACATCCATCTGACTTTCATGAACAGGATACTACTTTGATCCGACTTTGTGATAGTCTGACTTGTCCTTTGACCAATCAAAACAATCCCAGGGTGAGATAAATTCCTTTTACTGCTGCTGTAATCACCATGTCGGATGTCAAATGTCGGATGGTTAGGACAAGGATCCTACTTTGATCCGACTTCAATGATAGTCAATGGGCTGAAGTAGGATCAAAGTCGGACAGAAGTAGTACAGGGAGCATTTTTAATGTCGGACCGACATGTGTCGGACCAGTTAAGACAGCTCTCATAGGGAAACATTGATTTTCACACGTCATGCGACATGAGCTCCTAATGTCGGAGCGTTTGTCGGACAAGTGTGAACCAGGCCTAAGGGACCTTTCACATGGGAAATCTGATCAGGTCTGACTGTCAGTTTTTCAGACAGATCTGATTGGAAGGTCAATGCATCTCTATGGACTGGCGGGTGTAAAAGGCCACAAGTCAGTTTACACCCACCTACCTCTGAGTTTGATCAAGCCCACTAAAAAAATGGAGGAGGACTGCATCCTCTTCCATTTGGGCAGACCGGATCGGAGGCAGCCGGTATAAACGGACAGTGGAGTCTGTTTACTCCGGGCCGCCCATGGAGCAAAGCAGGGTCTGTCCATGTCCTCTCTGCATAAACTGAGCAGATACAGACCTGTCATTCACCCCCGCTCTGCTCCAATCAGCAGGGAATCAGCGGACACATACCCCGCTGAACAAAACAGAAGGCGCCCATGTGAAAGGGCTCTTAGACCCTATGCAATCTAGGTCACTTTTAAGGGCATTTGACTTTTTTTTATGACTCTAAACGCCCTTCTATGTAAGCCTATAGGGTTGATTTACTAAAGGAAAATCCACTTTGCACTTGAAAGTGCACATGGAAGTGCAGTCGCTGTAGATCGCTGTAAATCTGAGGGGAAGCTCTGAAATTAGGGGAAGCTCTGCTGATTTTATCATCCAATCATGTGCAAGCTAAAATGCTGTTTTTTATTTTCCTTGCATGTCCCCCTCAGAACTACAGCATCTGCACTTCCATATGCACTTTCAGTGCACTTGCAAGTGCAAAGTGGATTTTTCCTTTAGTAAATCAACCCCCATGTGTCCTTGCACACATAAGCATTTAGGCAGGAGTGTTTAGAGGCAGAAAAAAAAAACCAGTGCCAGCGCTTTCAGGAGAGGAACATTTTGCTTCAAAATGTGCAATGCGTCTAAACACATAACACTAGAGCATTCATTCATTTAAATGCCCAGAATAAATTAATATTCTGGCCAATGGAATGAATGAACAACTAGATGCTTGACATGCCTAAACGTATCTAAACATGCCTAAAAGCATTTGCGAAACAAGGTTTTAGGTGCTTTTTAACACAGATTTTTCCGCCCCTGGAGAAAAAAGGTGTCAGGGGAGGAAAAAAACATCCTGTGTGCATGAGGCCCTAACGTTACAGCCATTGTTACTTCTGCCTCTCATGCACTAGAGGGTGCCTGATTTTTTTTGTATTATGTAGCACCCTTTAGTATGTGTGCTAGATGTAGATTTTTTTTTTGTTTGATATTGTAGTTAAAAATTAGTTTAGCTCAGGGCTAAGCCTGAGCTATGAATCTGGGTCAGGGTTCAGTGACTCAGGGGCTGGATGACTCACCTGGCAGCTCTCACTGGCACTTCCCCCTGGTCTGGAAGTTTGTAGAAACTTTCAGAGCTGGAGGGTGGGAGTAAATAAGGTCTTCCATGTATATTTATGAGGTCTCAGCCAATCCCCAGCAATGGGTCGGAAAGGGGCAGAGCCTACTTCATAAATAGACATGGGCCATGCCAGCAGGGGCAGTCAGGTGGATGATGGCGTGCTGAGGAGGCTGTCAGTGGCCCTTGAGGGTGCCCCCTTGTCTGGGGAGAAGGGTGACCTTGGGGCTAGGGCTCAGGTGCTGGAAGGATCCTGCCAAAACACACAGAGGAAGCCCTTCCTGGAGGTACGGGAGCAGGGAAATAGGACAGCAGGAGCAGGTCAGAACAACTGGGAGATGTCCTGAGAGTCAGCCAGGTGGGCTGGTGACTGTCAGTCTGGAGGACTGTGGGGAGAAGTTAGCCTGGAGGGCTTGTGAAAGGGGCAGCTGCAGCCAGGCAGGTTGGCAGTGCCTGAAGAGGTGGTGCTGGGATCAGTAGCCACAGGAGAGATGCAAGCTGGACACTTAAGTTTTGCTACACAACTAAGGGGCCTTGGGTTCCTTCCTGTAATTGGCTATTGCTTTAATCTGACTGAGTGACTGACAGATATTCACAGTGTTTCAGATGGGTTCTGCAAGCAAGTAAGGGCTGGAGGAAGAAGTGGAGCTGTATATAGAGACTGTATATAGGAAGAGTTGTCCCTGAAGTTGTTGTTGAAGTCAAATGGGCATCCCATAACCTCCCATCCCTATCCAAGTTATTACACTCAAATAACAAAAACAAAGTAACAAACTGTTCTTTGTCTCATGAGTGCCTGTGAAGATTTGGTGTGCCTGGCTGTGCAGAGTGGGGGATCCCAGTTTACTTGTGGCTCCTTAGGGGGTGCGCTACAATTACATAAGACTCTGAGGAAAATCATGGAGGATTGTAGGGTGTGCAGTTTGCTGACTGTAGAGACTGGAACCAATCGGATTGGATCGGAGCCATCGGATCGTTATTACAGCAGCTCCTCCTGAGCTGTCAGTTTTTTCTTTCAGCCCGCTGGGTTGAACAAAAAAATAAATAATAGTGTGTAATTGGCTTTAGTCTGTTCTTGATATGTCTCTACTAACTTTGCACATCTAGACTTTTCAGTATTTGCCCACTCTTCTTTGCAGAACTGCTTAAGCTCAGTAAAATTTGATGGTGATCATTTGTGGACTGCAGTCTTCAAGTCATTGCACAGATTTTCAATGGGGTTTAAGTCTGTGCTCTGACTAGGCCTTCCAAGGACATCTTCTCCTTCAACCACTGTGTGGTTATTTTTGCTGTGTGCTTTGGGACATTGTCATGTTGGAAAGTAAACCTTCTTCCCATTGACAACTTTCTGGCAGAGGGCAGCAGAGTTTCCTCAAGAATTTGACAAATGCTCCAGTCCCTGCTGCAGAGAAACACCCCCATAACAGGATATTACCACCTCCATGCTTTACTGAAGGAATGGTGTTATTTGGATGGTGAGCTGTATTGGCTTTCTGCCAGACATATCGTTTGGTGCTGAGGCCAAAAAATTCAATTTTAGCCTCATCTGACCATAACATTTTTCCAAGTGGCCTCAGAATCTTCAAGGTGCGTTTTGGCAAAGCTCAGTAGTGGCTGCATGTGGCCTTTCCTGAGGAGTGGCTTTTTTTCTTGTAACCCTCCAATACAAGCCAAATTTGTGGAGTATTTGTGATATTGTTGTCAAATGCACACAATGACAACTCTTCCTCATAAATTTCTGCAACTGCTTTAGAGTTGCTGTAGGCCTCTTGGTAGCCTCTATGACCAGTTTCCTCCTGGCTCTTTCATCCAGTTTGGAGCGACGTCCTGATCCAGGGAGGGTCTGTGCTGTACCAAATATCTTCCACTTCTTAATAATAGACTTCTCTGTGTCCTTTTTGCATCCATCTTCTGACTTGTGCCTTCCACAACTTTATCCCAGAGATCTTTTGACAGTGCCTTGCCACCCATAGTTGATTGTTTGATTCAATTGTACTACCAGGGACTGAAATGCAACCAGCATGTCTTTTGAGGGTTGGAGGAAACCGGAGTACCCAGAGGAAACCCACACAGGCACAGGGAGAACATGCAAACTCCAGGCAGGTAGAGCCGTGGTTGGGATTTGAACCGACGACCTTCACTTTAAAGTGGTTGTATACCCCAGATTGTGAGTTTTACCTATAGGTAAGCCTAGAATAAGACTTACCTATAGGTAGTGGAAATACGTGCGTCATTAAGGAGATATTTACCTTGTAGTGCACCGATGATGTCATCTGTGAATGCGCTGTGAAGAAACAGACCTCCATGCCGTTTTTTTATCCCCAGCGTGTGCCGTGACGTCATGTGGCTCCGGCCAGTCACAGAGCCAGAGTTTGTAGCCCCGGAAAGAAGAGGGGTGAAGATGGATGCTTCCTGCAGTGGGGACAGTGCGGGCTTCGTTTGCAGGTAAGTGTCACATAATGGGCGAGTATGTGATGCATATTCGCCCATTATGCTTTTACTTTGCAGGGTTTGCTAGAAACAAAAGCGGAAGTAAAACCTATCAGGGTTTACTTCCTCTTTAAATCGCCATTTAACCTTCCATACTACACATCTCAACAAGAAGGAGATTTTACAAAGTGAATTCATGGTGCAGAAATCACTTGCAGTATCAGTTCTGAAGCTCAATACTCCAGTTTGTGTGATATTCTTAGATAGCCAATAACTTTGCCAACATGATTGATGCCCAAAAAATGCCCCCCGACAATATTTAATGTATATTACAACCTTATTATATTTTGTAGCCAGTCAGGCAGGCAGAGGCTATACACAATGTGGCACAAAAATAGTTCAGAAATATTATTTACGACAAAATCCATTATTCTTTTCAACATACTGTACATGGTGGGAGTATGAGTCAAGACTGCAGGCAGTTGTTTCATTTACAATTTTCTGCGTGCCCCATAATTCTCTGCAGAGGTCAAGGAGAAAGAGACAATGGAATGAAAGGCTCAGAGTCAGCAGATGAAATGCATTTTCTAAACTGTAATGCTAGGGCGAGAGACAAAACTAAATAACAGACACATTATGACAGCCTTACAGGGGAAGCAAACTTTCATGATTGCAGAGTCCATATTGCGATGGAGATTTCTGATATTAAACCTAATGAAACAGCCAGTGATTAATGTGCAAAGTTTAAGGCCATCTATAAATGGCATATCTCAAATGCTTCATCTACTTTATTGAACTGCTTCCAGCTTGCAATTTGTTCTTCAGTCATTGTCAGTTGACAAAAATAATAATAACAGAATATGCGTTATGGCACACTGCAGTTCTGTGATAGTGAATGTGTGATGGCCTATTTAGTCAGATCTACATTTGAGATTTGCCATAGTGCAAAACAATAATAACTTGTGGAATTTTTTTATGTGTATTTCCAACCTTTTTTTACCCAAATAATTGAAATGACAATAACCACTTTATAAAATTACTAAATAAAGGTTATTACCTGTTCTTTTCCATTTCTGAGTTGTGTTCACTGCCAGGGTTGAGCAAAATTGAGAGATATCCCTTTGTGAAATTTCTGTTATAGTTTGACCTTTTTTTTTAAATTCGGGATTTAGGCTTAATGTATTGGAAGGAATGGGGAAGGTGAAATTTTTTTAATCCCCCTTTTTTTTTATTTATATTTATTTATTGCAGGCAATTCGCATGACAGAATTTAATGTCAGAAGTGACGTAAAGTGTTGAATTGTTTTGTATGTGCTCTTTCATTTGTGAGCATGCCTAGTCTTGCACTTTTTTTTGGGGCCGAAAACCATACTAATGAAAAGAAAATTGAACGTTGTGGTCACATCAGACAAAAATTTTGGAGCCTGCACATCCAGTTTTTGTCCGATAAAAATTCATAATCGGCTGTCAAAAGCAGCATACTAACGATCAGAAAATCGGCAGATCGTTCATCGGATGGAAATTAACTTCAGATTTTATGATCGTGTGGACCTCAAGATCCCTAACTCACATTCAAACTAGTTTTTTTTTTAAAGCCCATGGCATGTGAAAAACACTCAAAAACTTCACCGGGTGCCCAAAAAATGTGCACATACATAAAGAGGTGACACAAAAACGTGCAACAGGTGTACACAAGCCCTCTAATCCCCTGGGGCATTAGGCTCCAGATAGGGACAAGGGTACTTTACACTTGGTCCATCTGGCCGAAACCAGACGGACCCCTTTCTCTGGAGGGTCTGCCGAAACAGACCCACCCAAGTACTAGGTGGGGCTCCCCCGAAGGGAGACCCCATGAGAGAGGGCGAACTAAGCCAGAAGGCCATGTCCACCCCCTCCCAAGACTTTCAGGGCAGGCCCGAGGACCTACACCCTACCAGTCACACATGCAAAAACATGTACAAACACAAAAATACAAAAAGTGACACATAAAGGAATAAATAAAAGAAAGTGGGGGAGGAAGGAAGTTGAGAGGAGGGTGAAAGGTGGCCATTGTGCAATACAATAAGGTGGTCGCTACTGATCACGAAGATGTCATCAATGGCAACTTATACTGGAGGGAGTGGGATGCTGATATCTGATACTCGAGGAGGACTTGCATTCTGCAAAGTGGAGAGCCCGAAGATGTTGCTAATAAATTTTAGCTGAATGTCAGGAGGCAGCTCAATTGGCTAAGACATGGGTGTGCTGTCACCTCTGCCACTGCTTCTTATACCAGATGCTGGAGCAGGTTGAGGACCTCCCTGGCTTACCAGCCACCTGGGAAATGCAGCTGCCTTGATCCCCACAGGGTCTGGATTCTGTGGGCTGGTATGGACATTTAAAGTCACAGTAATATGCTGCATTACTTGGACACTAACTGGTTGCAGGACTGGGGGATCCCATCCTCTTTGTTTGGTGAGGGTCCTGTTCGGCCAGAAGTGCTAGATGTTGAGACTGCTACTCAGCCCTTTGAGATGTTTCCCCTCAGAGAAAATTAGGATCTTCCATGGAAGGTATGGCTGCATGCACTGCTGAGCCCCTGGACATTGTATAGTTATCCAGGACAGAGTGGATTACCATAGGGAAGCCTACCATCTCCTCACGGACAAAAACACCTATATTAAACTATCAAAAGACCTATCAGAAGTTGCTGAATAAAAAGGAAAAACGATTTTTACTACCTGAAATTAGCAGCACCCCTTACTTTTATCATCTTCCAAAGGTTCACAAATTCCTAGAACACCCACCTGGCAGACCAATAGTGGCCAGCACAAATAGTTTTGTCAGTGGTTTATCACACTGCATTGACTTCTTCCTGCAACCTATTGTTTCAAATCTCCCGGCCCTCATTAGGGACTCTAATCATGTTTTGGTATCCCTACAGCACTACCAATGGGAAGAAGGGTATTTTTGGGCATCGCTAGACATTTGCTCACTCTAAACCTCTATTCCCCACACAGTAGGCTTACGGGAGTTGCAATATTTTTTATATAAAGATCTCACAATGAATGCTCGCCAGGCACAATTTTTGGTCAAGGGTACTGTTTACAGCATAACTATTTCACCTATCTTGACCAATTTTATCTTCAATTGCAAGGCACGGCCATGGGGACACATTTCGCTCCGTGCTATGCAATTATTACAATGGGATATTGAGAGGAGCTACGAATTTGGAACCATAAACCGTTTGCGAAACACATCATATACTACGGCAGGTACATTGATGATGCCTTGCTCATCTAGAAGGGGGATGTAGAACAGTTCCTTGCCTTTGTATCCTATTGTAATAATAATCAGCTAGGCCTTTAATTTACGCATGTCATGGTCCCTGAGAAACATTTTTTTCTGGAGCTGAGCTTGCCCATAAGGGAGAGGTGATTATATCCCACAACCATTGTAAGCCAACAAATGGCAACTCCTACCTGCATTTTTCCAGTTGCCACCATCCCTCATAGTTGAACAACATTCCAGGGATAGGTTATGGTGGAACTGTACCAAATTAGACGTGTATGAAAGACAAGGGAAGATTCTTACAAATAAATTCCTCTAGAAGGATCACCACATGGATAGGTAGAAATGACAGAGGGAGAACCTCATAGCGTAAGCACCCCACAGTGTACAGCAGGTGTCCAGTGATTTGACCAATTATTACCATCATCTAATTTATCTATCATGATGTAAGGGTATAAAGCCTGCGCTCAACGGATGGCGGATTTAGAGCTTCCTGATGACGGCCCCTTGATTGACTGAAGCGCGTCAAGGCTTAATCGCATCATTGCGACACATCCCCCTACGTCAATTCCGGGAATCGAGCCAATCTGCGAGTAGCCATCTTCAGCAATTTGCGCGCAATAAAACATAGGGGTTCGGAGTGGGCCATGTGCCCCAACTCAGTTTTCTACTCAGAGTAGCGGTCTTCAGCAATTTGCGGGCCGATTTCCCTAAAAGATTGCATGTCTTTGGGATTTGACAGATGATGAATCAGGTGTAAATTTGTTAGATTCCTTTTTAGGTACAACCCCCAAAGGTGAACCTAATAAAACAGAGGGGTCCGGAATGGGACATGTGCCCCAACTCAGTTTTCGTGGACAGCTTAGCCGAAACCACCTCTGGGTATATAACTGCTGGCCACAGATTGTCTGACAGGGGAATAGAATAAAGGTGATAAAAGATTAATAATCCCGTTACTCTGCCTGCTTTCTCTCCAACTCCTCAAAGTTCCGCTGCACCTACCCTGCTATCCTTCCATCCACAGCCACCTCCCTCTTGGCTACTCTGCTTCCACAGTCCTACTCCCTCCCCTTGGGTACCTATACACTGCAGATCTCTCCATTATATGATTATCATTATTTATTATTATGTGACTAAATATAATCTAAATACAATATCTCACCATTTTACTACTGTATTTCTGTGGACCTAAGGTCGAGACCTTCTATACAGCAGTGTCAATATTATGGAATTAGACTTATAAACATTTTTGGTAGGAAGTAAGCATTACTATGTTTTATGAAAGAAAGGATCACTATGGTATACGGAAGAATGGAAGGAAGAATCACTTTGTTCTACGAAAGAAAGGATCACTTTGTTATATGGAAGGAAGGAAGAATCACTATGTTATATGAAAGGAAGGATCCCTATGTTATATGAAAAGAAAGAAGGATCAGTTTGTTATATGGAAGGAAGGAAGGATCACTTTGTTATACGAAAGAAAAAGAAAGAGTTATGAAAAAAAAAATCAGAGTGAGTATTATGTACCAAAGGCATAAGTAAATGTTCATTCTCATCAATGTGTAACGAATGGGATGACCTCCATGTCTTTACGATACACTTATGACTAATGTATTTATAGTTGGACAGTATACCTCCCTGATGAAGATTCTAGATGAATTGTGTGACGGGAGTCACTTTTGAGCACAGGGTGACTGAGAAAATATATCTTGGATTACTTAAAATGGGACAGTGATATTTATCCACAATATCTCCCAGGATATATGTAAAGACTATTATTGGTTTGTTTGATTCTGAACTCAACATGTTAATTGAAAATTACTCAATGTTAATTGGATTACAACATGTACCAAATATGCCTACTGTGAGCTAACCAGATGCCCTTTTGCATATATATATGTTAATACCATTACTACCTACCAGTTCCTATACCTAGTGGACTGTGCCAGACTAATCAAGTTCTATTTTTTTACCATGGAGACAGGCTTCAATGAATTGCCCCCCTCCCCCTTTTTACTGTTTTTATATATGAACCAAATATGTTATCATATCATATCATATTACCATTGATTGTCATAATCCATATACTATTCAATTTTGAACTACTACATTAAAATACTGACTGCCAATTGTTGTCATGCAATGCTCTCATGTAATGTCTTTGGTTCTATCAGACGGGATACCTGCCATATTCAATTGATCCGTGTTGTCTCCTGAGATGCATGCTTCATTTAAAGTCCCACCCTTGCTTCTCTCTTTTTTCATGTTAATTGAAAGAGCTGATCACATTGACCTCTGTACAATGTAGGAGACGGGCGGACTCCTGCTGGAGCTCCTGCTATTGTGAGAAGGTGTCCTGTGTGTATTCTTATGATAATGTATAATCTACTGTGTGATGCTCGGTGACAACAAGTCTGACCTGTAGTGAAATCCTGATTTATCATAACAATGACCAGGCTGCTTTAAGGGATTAGTAAATTAGCTCATGTTAATTTGTTACATGTGTATTGTTAAGCCCTGTACACACGATCAGATTTCCTATGGTTTTTAAACCGATGGATTTTTCCATCGGAAAACCGATGAAGCTGACTTCCATCAGTCTTGCCTACACACCATCAGTCAAAAAACCGACCGTTCCAAACGCGGTGACGTAAAACACTCCGATGAGCCGAGAAAAATTAAGTTCAATGCTTCTGAGCATGCGTCGACTTAATTCTGAGCATGCGTGGGTTTTTTATCCGATGGAGTTCTCCACAGACGATAGTAATTTGCTATCGGTTTTTTAACCATCGGATAAATTTAAAACATGTTCTATTTTTAAACACCGATGGAAAAAAGACCGATGGGGCCCACACACGATCAGTTTGTCCGATGAAAAAAGTCCATCGGAGTGTTTTAATCAGTAAAACCTATCGTGTGTACACGGCTTTAGAGTAATATGAGCAGGAGGGGTAAACCTCCTCTTCTACTGTATATAAGACTTGTATTCCTTTCAATAAAGAGTCTGATTCCTGCTTGACCCTCAATACAGAGCCTTGTCTCGTACTTGGGGGAGAATTATTCATATGGGTTTCTTGTTCGGCTGATTGGAGTGTTCAGTAGCTGCCTTTGTGTTCGGGAATGGAATGTCCTAAACGACTTTAACCCCTTTCATACTCGGGGTGTCGTTACAAATTGAAATGTGTTGGGGTTCAAAGATTTGTCCTTTCGGTCTGTTGTGATGATATATCATGATCCCAATATGACTATGTATTTTTAATGTCGCTACACTTGTGGGTGTTGTTTTTAATGTATGTCCAATTAAATTGTTATGTTTTAAACTTTTTTGTTGTGTGCCATCAAAGTCCCAACTAGGGATGAGCTTCGTGTTCGAGTCGAACATACGTTCGACTCGAACATCGGCTGTTCGATCGTTCGACGAAGATCGAACGATTTGGGCCGTTCGCGCCAAATTCGAGTGACGCGAACGGCCCACAATGCACTACGCCATCGCAGTGTCATCCAGGCGCTGTGATTGGCCAAGCATGCACTGTGACCCCGCATGCTTGGCCAATCACAGCGCCGGCAGCGAGGAGAGCAATGATTGGCCACAGGCAGGATGCCTGTGGCCAATTATTGCTGAGGGTGTTTAGTACACGCCCCACACTATAAAAGGCCGCCAGCACGGCGGCCTAGTGTAGTGTGTTCCGGAGCAGGGAAAGAGAAGCATAGGCAGGGACAGTGACATTTATTTTTTTCTTGCTTAACCTGGATTCCTTTAGTTTAGGGAAAGAGAAGGATAGGTAGGGAGAGTGTCAGTGTGTTTTACTGTGCGAATCCTTGTTTCTAGGGACAGGGAAGGACAGTGAGGGAATTCTCCTTGTGCTATAGTGTGCTTTAAAAAAACATTTTTTCTAGGGACAGAAAACTATAGGTAGGGAGAGTGTCAGTGTGTTTTACTGTGTGAATCCTTGTTTCTAGGGACAGGGAAGGACAGTGAGGGAATTCTCCTTGTGCTATAGTGTGCTTTAAAAAAACATATTTTCTAGGGACAGAAAACTATAGGTAGGGAGAGTGTCAGTGTGTTTTACTGTGCGAATCCTTGTTTCTAGGGACAGGGAAGGACAGTGAGGGAATTCTCCTTGTGCTATAGTGTGCTTTAAAAAAACATTTTTTCTAGGGACAGAAAACTATAGGTAGGAAGAGTGTCAGTTTCTTTCACTGTGATAATCCTTGTTTCTAGGGAAAAAGAAGGAAAGTGAGGGAAATTCTCCTTGTGCTATAGTGTGCTTTAAAAAAACATTTTTTTCTAGGGACAGAAAACTATAGGTAGGGAGAGTGTCAGTGTGTTTTACTGTGCGAATCCTTGTTTCTAGGGACAGGGAAGGACAGTGAGGGAATTCTCCTTGTGCTATAGTGTGCTTTAAAAAAACATTTTTTCTAGGGACAGAAAACTATAGGTAGGGAGAGTGTCAGTGTGTTTTACTGTGCGAATCCTTGTTTCTAGGGACAGGGAAGGACAGTGAGGGAATTCTCCTTGTGCTATAGTGTGCTTTAAAAAAAAAAAATTTCTAGGGACAGAAAACTATAGGTAGGAAGAGTGTCAGTTTCTTTCACTGTGATAATCCTTGTTTCTAGGGACAAAGAAGGAAAGTGAGGGAATTCTCCTTGTGCTATAGTGTGCTTTAAAAAAACATTTTTTCTAGGGACAGAAAACTATAGGTAGGAAGAGTGTCAGTTTCTTTCACTGTGATAATCCTTGTTTCTAGGGACAAAGAAGGAAAGTGAGGGAAATTCTCCTTGTGCTATAGTGTGCTTTAAAAAAACATTTTTTCTAGGGACAGAAAACTATAGGTAGGGAGAGTGTCAGTGTCTTTTACTGTGCGAATCCTTGTTTCTAGGGACAGGGAAGGACAGTGAGGGAATTCTCCTTGTGCTATAGTGTGCTTTAAAAAAACATTTTTTCTAGGGACAGAAAACTATAGGAAGGAAGAGTGTCAGTTTCTTTCACTGTGATAATCCTTGTTTCTAGGGACAAAGAAGGAAAGTAAGGGAAATTCTCCTTGTGCTATAGTGTGCTTTAAAAAAACATTTTTTCTAGGGACAGAAAACTATAGGTAGGAAGAGTGTCAGTTTCTTTCACTGTGATAATCCTTGTTTCTAGGGACAGGGAAGGAAAGTGAGGGAAATTCTCCTTGTGCTATAGTGTGCTTTAAAAAAACATTTTTTCTAGGGACAGAAAACTATAGGTAGGGAGAGTGTCAGTGTGTTTTACTGTGCGAATCCTTGTTTCTAGGGACAGGGAAGGACAGTGAGGGAATTCTCCTTGTGCTATAGTGTGCTTTAAAAAAACATTTTTTCAAGGGACAGAAAACTATAGGTAGGAAGAGTGTCAGTTTCTTTCACTGTGATAATCCTTGTTTCGAGGGACAAAGAAGGAAAGTGAGGGAAATTCTCCTTGTGCTATAGTGTGCTTTAAAAAAACATTTTTTCTAGGGACAGAAAACTATAGGTAGGGAGAGTGTCAGTGTGTTTTACTGTGTGAATCCTTGTTTCTAGGGACAGGGAAGGACAGTGAGGGAATTCTCCTTGTGCTATAGTGTGCTTTAAAAAAACATTTTTTCTAGGGACAGAAAACTATAGGAAGGAAGAGTGTCAGTTTCTTTCACTGTGATAATCCTTGTTTCTAGGGACAAAGAAGGAAAGTGAGGGAAATTCTCCTTGTGCTATAGTGTGCTTTAAAAAAAACATTTTTTCTAGGGACAGAAAACTATAGGTAGGAAGAGTGTCAGTTTCTTTCACTGTGATAATCCTTGTTTCTAGGGACAGGGAAGGAAAGTGAGGGAAATTCTCCTTGTGCTATAGTGTGCTTTAAAAAAACATTTTTTCTAGGGACAGAAAACTATAGGTAGGGAGAGTGTCAGTGTGTTTTACTGTGCGAATCCTTGTTTCTAGGGACAGGGAAGGACAGTGAGGGAATTCTCCTTGTGCTATAGTGTGCTTTAAAAAAACATTTTTTCAAGGGACAGAAAACTATAGGTAGGAAGAGTGTCAGTTTCTTTCACTGTGATAATCCTTGTTTCTAGGGACAAAGAAGGAAAGTGAGGGAAATTCTCCTTGTGGTATAGTGTGCTTTAAAAAAACATTTTTTTCTAGGGACAGAAAACTATAGGTAGGGAGAGTGTCAGTGTGTTTTACTGTGCGAATCCTTGTTTCTAGGGACAGGGAAGGACAGTGAGGGAATTCTCCTTGTGCTATAGTGTGCTTTAAAAAAAACATTTTTTCTAGGGACAGAAAACTATAGGTAGGGAGAGTGTCAGTGTGTTTTACTGTGCGAATCCTTGTTTCTAGGGACAGGGAAGGACAGTGAGGGAATTCTCCTTGTGCTATAGTGTGCTTTAAAAAAACATTTTTTCTAGGGACAGAAAACTATAGGTAGGAAGAGTGTCAGTTTCTTTCACTGTGATAATCCTTGTTTCTAGGGACAAAGAAGGAAAGTGAGGGAAATTCTCCTTGTGCTATAGTGTGCTTTAAAAAAACATTTTTTCTAGGGACAGAAAACTATAGGTAGGAAGAGTGTCAGTTTATTTCACTGTGATAATCCTTGTTTATAGGGACAGGGAAGGAAAGTGAGGGAAATTCTCCTTGTGCTATAGTGTGCTTTAAAAAAACATTTTTTCTAGGGACAGAAAACTATAGGTAGGGAGAGTGTCAGTGTGTTTTACTGTGCGAATCCTTGTTTCTAGGGACAGGAAAGGACAGTGAGGGAATTCTCCTTGTGCTATAGTGTGCTTTAAAAAAACATTTTTTCAAGGGACAGAAAACTATAGGTAGGAAGAGTGTCAGTTTCTTTCACTGTGATAATCCTTGTTTCTAGGGACAAAGAAGGAAAGTGAGGGAAATTCTCCTTGTGCTATAGTGTGCTTTAAAAAAACATTTTTTCTAGGGACAGAAAACTATAGGTAGGGAGAGTGTCAGTGTGTTTTACTGTGCGAATCCTTGTTTCTAGGGACAGGGAAGGACAGTGAGGGAATTCTCCTTGTGCTATAGTGTGCTTTAAAAAAAAATTTTTCTAGGGACAGAAAACTATAGGTAGGGAGAGTGTCAGTGTGTTTTACTGTGCGAATCCTTGTTTCTAGGGACAGGGAAGGACAGTGAGGGAATTCTCCTTGTGCTATAGTGTGCTTTAAAAAAACATTTTTTCTAGGGACAGAAAACTATAGGTAGGAAGAGTGTCAGTTTCTTTCACTGTGATAATCCTTGTTTCTAGGGACAAAGAAGGAAAGTGAGGGAAATTCTCCTTGTGCTATAGTGTGCTTTAAAAAAACATTTCTTCTAGGGACAGAAAACTATAGGTAGGGAGAGTGTCAGTGTGTTTTACTGTGCGAATCCTTGTTTCTAGGGACAGGGAAGGACAGTGAGGGAATTCTCCTTGTGCTATAGTGTGCTTTAAAAAAACATTTTTTCTAGGGACAGAAAACTATAGGTAGGGAGAGTGTCAGTGTGTTTTACTGTGCGAATCCTTGTTTCTAGGGACAGGGAAGGACAGTGAGGGAATTCTCCTTGTGCTATAGTGTGCTTTAAAAAAAACTTTTTTTCAAGGGACAGAAAACTATAGGTAGGAAGAGTGTCAGTTTCTTTCACTGTGATAATCCTTGTTTCTAGGGACAAAGAAGGAAAGTGAGGGAAATTCTCCTTGTGCTATAGTGTGCTTTAAAAAAACATTTTTTCTAGGGACAGAAAACTATAGGTAGGGAGAGTGTCAGTGTGTTTTACTGTGCGAATCCTTGTTTCTAGGGACAGGGAAGGACAGTGAGGGAATTCTCCTTGTGCTATAGTGTGCTTTAAAAAAACATTTTTTCTAGGGACAGAAAACTATAGGTAGGGAGAGTGTCAGTGTGTTTTACTGTGCAAATCCTTGTTTCTAGGGACAGGGAAGGACAGTGAGGGAATTCTCCTTGTGCTATAGTGTGCTTTAAAAAAACATTTTTTCTAGGGACAGAAAACTATAGGTAGGAAGAGTGTCAGTTTCTTTCACTGTGATAATCCTTGTTTCTAGGGACAGGGAAGGAAAGTGAGGGAAATTCTCCTTGTGCTATAGTGTGCTTTAAAAAAACATTTTTTCTAGGGACAGAAAACTATAGGTAGGAAGAGTGTCAGTTTCTTTCACTGTGATAATCCTTGTTTCTAGGGACAGGGAAGGACAGTGAGGAAAATTCTCCTTGTGCTATAGTGTGTTTTAAAAAAACATGTTTTTCTAGGGACAGAAAACTATAGGAAGGAAGAGTGTCAGTTTCTTTCACTGTGATAATCCTTGTTTCTAGGGACAAAGAAGGAAAGTGAGGGAAATTCTCCTTGTGCTATAGTGTGCTTTAAAAAAACATTTTTTCTAGGGACAGAAAACTATAGGTAGGAAGAGTGTCAGTTTCTTTCACTGTGATAATCCTTGTTTCTAGGGACAGGGAAGGAAAGTGAGGGAAATTCTCCTTGTGCTGTAGTGTGCTTTAAAAAAACATTTTTTCTAGGGACAGAAAACTATAGGTAGGGAGAGTGTCAGTGTGTTTTACTGTGTGAATCCTTGTTTCTAGGGACAGGGAAGGACAGTGAGGGAATTCTCCTTGTGCTATAGTGTGCTTTAAAAAAACATTTTTTCTAGGGACAGAAAACTATAGGTAGGAAGAGTGTCAGTTTCTTTCACTGTGATAATCCTTGTTTCTAGGGACAAAGAAGGAAAGTGAGGGAAATTCTCCTTGTGCTATAGTGTGCTTTAAAAAAACATTTTTTTCTAGGGACAGAAAACTATAGGTAGGGAGAGTGTCAGTGTGTTTTACTGTGCGAATCCTTGTTTCTAGGGACAGGGAAGGACAGTGAGGGAATTCTCCTTGTGCTATAGTGTGCTTTAAAAAAAATTTTTTTCTAGGGACAGAAAACTATAGGTAGGGAGAGTGTCAGTGTGTTTTACTGTGCGAATCCTTGTTTCTAGGGACAGGGAAGGACAGTGAGGGAATTCTCCTTGTGCTATAGTGTGCTTTAAAAAAACATTTTTTCTAGGGACAGAAAACTATAGGTAGGAAGAGTGTCAGTTTCTTTCACTGTGATAATCCTTGTTTCTAGGGACAAAGAAGGAAAGTGAGGGAAATTCTCCTTGTGCTATAGTGTGCTTTAAAAAATCATTTTTTCTAGGGACAGAAAACTATAGGTAGGAAGAGTGTCAGTTTATTTCACTGTGATAATCCTTGTTTCTAGGGACAGGGAAGGAAAGTGAGGGAAATTCTCCTTGTGCTATAGTGTGCTTTAAAAAAACATTTTTTCTAGGGACAGAAAACTATAGGTAGGGAGAGTGTCAGTGTGTTTTACTGTGCGAATCCTTGTTTCTAGGGACAGGGAAGGACAGTGAGGGAATTCTCCTTGTGCTATAGTGTGCTTTAAAAAAACATTTTTTCTAGGGACAGAAAACTATAGGTAGGAAGAGTGTCAGTTTCTTTCACTGTGATAATCCTTGTTTCTAGGGACAAAGAAGGAAAGTGAGGGAAATTCTCCTTGTGCTATAGTGTGCTTTAAAAAAACATTTTTTCTAGGGACAGAAAACTATAGGTAGGAAGAGTGTCAGTTTATTTCACTGTGATAATCCTTGTTTATAGGGACAGGGAAGGAAAGTGAGGGAAATTCTCCTTGTGCTATAGTGTGCTTTAAAAAAACATTTTTTCTAGGGACAGAAAACTATAGGTAGGGAGAGTGTCAGTGTGTTTTACTGTGCGAATCCTTGTTTCTAGGGACAGGAAAGGACAGTGAGGGAATTCTCCTTGTGCTATAGTGTGCTTTAAAAAAACATTTTTTCAAGGGACAGAAAACTATAGGTAGGAAGAGTGTCAGTTTCTTTCACTGTGATAATCCTTGTTTCTAGGGACAAAGAAGGAAAGTGAGGGAAATTCTCCTTGTGCTATAGTGTGCTTTAAAAAAACATTTTTTCTAGGGACAGAAAACTATACGTAGGGAGAGTGTCAGTGTGTTTTACTGTGCGAATCCTTGTTTCTAGGGACAGGGAAGGACAGTGAGGGAATTCTCCTTGTGCTATAGTGTGCTTTAAAAAAACATTTTTTCTAGGGACAGAAAACTATAGGTAGGGAGAGTGTCAGTGTGTTTTACTGTGCGAATCCTTGTTTCTAGGGACAGGGAAGGACAGTGAGGGAATTCTCCTTGTGCTATAGTGTGCTTTAAAAAAACATTTTTTCTAGGGACAGAAAACTATAGGTAGGAAGAGTGTCAGTTTCTTTCACTGTGATAATCCTTGTTTCTAGGGACAAAGAAGGAAAGTGAGGGAAATTCTCCTTGTGCTATAGTGTGCTTTAAAAAAACATTTCTTCTAGGGACAGAAAACTATAGGTAGGGAGAGTGTCAGTGTGTTTTACTGTGCGAATCCTTGTTTCTAGGGACAGGGAAGGACAGTGAGGGAATTCTCCTTGTGCTATAGTGTGCTTTAAAAAAACATTTTTTCTAGGGACAGAAAACTATAGGTAGGGAGAGTGTCAGTGTGTTTTACTGTGCGAATCCTTGTTTCTAGGGACAGGGAAGGACAGTGAGGGAATTCTCCTTGTGCTATAGTGTGCTTTAAAAAAAACTTTTTTTCAAGGGACAGAAAACTATAGGTAGGAAGAGTGTCAGTTTCTTTCACTGTGATAATCCTTGTTTCTAGGGACAAAGAAGGAAAGTGAGGGAAATTCTCCTTGTGCTATAGTGTGCTTTAAAAAAACATTTTTTCTAGGGACAGAAAACTATAGGTAGGGAGAGTGTCAGTGTGTTTTACTGTGCGAATCCTTGTTTCTAGGGACAGGGAAGGACAGTGAGGGAATTCTCCTTGTGCTATAGTGTGCTTTAAAAAAACATTTTTTCTAGGGACAGAAAACTATAGGTAGGGAGAGTGTCAGTGTGTTTTACTGTGCAAATCCTTGTTTCTAGGGACAGGGAAGGACAGTGAGGGAATTCTCCTTGTGCTATAGTGTGCTTTAAAAAAACATTTTTTCTAGGGACAGAAAACTATAGGTAGGAAGAGTGTCAGTTTCTTTCACTGTGATAATCCTTGTTTCTAGGGACAGGGAAGGAAAGTGAGGGAAATTCTCCTTGTGCTATAGTGTGCTTTAAAAAAACATTTTTTCTAGGGACAGAAAACTATAGGTAGGAAGAGTGTCAGTTTCTTTCACTGTGATAATCCTTGTTTCTAGGGACAGGGAAGGACAGTGAGGAAAATTCTCCTTGTGCTATAGTGTGTTTTAAAAAAACATTTTTTCTAGGGACAGAAAACTATAGGAAGGAAGAGTGTCAGTTTCTTTCACTGTGATAATCCTTGTTTCTAGGGACAAAGAAGGAAAGTGAGGGAAATTCTCCTTGTGCTATAGTGTGCTTTAAAAAAACATTTTTTCTAGGGACAGAAAACTATAGGTAGGAAGAGTGTCAGTTTCTTTCACTGTGATAATCCTTGTTTCTAGGGACAGGGAAGGAAAGTGAGGGAAATTCTCCTTGTGCTGTAGTGTGCTTTAAAAAAACATTTTTTCTAGGGACAGAAAACTATAGGTAGGGAGAGTGTCAGTGTGTTTTACTGTGTGAATCCTTGTTTCTAGGGACAGGGAAGGACAGTGAGGGAATTCTCCTTGTGCTATAGTGTGCTTTAAAAAAACATTTTTTCTAGGGACAGAAAACTATAGGTAGGAAGAGTGTCAGTTTCTTTCACTGTGATAATCCTTGTTTCTAGGGACAAAGAAGGAAAGTGAGGGAAATTCTCCTTGTGCTATAGTGTGCTTTAAAAAAACATTTTTTTCTAGGGACAGAAAACTATAGGTAGGGAGAGTGTCAGTGTGTTTTACTGTGCGAATCCTTGTTTCTAGGGACAGGGAAGGACAGTGAGGGAATTCTCCTTGTGCTATAGTGTGCTTTAAAAAAAAAATTTTTCTAGGGACAGAAAACTATAGGTAGGGAGAGTGTCAGTGTGTTTTACTGTGCGAATCCTTGTTTCTAGGGACAGGGAAGGACAGTGAGGGAATTCTCCTTGTGCTATAGTGTGCTTTAAAAAAACATTTTTTCTAGGGACAGAAAACTATAGGTAGGAAGAGTGTCAGTTTCTTTCACTGTGATAATCCTTGTTTCTAGGGACAAAGAAGGAAAGTGAGGGAAATTCTCCTTGTGCTATAGTGTGCTTTAAAAAATCATTTTTTCTAGGGACAGAAAACTATAGGTAGGAAGAGTGTCCGTTTATTTCACTGTGATAATCCTTGTTTCTAGGGACAGGGAAGGAAAGTGAGGGAAATTCTCCTTGTGCTATAGTGTGCTTTAAAAAAACATTTTTTCTAGGGACAGAAAACTATAGGTAGGGAGAGTGTCAGTGTGTTTTACTGTGCGAATCCTTGTTTCTAGGGACAGGAAAGGACAGTGAGGGAATTCTCCTTGTGCTATAGTGTGCTTTAAAAAAAACTTTTTTTCAAGGGACAGAAAACTATAGGTAGGAAGAGTGTCAGTTTCTTTCACTGTGATAATCCTTGTTTCTAGGGACAAAGAAGGAAAGTGAGGGAAATTCTCCTTGTGCTATAGTGTGCTTTAAAAAAACATTTTTTCT
Organism: Rana muscosa; assembly: GCA_029206835.1. Classification (NCBI taxonomy): domain Eukaryota; kingdom Metazoa; phylum Chordata; class Amphibia; order Anura; family Ranidae; genus Rana; species Rana muscosa. Next base: position 110,098,022 of record CM055127.1, on the reverse strand, counting down.
AGGGACAGAAAACTATAGGTAGGGAGAGTGTCAGTGTGTTTTACTGTGCGAATCCTTGTTTCTAGGGACAGGGAAGGACCGTGAGGGAATTCTCCTTGTGCTATAGTGTGCTTTAAAAAAACATTTTTTCTAGGGACAGAAAACTATAGGTAGGGAGAGTGTCAGTGTGTTTTACTGTGCAAATCCTTGTTTCTAGGGACAGGGAAGGACAGTGAGGGAATTCTCCTTGTGCTATAGTGTGCTTTAAAAAAACATTTTTTCTAGGGACAGAAAACTATAGGTAGGAAGAGTGTCAGTTTCTTTCACTGTGATAATCCTTGTTTCTAGGGACAGGGAAGGAAAGTGAGGGAAATTCTCCTTGTGCTATAGTGTGCTTTAAAAAAACATTTTTTTCTAGGGACAGAAAACTATAGGTAGGGAGAGTGTCAGTGTGTTTTACTGTGCGAATCCTTGTTTCTAGGGACAGGGAAGGACAGTGAGGGAATTCTCCTTGTGCTATAGTGTGCTTTAAAAAAATTTTTTTTCTAGGGACAGAAAACTATAGGTAGGGAGAGTGTCAGTGTGTTTTACTGTGCGAATCCTTGTTTCTAGGGACAGGGAAGGACAGTGAGGGAATTCTCCTTGTGCTATAGTGTGCTTTAAAAAAACATTTTTTCTAGGGACAGAAAACTATAGGTAGGAAGAGTGTCAGTTTCTTTCACTGTGATAATCCTTGTTTCTAGGGACAAAGAAGGAAAGTGAGGGAAATTCTCCTTGTGCTATAGTGTGCTTTAAAAAATCATTTTTTCTAGGGACAGAAAACTATAGGTAGGAAGAGTGTCAGTTTATTTCACTGTGATAATCCTTGTTTCTAGGGACAGGGAAGGAAAGTGAGGGAAATTCTCCTTGTGCTATAGTGTGCTTTAAAAAAACATTTTTTCTAGGGACAGAAAACTATAGGTAGGGAGAGTGTCAGTGTGTTTTACTGTGCGAATCCTTGTTTCTAGGGACAGGAAAGGACAGTGAGGGAATTCTCCTTGTGCTATAGTGTGCTTTAAAAAAAACTTTTTTTCAAGGGACAGAAAACTATAGGTAGGAAGAGTGTCAGTTTCTTTCACTGTGATAATCCTTGTTTCTAGGGACAAAGAAGGAAAGTGAGGGAAATTCTCCTTGTGCTATAGTGTGCTTTAAAAAAACATTTTTTCTAGGGACAGAAAACTATAGGTAGGGAGAGTGTCAGTGTGTTTTACTGTGCGAATCCTTGTTTCTAGGGACAGGGAAGGACCGTGAGGGAATTCTCCTTGTGCTATAGTGTGCTTTAAAAAAACATTTTTTCTAGGGACAGAAAACTATAGGTAGGGAGAGTGTCAGTGTGTTTTACTGTGCAAATCCTTGTTTCTAGGGACAGGGAAGGACAGTGAGGGAATTCTCCTTGTGCTATAGTGTGCTTTAAAAAAACATTTTTTCTAGGGACAGAAAACTATAGGTAGGAAGAGTGTCAGTTTCTTTCACTGTGATAATCCTTGTTTCTAGGGACAGGGAAGGAAAGTGAGGGAAATTCTCCTTGTGCTATAGTGTGCTTTAAAAAAACATTTTTTCTAGGGACAGAAAACTATAGGTAGGAAGAGTGTCAGTTTCTTTCACTGTGATAATCCTTGTTTCTAGGGACAGGGAAGGACAGTGAGGAAAATTCTCCTTGTGCTATAGTGTGCTTTAAAAAAACATTTTTTCTAGGGACAGAAAACTATAGGAAGGAAGAGTGTCAGTTTCTTTCACTGTGATAATCCTTGTTTCTAGGGACAAAGAAGGAAAGTGAGGGAAATTCTCCTTGTGCTATAGTGTGCTTTAAAAAAACATTTTTTCTAGGGACAGAAAACTATAGGTAGGAAGAGTGTCAGTTTATTTCACTGTGATAATCCTTGTTTCTAGGGACAGGGAAGGAAAGTGAGGGAAATTCTCCTTGTGCTATAGTGTGCTTTAAAAAAAACATTTTTTCTAGGGACAGAAAACTAAAGGTAGGGAGAGTGTCAGTGTGTTTTACTGTGCGAATCCTTGTTTCTAGGGACAGGAAAGGACAGTGAGGGAATTCTCCTTGTGCTATAGTGTGCTTTAAAAAAACATTTTTTCAAGGGACAGAAAACTATAGGTAGGAAGAGTGTCAGTTTCTTTCACTGTGATAATCCTTGTTTCTAGGGACAAAGAAGGAAAGTGAGGGAAATTCTCCTTGTGCTATAGTGTGCTTTAAAAAAACATTTTTTCTAGGGACAGAAAACTATAGGTAGGGAGAGTGTCAGTGTGTTTTACTGTGCGAATCCTTGTTTCTAGGGACAGGGAAGGACAGTGAGGGAATTCTCCTTGTGCTATAGTGTGCTTTAAAAAAACATTTTTTCTAGGGACAGAAAACTATAGGTAGGGAGAGTGTCAGTGTGTTTTACTGTGCGAATCCTTGTTTCTAGGGACAGGGAAGGACAGTGAGGGAATTCTCCTTGTGCTATAGTGTGCTTTAAAAAAAAATTTTTTCTAGGGACAGAAAACTATAGGTAGGAAGAGTGTCAGTTTCTTTCACTGTGATAATCCTTGTTTCTAGGGACAAAGAAGGAAAGTGAGGGAAATTCTCCTTGTGCTATAGTGTGCTTTAAAAAAACATTTCTTCTAGGGACAGAAAACTATAGGTAGGGAGAGTGTCAGTGTGTTTTACTGTGCGAATCCTTGTTTCTAGGGACAGGGAAGGACAGTGAGGGAATTCTCCTTGTGCTATAGTGTGCTTTAAAAAAACATTTTTTCTAGGGACAGAAAACTATAGGTAGGGAGAGTGTCAGTGTGTTTTACTGTGCGAATCCTTGTTTCTAGGGACAGGGAAGGACAGTGAGGGAATTCTCCTTGTGCTATAGTGTGCTTTAAAAAAAACTTTTTTTCAAGGGACAGAAAACTATAGGTAGGAAGAGTGTCAGTTTCTTTCACTGTGATAATCCTTGTTTCTAGGGACAAAGAAGGAAAGTGAGGGAAATTCTCCTTGTGCTATAGTGTGCTTTAAAAAAACATTTTTTCTAGGGACAGAAAACTATAGGTAGGGAGAGTGTCAGTGTGTTTTACTGTGCGAATCCTTGTTTCTAGGGACAGGGAAGGACAGTGAGGGAATTCTCCTTGTGCTATAGTGTGCTTTAAAAAAACATTTTTTCTAGGGACAGAAAACTATAGGTAGGGAGAGTGTCAGTGTGTTTTACTGTGCAAATCCTTGTTTCTAGGGACAGGGAAGGACAGTGAGGGAATTCTCCTTGTGCTATAGTGTGCTTTAAAAAAACATTTTTTCTAGGGACAGAAAACTATAGGTAGGAAGAGTGTCAGTTTCTTTCAATGTGATAATCCTTGTTTCTAGGGACAGGGAAGGAAAGTGAGGGAAATTCTCCTTGTGCTATAGTGTGCTTTAAAAAAACATTTTTTCTAGGGACAGAAAACTATAGGTAGGAAGAGTGTCAGTTTCATTCACTGTGATAATCCTTGTTTCTAGGGACAGGGAAGGACAGTGAGGAAAATTCTCCTTGTGCTATAGTGTGCTTTAAAAAAACATTTTTTCTAGGGACAGAAAACTATAGGAAGGAAGAGTGTCAGTTTCTTTCACTGTGATAATCCTTGTTTCTAGGGACAAAGAAGGAAAGTGAGGGAAATTCTCCTTGTGCTATAGTGTGCTTTAAAAAAACATTTTTTCTAGGGACAGAAAACTATAGGTAGGAAGAGTGTCAGTTTCTTTCACTGTGATAATCCTTGTTTCTAGGGACAGGGAAGGAAAGTGAGGGAAATTCTCCTTGTGCTGTAGTGTGCTTTAAAAAAACATTTTTTCTAGGGACAGAAAACTATAGGTAGGGAGAGTGTCAGTGTGTTTTACTGTGTGAATCCTTGTTTCTAGGGACAGGGAAGGACAGTGAGGGAATTCTCCTTGTGCTATAGTGTGCTTTAAAAAAACATTTTTTCTAGGGACAGAAAACTATAGGTAGGAAGAGTGTCAGTTTCTTTCACTGTGATAATCCTTGTTTCTAGGGACAAAGAAGGAAAGTGAGGGAAATTCTCCTTGTGCTATAGTGTGCTTTAAAAAAACATTTTTTCTAGGGACAGAAAACTATAGGTAGGGAGAGTGTCAGTGTGTTTTACTGTGCGAATCCTTGTCTCTAGGGACAGGGAAGGACAGTGAGGGAATTCTCCTTGTGCTATAGTGTGCTTTAAAAAAACATTTTTTCTAGGGACAGAAAACTATAGGTAGGGAGAGTGTCAGTGTGTTTTACTGTGCGAATCCTTGTTTCTAGGGACAGGGAAGGACAGTGAGGGAATTCTCCTTGTGCTATAGTGTGCTTTAAAAAAACATTTTTTCTAGGGACAGAAAACTATAGGTAGGAAGAGTGTCAGTTTCTTTCACTGTGATAATCCTTGTTTCTAGGGACAGGGAAGGAAAGTGAGTGAAATTCTCCTTGTGCTATAGTGTGCTTTAAAAAAAACATTTTTTCTAGGGACAGAAAACTATAGGTAGGAAGAGTGTCAGTTTCTTTCACTGTGATAATCCTTGTTTCTAGGGACAGGGAATGACAGTGAGGAAAATTCTCCTTGTGCTATAGTGTGCTTTAAAAAAACATTTTTTCTAGGGACAGAAAACTATAGGTAGGGAGAGTGTCAGTGTGTTTTACTGTGCGAATCCTTGTTTCTAGGGACAGGGAAGGACAGTGAGGGAATTCTCCTTGTGCTATAGTGTGCTTTAAAAAAACATTTTTTCTAGGGACAGAAAACTATAGGTAGGGAGAATGTCAGTGTGTTTTACTGTGCAAATCCTTGTTTCTAGGGACAGGGAAGGACAGTGAGGGAATTCTCCTTGTGATATAGTGTGCTTTAAAAAAACATTTTTTCTAGGGACAGAAAACTATAGGTAGGAAGAGTGTCAGTTTCTTTCACTGTGATAATCCTTGTTTCTAGGGACAAAGAAGGAAAGTGAGGGAAATTCTCCTTGTGCTATAGTGTGCTTTAAAAAAACATTTCTTCTAGGGACAGAAAACTATAGGTAGGGAGAGTGTCAGTGTGTTTTACTGTGCGAATCCTTGTTTCTAGAGACAGGGAAGGACAGTGAGGGAATTCTCCTTGTGCTATAGTGTGCTTTAAAAAAACATTTTTTCTAGGGACAGAAAACTATAGGTAGGGAGAGTGTCAGTGTGTTTTACTGTGTGAATCCTTGTTTCTAGGGACAGGGAAGGACAGTGAGGGAATTCTCCTTGTGCTATAGTGTGCTTTAAAAAAACTTTTTTTCAAGGGACAGAAAACTATAGGTAGGAAGAGTGTCAGTTTCTTTCACTGTGATAATCCTTGTTTCTAGGGACAAAGAAGGAAAGTGAGGGAAATTCTCCTTGTGCTGTAGTGTGCTTTAAAAAAACATTTTTTCTAGGGACAGAAAACTATAGGTAGGGAGAGTGTCAGTGTGTTTTACTGTGTGAATCCTTGTTTCTAGGGACAGGGAAGGACAGTGAGGGAATTCTCCTTGTGCTATAGTGTGCTTTAAAAAAACATTTTTTCAAGGGACAGAAAACTATAGGTAGGAAGAGTGTCAGTTTCTTTCACTGTGATAATCCTTGTTTCTAGGGACAAAGAAGGAAAGTGAGGGAAATTCTCCTTGTGCTATAGTGTGCTTTAAAAAAAATTTTTTTCTAGGGACAGAAAACTATAGGTAGGGAGAGTGTCAGTGTGTTTTACTGTGCGAATCCTTGTTTCTAGGGACAGGGAAGGACAGTGAGGGAAATTCTCCTTGTGCTATAGTGTGCTAAAGCATTCCTCATCAACCATCTTTGAAATCCTTGTTTTTTTGGACAGTCAGGGAAATTGTCGTTGTGCTATTCTGTGCAAAAGCAATCATCTTCAACCATATTTAGAAATCCTTAAGTAAAGGGACAGAGAAGGACACCTGAAGGTAGCCCTTATTGCTTTTTTTCCATCTCCCTGCAGGCCATCTATTAGAATGTCTGGAAGGCAAACAAGGAGAGGCAGACAGTCAGGAGGCAATAAAAGAGGCCAAGCAGGCTCTGTGTCTGGGGGCAACAGTGCTGGTCGTGGACGCGGTGCATTGTCATCAGCACATGGCCATGGGACACGCTTGTCCTTCTTTTCGGCAGCTGGACATGTTGAGCCACATCATGCCGAAGACTTGGTAGAGTGGATGACCAAGCCCTCCTCCTCCTCCTCATCCTCTCTCACCCAGGCTCAGGGTACTGGAAAAGCAGCTGCCAAAGCGTCCTCTTCCCTGGTATCAATGTCAGACTCATCATCAGTCACTCCTTCCCTAGACCCACCATGTCCTCCTCCTGAGGAGTCCCCCGAACTGTTTGAGCACAGTGTTGGGTACATGCTCCAGGAGGATGCCCAGCGTTTCGAAGGGTCTGATGATGAAACCCAGCTACAGGAAGGCAGTAGCGTGAGAGCAGACAGAGGGGATGCTCAAGAAGGACACCAATCTGGCAGTCATGTTCCAGCAGCTGCAGCATACTGCCAGATTGGCTCCAGTGATGAGGAGGGAGGGGATGATGAGGTCACTGACTCCACGTGGGTGCCTAATAGGAGAGAGGAGGAGGAGGAGGATGAGGAGGAGGCACATCTCCAACGAGGCAGGATGCCCTTTGGTGGCCAGCGTAAGGGCAGTACACCGACGGAATCACACCGCAGAGCTCCGCCTGTGCAGGGCGCTGCCTCTGCCCGTCATTCAAAAAGTTCTTTGGTGTGGGCCTTTTTTGAGGCTAGTGCATCAGATCGCACAGCTGCTGTTTGCAACATATGTCTCAAGCGTATATCGCGTGGCCAAAACATCAGCCGCTTGGGTACCACATGCCTGACCAGACATATGTTGACCTGCCATGCAGCTCGTTGGCAAGCCTACCTCAAAGACCCACACCAAAGAACAAAGCGGACCTCTCCTTGCACCGCATCAGCTGGGATCTCCAACCCCACTATAACTTCAGTCCTCTCTGAAACATGCACTGAGAGGAATGAAGGTGTAGAATTAGGTGTGTCACAGCCAAGTACTTGCGGCCACTCTGCTAGCAGTACACCGACGTCCGATTCTAGCAGGCAAATTTCCCTGCCCCAGCTGCTGGACCGTCGAAAGAAGTTCACTCCCAGCCATCCACATGCCCAGCGGTTGAATGCTAGCTTGGCTAAATTGCTAGCGCTTCAACTGCTGCCTTTTCAGTTGGTAGACTCGGCCCCCTTCCGTGAGTTTGTGCAATGTGCGGTTCCTCAGTGGCAGGTTCCCAAACGCCACTTTTTCTCACGGAAGGCTATTCCGGCTCTCTACCGGCATGTGGAAGGCAATGTCTTGGCCTCGCTGGACAGGGCGGTCAGCGGTAAGGTGCATATTACCGCTGACTCATGGTCCAGCAGGCATGGACAGGGACGTTACCTTTCTTTCACGGCCCATTGGGTCACTCTTTTGGCAGCTGGGAAGGATGCAGGACAAGGTGCAGTAGTGTTGGAGGTTGTTCCACCGCCACGCCTCCAAAATGCTACTACTGGTTGTGACACACCTCTCTCCTCCACCCCCTCCTCTTCTTCTTCCTCCATGGCCTCTTCCTGTGGTTTGTCCTCGGAAACCAGCGGTGCTCCGTAGGCGTTCAAGGGGCTACGCAAGTACGCAGGCAAAAAGATGCCATGCCGTGCTTGCGCTGGTGTGTTTGGGGGACAGAAGCCACACTGGGGCAGAGGTCCTGTCTGCTCTGCAGGGCCAGGCCGAGAGGTGGTTGACGCCACGCCAGCTTAAGCCAGGAATGGTGGTTTGCGACAATGGCACCAACCTCCTCTCCGCCCTCCGACAGGGACAACTGACCCATGTGACCTGTGTGGCTCACGTCCTTAACCTGGTGGTGCAGCGGTTCTTGGGCAGGTACCCGGGCTTACAGGATGTCCTGAGGCAGGCCAGGAAAGTCTGTGTGCATTTCCGCAGATCTTATAATGCCAGTGCTTGCCTGACTGAGCTGCAAAAGGAGTTGAACCTGCCCAAGAACCGCCTTATATGTGACATGCCCACCAGGTGGAACTCAACGTTGGCCATGCTGCAGCGGCTGCACACGCAGCAGAGGGCCATCAATGAGTACCTGTGCGACTACGGCACCAGGACAGGGTCAGGGGAGCTTGGTTTTTTTTCTCCACGCCAGTGGGGCATGATCAGGGATGCATGCACTGTCCTGGCACCATTTGAGGAGGCCACGAGGATGGTGAGCAGTGACAGTGCATGCATCAGTGACACTGTACCTCTTGTCCACCTGTTGGAGCACACGCTGCGTGGAATAATGGACAGGGCACTTGAGGCAGAACAGAGGCAGGAAGAGGAGGACTTCCTTGCCTCTCAAGGCCCCCTTTACCCAGACAGTGTTCCTTCTGTCCCACCCATCGCACAGGAAGAGGAGGAGGAGGAGGAGGAGGATTGTGTCAGCATGGAGGTGGAGGCTGGCACTCAGCATCATCAGCAGCAGTCTTTTAGGGATGATTTACAGTCCCAAGAAACCAGTGGACTTGTACGTGGCTGGGAGGAGGTGGCTGCGGATCATGTCGTCCTTAGTGACCCAGAGGACTCCGGAGCGAATGCCTCAGCAAACCTACGCTGCATGGCCTCCCTGATCCTGCAAAGTCTGCGGAAGGATCCTCGTATTCTTCGGATCAAGGAGAGGGACCATTACTGGCTGGCCACTCTCCTTGATCCACGGTACAAGGGTAAGGTTGCGGACCTTATGTTACCGTCGCAGAGGGAGCAGAGGATAAGACAACTCCGGGAGGCCTTGCAGAAAGGTCTGTGCAACGCGTTCCCAGAGACTGGGAGGTTACAAACTCCTGGTCCTGGACAACGAGTTGCTGAGGCTTCGGCCAGTCAAAGAAGGAGCGGTGGGGAAGGTGGCCGTCTGACCGATGCGTTCAGACAATTCTTTAGTCCGCAGCCCCAAAGTATGATCGGTTCCAGCAACCATCGCCAGCGTCTGATAAACATGGTGCAGGAATATCTAGGGGCAAGGTCAGACTTGGACACCTTCCCCACCGAAAATCCTCTGGCTTACTGGGTCTTGAGGATGGATCACTGGCCAGAGCTTGCACAGTATGCAATTGAGCTACTGGCCTGTCCTGCATCCAGCGTTCTTTCGGAACGCACATTCAGTGCTGCTGGAGGATTTGTCACGGATCACAGGGTGCGCCTGTCCACCGACTCGGTTGATCGACTGACTTTCATCAAGATGAACCAGTCTTGGATCACCACCAGCTACCACACACCTGATGCTGATATAACAGACTAATTGATTTTAACATGTCACATCCCTTCAAGACTGATGCTGATGCTGAGTGCCTGTGCTGTTATGTTGACTGGCTATCCTCCTCCTCCGAGTCCTCAATGATACGATTGATGATGATAGCTTGGAAGATCATTTTTGTTTATGGGTGCCGCCACAAGTGGCTAAGGCCCAATTTTTCAGCCCCTGTTTTACAGGGGCGTGTAATTACAATTTTTTTTAGCAATAATTTGCCATAGGGCTCATTGCTGTGCTCCAAGTACAGTATCTGTGAGGGGTTGGAGTGTTGTGGCACCAGTGCCTAAGGCCCAATTTTTCAGCCCCTGTTTAACAGGGGCGTGTCATTACAATTTTTGAAGCAATACTTTGCAACAGGGCTCATTGCTGTGCTCCAAGTACAGTATCTGTGAGGGGTTGTAGTGTTGTGCCACCAGTGCCTAAGGCCCAATTTTTCAGCCCCTGTTCAACAGGGGCATGCAATTACAATTCTTGATCTAATAATTCACAGCAGGGCCCATTGCTGCACCCACCAAGAGTAACTCTGAGGGCTTACAGTGTTGTGGCAACGCCACCACCACCACCACCACGAAAGGCCCAATTTTTCAGCCCCTGTTCAAAAGGGGCATGTAATTACAATTCTTGATCTAATAATTCACAGCAGGGCCCATTGCTGCACCCACCAAGAGTAACTCTGAGGGCTTACAGTGTTGTGGCAACACCACCACCACCACCACCACCACGAAAGGCCCAATTTTTCAGCCCCTGTTCAAAAGGGGCATGTAATTACAATTCTTGATCTAATAATTCACAGCAGGGCCCATTCCTGCACCCACCAAGAGTAACTCTGAGGGCTTACAGTGTTGTGGCAACACCACCACCACCACCACCACCACGAAAGGCCCAATTTTTCAGCCCCTGTTCAACAGGGGCATGCAATTACAATTCTTGATCTAATAATTCACAGCAGGGCCCATTCCTGCACCCACCAAGAGTAACTCTGAGGGCTTACAGTGTTGTGGCAACACCACCACCACCACCACCACCACGAAAGGCCCAATTTTTCAGCCCCTGTTCAACAGGGGCATGCAATTACAATTCTTGATCTAATAATTCACAGCAGGGCCCATTGCTGCACCCACCAAGAGTAACTGTCAGGGCTTACAGTGTTGTGGCACCAGCACCACCATCAAAGGCCCAATTTTTACTACCACTGTTCAACAATTATATGTAATTAAAATTCCTGATATAATAGTTGACAGCAGGGCGTTCCAGCACCAACCAAGAGTAACTGTGAGTGCTTACAGTGTTGTGCCAACACCAACAACTAAGGGGCCTATTTCTGCAGAGTATATACGGCAGGTCCCTACTTTCAAACATCCAACTTACAAACGACTCCTACTTGCAAACGCAAGAAGACAACAGGAAGTGAGAGGAAATCTACCACTAGGAAGGAAAATTCTCTCCTGTAAGAATAAATATGGGAGAAAGGTGTCTCCTCTGTACTGATGCTTTATCAGCAATCCTTGTTTCAAGAAAAACACCACATTTCAAAAACAGTTGTCATTGGGACGGAAAGTGAGGTGAAATGTTCTGAACAGGGGCACAGACAGCAAAACAAATGTTACAGGGGTGATAACCCTTACCTATGTTTTCCAAAAAGTTTAAAAATAGATTTTTGGGCTGGAGCTACACTTCAACAATGTACCTGTTCAAAATTACAAACAGATTCTACATAAGAACAAACCTACAGTCCCTGTCTTGTATGCACCGCCTGTATACGGCTGTTCAGAGTATATAGGGCCTTTTTTATTTTATGTGCGGGGTTCCCCTTAATATCCATACAAGACCCAAAGGGGCTGGTAATGGGCTGGGGTAGGGGGGGGGGGGGGTCATGGGGTAGCTATGCCATTTTTCTTAAAGATTTTCATCCATATTACCGGGACCAGACATTACATTAAAGCCGCAAGCAGTTTTAAATGGCTTTTTTTTCCTTTAGAAGTGTCATTTTGTGCAGGGACAGTTCTAAACACGGGAAACACGTGGCACTTCACAGGCATACTTTAGACACCCCCCAGGTACGATATTTAAAGGAATATTTGACTTTTTTTTTTTCACTTTATGCATCATTAAAATGACTGCTCCCGAAAAACGACCGTTTTTAAAACTTCTTTTTGCATTGATACATGTCCCCTGGTGCACAACCCGGGTTCCCAAACCCTTTTTAGGACAATAACATGCATAATAGTTGTTATAATTAGCACTTTAGAATTCGAACGTTCGCATCCATTGTATTTAATAGGGTTCTAATGTTCGTACGAACTTTCGGTCCGTTCGCGGGTTCTGGTGCGAACCGAACCCGGGGGTGTTCGGCTCATCACTAGTCCCAACCAGTTGGCAAAAAGTTTTTCTTACATGCATTAGGGATGGGGGCACTTTGCAATTGCATCATACCTATTTGATTTATCACATCATCTTTCACCTGCTTTTTAAGAGGTTTCTGATGCTGAGAAACTAGGCGGGGTTTCTGATCATGTGACTGCCATGATTCGCTGTCACAGTAGTCACATGACCGGAAAGCTCCTGTATGCAAGAAAAAATCGGGAGCTTTCTGTTAGCCACCGGTACCTGTGCCAGGATAGCGCAGTGCGCGCATTCTCGGCACAGCTCTGTTTACGTTTTGGTACGCATATACAGTATGGGGCCTCTCTGCGTTAAGGCCCTACCCACCGACAGGCCACATATAAGCAAACCGCTGGTGCGAAGAGGTTAAGGTATAATTGGTAAATATTAAATATCTTGACCATATGGTATTATTGATATATACCACTAAAATCGATTTTTTTTTTTTTAAATAATAATAAATATGATATAATAATAAGCCTAAAAGTTTATGCTTTTTACAATTTAAAAGAAGGGGAAAGCCATGGGAGCAAGTGTCAGGGATACATTATGCAGGCATCCAGCATGGGTGATCAGATCATTTGGCTGCACCTCAAAAGGAATCAGGACCAGATGAGTAAGTCAAAATATATATTTATTTAAGATAATGACACACTCCCAAAACCAACACCAGTAAATCAAAAACAAGCAAGTGGAAAGTAAAAGAACACAGCCAACCCTATATGAAAACCTAACTAACTAAACCTAACTAACTATATACAAATGGGGGAGAACACACATAAGCCACACAGGGTCAGGGAGAGGAGATAAGGGGAACAGGAAGCCAGCTACTGGGAGCAGAAAGTAGGTTACAGGGGACAGGTCTACGGATCAGGATTCAAGGGACAGGAATGGATCAGGCTCAGGCAGGAAAATACTGAAACCCTGAGCCTCAGTGAAGGGCTGGCTTATATACTCCCAGCAGACCATATCAGGTGCAGCCTGATTACCTGTATGTACATCTGCTGGGAGACACCCGCTGGTGGCCACCAGAACTACACCCTTTGGTTCTAAAAACTGTGCCATCAGCAGGAGACCCAAGCAATGACACATTCTGCCCTTGACCTGACAGTCCATGTGGGTGCAGAAAAGTCCTGAAAATTTTCCCCTCCGTGTCTGTGGACTTCTTTGCACTCTTCAGGCCAGAGTCTTTTAACCCACTGGGAGGCGTGCAACCCAAGTCTGGTAATGGCACATGTGCCCCACCACCAGGGTCTGGAAGTTTGGATCTGGTAACAAAAGCTGGTTGGGCAGTGGGCAGCAAGGTTCACCCCAGGTTACCACAACCTGTTCATGTGTTATTGGAAGCAATATCACATCAGGGCCAATAACTCTTTTGGGACAAATATGGTTTTATATGCAATACTAACACTTGTGTATCAGATATTTGCTTGGGTAAACTAAGGCTAACCAGTTGATTGGCTAATGGTTAGTAAGGGTTGACTGAAGTGAAGTGAGTTTGTATGATAACCAGTAATAGCTCTGAGGAAGAGAGTATGTCCCTGGAAACATGTCTACACTAGATGCACACTGTGGCGCAAACAGGTGTAGCATGCAAGAAGAGTGTCTAGACGTGCTGGAGTTCACGTTTTAAGCAGCAGGAGCAAATGTATTTAGGAGAATTGGGATTTAACTGCTGACTATTGATACTGAAAGTGGAACGCATAGAAAACTTGTGAGTATTCTTTTATTTTTGTGAATTGTAAGTATTATATGATGTTCAACATGCCAGTGTGCTCTGGCTTTTGTTTTAGTGTCTTATGCTGATTGGCCCAATCAAGAGGAAGAAAGGCAAGGCAAAGGGATAAGGAGGACCTTTGGACCTTAATTAGCAGGACTGGGTGACAGACTTAAGGTATATAAGTAGTATTCTATTGTATTGAAGCGCTTCTATGAGTTGTGTATTGTTGAAGCACAATTAAAGTGGTTGTAAACCCACTTTTTAAACAAAGACCTACAGGTAAGCCTAGATTAAGGCTTACCTGTAGGTGCAAGAAATATCTCCTTAACCTACACGGTTAAGGAGATATTTGTATGTAAATGCGGCGACGCTGACGTCACCCCATTCACAAATTCGGCTAGGTCGCAACATTCGACGACGTAGCCGAATTCGACAGCTCACGCGCGCATGCGCGGAGTCACGTCTTCTCCGCTCCGGCCAAGCACTCCGGCGCTGTGATTGGCTGCAGCGGCGATACCCGGAAGTAACATTCCGGCTATCGCCGCAGCGATGGATGCGGCTAGAGGAGGGACACGGACGACTTCGGGGGCCCCCATCGAAGGTAAGTGGTACATAATGAGCTAGCATGCTAGACATACTAGCTCATTATAGCTTTGTCTTGCAGGTTAGTAAAAAAAAAAAAAAAAGATAAAAGGGTTTACAACCACTTTAACATTTCTAGATATTCGAAATATATGAAGCTAACACTAAAATGAGTTTCAAGGTGTCACTAGATGTTCCCCAATGCAAAACTTCACTTTTTGAGTTTAGGTCTAATATGAGTTCAGGTCATCTTAACATGTGAAAGAAAGCCTGGAGCTATATGAAATATTAATATGAAATCTTTTAGATTTACCAGAAAAGCAGTAAAAAATATATTTTATGTGTTATTATTAGTTCTGAACATAATAAAGTACACAGCAGTAAAGCTAAACTCCAGGAACTTTTAAAAAAACGAATAAATGCAGGTATGTGATTATTAAAAAAACATTAAATGTATAATAAATGCAACTAGTATGAATAAATGAATTTGACTTGACTTCAACCTTTTGGAAATATCTGTAAAGCAGTCTGGAAGAGGGAGAAGCAGCACTAGTAAATCTGGCGTGCTGATTACATATATGTATTTCAAATATATATTTAGCTGCTTGCCTGGAGCAGTAGAGTTGAGCCTCAAACCCACATCGACTATGGGTTTGATCCAAATCCAGGTCATACTTAGTTCAAGAAAAAAGAGAACTATACAGTTAACTGCCAAGCCAACCAATTTTCAATAATGCCCAGCCTGGCCTCTGAACTGTGGGCAAGCAGCTTAGAAGAAGCAATCCTGGGTTTTTTCCTATCCTTTTAGGGGAGTTCCAGCCCCCTGTTTATCATATTCAGTGTGCCCAGCAGCCTTTATTCAGCTTGTGTTGGAGCAGACATGGAGTGTGTGTTGAAGGAGACAAGAAGTAGATGGGGAGAGATACCAAAGTGTTTTCAGGGAGAGATACTTGTTATACTGACATAGAGGGCTGCAGAATAGTGCAGTTTACAGTCAGTTATTTACAATGTCATAGTGTAGGAGGAGACATTGAATGTGTGTTGGAGAGACCTGGAATAGATAGGGAAAGATCACAGAGGGTTTGCAAGGAGGGATAGTTGCTGCAATACAGTGCAGTGCTTAAATACCGTGCATGGAGTCAGTACAATATGTCTGGCTTTTTTTTCCTGAAAAATAGTGTACTCTAATTTTTATTTCTTGCTTATTAACTGCCTGGTCTCTCAATTTTAAACTGTGGCCTATTAAAGCAAACTACATTGTTAGCATTGAGTCAGTGCAACTATACTTGCTTTTTTTGCATGAAATAATACACTCTAATTTCAATTTCCTAATTGAAATCTGCATGGTCTCCCCCCGCTTAAAGGATAAGTCCATCCTAACACTAAAAGATGTCTTTAGACATCAACAATCTAACACTAACCGATCTAACCGATCTAACCCTGTAAAGAAGAAATCACTATAAATACCTTTTTTGAAGCTAATCCGGTCCAGTCTCCAGCAGCAGGAGCTCTGCCGAGGAGGCAGCCGACAACGGCTGTGAAATGAATGGTAAGTCAGGTCACCAATAGACTTAATATGGGGCTTTCATTGTCATCTGTGACCTCTGCACCCACCTCCACAGCAAAGCTGCAGATGACAGCTCAGCATGGGATCGGGTCAGATCGGCTTAAAAAAAGGTATGTATACTGATTTCTTCTTTACAGGGTTGGATAGATTAGTGTTAGATCGTGGATGTCTGTAGATGTAAAGATTTTATTATTAATGGGGACTTATCCTTTAAGAGGGGGAGACCCTCTTAGGAAATTGAAGATAGCGTGTATTATTTCATGCAAAAAAAAGCAAAAATAGTTGCACTGACGCAATGCTAATTCTGTAGGTGGCTTTAATAGGCTACAGTTTGAAATTGAGAGACCAGGCTGGTTTTAATCAAGAAATAAAAATGAGAGTACACTTTTTCATGGAAACTTTAAACTAAGGTCTAGTAAAGCTGCTTACATTGTATACATGGAGTCTTTACAATATTTCTGGCTATTGGCATTGAAAGAATACACTAAACCGTTTATGTTACGTCAAAACATGCATTTTCTCTCCCTACAAACTGTGGCCGAATGAATATGCTTACATACTGTGCATTGACTGCACAATATTTCTGGCTATTGTTTGTGAAATAACAAACTCTAATTAGTTCCCTATAAAACCTGCTTTTTCTTTCAAATTGTAGCCTAATCAAGCTGCTTACATAATTTGCACCTTTCCTTTTCTATTTTGCTATCAGCAGCCTCTTTCTACAATGTCAGAAGAGATAGCAGTTAAGGCCAAATCGAAAAGTTGTTTTACATCAGAGAACCATGTACAGATAATGCTAAGAGAATTCCTCATCACCATCATCACCTCTGCGAGGTCAGTATCTGCGCTGGCAGCCTTATAATGCAAAGAACCCATTGTTTAAATATTTGCTAGGAACAAGGTGGTGTTGAGACCTATAACTTGCTTTTTTTTTAAAGGTAGTGTCCAGGTTGTATTGCTGTCCTTGGATGTGTTTTCTTTAACACAGCTTTATAATTTAAAAAAAAAGTAAAAAAAAAAAGATTAAAATTATGTAACAACCTGAATAAGATACTGTTTAAAAAATAAATAACCTACTACCTCTGCATGCAAAACCTCTGACTTTCATTTTAGGATTGGCAGAACTTGTTTTTTAATAAAGCAAATATACTAAATGTGGGGCAGGGGAGAAAATAGGGGGGCTTTGGTGCACAGCACTGTTGCGCAGAAGTAGTGACATACTGCTCCAAAAAGGACAGCTTTGCCTATTTTAGCAACAATTGTCAAACCAAGCCATTTGTAGGAGGACAGCCAACCTTTTCCTATTTAGATCTCTGGCTGACCCTTGGGATACCAGCTGCAATCATTTCCATTAAATACTTACAGCAAGTTGGAGGAAGTAGGGTGAGATTAGCAGAGGAGGAGGAAAAAAAGGGTGCATTAGTAGGATCAAAATAAATGACTGCTATGCACCCCTGAGGAGGAAGAGGGGAGAAAAGGACACATTAGTAGGCCCAAAAAAACTGCTATGCACCGTTGAGGAGGATGAGGATAATGAAAATAGCAAATTGTCAAGCCCAAAATAAATGGCTGCTATGCACGTTGGAGGATGAGGAGAAAAGGGGACCAGAACTTTCCATTGGATCATGTTTAATCCCTTTTTATTAAAGTTTTGTTCATAACAAATTTACAAAACAAACCATAAATCCATTGGATTATATGGGAGGGGTTGCAGTTTAGAGAACTTGGCCAAATTAATTTTGTAAACATGTATAAAATAATATAAAATAATATTTATTTGACAGTGACAAATACAGACTCCAGTCTTTGATAGCCAAAAGTCCAATCCCGAATCCCTCTGTCTGTTTTTCTGTTGAAGAAAGATTGGAGGAAAGAGCTGTGGCTATAGAATTAACTTCAAAGAAATTGACTTTTTGTTGCTGCCTGCCCTTCCCCCTGGTTGTAGAATTTCTCAACTCTTTTTCACACTGCCTTCCCTTTCCCCTGCACTGTGGAAGTATTTTTCCTACAATCCTCCTTCTTGATACCAGAACCACATCCCTCCTCCTCACCACAGGCACCCAAAACCTCCTCTCCCTATGTCAGGAATAGGAGAAGAGGAAGAAGAGAAAAAAAAGGGAACACATTAGCAATCTCCCTTAAGATGACTGCAATGTACCATTGAGAAGGAGGAGGAAAAGGGCATCCTAAAAATCCTTAAAATAAAATGTCTGCTATGTATCCTTGTGGAGGAGGGGGAACAAAAGGGCACATTAACAGTAGGGATGAGCTTCGAGTTCGAGTCAAACTCATGTTCGACTCGAACATTGCCTGTTCGCCCGTTCGCCGAACAGCGAACAAATTGGGGTGTTCGCGGCAAATTCGAAAAATCTATGGGAGAAATCTAAAGTGCTAATTATAAAGGCTTATATGCAAGTTATTGTCCTAAAAAGTGTTTGGGGACCCGGGTCCTGCCCCAGGGGACATGTATCAATGCAAAAATAAGTTTTAAAAACGGCCGTTTTTTCGGGAGCAGTGATTTTAATAATGCTTAAAGTGAAAAAATAAAAGTGAAATATTCCTTTAAATTTCGTACCTGGGGGGTGTGTATGATATGCATGTAAAGTGGCGCATGTTTCCCATGCTTAGAACTGTCCCTGCAAAAAATTTCATTTTTGAAAGAAAAAAAGTCATTTAAAACTGATTTGCGGCTATTAATGAATTGTCGGCTCCCGGCAATACATACAAAAGTCATTGATAAAAAAAAAAAAAAAAAGCGTGGGGGTTCCCCAGAATTCAATTACCAGGCCCTTCAGGTCTGTAATGGATATTAAGGAGAAGCCTGCCGCAAATTTAAAAAAAAATTGACGTGGGGTTCCCCCAAATATCCATTCCAGGCCCTTTAGATCTGGCATGGATTTTAAGGGGAACTCCACCCCAAATGTAAAAAAAAAATGGCGTGGAGTCCCCCTAAAAATCCATACCAGACCCCTTATCCGAGCACGCAACCTGGCCGGCCGCAGGGGAAAAGGGGGGGACAAGAGAGCGGCCCCCCTCCCTCCTGAACCGTACCAAGCCACATGCCCTCAACATGGGGAGGATGTCCCCATGTTGATGGGGACAAGGGCCTCATCCCCACAACCCTTGCCCGGTGGTTGTGGGGGTCTGCGGGCGGGGGGCTTATCGGAATCTGGAAGACCCCTTTAACAAAGGGGACCCCCAGATCCCGGCCCCCCCTATGTGAATTGGTAAGGGGTACATTGTACCCCTACCATTTCACGAAGAAAGCGTAAAAAAATGTTTAAAAAAACACACAAACACCTTGAAAAAGTCCTTTATTTAAAAAAAAAAAAACATTCCAGCGGTGAAATCCAGTGTCCCGCGGCGATCCCGATGTCCAGCGCTGTCCTTCATTGGTTGTGCCTGAGCGGACCTGATGGGGAACTCCCTCTCAGTATTTTAAATGTATAGACCCGCCCCTTCTAAAGTTCCCCATCAGGTCCGCTAAGCGGATCAGATGCGGAACATGTATTACCAAAGTGAGAGCAGTTCCCCATCAGGTCCGCCCCCTCGGTATGTCGGACCCGCCTACGTCATTGTCTTGAGCGGGGAACTTCCTTCACTGTGTAATTTAAATTTACATAGTGAAGAAAGTTCCCCGCTCAAGCCAATGACGTAGGCGGGTCCGACATACTGAGGGGGCGGACCTGATGGGGAACTGCTCTCACTTTGGTAATACATGTATAGACCCGCCCCTTCTCATGTTCCGCATCTGGTCCGCTGAGCGGACCTGATGGGGAACTTCAGAAGGGGCGGGTCTATACATTTAAAATACTGAGAGGGAGTTCCCCATCAGGTCCGCTCAGGCACAACCAATGAAGGACAGCGCTGGACATCGGGATCGCCGCGGGACACTGGATTTCACCGCTGGAATGTTTTTTTTTTTTTAAATAAAGGACTTTTTCAAGGTGTTTGTGTGTTTTTTTTAAACATTTTTTTACGCTTTCTTCGTGAAATGGTAGGGGTACAATGTACCCCTTACCAATTCACATAGGGGGGGGCCGGGATCTGGGGGTCCCCTTTGTTAAAGGGGTCTTCCAGATTCCGATAAGCCCCCCGCCCGCAGACCCCCACAACCACCGGGCAAGGGTTGTGGGGATGAGGCCCTTGTCCCCATCAACATGGGGACATCCTCCCCATGTTGAGGGCATGTGGCCTGGTACGGTTCAGGAGGGAGGGGGGGCCGTTCTCTCGTCCCCCCCTTTTCCCCTGCGGCCGGCCAGGTTGCGTGCTCGGATAAGGGGTCTGGTATGGATTTTTAGGGGGACTCCACGCCATTTTTTTTACATTTGGGGTGGAGTTCCCCTTAAAATCCATGCCAGATCTAAAGGGCCTGGAATGGATATTTGGGGGAACCCCACGTCAATTTTTTTTTTAATTTGCGGCAGGCTTCTCCTTAATATCCATTACAGACCTGAAGGGCCTGGTAATTGAATTCTGGGGAACCCCCACGCTTTTTTTTTTTTTTTTTATCAATGACTTTTGTATGTATTGCCGGGAGCCGACAATTCATTAATAGCCGCAAATCAGTTTTAAATGACTTTTTTTCTTTCAAAAATGACATTTTTTGCAGGGACAGTTCTAAGCACGGGAAACATGCGCCACTTCACATGCATATCATACACACCCCCCAGGTACGAAATTTAAAGGAATATTTCACTTTTTTTTTTCATTTTAAGCATTATTAAAATCACTGCTCCCGAAAAAACGGCCGTTTTTAAAACTTCTTTTTGCATTGATACATGTCCCCTGGGGCAGGACCCAGGTCCCCAAACACTTTTTAGGACAATAACTTGCGTATTAGCCTTTATAATTAACACTTTAGATTTCGAACGTTCGAGTCCATTGTATTTAATAGGGTTCTAAAGTTTACACAAACATTTTGTCTGTTCGCAGGTTCTGGTGCGAACCGAACAGGGGGGTGTTCGGCTCATCCCTGATTAACAGCACTCGAAGATACAGTGGCTGTTTTGAGTGCTATTTGAAGAGGGAGAAAATAGTGAATTAGCAGCACTCTAGAAGAAAGTGGCTGCTATTCGCTCTTCAGGAGGAGGAAATAGTGCGTTAGCAGCGCTCTACAAGAAAGTAGCTGCTAAGCATCCTTTAGGAAGCGGAGGAAAATGGTGCATTAGAAAGAAGTGGCAAGAAAGTGGCTTCTATGCACCCTTGAGGAACAAGAAGGACAATGCTTGTCTCATTGAGGTGCTGCTCCCACCAAGCTCTGTGTTTCATCCTGCATTTGTTATACCAAATGGCTGTTACTTTACCACAGCCTATATACTACAGGCAGAGGCTGCAGACCACAGCTGTGCTGTAGGAATGAGATAAATTTAAAAAGGCCAAAGCTGCAGGACTGCAAGCTTTTTCTATTTGCTGCCCATTTAAATGCTGTCATAATGCTGACCATTTCATCCCAAACACATAATATAACAAAGTTTCTGAAATTTTTTGGGGGAATAATTGGGAATAGGGAGATGTGAGGGGTTTCGAGAACGTGGGGTTGTCATTTTCAAGTGTTTTTGCATACTCTGTTTTCATATTTTATTAAAGTTTTAAGACAGAATGCAGTGTTCTACTGGGAAAAAAAAGCTCACAAGCTATACTAAGAACCTGTTTTGTCGCTGGGGAATTTATATAAAGAGCTACATATATACAGCCATGGCCAAAAGTTTTGAGTATGACACAAATAATAATTTTCACAAAGTTTACTGCTTCAGTATTTTTCGATCTTTTTGTGAGATATTAGTATGGTATACTGAAGTATAATTACAATTTTTTTTTTAAGTGTCAAAGGCTTTTATTGACAATTACATTACAAGTTTATGCAAAGAGTCAATATTTTCAGTGTTGACCCTTCTTTAATAAGACCTCTGTAATTCACCCTGGCATTCTGTCAATCAACTTCTAGGCCACATCCTGACTGATGGCAGCCCATTCTTGCATAATCAATGCTTGGAGTTTGTCAGAATTTGTGTTTTTTTTTTTTTGTTCACTCGCCTCTTGAGGATTGACCACAAGTGCTCAATGGGATTAAGATCTGGGGAGTTTCCTGGCCATGGACCCAAAATTTTGATGTTTTGTTCCCCAAGCCACTTAGTTAGTTACTACTTTTGCCTTATGGCAAGGTGCTCCATCATGCTGGAAAAGGCTGAACAAGAGAGACTTGCCGCTCCAGGTGAGATGAAGAAGCCTAATGGATCTGGTGGGTGCCCGCCCCGGCTCGCCTCCACAGATATCAAATAGAAAGAATTGGCTGCACACCGCAGTAATGATCCAAGATCCTTTATTAGACATCCCAAATAACACCACAGGACTAGAATGCCTGGTAGATGTTTCACACAGTTCAGATGTGCTTATTCATTACGTTAAATGTGTTATACTCCTATCATTTTAGGTCCATGTAAATTTTCAGGGTGGTGTAAATTGTAACAAATTATTTGAACTGTTTCAAAAATGTTTATGGAAAAAAGTACAATTGTATGATTTTAATATTTGGTGTCAGATCCGCATTCGGCACCAATCCCTGTCTGAGGGATTTTTGAACATGACTATTTAGGGATGTGGTGCCTTGATCACCCCTTGCACCACAACACCAGTGTTCTGGCTGTACATAATATTCAGCATATGTAATGCCAGGGAGGACTGTCAAAGACCACAGGAGATGAGTACTAGAGAAATATGGTTAGAAACTTGAGACATGTTGCAGAAGATAGTGAAGAACTGGATAAATGCTAAACGAGGCTAGTAGATATCACTGTTATAACCAATGCTGCAATTAATGCTCACTTTAATAGGGGTCTTGGACACTTTATACTAACTATGGACTGCTGAGGTCCAAGGTCTTTACAACAAGTCCCAAAAGGCTGCATGCAGCCCCAGGACCGCAGGTTGGATACCAGGTTTATACTGTTCTTTCCAAACAGCCCCAGGGGTTCATTACAGGGCTTATCACCAGGGCCCATAAGGCCACATTTGGTATTTTAGGGTACACACAGTATAGAAAAAATGCTATGTCTCCCTTTTGAGTTGATTTAAAGTGGTTGTATATCGCTATCCCAGCACTACAATATCAGCGCTGCAGGGGCTCCCATCTTCACCTACTTGCTTCTGGGTTTGCGGGCTCTGTGACTGGCCGGAGCCATGATGATGTCACTCCTGCGCATGCGCATTGGAGCCACCTTTTACGGCACAGGGTTCTTTCAGAGTGCATGTGCCAGTGATTTAACTGGCTGCATGTAATGTAAATATCTCCTAAAGGGTGCATGCTTTACACTACCCATAGGCAAGCCTTATTAGAGGCTTACCTATAGGTAACAGTCAGTAAAGGAAGTTTACTTCCTCTTTAAGACATTTTGTAGATTTGGGAATTTCAGAGTCCCAACTGCCAAGGGACTAGAAATTTCAGCATACCCTACCTGTCCCTCTCTGGTATGGTCGGACTTGTAGTTCCTTGACAACTGTTGGCGGTGGTTTGGTCATGGTTGCGGTTTAAAATTAGAACAAGAAGGCAGGCACCATGCTACATTGTACTGTGTCCCACTTGCCAACTAGACAGATGTCTGGGCAACTTGGCAATAAAACCTTACCCACGTAACAATTTACAGTCTAGAGCATTACATTTGCATTGTTTAGGAAACTAGGAAGTAATCTAGCTAATTAGCTCCTGAAACAAGAAAACAGTCAACGTTTTTCTTCCCCTTATCAAAATAACATATTGCAATTTAAACTTCTTCAGAGGAGCCGAGCTATAAATAAAAGTAGAAGGCACTAAAACAATATCACAAAGAGCTGCGCAGCTCAAAGGTTTTTAATGTGACTAATTAGACGGAGCTTTATTTGTGAACAAACCTGCTGAACAAAATGACGTTGCGGTATCATCGTCGCAAATGATAAAAGGCTTTCTGCAACTGGCAACACTACAGATCCGTTTAGGTGTGTTTGAAGATATCACAAGCTACTCAGTATGTAAATAGCTTTGTTTTTTCCTCTCAGCAAAACACATTAGGTA
Organism: Rana muscosa; assembly: GCA_029206835.1. Taxonomy (NCBI): domain Eukaryota; kingdom Metazoa; phylum Chordata; class Amphibia; order Anura; family Ranidae; genus Rana; species Rana muscosa. The sequence goes on along the minus strand of CM055127.1, from coordinate 110,074,434 downwards.
ACTTTTATCAATTGCATTGAAATATCTTTAAGTGAGCTCAATATTTAGAAAAAATTGGTAGTATGAACTGTTAATAATATATATATGTTTTAGTCCAAATGTTTTTTCATTGACTTGACTCCTAAATTTATCTAAATTATTTTGCCCTATGTTAACTCCCAAATTCCATTTCAATCCTTTTCATTTTCATTTTGGAAACTCAGATTAATCTTCTTTATTCAATATTTATTTCATGTGTTTTTTCAACATGAAATTTGCAGACATCTGACAATATAACCCTTTGATCCAAAACAGTACACTTTTACAAACATCACGCGTTCATTATCCGAAAAAACTTCCAACTATTCATTTCCATACACCATTTGGCACCTGGCTTACTTTTTAGAAGTTTTTTAACTAGAGAAATGACATGCATGATTTTTTAATTTGGTGTAAAGGAAGTGACACTTTTATAAATTGGCATACTAGTCAAAATAGCTAATTTGGTGCTCAAGGTGCACCCTTTCTGTCAAGTAAGCTTAATGATTATTAATTGAATGCACACAATTTCATTCTTGTTTCTGTGCATACATTTTGCTGCAAGTGTGGGGGGTGCAGCAGCAGAAAAATACTCAGAGTCCAGTTAGAAAAAACAGAACTGTATTGAAATTGAAGTTCGATAATACATAACAACCCCCGAAGGAAGGTACACAACAAGGAACAGCAATGAGTAGTAGCAGAAGGTCTCAGGTGTGCCGACAACCTCTGTCTCAAGGGGAAAACAGTGGCCTGGCCAGGTCTGTACCAAAATGGGGAGACTTCCAGGAAAGATGGCGTGTCCCTGCATTTTCTCTACTAATCTAGAACCTTTTCCTGACACTAAGCACTGTCCCTGACAGATGGGTGACCTGTCCCTACTCTAGTTACACACGAAATGCGTGCCAAACCCAGAAGCCAAGCACTTAAATAGACCCTGCCTGACTCAAGATGGCCGCCGAAGTCACATGGGATTCCAGCATCCAATCAGATGCTGCCTCTCTGAGAAACCAGGTTCCTCTCGACTTCCTTCTCCCTCTGCCTTGGCACTGCTGATGAGCGCCACCTGCAGTGGATAAAATAGACAGCACCTGGCTACACATACACCAATGTTAATTTCCTCATTGTGTATGCAAAGGTATTTGACTTTCTCCATTATAATAATGTTTGCTGCGATCTCTCACTATTCCTTTCTCTTTTTCAGCCAGTGACAGCATAGGCACTTCTGGGTGTGGTGAAGCATATAGCATGTCAACCATTAACTAGATCCAAACACTGTCCCATCAAATGATGTCACCACTCTCCATTGGGAAAGTGTGGCAAGGAAGTGCAGGCAAAGCAAGTATACAAGGTCAGAGGCCCCAGAGTGGAGACACTGTTACATTGCCCTGCATGGACAAAATAACAGTGTCTTTTTAAAGCCCAACTCCAGCTGAAAATGCTATTTTAGTTTTAATGCTAATTTTAGTTATAAATAGAATACAGTTTAACTTGAAAAGTTTCAGAACCTTAGTCAGGTTTTTACTGCTGTTGATGACCCATCTGTGAGATGTGTTGCTGTAACACCAGGACAAGACATTAGGGGTACAGGTATAACAAATACACTGAGAAAAATACATTCTTAAGGTTTTTGCCCCTTTCCTACTTTAGTAGAGAAAGTGTTTGTGTTACTGCATCTATTCCCATTGGAAAGATTTCCCAGCACTCCCTATCTCCTTAAATTCTTTTGCCATAATATTAAAGGGGAGGGGGGCCAATTGAGAGACCAATAAAAGGTATTCTAACACTTACTTACTAGATTAACCACTTCCATACAGGGCATTTTCACCCCCTTCCTGCCCAGACCAATTTTTAGTTTTCAGTGCTATTGCATTTTGAATGTCAATTGCGCGGTCATGCAACACTGTACCCAAATGAAATCTTTATGTTTTTTTCCCCACAAATAGAGCTTTCTTTTGGTGGTATTTGATCATCTCTGCGGTTTTTATTTTTTGTGCTATAAACAAAAGAAGAGCGACAATTTTTAAAAAAACACAATATTTTTAACTTTTTGATTTAATAAATATCACATTTAAAAAAAAAAAAATTTTTTTCCCTCAGTTTAGACCGATATGTATTCTTCTACATATTTTTGGTAAATAAAAATTGCAATAAGCGTATATTGATTGGTTTGCACAAAAGTTATCTCGTCTACATAATAGGGGAAAGATTTATGGCATTTTTTTTAAATTATTTTTACTAGTAATGGTGGCGATCTTTTTATTGTGACCGTGACATTGCGGCGGACATATCGGACACTTTTGACACCTTTTTGGGACCATTCACATTTATACAGCGATTAGTGCTATAAAACTGCACTGATTACTGTATAAATGTGACTGGCAGGGAAGGGGTTAACACTAGGGGGCGATCAAGGGGTTAATATGTTCCCTATTGAGTGATTCTAACTGTAGGGGGAGGGGACTCACAAGGGGAGGAGACCGATGTGTGTTCCTCTGTGCTGGGAACTAGACTTGTGCACAAGGAAAAATTCGTTCCGTTTCGGTTCGTTTCTTTCCGGTCCTGTTGATTCGTAATCATTCGTAATTTTGCTAGAAGGGATTTTTCGTGTTCGGACTCATTCGTATTTTTGCAAGCGACATTTTTCGTTGAATTTTTTGTTGCTTTATAATTCGTACTTTCGGTAGAGTACGTTGTTTTTCGTTGATTCTGGACACAACTCCTACTTTCGTAACTTTTTTTGGGTTCGTACTTTCGGTAGAGTACGTTGTTTTTCGTTGATTCTGGACACAACTCCTACTTTCGTAACTTTTTTTGGGTTCGTTGATTCGTAATTTTCCGTGTCTCTCTCACAACGACGCTGCCTATTATGCCTAATGTGCTTCGAATGGATTTGTACTTTTCTAAATACATTGCGGTTATTTGTAACGATTCGAAATCTCGTATTTTACTTTCGTTTTTAACATGCGGCTATAGGCTCCGCCCCTGTACACCATTTTCAGAGGGTTCAGCACGGTGAGGGAGAAGCAGAGAGCAGAGCAGAGTGAGTGTTATTGTGCTTCGAATGGATTCGAAATCTCGTATTTTACTTTCGTTTTTTACATGCGGCTATAACCTCCGCCCCTGTACACCATTTTGAGAGGGAGTTCAGCACGGTGTGGGAGAAGCAGAGAGCAGAGCAGAGTGAGTGTTATTGTGCTTCGTATGGATTCGTACATTCGTAACTTTTTCATAACGAATTATGCCGAAGACATTCGGGCATTCGCTATTTGCGGTATA